>JANRMT010062831.1:19864965-19904902 GCA_026402145.1 Polypterus bichir lapradei | reverse complement strand
AGATAGATAGATAGATAGATAGATAGATAGATAGATAGATAGATAGAACTTTATTTGTCCCCATGGGGGAAAGTTTGCTTTTTACAGAAGCTCTTTAAATAAATAAATACATAAATAGATAGATAAATAAATATATATATACATAAACTATGGTCTGAACACACATCAGAATGACTAAAAAGGAAGAGAATTTTAAAAAGAAAGAAAAGAAAACTACTGACTTGGTTGTCACGAAACGAAAGCTTTTCACTTGGTTGTCACAGTCCCAGCGAGGCATTATACAGGTGCATTGCTGTTGTTATAAAGGAGTCCCAGTAGTGTTTCTTGACACACTTCTGCTGAATAATTCATTGACTGAAAGTACTCAGTGTTACTGTGACAGAGAGAGGATGTGCAGCATTTTTCATAATAACACTCAGTTTTGTTTTTTCTCTCTCCTATGCTACTACCTCCAGGGGATTCAGTGTGCTTCCCACAACCGAGCCTGTCCTTTTAAATAATTTGTTAATTTGGTGGGCCTCCCTTGAAATGATGTTACCAAGTCAGCCCACCTCAGTGTAGAAAATGGCACTGGCCTTCACAGAGTTATTGAAGACCCTTTCTTATATAGGTCTTCTGTGTTCTGAGACCAGTACAACCTATCATTGATTTGGAACCCCATGTACTTATAGAAGTAGACCACCTCTACATCCATTCCCTAAATAGTGAATTGACATAGAAGTTCTTTTGTGCGTTGAAAGTCCATAACAAGTTCCTTGGTGATGCTGATGTTAAAATGCAGACCATTCTCTTTGCACCAAGAAACAAAGTTCGCCTGCTGACTCCTATACTCTTGTCTCATTCCCCTTATCAATACACCCCATAAGTGCAGAGTCATCTAAGAATTTTTGCAAGTGACAGTCTAAGGTGAACATAGTGAAGAGAAAAGGAGACAAGACTGTTCCGCACTGTGGTTACTTGACTAGGGAATAAGGTATTGTTGCGGTTACCTTACTTAGAGAATTGTTTGTTGGCCAAGTGGCAAGGATTGTATGTGGTAATGGCACAGAAAGGCCCTGTCACTTTTATAATTTACATGTCAGACAACCCAAAAAAGCCAAAATGGACTTATTCTGTAAATATTTTAAAGGAATGGCATACACATACAAACACAACTATGTAATTTTTCATCTGCAGTGTTTTGGAAGAAGATGAGTCAGAGGAGCAGCATTTACCATCAGGAAAGGGGGAAAGTATGCCTTCACTGGATCATCTACTGTATTTGCACAACAAAAAGAATAGATATTGAATCAAATTTGAGAAGGACTTTCCCTGGTAAGACCGATTTAGTAAATCATGAAATTTGACTTACTCGTACTTCCCCAGGTCCTGTGAAAACTGTATACTGCGGAATACCTGTATGACTATGAGACACAGATGCAACTGCGAATAGTGGAACCATCGGTAACTGACTGGAGTAGCTTGGTAGTAGAAGTAGCCCCTAAAAAGAATGGTCAGATGAGTTTTTTTTTGTTGATTATAGTGAATGAGAAATCAGCCTTTGGCACCTACTCCATGCCTAGGGTAAATGAACTTGTGGAGCAGTTGGGTCCAGACAGCTATTTAACAAAAGCAGACTTATGTAAAAGATCTTGCCTGAAGAAGGGGCCTTAGCTGACTCAAAAGCTTGCCTATTTTAATCTGCTCATTTAGCCAATAAAAGGTGTAATTTTGTGTGACTTCTCATTGCATCCATAATAGCTGACAGGGTACAACACCCTACTAGTGAAGGATATTGGCAAGTTCCACTTACCCATGCATCTGACCACTTATAGAGCCAATTCACTGTGCTACCATTTGGGCTACTTGGGACAGCAGCCAGTTTTCAGTGTCCTATTGGCAGAGTATTGAAAGGTGCAAAGAAGGAAACCCGAGAAAAAAGTGATGACATAGTCATTTCTAGTAAGATGTGGGAAGAACACCAGGAACATCTTTCAGACATTTTTAAGTATATGAAAGCACCCAGGATTCTTGCAAGTGAAGAGAAGACTGTAATTGCAAGAGAGGAGGAACAGTACCTGGGTTTCACCATAGGGGGCAGTGTAATCAAGCCCCATTAAGATAAAGTGGCTGCCATACGATATTGACATTGTCCCACAACAAAGAAGCAGGTCTGGTCCTTGTTAGGACTGGTGGGGTGGTACAGCTGGTTTATTCTGGAATTTTACACAGATGACACCCTTAACCGACTTGTTACAAAAAGCAGCACCTACGGAAGTAAAGTGGACAACAAGATGCGAGAAAGCATTTCAGGTATTGAAAACTGTATTATGTAAAAATGTAATCTTGCATTAAGCTGACTTTAAAAGTTCATTTTTTTGCAGGTAGATGCACTAGGGTAAGGTTTAGGAGCAGCACTTCTGCAATGAGAAGGGCAGGATAGAAGGCTGGTGCTGTTTATTAGCAGAAAAGTGTTCCCTAGAGAGAAAAAGTATGCAGTGGTGGAGAAGGAAGCATTGGCTATAAAATGGGCCATAGACAGCTTAAAATACTATCTGTTGGGAACCAAATTTGTGGTGGAGAATGACCACTAGGTTCTATAGTGGATGTAGAAGATGAGATTTACTAATGCCCACATTGCTCAGTGGCACCTCACACTACAGCCATATAGATCAAGGTGCGCACATGTCGGGGGAAAAACAATCAGTGAGCAGATTACTTATTCCAACCGGGCATCCTTTATCTACAGAATTTTGCTGTCTGTATGGAAAAAAATTAAGCAAGATCTGCACCCTCCATCTCACTTTAGCTGGAAAAATGAACACTGTCAAGATGAATATCCTTCCTGAGCTACTTTTTCTATTTCAAAACATTCCAAAATACATCATTAAATCATTTTTTAAGAAGTTAGATTCAATCTTAACCTCATTTATTTGGAATTCAAAACAGCCACGTACCCAAAGGGCGACCCTACAAATACCTAAGGCAGAAGGTGGCATAGCATTACCAAACTTTCAATTTTATTACTGGGCGGCGAATATACAAGCTATAAAAACCTGGACATGAAAAGAAATAGATGAACAGACACAGACTTGGTCCGCAATAGGAATAAAATTCTGCAGTAAGTCTTTATATTCCTTGCTTTGTACTCCAATAAGTACAAGTCATTGCCAATATACTAACAACCCAATAGTGCTTCATTCACTCAGAATATGGAACCAATGTAGGAAGTACTTCAAGACAAAGAAGCTTTTATCTGTGGCACCACTGCACGAGAACCACCTTTTTCCACCATCTCAAATGTACACAGTTTTTAATGTCTGGAAAACATTTGAGATTAAATCACTTAGAGATTATCCTATGAAAAAATTACACTCCAAATTTAACTTTCTAGCAACAATTTTTTTTTCACTACCTCCAAATTACAAACTTTTTTAAACAAAACCTTCCCAATTTCCCTCGCCTCCCACCTAATTCTATTTCAGAAAGAATATTGATCAGTCTCGAGGACTCATACAGCATTTCTGTAATATAATAAATACATTTTAAAGATCCCAGCGTACAATGGGAAAAGGATTTCTCACTCAGCATCTCAGAAAAAGAGTGGAAGATAGCAATGCACAGAATTCACTTGAGCTCCATATGTGCAAAGCATACAATTTTTCAACTTAAAATTATATATCTCATTTGTTTTGGGCCTGCACCAAATTAACATCATGCTGGACCAAAATCTTTCAGACAGCCTCAGAGTCACAATCCCTCCTAACCCATTAACAGCTGTGTTTGGTGTACTCCCAGATGGGCTTAAAGTGGAGAAGGACAAACAAACTGTAATTACCTTTACTACACTATTGGCACATAGACTTATCTTGCTCAACTGGAAGAATCCTAACTCTCTTCTTTTAAGTCAGTGGGTAACTGCCTATTCCAATGCAAACTACCGGGCACGTGGTCATCATCCTGATGAAACACTGCTATAGAAAGGGGTGTCACAGGAGACGCCTAGAAAGACCGAAAGGTGGTCTATACGTCCCCCGGGATACGAGGGGGCAACCACCCTGGATGTTGAGTGGACCATGGGGAAGTAGCAAGGAGGCTCAAGCCCACTGGGGCCCATGGCCACCACCAGGGGGTGCCCCGAGCGTCATGGAGCCCAGGAGATCGACACTTTCGCCACACCTGGGAAGATGGAGGAAGGACCTTCCAGGGATGCCCGGAGTGCTTCCAGGTGCAAGGGCAGCACTTCCACCAGACCAGGAAGTGCTGCCAGAAGAGTGCAATCAGGCACCTGGAGTACATCCGGGTGGGAATAAAAGGGGTCGCCTCACTCCAATCAGAGAGCTAGAGTCGGGAGCTGGAGGTGGACGAAGCTCCAGCGGCAGGAGGAAGAGAGGTGGCCTACAGACATTTAAAGGCCCATATTGGAGGGTGTTTGGTGCTGGAGCATTGTGTGTGGTGCAGGACTATTTAGTATGTGTATATTGTGTAAATAAACGTGTATGGCATTCGACATCTGGTGTCTGTCTGTCTGTGGTCGGGCTGTTCATCACAGGGGACATGTGTGAAAGTTGCTAGCTTTAAAAGTTGCCGAAAGGAGAGAAAGAGAGTAAGGCCATGGAGATGAGTCGACAGACAATGCTGCAGAGGACTGGAAGGCTAGCGAACCCACATACAGGAAGTTTAGAAAACTTATAGTAAGGCCACATTGGACAAAAGGCATAGCGTGGCTAGCTTTGTTATGGTGGATAGGGATTGGAGAAGCATGTGTAGTGTCTACATGGGTTCGCCAGAATAATATAAATGGTTGTCGTAGACGCTAGAGGGCCTTTGGGCTCTTCCTAGCTTTTCTGGTTAGGAGAGGTGGTGAAATGAAGGGAGGAGAGCCATTATTTCAATTTAATTTGTAGATTCTTTATTGCTGTTTTTATTTTTATTTTTTAGGAAGAACGTGTTTCCTATACTGAATTATTTGTGTAAGTTAGAAAACTTTATTACTTTTTGCTTTTCATTTTTGACTGCAGAACTATTTGTAGAGTCAGAAATATTTGTAGAGTCCTTTATTTTCCTCCTTCGGTTTTTGCATGACACCTATTTTTATTGATTATTGTTTTCTTTTTCCACTATGCATTTCAGTTATAAACTTCTACAAACCCAGAATCCCAGATCATGCTATGTGTCCAGAAGCATGGTGTTCCACTCTCACTCTCATGGTGCTCCAGTTTTGAACACACCTATTTTAGAAGCACAGTGTTCTTGGCTTTCAGAATCCCACATATATATCCTAACTACAGGGTCACAGGGATCTGCTGGAGCCAATCCCAACACAGGGCGCAAGGCAGGAAACAAACCCCGGGCAGGGCGCCAGCCCAACATTTATTTTGACATTGATATCTATTTATGTGATTTGGCTATGGCGTTTTGATTTGGAATAGATTCTTGGTTACTGACCTCCCACATGTTTAGATCATGCATTCGCTAGTCCCTTTTGTGCCTTACATCTCCCAGCCTTACTCTCCCTCAACCAAATGTCCTTTGAGCTTTTTTTTCTCTCTCAGGCGTTCATAACACTGGGTGGCTGGTGATGAGGGATGTGAGAATCTTTTAATCTTTACAGCCTTTTCTCTCAGCTTTTTAAGTGTCTAATTTGATGATCATGCTGCAGCACTCTCTCATGACTATCTTCCTCCTTTTTTTTAACCTACCTTTCTAGATTTGGGGTAGAGGTGTTTAAGGAGAATCCATTGTCAGGGGCTTTCTATTATGTTTTTGTTTTTTAGAATCAGTTGTTAATTGCTTTACTGATTAAATAGACATTCTTCAGGCTTTTCCAAACTACTGTTTTTTAAATTGTATCAACCATGAGACCCGTTAGGTTTTTTGACCCAGGAGGATGCAATTTGTCAGAATCTTCTGTTTGTTCCTCTTCGTTGGCACAGCTTTCCCTGCCTGTCTCTGGAATCGGTATCTGGCAGAGCTTAAAATGACTACAAGCAGGGTGCACACATCATGTGTCTGCCATTGATTCATAATCACTAGTCGCTGTCAATGCGATCCTCTGCAGGTTACTGTCTACAACACAGCAGCGCGTGTCTGATCAGTGATCTGCATTTTACTCAGACATCAAAGTGAAAGATTTTAGTGATGAGATGCTGAACATTTGGTTATGTGCACCTTGTTAACATGAAAAGATGCATCTTAAAAATCTTATAATAAAAAACAATCAAATATTTACATGCCTCTTACATTAAATAAGACAGAAAATGCAAAAAAAAAAATCCAATATACAGTAATGAACATATAGCAAAAAAGTAATCTTAATTGAGATAATTTGTCTCTATAACAAATAATTCAACTACCATAAGGTTACTATCTATCCATTACATGGCAGAGAAGAATGATAGACTTTCTCAGCACAATAAAGTGTAAGACAGGCACCAGTTCTGCAGAGGGTGCCTGTTCTTAATCTAAAAATGACTAAGTACCTCGATATTGCAAGGAACACTCAACAGCTTATATCTACATGTAGTAATTTATACTATCCTAGCCACCATTTTGGAGCTGGTCCTAAGCCCAGATAAATGGGGAGGATTAGCATCACAGAAGGCATCTGGATGTAAAAATCATGGCTAGTCTAGTCAAAAAAGTGAGCCCATATCAAAATAGGATTAGCTATGGAAGAAGAAAAAAAATGCAGTACACGATTGTTTCCATGCAGTTTTATCTCATGGAGGTAATCAGTTACTCATTTAGGTGTACATAGCTTGAAAGTGTTTGGGATTGAACAAGTCAAAGGCACAACAGCAGAATCATTTCCTTAGAGCACTGGACACTAGGCAGGAATCCAACCAGGAGCTGGTGTCATTCCTTGGCAGGGTCCACTTGTGTACACTTTCACACTCATACTGGGTCAATTTATAATGGCCAATTATCCTAAAATACACATCTTTAGAATACAGGAGGAAAACCAATGGAGCAACCCACAAAGAAATCTCACAGCAATTCCATACCAGAACACTGCATCCATGAGGCAGAGGTGCAACCACTTTGCCACCTTGCCACAGATACATAAAAGTATTCTATATATTTATAATTGCAGTTCTGTCAAGTTGCGTGACTTCTAAATCAAATTAATAAAATAATACATTTTGTGTTACAAAGATATTAATAATACACTGAAACACAAGGACCTGTGTTGCTAAAATAAAGGTGGTTCATATAGAGAATGCTGAATTAGATTATATTAAATACACTTAATTAATCCCATGGGGAAATTCAGATGCATACAATGGTAGAAATATACAAAAACAAGGATGCAGACTCACAGGACAGATAATATAGCCAATCAATCAATCAATCAATCAATCAATCAATAAATATTGTGCAGACATTGTAAAATGAATTTAATGAGTACATCAGGAGGAAGCATTGAATTGCCTGATAGCAGTGGGCAGAAAAGCAACACAGAGGACTTCTTAGCACACTGTGGTGGAATGAGCCTTTGGCTAAAAGTACTCCAAGGGAGCACCTCCTGGAGGGGATGGAGGGGATTTTAATGATGGCATCCAATTTTACAACCATCCTCATTTCCACAACAGCTTCTAGTGTGACTAGTTTAAATACCTGGGATCAACAGTACAGAGTAATGGGGAGTGTGGAAGAGGGGTGATGAAGAGAGTGCAGGCAGGGTGGAATGGGCGGAGAAGACTGTCAGGAGTTATTTGCGAGAGACGGGTATCAGCAAGAATGAAAGGGAAGGTCCACAGGATGGTAGTGAGACCAGCTATGTCATATGAGTTGGAGACGGTGGCACTGACTAGAAACCAGGATACAGAGCTGGAGGTAGCAGAGTTAAAGATGTTAAGATTTGCATTGGGTGTGACGAGGATGGATAGAAATAAGAATGAGTACATCAGAGGGTCAGCTCAAGTTGGAAGGTTGGGAGACAAAGTCAGAGAGGTAAGATTGAGTTAATTTGGACATGTGCAGAGGAGAGATGCTGGGTAGAATAGGGAGAAGGATGTTAAGGATGGAGCTGCCAGGCAAGAGGAAAAGAGGAAGGCCTAAGAGAAGGTTTATGGATGTGGTGAGAGAGGACATGCAGGTGATGGGTATAACAGAGCTAGATGCAGAGGACAGGAGGGTATAGAAAAAGTTGATCCACTGTGGCGACCCCTAATGGGAGCAGCCAAAAGAAGAAGAGGAAGACTCTATAAGAGTAACATATAGGAACAAATGAAACACCAAATCCAGTATCTTTTGTAACCATTCTTGATTTTCTCTACTCTATTTGACTTAAGTGCACATATCTGAACTACTTTACAAAGCACTTACAGACTTAAAGAAACTTGAAATTAAATTGTATCACTTTAGAACAGGGGCTTTAAGGACTTGCTATAGTGCATCTTTTAGCCACTTATTGCAATATAACACAAATAAATCCTTTGTTAAGATCGTGTTACATAGCAGTCAATAACTAAAAGATGTTCTCTATGCAGTCTAGGCAGCCCTTATTTTAAAGTGTCCTTGTGCTTTGAAAGTCTTATTAAGAACAAACAAAGTGTCTGCTCAAATTGTGTTAAACAGCAGATCCATTTATGTTGCTCCTATTCTGAAGTTGATATGTGTTGCATATGTTGATATTCTGTTTTTTTCGGAACTGGCATATTATGCTGAGTTTGTTTCTTCTTTGTATTTTTTGATGGGGGTGGCTCAGTGATAGTGCTACTGCCTTGCAGTAGGGAGACCAGGGTTCATGTCCCGGGTTCCAGTCTATTGGTATCTACAAGTGGTGCATTTGTCAGAGGGGGGCATTTTTGTACACTGGGTCACTCTATTTCTCTCTTAGGAAAAGAAACATGTACAGTAAATATTACATTTAAAACCCAGCAGATGAACAGGCAATAGGCACCCACTGTTTGGACTGAGGCAAGAAGTTAAAAGGCAAATTTCCTGGGTTATCCTCTTACTGATTATTGTGATGGCTGTCTACAGGATATCGGTATTTGCTGTCTTGCAAAAGAATCACCGCTTTGAAGTTTTAACTGCTTAAACATACAAACAATATAACATTGTGATAAAAGAACTGCTCCTTCCTTGGAAAATGTTTGTATTTACCTGACTTGGAAATTAACATGTCTGTGAATATTGGTTTCTAATCAGCTGTGTACTCATTGATAGTTGGTAACAATACATTTTGTTAACTTGTGTTTTCATTATTTGTTAAACCCAGGAAATTTAGATGTGCCATTGTTTAATCCAATTGTCCAGAACTGATAATGGCAGGGACTGAAGGAGATTTAAACTTCTGGGCAGGAGAAGGCAAAGAGAGGGACAGTCCACTGAGAACACTGCCAAGACACTCGGACAGAGCACAGGGGCTCGCAGGCAGACGAGGGTATGTGGCTGGCACAACATGAGGCACAAGGACGGCAACACTTACTTCCAGGGAGGAAGAGACAGCTCCACAAGGAGACGCCAGTTGTGGGTCCAGTGAGAGAGGGAAGCTGCATGAAAGGACAGAGCAAAGCTGGCAGACACTTAACTGGTAGACACTTTTCAGTGACTTTTAATTCCTCTTTTTCATCTACTGCTCCTCTCAAATATGGTGTTCCTCAGGGATCCATTTTGGGTCCTATTTTATTCTCTATATGCCTTCACCCTATTGGAGCGATTTTTAGGAAATTTAACATTTCTTTTCACTGCTATGCTGATGATACTCAGGTTTATATTCCTGTCTGCAACTCTGCAACAAATCAGCTCCATAACTGTCTGTCTGAACTAAGATCCTGGATGGCTAATAATTTTCTTGTTCTAAATCAAAATAAAACGGAGGTGCTTATAGTGGGTCCATCAACTAAAGCCCAAATTGGTCTTGGACTTCTCAGCTCTTTCTCTGTATTTTCCAAACCTCAAGTCCGCAATCTTGGTGTTACCTTTGACAGTAACCTCTCTTTTGAGAAACAAGTAAATTCTGTAGTCAAGAGTTGTTTTTTCCAGCTTCGTCTATTAGGTAAGATCAAGCCTTTTTTATCTTTTAGGGATCTTGAGAAAGCTACTCATGCTTTTATTTTTTTTCTCACCTTGATTACTGCAACTCGCTGTATTCTGGAATTAACAAATCCCTGATACACAGGTTACAGCTGGTCCAAAATGCTGCCGCTCACTTTCTGGTTGGGGCAAGAAAGTATGACTCTGTTTCTCCTATTTCAGCTTCTTTACACTGGCTGCCTGTCAGTTTTCGAATTGATTTTAAAATCTTGCTGCTAGTTTTTAAATCTTTACATGGGCTTGCTCCTGCCTATTTATCTGAATTGTGTGTTTTACACCAGCCATCCAGAGTGCTTAGATCTTCTGGTCAGTTGTCTCTTGTTGTCCCTTGTACCAAGTGTAAAACTAAGGGGGGCAGGGCTTTTGCAGCTGCTGCTCCTTGCCTCTTTACCTCATTACATAAAGGAGTCGCCTACAACTGAACTGTTCAAAACAAGATGAAAAACTCATTTCTATTCACTTGCATTCTATGACCTTTAGTAATACTAATGGTTTCCTCTTTGTGATTATATAACATTATTTCTACTTATTATGTATCTTATTTTATGTTTATATATTTTACTTCTACTTATGTTAATTGTTTTGTTTTTCTTTTATTCTATTATTGCAAAGCACTTTGGCCACAGCATTACTATGTTGTTTTAAAGGTACTAAATAAATAAATTGACATTGGCAGACAAGAAATGATGCGTGCCTAGATCACAGCAACACAAGGAGCCCAGAGTGGAAAAAAAGGAACCACGAAGAGACGCTGACAGGGATTCCACGATTTTTATAAAACTTCTGTTGGGAAACGAGTGTCAGGTGAACAGAGTGCATCTGTGGATAGTTGGAAGATTAGTTGTTGGGGTAACAGTGTGCAAACTGGACTCTGCACCACTAAAGGTTGTATCCTCCAATCCTTGTTTTTAATGGACTTTTAGAGTGTGATTTCCTTTCTAAAAAAAGAATTTTGTTCTTGATATTGTTAGATTTTGTTTATGTTCATTTATCTTTTTAATGTACTTGTTATTGTCTTGTGTAATAGAACTTACTGTTGCTTTTCCTGAAATTACTGTTGTGTCTTTCATTGTGTGTTTATTCACCGCCCAATTTAAAGAACCCTGTATACTATTTTCTGTAAATCTCAAGAGTTCCCAGTCTCTTAATAAAACTGGGTGGTGTAGTCGGATATGTTAACGGTGTTTAAGTTAGATTACCTGTAAGTGTGACTAGACACCTGTTACACATTTCTTGTATTTTCTATGTGTAAGTTTATTTCTTATACCTTAATATTGAATTGTTAAATATGACATTGCATTCATATCTTGTTAGTCCTTTAAAGTGGTTAATGGCACTATCATGAATACACTGACTGGACAATTAATTTATTGAATGAACATTAATTCAGCTTAAGGGTGCTCCATTTTTTGGAGTTCTTTTATCCAGCCTGACTCTAAAGTTCTTTCAGTCATGAAATCCAGTTCCTGAAAACACTCTTCTTTCAGTTTCAATTTGTTTTTGTAGGGAACTATTCACAGAGTACAGGCTGGGAACACTTGAATTTGCTTCCGTCTATAATGTGTCAAACGTGTGGCTGTAGTGTGCCTATCATTGGGATCAAGTTCATGGGGACAAAGGTGAATGATTTCATTACAACACAGCATCTTAAACATTTTCTAGTTCTGCTCTCAAACTGGAAAGCGATAACCCTGAAGAGAGGCACTGACCTCACCTCAGACATCACCTCTAGTCCTGCTTCTTCTGGTTGCACTGTTTTAAAGACTACCTCAACAAGAAGGTTGTGTCATTTGAGGAAGGCACATGGATGGCACATGTTATGATTACATTATTTTCTTTAACATTTTATAGATATATTTAGCACTTTATTCCTTTGTGTCTTTTGGGGGGATTTAGAAAAGCACCCATTAAAATTAATAAAAATATTCAATATCATATCACTGTCAGAATAATGTTTTTTTTTTTAATTTAATTCAGCCTTATTGACTGGGGAAAAAACTTGATGCCCCCACATTCTCCTGAATCATGGACTACCTGAACAACAGACAGCAGCTTGGGAGGTTGAGGAACTCTGCGTCAGAAATGGTGGTGTGTAATACTGGAGTACCTCAGGGAACTGTCCTGTCTATCCTGTTTACCCTCTATACAACAGAATTCCAATACAATTCCAGGACTTGTGGCATGCAGAAATCTTCACATGGCTCGTCCATCACGGGCTGCATTATTAATTGAGACCAGTCAGAGTACAGGGAGGTTGTGGAGGACTTTGTGCTATGGTACAGGGACAACTGTACTGGCACTTCAGCATCAGCAACACAAAATTGCTGGTGGTGGACTTACTAAGGATCCCCCTGAGATCACTCACCATTCAGGGGGAAGACTTGGAAGTTGTTCAGAGCTACAGGTACCTGGGGGCTCACGTGAACAACAAACCAGACTGGTCTGACAACATAATGGCTTTGTACAAGAAGGGCCAGAGCAGTCTTTACTTCCTGAGGAGACTCTGGTCTTTAGATGTATGCAGCAAGCTGCTGGAAATATTCTGCCAATCCATAGTACCGTAAATGCTCCAATAGAGTCCCCTGGCATTTATTTGCAAAACTAGCCTCGGCTCCCGGTGCTTAATAGAGACCGGCTGCTATTAGAGACCGGCCATTATTAACAAAATCCTTCAAAACGCAATATTTTTTCACGCGTGTCAGTACAGGTAGGTACACAAAAATATCGGCTAATATTACAAACAGCTAATTTATTTGAATTTCACATGCTGCATAAGACTGTTTAAGATAAATGGCAATGTCTTTCTGTACCTTTCGCTGCTATTCGTCGTCCGAATCCGCAATGACGGCTTCGTTGTTGTCCAGTTCACTATCATCTTCCTCTTCTTCCAGGTTTGTCACGAGACTTTGAATTCTTGCCGTCGACAATTTCTCTCTTCCTTCAAAACACAGCTGATTTTCTTTGAGGCAATGAATTAATGAATCCTCACTGCTGTCAGTAGAATTGGTGATGCCACAATTTTTGAAAGATTCCCGAATCATTTCATTTGAGATTTCATCCCATGCAGACATGGTCCATGTCACCATCAGACATCGTGAAGGTGTGCGTAAATTTCCGCCTCATGGTCAACCCGGCACGAAAATGAAGCAGTTTTAGAAACCGGTATATCTGTATTTCTTATATATGCAACGTGCTGACATGCACATGTATTACACACGTCTATAATGATACAAACGCTTACAATGTATGCTAGTAGGCAAATATCAAACACCCAGCTACTGTTAGAGACCGGCTACTATTCGGCCGTGTCCCCTCTGAAGCCCGGCGCTTATTGGAGAGCAGTGACAATAAGAGACTCGGCATTTATTGAAGCATATACGGTAGCCACTGAGTTGTTTTACACTGTGGTCAGCTGGGGAAGCAGCCTGAGCTCAAAAGAAGCACAGTGCCTGAACAAACCTATCAAGAAATCCTACTACATCACAGGGTGAACACTGGACACACTGGAAGCTGTTGCAGAAAAGAGGATGATGGAAAAATTTAATGAAATCATGAAACATCACCTCCAACCTTTACAGGAGGCGCTCCCTTGGAGGAATCTAAGCCACGGGCTCATTCCACCACAGTTGGCTAAGAAGTGCCTCTGGGGCTCTTTTCTGTCCGCTGCTATCAGGCAACTCAATGCTTCCTCCCAAAGTACCTTTTAAGTTCATATTGAAGTATCTTAACAATGTACATGTATTTTTTTTTTTTTGATTGCTTGGCTGCATTATTTGTCCTGTGAGAGTATATCCTTGTTTTGTACGTATGTTTCTGTACAGTATGCACCTGAATGTCCCCATGGGATTAATAAAGTTCACCTACTCTGTTATTGGACTTGCTTTGTGGTCGGGTGCTTGCAACATTGCTGTGCACATCACAACCCATGATGTCATTGAATAGAGGGGATTAAGGTTGTAGTCATGCACTTTCTGATTATCTTAAATTGAACAGAAACATCGGGTCAGGTCAGGTTAGGGAGCATGCACTGGTATAGCGCATTGCCGCACCCATCACACAATGAAACACCTCGGGATCTGAGTTAGAAACCACCCAGGCAGACATGCGGTCCAGTTCCACCCTCTGGAAATGACCATCTATCTGCCACAGCCACATGTTACGTGGGCATCCCCTTGGCCTGAGCCAGCTGCTCGGTCCTCAGCAATGAGGATCCTGTGAGCCAGATCAGCGTTGGAGAATCACGCCCCATGGTTCTAGTGCTATAACTGACAATCCCTCATTATAGAGGTAATGTGCCTTACTCAGGACTCCATGAGAAACCGCTCATTCAAAACAAAGTCAAACCAGTGGTACCCTATGATTCTCCGAAGGAGTCCAGTCTTTGTCTCAAGTCAATCTATAGCATCCAAATCTCACAACTATATAGCAAAACAGGAAGCACCAAGACAGTAAAGACTTGCAGCTTTGTCTTTTTGAAAAGATGTTGGGAGCCCCACACACCCCTCTCCAGTGACCTCATGATCCCCCATGCTTTCCCAATCCTTCTACTGACTTCAAAGGAAGGGTCACTAGAGGCATGAATGTCATTGTTCAGGTAAGTAGACCTCTCGATGAGCCCGACATTCTCTCTGCAGGCAGACAGACGCATTACTGATGTCTATCCCCAAAAAGTCATTAAAGGCCTGGATCTTGGTTTTTTAACCAGGACATTTGCAAGCCCAGACACTCAGACTCCTTGCTCACTCTTTCAAGAGCCCCAATCAGAGCCTCTACTGACTCAGTGAAGCTCACAGAAGTGAGAATGGGCGGTTCACAGCTAATTTGAGAATTAGCCTCTAGAACCGTGGACCAAGAGATGTCTGATATCCTAGCCAGAGGATCAGCTTTAAACAGTGTTTCAAAGTAGCCAGCCCTGTTGGTCAGCAGTGCCATTAGTAAGGACCATTCCATCACCTGCCCTGACTGCAACTTTCTAAGGAACAGATTCAGATGTGTGTAATGCTTCAGTTCTTCTGTAGTCAGGACGTAGGTCACTAGACCATAGATGTTGTATCATTTGCTCACACGTTCCTCTAACTAACGTCTCCTTATCTGCCATCAGAGTCCTAGGAGCCATCCTTCTCGGTTCCCGGTACAGACTGGACTGGATATCCAGAGTGCCCTGTGAAATGAAATACCTTCTTCTGGGAACACTGGCAACACCAACTCAACCCTCAGCAACTTTCAGGGTCTTGTTACGGAAGGTCTCCCACATCACAAGATCAACAGTAGCAGCCAAATCTGCAAGTTCCTCACACAAACTGGATGCAGACTCATTAGAAACAGCCTAATCTTGGAATCTGGCCAGGTCTAGCCTCATTTTCCTAGTAGGTGGTAGCCTGTTGGATTTAGCTGGATCTTTAGAGTAGCAACAACAAGTCTGTGGGTCTGTTGCCAGAATTCACAAACTGGGCACTTTTGTAGACCATGCATTTCTGTTGGAGTCTCCAGTATGTGCCCACGAGGATGGGATTGATCTCTTTCAACACACCAGTATTAGAGTACTAAGTCCAAAAATGCGGCTCAGGGCGCTGGAACAAGAATCCAGTGATTTGCAGCCCTTGGTCTTTTACAAAGTTAAGGAACATGGAGCCACTTTCACTACGGTTGCCAGACTCATGGGGACGGACATAACCCTCATAGCCAGCCCTGTCAGTGCCAGGGGTCACATTGAAGTCACCTATGACCAGAGGAGTGTCACCTCAAGGGCACTCATCAACCTCTGAAATAAAAGGCTGCAAATAAAATATCTCCCTCACCAAGACATCACTCACTTAAGTCACAGTACAAGACTTAACAAGACAATGGATAAGGCACCCAGATAGTGCCTTAATCTGAATCTCATAATATGTTTGTTGAAACAAATGACATCTGACACCATTGGAAGGAGCCAATCCACCACAGCAATTGCTGCTCTCTGAGTACGACAGCCATCAGAGCAACCAGACCAGTAAAACGTGTACCCACCTACAGATATCTGTCTAGTATCAGGTCTTCACTCTGCATAGGGTGTCACCACAGAAATACAAAGCTCCTCCAACAGTAGAAGAAGATGATCATCATGAAAGAGAGAGAAGATGTTCCACATGCCTATTATGGTTGGCCACCTCAAACTGGGACCCGAGTGCTGCCATGCAGTGGCTGACGCTTCAGCACCACGCCAGTTTCGATTCCCAACAGGTCTGATTCCCGAGGGCTTTCCCCCATCCCCTTCATAATGAAAGCAGCCTTCCTATGGGTGGTTGCAGCAGAGCTGCTCCTGCAAAGAGCAGAAAGGAGTCCTGTCTGTCATTTCAGAGTTGACTGAAGTTTTTATGGTGGCTGGAGTAGCAATCCTGCCACCAACCCCCAGGTTTTCCCAGCAAGTTGGAGGATCACTTGCAGAGCTAGATGCAGTTTAATGTTACACCTAGGACAAACAGAAAAGAACCTGAGTGATGTTAAAAATAAACATAACTTGATACAAGGGGAAAATCTTTCTGTAGCATCAAGTTATACATTGGCATTTAATGGCATCAAAGGATGAATGGTAAACATGAACAATACGCTGTCAAAGGTGCTGTATGTACTTTCTGTTGTATGGGAGTGGATGTAATCTTGAAAGAACTGGCAGCTATATGCATGAAAATATGAACTGCAAAACATACTTTTGAAGTTAACAGTGCGTGACACACTCAATTAAAAGGAATGCCGTGAAGAGAGTTGATATGGAAGAGCCACAGCAGATGCAGATTTCAGTACTCAAAACACCTGAACCAATAAATTTGCCTAACAACACCAGTAGCTGCACAGATGAGGCTGCACACCATCCATCTTCGGACTGCATGTTTAAATGAATGACTAAAAAAATTGAACATTACTATCTAAATGGAAACAGAACCTGTAATACAATGACAAAAGAGCTGCGGCATTTTAATATGTTGTATATCCATAGACCACGATGCTTATTTAAATTCTATTTGCTGTTATTAAGTCATAAAGTGATGCAATAATTAAAATCACAGAAAGATACTGTAGCAGACAGAGGCTCTTCTCAAGCATGTGGAGTCCAGTATCTGCAGGGTGTGTCTATCTGGCTCCACTGTTGCAGTGCTCATTACAACATACACATTTTATTATTAAGCTGAAGTTACCTTGTGCTACTGCAATCCTGAATGGAATTTAGTAATTTTAGCTTTTTATTTTCTTTCAGCATCAAGTCTTTTGTTCAATATCTTTTGCTCTCTACCTGAAACCCCAGTGGTAGTTTAAAATGCACAGACTGGAGAGATTGGGGGCAGGTGTTTTAGGAAGAAGCCCTAAGGGTATAAAGGTTTGCAGTACAGGATTTCACTGTTATTCCACAGACATATCCTTAGACATGTATTCTCGTATGAGAACCATGTTGGGCCCCACAAGACTACAGTTTAAGTGACCTAAGCCAAATGGCCACCTACCTCCTTCTGGGCATTCTCCAGTATAAAAATAGGTACTAGGTTGTCTGATTATATCTTTGGATTCTAATGCTATTACGATCTCTGTTGCATTCCCCATGGACAGGAGTAGCAGCTTGACAATGTTGCAGTAGCAACAAGTACCATAGTGGACACCAGAAAGAGAATTAAGAAGGGTCAGTAACAGTTCACAATGTCTGTCATGCTTGTATGTTCATGCAAATGACTAACAAATGCTGAAATAATATGAATAAAAGCCATCTTTTACAGCGTTCTGAATTGGAGAGTCACATATGTGTATTTACCTGTGACATTTTATGTTTTTCCTCTCCTGTTCATTTCACTCTGTATTTGCTGTTATGTAGTGCCAGTGTTTTGTTTAATTTATTTGATAGTTGTATTTATAACTATTGCTGTGTGAAGAGCTTTATCATACAGCTCAATATGTAAGCCACCATATAAAATAAAACTCTCAGATATACTGTACATACATTGTTGCCTCACAGATCCAGCTTGGTCTAGTCGCTTCCTCTGAGAGCTTTGACAGCTCTTCCTGTGTTTTTGTAGGTTATTTTGCAGGTAACCTTGTTATCTCTGAGACATGTGTGTTAATGTGACTGGCTAGTCCGAGCTTACCCTATAGGAGTTAGCGAGTATGGATGTGTGTTCTGCAATATGCTGGTGCAGTGTTCAGAGCTGAAGGCAGCATTCAGTAACCCTGTAATGGAATAAGTAGGATCACATATGGATGGATAATACAAATGTAATTTAATTGTCTAATTAACCTTGTTCTGTCATGCTGCAAAGCATTTTGTCATTATTATTCATTATTCTGCTTTATTGTTATAGTGCCCTTCATAATACTGCTCACATTGTCAAACAGAAAGAAGAAAAGAGATAATCAATGGTACACCCACTCATCCGTACTGTCAGTGATCACTGGATGCCCTCAAGGGATGAGCAGCTATTACAATTGTGGTTGCGGATCATTCTGTCAGTAGACATTGCAACACTATCTGTTTCAGAGCAGCCAAGACTCAGGGCAGAGAGCACAAATACTTTCTGTCAAAATACAAAGAGAAACTTAAATTTCTGGTGGCTCCATTGCATACGGGTCAAGCAATTCCTAGGTGTGCTGTCTTCACTAAATGATTAGAAAGAGGCAAGAAGTTAGCTGAGAAGGTAAAATTGCTTACTTTTATGTTTTTGACACCATATCCCAACCCATCACAAAAGATCATTATATCACTATCCTTCTTCTAATTGCTGTGTATAAAGCCAATAAATTGTTTGGTTCCTTATTAGTAAAAAATTGGTAAAAGCGTAATAATTTTTTTAATAGTGCCAGCATGAAATAGCACCATATTAATTTAATTTTTTATTTTATTTTATTAATTCTGTTTTATTTTAAAATAAAAATGAGTGGTTTCATTGCATCTTTTACAAAAAAGATTACTTGGCATCTTTTGATCTTAACTGTAGCATTTCCATTTAAGAGGCAGAATTTCTCCCAGTTTGGTGGCACAGCAGTTAGTGATACTGCCAATCAACTAAATTATCTGTGAGGGGTTTGTGTGTTCTTCAAATGGCTATACAAACTATATTAAAGAAGGTTAAATTGATCTGTAAATCCAAACTGGACCAAAATGAATAAGAATTCTCTACAATGGATTGGAGTCCTGTCCAAGAATGGCCTCTGTTTTGTAACCAGTACTGTTGAGATAAGCTTGTACCACAAAAAAAGGGTCCATAAAAGAACTTTACAGATCGCAAGTACAAATTCAAAGACTGCAATTCAAGCAGTTAGCCATGAATATTTTTTTTAAATACCTCTGAGGAGCAAATCAGCTAGACAGTACAAAAAATGAAGAACTGAAAAACTGAAAACAATAAGTAACAACTCTCAAGTGCAGCAGTGACAATTAATTTATAGCATTAGAAGAAATTACACAATGATATGTTCAACAATAGGTTAATCTATAATCAGTGTATAAATGGTATGGAAAAAAAACAAAAATATAGTACATTTTATTAATGTTCTTATTGGTTTTCTGGTCAAATGGAGGAAACCCCCTGCAAGTAGCAAGCAATTGCCCTATTGTGACTACCTTATGAAAAAAAGAAGATATCAGCATTTTAAAGCATTTAAAAAATATATTCTTATACATTGACAGAGGGAACTATGCTTGATACGTAAATTACCACAACAAGAAGTGACTTAATGGGATCAAATCAAATAGAGAAAATACTTGATGGAGTTATGCGTACATTATAATTCACTGTAATTCCAACATTGTATTTTCCCCTTCTCAAATGTATTAAACTGGCACTTGGAAAATGAGAACATCATTAATTATTTTACAAACAGCTGTAATATTCAACAAAATCATGTTTCGTTTTTCAGAATGAACAGAAAGTTATGGGATGTGTAATTTTCAGGAAGCATTCGGCTGCAGCTTTTGCTAGAGGCTATTCTTACAGGTTATTGACATTGTGGATTGTCTAATGATTTGTGTAACATAGACTTGTAGTCTCATCTTGCAGATAACTGGCATCTGTTCTCTCAGTGCATGTATGTACCTATTCCTAACAGCACCATCTATAAGATATCTCAGGTTCCTAACAGAAGATTGTTGTTATCTTGCTAGCTGCTCTATTTACGGGTTTAAACCATGAGGTATAATAACAGCAGAGCTGGTACAAACTACTTAAAATCTGTGGCTAAGGTCTGCAGAGACACAGTTTACTTGAAGGTCACTGACCTTTATACTAGAATCCCAGAGCATTTGACTCTTTAAATCGGGCTGACTACTTGATTACAATATGGTGTAACTTCCAGTTTGGACCAAAAATGATAGCATCAAAAATTCATCTCTATGTCATGGTACAAGTAAACAAAGTTTCTTTTTGTCGTTTTTTTAGGAACTACTCTTTCAATTTAGTTCTCTATATCCCTTTTTATTGAGAGCTGCAACAAGTTCTCAAATACAAGTTTAAATTTTACAAATACAGTAGCTAAATCCAGAATAAACACATAAACACACTGGCTTATTTAAACACACAAGAAAACAAAGTAGTTTGAAACTGATTAACATGAATGGAAAGCAACAATATCTATTACTTTATTGTTGAACTATAGCCATTTGACAATGGAGGAGAAGGGAATGAAGACTTCAACCAGCATCATCTCTAAAGAAAATAATTATCTGGAGGGTCCATGGTCAACTACAACAGACAGACTCAAAGTCAGACACTTTCTGAAGGGGCCTGAGTTGCCTCGAAAGCTTGCAAATTGTAATCTGTTCAGTTAGCCAATAAAAATCATCATTTTGCTTGACTTTTCATTGCATCTGTAATGACTAACACGGTACAACACCCTACTATAATGGAAGTATGTAAAATTAAAACAATAAACATTCCAGTAATGAGTCATGTGTGAAACCATATATTTAACTTCTGTGTGTATAGATGGAGTACTGTCAGGCACATTTCTGTATGTACTGAAATCCATTTGATAAATATGAACTAAACCACACAAGGACAATGTCAGAGAGCCCAAAGTAATGTTCCAGTCTATGTAATAAACTAGAATGTTCAATGGTGTCAAATGTGCTACTTAAATATAACAATAGTTGCACTGTTTTTCCACTTCTGGACAATAGTGTGGAAGTTTGTGCAACTAGATTGCATAATACAGCTCATGTAAAAGAGTGACTTACTAAGAGTCACAATCCAGTAATCACAAGCCTGAGCAGCTACTTGGACTAATGGAGTTCTCTGTTAGCTCAATTGACCACAAAGGATTGACTTTTACCTTTTCAGGTGCTACGTATCTTCATGTTCAGGAAGAAGGACCTGCTTAGTGGAGGTGAAACGCTGGCTCTGCAAGAATTTCTGTCACATTTACAAAAAACATTTTTCTCATAGGCAGATAATATACTATTCTGTTTCAATTCCAAACTCCTCACTTCACATAATGAATACATATTTCAAACAATGAATGAATAATGAATGAATAAATATTTTGAATTAAATTTCAAAGTAAAGTATGTCATTTTTTGTAAATACTCTGGCTTGCCAGTTTAGACTTAAACACTTTCCTTTCATAGTGTGACATTCTGTATTAGATATCAGAATTATGCCAAACTGAAGGACATTGTTGCACATTGGTTAGAAATACTGTCTCATGGACCCAGCATGCTGATTAGTAGCCTGTAAAGCTTGAGCCACAAGTTACAGTAACTGACAATCCTAAATTGCCCCTATTGAGTGGGTGTGTGTGCATGGAGAGGCTCTGAAGTTTCATCTAATAGTGACTCCTTATCTTAAGATCAGTGCAGCCAGGAAAGGCATTGTGGCCCCTTGCATCTCTGAATTATTTTGAACAGGTTTGAGAATTCTATTTACAGTATGTTAAATAAGATAAACTTTAAATATCTTTAAAGGAAAAAAGTACAAATCAACCTGCAAAACCTTTACAATTGAGCTCAAAGACCCTAGAGAGAGGAATAATTGTGGTTAACGTGAATATTTTGTTAACATAGCAGCTGGATTCAAATCCATATAATCCTCAATAATTCTACTCATTCTCTGTGCTATAAATTCAATTTTAGGAGTGTGACAAGCAATAGAATCCTGCAATGCATAGCAAGAACAATGCAGTACAAGAGATCATTTGTGCTCTCAGCAATCAAGCTGCTTAATGGTAAAGAATAACTCAGTCAAGTCTAAAATGAATTAACTAGCTCTTGTTTAAAAAAAGAGAGGTTTTACAGCAATATACCGTCTATGTTACTCCTTATTATTTGAAATTGTTTTCAGTTTCTTGTAATGCATATGACCAACTGAATTTCCTATAATGGGCTAATAAAGTTTACCTTGACCTTGATGGAAGGTTGTAAACCAGGCAGGGTGCTGCATTCTGAATAAGTTGAGGAATCCTGCCAGAAGGGAATTGCGCTGCACCAGCTGGGAGAGGACCAGTGCTTGGACTCATTATTATCTTCATGATCAGACAGCGCGGTCCTGAAAGTTCAACAAAGAGTCTTATTAACTTCTTAAAGAATTGTTTATCATGATGGGTGATGCTATACTACTAGTCAGACTGAGACCCAAAAGCATGATGTTGGCTATAAATCCTTTTCCCCTAGTGAAGTGTCTAGCAGTAGGACAGATGTATCAAGTGCACAAATCCTGCAATGTGTCAGGGGACTAGAATCTCAGACCTCAGGGTGATGTGATTCCACTTCAGGACATTAATCACATTTTAAAGGGTGGCCTTGCATGCAATCCCCCAGAATAAACCCAAGTGTGCATTAATAGTTCATGGGCAGGAATGTGTTTGGAATAATGCTGCTCTGCAACTTTCACTTTTGAATATTTTATAAAATGATGAGATGTTCAAGTGAATGCTTCCAATTATCCACACACCAATGTCAACAATGTCAAGCCTATTATCGTCTCCTTTCATTCTTTCATGGCGGTGTTGTCTTGATGTTATGCTATTTAAAGCCCAAAGCTGTTTGTTTTGTGTTAAGTGCACTTCTCTCCAAAAACCCTGAGCAGAATACAAGATGCAACCGAGCAGAACTGTGCCAAAGGTGCGAGTTAGCTGCAGTAAATATACAGTATTAGCAGGAATATTTGCAGTACTGATGCAAGACGTTACATGGGAGCTTTTTAGGAAAAGTGCCTAATGATTCTATAGTCCTATAGACTTTACTGTGTTACAAAGTAATGTGATATCCATCTTATTTTATACTTTATAAATGTACATGTTTCAGTCAGTCAGCCAAGCTTAAAAAATTATCTAACACTCTTTACAGCAAAATTATCTGAAACCAGTAAAGCATGAAAGTGTGTGTATGTGTTTGTCGATAATGCTGTATGTAGCACATTTCATGGTGATCACTGCCCTAAAGTGCTGGATGTCTACCTTGTTGCTTCTAATCTCTCAATGCCTCTAACCTCCCTTGTCAGCTTGTGAAACTTTTTTAGTGGTCACATATAAAAATCACACATATAAACCAAGTTTTGTTTATTAATTAAATACCCTTGGACATTTATTGTCTAATGTCACTCTCCTACCAATGCTTCCAATATTTTTTCTGTGTGGTATTAGTTTACTTATGCAGATAGAATATTTCTCTCTAATGTATCAAAGATTAATGATTTTGTATTTCATCTTTTTTTTAATTGTATATTTATGAGGGATGCTATATAACATAATAATCAATTAATTGAGATTTCTGTGAAAACCAACATTGTAAAAAATACTGATGTGTGTTTAATGAACAAATTACCCGGAAACAAAGGCAGATGTTTAGTGTATTAACCCTCAGAAACATGAGAAGGAAGGTAAGATCATCCTGCTTCAGCCAGGAGAGAGACACAAGATGCCAGTGTCGTAGTGGGTATGCTGGTGTCCCAGTAGCATTAAACCAAGGAACAATACCCAAGGAGGCCAGTGTGATGGAAAGATTTGGGGTGGCAACCTGCCAGGACTATATGCTCCCCTGACACACCAGGTGGCAGCATCCCTGGGTGAAGATACCTTCATGCTGGGAACTGTTGTCCCATGGAGTAACTTTATCAGGTTCTGTGGGTGCTACCAGGGGGTGCTGCAAGGATCCACAATTCCTACTTTGTGGGCTTTCACTTAACCAGTAATTGGTTCCAGTGGGCTATGCCATGGCACTGGAAGGCCTACAGGCTATGCCACAGCCCTGGAAGTACTCATTGGTCTAAGATAAAAGAAACCGCTGCACCTTATCCAGCTGAGTTGTAGTTGTGTGGGGAGGACGGACAAGGCTTACCTGGGAGGTGTAGAGGAGAATAAAGGATTACAAGAATCCTTTTGTAATGTATTTCTACAAATAAACTTTTTATTTGAATCCAGAACTTGTGTCGTGGTTGTTGTGTCTGGGGTTTGGGGTTCTGCAACGCCCCCTACTGGTCACAGCCTTAAATCTCATTAATTTACCACTCTGTGGTCAGATACAGCACTTCAGTTCTACATTTCCTCCTACTTCCTTTTTTTATCTATAACCTCAGGCAATTATACAGAACTAGCAGAATACCCGCGCTTCGCAGCGGAGAAGTAGTGTGTTAAAGAAGTTATGAAAAAGAAAAGGAAAAATTTTAAAAATAATGTAACATGATTGTTAATGTAATTGTTTTGTCATTGATATGAGTGTTGTTGTCATATCTATATATATATCTATATATCTATATATCTATATATATATATCTCAGAATACCCACGCTTCGCAGCGGAGAAGTAAAAAGAAAAGGAAACATTTTAATAATAACATAACATGATTGACAATGTAATTGTTTTGTCATTGTCATGAGTGTTGCTGGCATATATATATGCATACATGTGTACATATACAGTATACACACACATATTATGGGGTGTCAAACAGGCAAATGCATTGATTTTCTAAATATATAAAGTCGGCGTCAGAATATATAAAGTCAAAACCTGAATATATAAAGTCATTCCCGAATATATAAAGTCAAAACTTGAATATATAAAGTCACTGTCGGAATATATAAAGTCAAAAGTTGAATATATAAAGTCAGCGTCGGTATATATAAAGTCAAAACTTTTTTCTGAATATATAAAGTCAAAACTTGAATATATAAAGTCAGCGCTGGAATATATAAAGTCAAAACTTGAATATATAAAGCCATCTCTGGAATATATAAAGTCAAAACTTGAATATATAAAGTCAGCGTCAGAATATATAAAGTCAGCGCTGGAATATATAAAGTCAAAACTTGAATATATAAAGTCATATCCGAATATATAAAGTCAAAACTTGAATATATAAAGTCAGCGTCGGTATATATAAAGTCAAACTTGTTTCTGAATATATAAAGTCAAAAGTTGAATATATAAAGTCATCGCTGGAATATATAAAGTCAAAACCTGAATATATAAAGTCAGCGTCGGAATTTATAAAGTCATTCCTGATTATATAAAGTCAGCATCGGAGTATATAAACTCATTCCTGAATATATAAAGTCAAAGTCAAAATATATTGATTGAAACGACTCTGAACTGAACTAAGTTAACAAAAAC
This sequence comes from Polypterus bichir lapradei, assembly GCA_026402145.1. Lineage (NCBI taxonomy): Eukaryota > Metazoa > Chordata > Cladistia > Polypteriformes > Polypteridae > Polypterus > Polypterus bichir. Next base: position 19,879,315 of record JANRMT010062831.1, on the reverse strand, counting down.
GTATTCAGAAAAATAAATTAAAAAAACACTGTTCGGTTAAAGTTTTGAAAATGATGCATGTGCCCTGCCCAGGATTGGTTCCTGCCTTGCGCCCAGTGTTGGCTGGGATTGGCTCCCCGTGCCCATGTGGTCGGATTCAACGGGTTGGGAAATGGATGGATATTCCAACACTGACTTTATATATTCAAGTTTTGACTTTATATATTCCGACGCTGACTTTATATATTCAAGATTTGACTTTATATATTCCAGCACTTACTTTATATATTCCGACGCTGACTTTATATATTCAAGTTTTAACTTAAAATATTCCAATGCCGTCTTTATATACTCAGGTTTTGACTTTATATATTTGGTAATGACTTTATATATTCAAGTTTTGACTTTATATATTCCAGCGCTGACTTTATATATTCAAGTTTTGACTTTATATATTCAGAAACAAGTTTTGACTTTATATATATCGACGCTAACTTTATATATTCAAGTTTTGACTTTATGTGTTCCGACAGTGACTTTATATAATCAAGTTTTGACTTTATATATTCGGGAATGACTTTATATATACAAGTTTTGACTTTATATAGCTACATTTAGTCATCATTGCATACATTTTTCTTCACCATAGAAATTTAAAGACTAAATTCAACTTCCATTCCTACCAAAGATATTTCTGGCGACTAAATAGAACCTACTTATATCCAAATTCGAGCTATTGAGCTGTCGCCTGCCTGCCTGAATAAGTCACCCTTGCTTCGCTATTACTTTTTTTACCATTCATTTAATCATGGATAGTGGTGGAAAAATTATAAAATTATAAAATTACAAAATTACACTGAGTATGGCTTTACCAAAACAATTATTGATGGCGAATAATCGCATCGATTATTCATAAAGCTTCAATTGGTGATCTGTTTTTCTGTGTTAACCTCATATTTTTTCATACTTGTTCTCAAACCAAGGGGGTTCGAGGGTAAAATGAATCGGGAAGCACTGATCAATGTAATCGGTGTACCAGGAAATCATGCATTGGAATGCAAAGTGTGATTAAATGCATTATTTTTTAACGCGTTATGGAGCACATGCATCAAAGCTTCTCAGCTGTGCTTGTGCTAAGAAAAGGAAACATTTTAAAAATAACGTAACACGATTGTCAATGTAACCTTTTGTAAGTAGTGCCTGGAGGATTCAGAGTGTGTATTAACTTGTGGATTTTTCTGTGAGTATTTGGTGGCAGCGTCACAAAGTCGCTTCCGTAAGATTACGTTAGCTGCGGAGCTCAGCTCAGAGCGAAATGAGGTGAATGGGAGGGGAGATGATGACATGACTCCCCAACCCGCCTTAACTGTCAATCCCCCACAAACACAGTCTCTCAGAATTTGCATAAGCACAGCCCTTCACGTGCAATTTTAACTTAGTTACAAAGTGAACAAAACTCTCGTTTATATCCTGCGTCCTCTCATTAAACTTGTATCCCGCATTACCCGTGGCCATGACAAACGCCAGCGGCAGCCTGTCTATGAACTTAATTTAAACTTTAGGTTTACACCGTGCTTTGTTTCCGAAGTAGCACCACTCATGAATATGGTTGTATATGGCACTCGCTCGCTTCTTATTGTTTCGCTGCCTTCTCAATTATATAATGCATGTTTTCTTCAGCGCTTTTTGGAGCTCTTCCTGGTTTTCTACGCACTGCGTTGACAGTCAGTTCACATGATTACGTGGGAGGCGTGATGATGTCACACGCAACTCCGCCCCCCACGGTTTTCGAGCTCAACTCCATTACAGTAAATGGAGAAAAATAGCTTCCAGTTATGACCATTACGCGTAGAATTTCGAAATGAAACCTGCCCAACTTTTGTAAGTAAGCTGTAAGGAATGAGCCTGCCAAATTTCAGCCTTCTACCCACACGGGAACTTGGAGAATTAGTGATGAGTCAGTCAGTGAGTGAGTGAGTGAGTGAGTGAGTGAGTGAGTGAGTGAGTGAGTGATGGCTTTGCCTTTTATTAGTATAGATAAATAAAACACGCAGGAGAAAGAGCTACATTTTAACTACAGTATGTATTGTAGGTAATACATTTTATTATAACTAGAGCCATACAAGCAAATAAAACGTGGCTTTGTAAATCAAGACCATGCAACCTGATAATGCCCTATTTGTAATTTCAGATGGCGCAATAACTTAGTTGCATTCGATTCTCCCTGGTCAATTCATTATTTGCACAGACCTAGGCAGCCTGCTTTCTTCAGGTCATTATCTGGTCTGCTTTTGTCAGGATGCAACATGACACAGAGAGAGAGAGAGAGCATATCTTTGCAAGTCTCTCACTTTATTGTCCCTGTGTAGCTCCTGAGAAAAACACCATCATAGGCCATTCACCAGTGGAATAGCTCAGCACAGCCCCCCCAAATTGTTTCTTGTCAGAATTCTTCAAACAACCCAGAAAGGAGATTAAAGTCATTAAGCAATTAAACAGGCCATGTCTGTCACAGGTAACCAGCAATTCAGTCATAAAAAACAGCATTCCTAAAGCTTTTTAGGTAGTGCCAAAAATTTGGTTGGTCCAATTTTTTTTCTCTTTGAACATTATAACCATTAAAATACTCATTCTACAAATAAAGACATAGAGAATATTTATGAACTTACTGTATATGCAAAAATAATTTATCTGACCTCATTATCTTCAATGGCTGAGACTTCTTTGTTTTAGTGAAAGATGTCCAGTACCTTATATCTGGTTACAGGCTCCAACTCTACCTGTTTCACCTGAATTTCATTCCTGTAAAAGTAACTCTGTGATCACACTATTTGTAATACTTTTAAAGGGCAGATGAATGTATATTTTTTAAACAGTCTTTATATTTTGCCTTTCATAGTACCAGAAAATTATCAGGACACCTGAAGAAAATTATGTTACAAATCCCACAACATGTCACTCAGGACTATTCACCATACTCTTTAAATTGAAGGAGTAAATTGCTAACCTGCCAAACATAGTACTAGTGCTTTCATCTTTAAACTTCTAAAAGTTCATGATGAAGAGAAGGTATTTCGCTGTATTGCGAGAAAGCCGCTCTCTTATTTGAAGCCAATTGGATCATTATTTTTCCTGTGTTCAGCCCTGAAATCATAGACAAAAGAACATCTTACATTATGTAAGTCAGGAATATTCCTTATGTGCCTGGAATGGACCTGGACTGAAACAGACAAATGGAAGTCAAAGATACAAGTTTTAAACACCTGAAGAATCTGAGAAGACCTTTGCATTTGCAGGTTGAATAAGAAAAGTGTGACCTGCCATTTAGAGATAAGCTGTGACATCTCTATAAATAGGAACATTTTTTTCACAATGAATGACACTATTTCATTTACTACTGTTGCACTGTTGTAATGAAATATTAGCAACAATATTAAAGTCCTGTGGTGGGTTGGCACCCTGCCAGGGATTGGTTCCTGCCTTGTGCCCTGTGTTGGCTGGGACTGTCTCCAGCAGACCCCCGTGACCCTGTGTTCAGATTCAGCGGGTTGGTAAAGTATGACAAATTTTATTTGCTAATATTATTAATTACTGATATTATTAATAGATATTATTACCATACAAATTGCTTTTCAGGGCTGGACTATAACATGATAGATTTTATTACTGTATTACAGTAACTACATATTGTGACACCTGTAGGGGGCGTGCCAGCCACCCAACCCGACACAGACAGACACAAGAGGCATACTTGGAAAAACTCTCACTAACTCTTTTCTTTTCCTTTCTTTATTTCTTCTCTCTTCTGCTGCCTCCACTCCTCTTCCACAAGCTCTGTCCTCCACCTCCCGACTCCGGCTCTCCAAATGGAGTGAGGCAGCTCCTTTTATAGTTCACCTGGATGTGCTCCAGATGCTCCCTGACGATCTTCCTGCAGCACTTCCTGGTGTGGCAGAAGTGCTGCAGTCCAGGGCTCCGGGATCCTCCAGATGCCCCATGGCAGTGGCCATGGTTCCCAACAGGGCTGAGCTTCCAAGCTCCAGTCCCATGGCCCCAATGCAAACCAGGAGGGCTGCCCTCTCGTGTCCCAGCCACAATATGTAGTCGTTCTTTTCTTCTCTGTTTTACTAATGATAATGTAATGATACTGGACGGATCATGTCATTCATACAGTAGGAAAATAGAAGCTGTTACTAGTAGAAATATTCTCACACGACAACATCTTGATTTTATTTGCTTAATTTTATTTTATTTTACTTTTGTCCTCAAGTGTATAACACTTCCCCATAGTGGGCTTTGGATCTGTGCTGCTGACAAATGCCACTGCAGCAACCACCAAAGCATCTTACAGCCCCTCTTGTGTCCTGGATTATGTTAACTAGCTACATTGTAATAGAATACATTTTAAAATATTTGATATCTCTTATCTTATGTGTACCCTCAGCATTCCTCCTATGTCTTTCTTAGGTATTTGCATGTGTCTAAACCTGTCTTGCTTCCTTTCTTGATCATGTTCCTGTAAAGCCTTCTTCTCAGACTCATTTCAAGGTGCCTTGCTTGCCTCCTGTCTACAGGACAACACCATTTGCATTTGCAAATACTTCCCCTCTTTGAAGGTGACTCTCAGGATTTCTCCTACACCTTTCCTCTGTGTCTCATGTGTCTTAGCCTTTCTTGCTTAGTGCTCCCTCTCTCATGCACATTCCCATAAGGCCTAATTCTCAAACAATCTTATTGAGAAGCACCTTTCTCATATCCTGTCAACTTTTTGACTACCAGTTGATGGGTCTCATTACCATCCATCCATTTTCCAACGCGCTGAATCCGTACACAGGGGCACAAGGGTCTGCTGGAGCCAATCCCAGCCAACACAGGGAACAAGGCAGGAAACAATCCCAGGCAGGGTGCCAACCCACCGCAGGACACACACAAACACACCAAGCACACACTAGGACCAATTTAGAATCGCCAATCCTTCTAACCTGCATGTCTTTGGACTGTGGGAGGAAACCGGAGCACCCAGAGGAAACCCACGCAGACACGGGGAGAACATGCAAACTCCACGCAGGGAGGACCCAGGAAGTGAACCCGGGTCTCCTAACTGCAAGGCAGCAGCGCTACCACTGCACCACCGTGCCCCCCGGGTCTCATTAACTGCTGTGAAAATATCACTCATATTCCTATCTTTGACGATAAATTCTCAGCCCTCATGCAACACCTCCTGTATCTCACTCTTTCTTGCCCAGTACTTCTTGCTTTGATTATGTTTGACTGAGCTACCAAAGTGAAATGGGCCAATCAGTCCAACACCAAACTGATTAATTGGACTGCGCGGAGGGACTGGACACAAATTCACAGAAGTAGCGTTTTTATTATATAGTATAGATTACTTTTAGCCATTCATCACACTTCATATTACTTTGCAGTATGCATTAATCACTTTTGTACGGTATGGCTTAATATTGTAGTATTTAAAAAAACTAGTATGCAATCACCTGTGTGGCATTTTCATAAAAGCATATTTTTTAACATTACAAAATAATAATACAAAAATACAAGTTAAGTATGAGCTATAAGAACTATATACATAACAAGTGCCTAATTTATACTGTCACAGGTTCAATGCCTGATAAATATCTCTTAAGTTCTTACCAAACATGTTTAGTTAAAAAGGGAAGGTGCCTTTAAGCCTGCAGAGTTTAAAACTGCTGAGGTATTTAAAAAAATGTGCTGGATGAGCAAAACAGACAAGCTTTGATTCTCATTCAGTTTTACAATCAAAAGATAATCAGTGAAGAATTTATATATTTTGATTGTTTTTAATGATTGTTTTGGGTGTTTTATTCTTTATAAACTTTTTTTTTTTAAATAATACTGTTTGTTATTTTGTTGATTATACCCCAGATGTTCTCAATCATAGCAGTATTCTGTTATGAAGCTTGTATGTGTTGACCTATGCCTAGTAAAGATATAAAAAGAGGGAGGCAGCAAAAATGTGCCTTGCCTCATGTGGCATTATTTAACGCACTGGCCCTGCAAAAAAGTATAGATATATAAAGTATATTCATTATTATGAAGAAACAAAGCTGTTAAAGGGAAGGTGGAACACTTCAGCGCTGCACTTGCAAATGTTGCATATTAAGTTAAGCTTGAACTGTTACAAAGTAATGTAATTCAGATATCAAGGAAGGGTTGATGTAACAGATTGTACAGTCTGAGCTAAATGTACTTTTTATTAAGATCACATCAACTTGTTTCATCTTTTACAGTTTTCCTGCATGCCAATATGCGTGCAACATAAGTATTACTTTAATTATCAAGGCACATATTCTTTAAGATTTGGTTTGAATTCCTGTGTTTTAACTGACACATTAGTGTCTACTGGTAAATCCAAATCAGCTCACTCCTATTCCCTAGGCCGCACATTGGGCTATTTGTTCTGGCAAGGGAAGGAAAAGGGATCATGTGTGCAGTTTAGGCAAAGTTGTCAACACACTAAAGCATTTCCCTTGTGGCACTGTCTTAAAGTGCATGTCTGAGTTTGAGTGTCTGTTAGTCAGCAAAATAAAGGCAAAGTGCACTGTGACTAGGGCTAAACTGTTTCTGATCAATCCAATTATATGGAAAAAAAACAGTGGATAATATTTGTAAAGGATTCTTCTTTAGATCAGCGTTTCTTAACCTTTAAGTATTTGCGACCCGAGTTTCCTAACAGTTTTAATCGCGCCCCCCTAACATTTTTTTGAAATGTAGATGCAGATTTTATTATACCTACTTAACTTTTATCGACATTTATCTAACTCTATATTTATTGTTCTAGTATCAAAATGTAGTTTAAGTTCATTTGTTTTGGTTTCAACAGACTTTTTTTCATATTTTCATATTTTCATATTCTTGTTTTCTTTTTTCACATCTTCGCACCCCCCTAGGGGGGCCCGCCCCACAGGTTGAGAACCACTGCTTTAGATAATATCACTGTGTATAATAATTGAGAAGTCTGGCACTGTGTTTATACTTAAATACTTCCCTATAGCGGATCAAATTGTTCTGAGTAAGGCTTTGGTCTGCTAAAAATCTGTAAATAAGACCCTGAACAAAGAAGACTGTGTTAGAAAGTTCTAATCATTCTTATCTTCAGTTATGCATCACATTTGGAAACAGTTTCAAAAGAAAAGTACTTCTTTAATTTATTTAAAAAAAATCTATGAAATGCATTGCATTGGGTTTGCCTAATTTAGCAAGGAATTGAGTTTTCATTCAGAAATTGATTAGAATAAATAATGTCAGTCATAGGACTGCAATAAAGGGTATGGGGAAAGTGTAGGTAAAAAGTAATATGCTGTATTAATTGATGGATTTCAAAGTTTGTTTGTGCTGTTGTGCACATGCATTGCATAATTTCACTCTATACCATACTGTTGATTGCTTTAGAATATATTAACATGATAACATTCACTACGAAATATACTGCACATTAAAAACGTCAACCTATGTCAATCTGTGCATATGTGGGCCCTGTGATGGGCCGGTTCCTCATTGAGGGTTATTTCTCACTTTGTATCAGTGGTGTCAGGATAGGGTCCAGTCTTGTGTTACTCTGTATTACAAAAAAACGGGTCTGATTATGTTTTATTATGTGGTAAGAGTGCAGTCCTGTGAACAAAAGGCTATGATTCTAGGTCATACAAGGTAATAAACAAGTGGTGATTAAGAAACTTGAGAAATTTCAAGATGAAGTCTCATAAAAGATAGATGGGCCACTATGTCACATTAACATAGTTTGTGTGGCTCAAGGGAAAAAAATCTGGTAGTGTTGGCAACTTCTAACTCTGAGGGCTAAGGTATCATTCTTTGCCAATCAACCCACTATGTCATTATTGGAGGTGGCAAATACTGCATGAGACATTGCAGAAGGAAACCAAACTACACTGTAATGCTTATCAGACTGTTGATTGACTGTGTGTGCCACAGTCATCCTGGAAAACATCCTTTCCAAACAACAACACCAAAAAAATACAAATTAAGGTCATCACTCAAAAATCTTTTAACAATGATTAGCCACAACTGTTCTGTCTAATTGGATGAGTGTGTCTAAGCGTGCCAGGAAAGTTCAGTCCACACCATTACAAAACTGTTGGTAAGCTTTATTGCTAAAAACATATCTCAAAAGCCGATAACTTCCTTTCTTTACACTCCATGTTCAAGTTAAAAGTTGCATTTGCCATTTCTAACACTAATATTGAAATTCTTACTAACAAACCAGGTTCTTATTTTAGTAAGAGGTAAATTCCAATTTGACATCAACTCCCTTCTTTAGGCTATAAAAGCTCAAAAGCCCCAGACTTATCCTCCCCTTTACAAATAAGGCATATTATCTCCCAATAGCTCCCAATATTTGCCAAATACACTAATACCAGTTCCTGGTCCCTTATCCAAAATTTGTTTTGCCAGATAGTTTATAAAGCTCAGAATTTTTTGGATACCAGAATGGTCTGAGCCATGGGAACAGTCATAAGAGTTCACAGTAGTGTGTACTGCATAAGAAGGTGCCCACAGGGAACAGGGAAGAAGATGTCCATTTCCAGAAGGTAATTTTGAGTTTGGGAAAAAAAAAATACTGTGGGCATGGATCTGATCTATCCCATTTATATGAGTAGTATAGTATAGTACAGGGTAGTACAGTACAGTGCAGTATACTACACTACAGTGCAGAATAGTATAGGATGGGATAGGATACGATAGGATAGGATAGGATATAAGATCTTAAGAATTTTGACAAACAAGAGGAGACGATTTAGTCTATTAAGCTTATTTAGTTAGTCAATAGCTAAGTCTCATCCAGACACCTTTTAAACGTTTCTACTTAAGCTATGTGGCTTACATAGTTGTTTATTCCATAATCTCAAAACTCCTTGCATAAAGAAGTGCTTCCAATCTTAAATAAACTTCTCCTTAGTTTCCACTGGTGCTCTTGAGTACGTGATTCCCTATATGTCTGAAAAAACTATTTGAAAGAATACTGTAGGATCCACTTTATCAATGCCTTTAGCAATTTTGAAAAGTGTCCCAGAAGCCTCCTCTTCTTGAAAATAAAGAGATTTGACCCCCTGAACCTAACAGAGTGGGACTAATTATACATTAAATACATTATTAAATTAGATTAAAAACAAAATGGGAGTACCTTTTGCCTACATATGAATGAATTTCATTTTCTAAGTTTTTGGCCAGTTCTGAAGGTTGTCCATGTTTTTTTTTTTATTGTTTTGCAGCTTTCTCTGCCATACATCCAATTTTAATAGTTTATCAAAATTGTTTAATAGTTTATTAACTGTGCCAGAATCTACATAGTTAACATAAATTAGAAAAAGTAACAGTCTAAGGAAAGAACTCTGAGGGACTCCACTGTTGACATTTCACGTGGAGCATTCTCCTCTTATTCTTTGACCCCTGTCACTTAAACAACTTGAGATCCGGTTTTGCATGTTACATTTAGTTCAAAATTAACTGCCTCCAAGTTCATAATTAATCTTCAATGTGGTATTGTATCAAAGTCTACATAAATTATGTTGTTAGCATTGCTTTTGTCAATTATTCAGTGGCCTACTCTAAAAAGTGTAATAGATTGGTTTTGATTTCATTGATCCATACTGGATTTTACTTAGCATACTATTTTCATAGTGGTACCCAATTTATATAGCGGGGTGGGCAAAGACGTTCCTGTAGGGCCACAGTGGCTGCAGGTTTTTGTTCCAACCCAAATGCTTAATAAGAAGCCCTTATTGCTCAAGTAACACTTATACTTCATTTTTATTGTGTCACTTGTTAGAATTTTGAACCTTTATTGCTTATTTTAGGCTTAAACAGCTGTATTCTCAATTTTTAATTGATCCTTATTAGCAACAGGATTCAAATGACAAAAGAAACCAGCAGTCCTCAGTTTAGCTTGTTTCCATTTACACCTGTATTTGTTTTAGTTAAATTAATAATTAATAATTAAGCAACTGGGTTGGAACAATGCAGGCACTGTGACACTCCAGGACTGACTATGCCCACCCCTGTTATATAGGATAGTAGTGAAAAATTGTAAATATTAGGGGTGGACATTTCAGATAAATGTGTATTCAGAGATCCACAATTTAATGTTATACAAAGGATACCCAAATTCCTAACCCTTTTCAATGACCTTTAGTAGTTTTTAAAAGAGAGACAGAACTTTTTATATGAAGGGTTGGTGTGGCTACTATTCTTCCACTTACTGTGCAAGGCTAAAAAAAAATAATGTGATGTTTCTCCAGAGAAAGTGTCTAAATATGCATGTGCCATCAGGTGTAAATTTGATTAATTGTATAAAATCTGCAATTGACTATCCATTGTGAAGCCCTTCTTAAAACCCATTCACTTTTTTCACATGATACTCAGCGTGATTGAAGTCTGTGAGTCGGCATTTATGTATGGAATTATAAATTGTGGGTTAAATCATTAACGGTGGGTATACTGCACTCATAATCTTCTCCAATAGTGTTCAATTTAGGGAAAATTTCATCCTAAAGTGTATTTTCTTTAGATAGATATTTGTATTTGCCTTAAATGTACCGTATGTTAATATATACCATTCTTATCTGGATTAAATATAAAATCTCAATAGATCATCATTTTCATATTACTTTAAATCTTTTCACCTTTTAAAAGAGTGGATGTATTTCTAAAAGTAATGAGACTTAATTCCATAGGTGACACCATCACTTAAAAGTGTGCCATTTTCATATATTCTTTGTAAATTACATTCACATGCACAAAGGATGAAGATGAATGCACAATCACCTGGTCTACTGGTCATATTCAGTGCCCACTGGGCCATGTCTAGCCTAAAAAAGAAAGTTTAAAAAATGATTGGGTTTTGAAGCTTTTCAAACTTTAGAATTACATATACAATGTATTAAATTTTACAATGGTTACTGCTATAAGAGTTTCCTTGGATCTGAAGCCTAGCCTTGTAGTGCAAAAATATAAGAAAGTGACAGAAATTGTCAAAGTGTTGGGATACCAACAGGTGACTCTGTTTATTAGCATCTAGTTGACTGAAAAGGCTGAGAATGAAAGATACATTAACAGTCACTCCCAGATCTTCTTTCAAGTATGTCAGTCGTGATCAAAAGATACTGGTGCAGTCGAGCTTAATAACAGAAACACGCAAAGGGGGTGGAGTGGAAAATGGTGCCAGGCTCATTCATTTTGTGCATCTTCTGGGCTGTGGGCAAAGAGAAAGACGAATAGCCTTGAAATGATTTCCTATAAGGAACAGACCTTCCCTGTATATTTGACACCAGGCAGCATTAGACTTCTCATAACCTTGCAGGTTCTTGTCAGCTTTAACCTCACCAGCACCCTTTTCCCAATTGACACCTCCTCAGCAAGACCTCATGAATAAGTTTAAGAGATTAATTACTAGCATGTCTTTATGTTGACCTTCACTGGGAAGAAATGCACTACTGGAAAATACAAAGTACTAAAAAGTCTGTGGGCATGCAAGGACTAGCACATCTACCTGCACTTTCACAGGCCTCCAAACTATTACTATGCTTTCAGCCGCACAGGCTATGGCCACACTCTGCTTTTACAGATTAGCTGACTAACAGCGCCACCATTATTGTGAACAAAATGTCATACTGGGATATATAAACAATGCTTGATTTGCATTTGTGCTTGTCTTCTGTAAACACTATTGACTGAAGCTTTTTGGAGCTACAGTCTGACCTCAATCAGTCATCACATTTATCACTTTATGAAACTGTAAATTATTTGCAAGAGCTGCAAAAATGTCTCTTGCACCTCCTCACGCCTATGTCATCGTAGGCTGGAGCTATTTTCCTACATCAGATGGGAGCTGCATTACTTGTGAAGGAGGAATAATCAGAATCCTTAATGAGCTTTGTACTTGAATGTTATCCATGGTGCCTGAAGGCCACCTAGGATCTGTGTGAGGCCTACCTGTTAAGTCAAAAAACAAGTGATTCTTCAACCTTCAGTGAGGCTACAATAAGCTTAATAGTAGCTATAAACACATATTTGTTGCGAACCATACAACATCTCTCTTTACCATCTTCTTTGACATTGCATTTATGATTGTTATTGTAAATGGCATGGATTTTCCAGAATAATCAATAGCGTGCAGCTGTAGCACTTCTACAAAAATATAAATATTTCCAGGTTATAAATGTTTTTTGTGGCTGCCATTTTGCATCTATATGAATGTTTTTATATGTGAAAAGGTTGTTGCCCATTAACAGGAGAGGGAATGTAATGGCTGTAGTCATAGCATTTTTTTCTACATGGCTATGAAACTTCCATTTTGCTTCTTACGTCTGTTCAGGTCATTAGAATTGAAAATGCCATCCCCTGTTCTATCCGCTCATTAACACAACAACAATTCTCAACCTGATTTCAACCCCGAAAATATCCATACTTCAGCAATATGCAGCCCGCATCTCCAACACTTTGATTGTGTTTGCCTTTCAGTGAGCCTGTGCAGTATGCAACACTTTCACAGTGGTATGAGCCGTTAACTTCTCCTGTCAGCAGTGAGAAAAACGTCAGCCATGTTTGCGTTGCTGCTTGCCATGAGGCACGCGGCCATGTCTCTCCCTGCAGTGAGAATCAGAATCACTTTATCGCTAGCATATAAAACATACCAGAATTGACTTCGGCTAGGTGCAAAGCATACAAGGCATAACCAACTCAAGACAACAAAATTTCAACCCAATGTTAACCTGACACTATGCTAACCACTGTACAAATACAACAGTTTCTTAAACAAAACATTTACAAACTTCAATAGTTAACTCTAACACATAGAAAACACTATACAAAATAATATAGTTATGAAATAGTCCAAGCTGAGCAAGTATGAAGTGTTTACAAATAGACAAACAGCACAATTATCATTTATAGGTGCAAAAACAGTTGGGAGTAACCCTATGTAAGTTTATTTTGGATCTGAATAATTTAAGGAAAGAAGCTGTGGAGATGTCATGTGGTTTGGGTTGCAATAGACCTGTATATCTTCTGATGGCAATTTAATGAACAGATGGATGTTGGGGTGGGTGGAGTCAGCTGCAGTCTTTCCTGCTCTCTTTTTCGCTCTGGCAATGAACACATCTTTTAATGTTGGGAGACAACAGCCAATGATTTTCTCCGCTAAACAAATCACCTGCTGCAACTGAGTCTTAAAAAGAGAGGGGGCAGAATGATACCAAACGGTGATGGTGGAGGTCACATTACTCCGAAAAATATCTGAATAAAAATTTAACAATATACACCTTAATATGCCAAGCTTCTTAAGCTGGTGAAGGAAGAATGATTTCTGCCTGGCTTCCTTGATGATGGAGGTGATATGCTTGTCCCATTTTAATATATTTGTGAAAGTAGTCCTCAGGAATTTAAATAACTGAACCACAGACACAGTCTGGCCATTAATTTGCAAAGGACCTCAAGCTTCCTGTATGCTTTTTCTGTCATTCACGACACTTGTCCACCTTGCTGCATGGTGTGAGGCATGCGGCAGCACTGCTCACTGGCATAAGAAGAATGTAACCAATGGTTCAATTCCATGTTGCTGCCTGCCATGAGAAGGACCCGTATCCAAATTTCATTGCTGAGGTGGCCCGCACGTCCAATTCATTGGTCATGTTATGTGTATCGTGGCCTAAGCTGCCATGGCGTGCATGAATTTTTGCATGACAGACAAACAACCTCACCATTTATTTATTTATTTATTTTTATATATATATATATATATATATATATATATATATATATATATATATATATATATTGTCGCAGTAGGGGGCAGTAGCGCTCCCTTGAACCCTCAGGTACCACGCCAAACACCTGGTAAAATTGCCACAATAATTATATTTATTATAATAATGTGCACCAAGCACCCTCCACTCCACTATATTCATAAATCACAATAAACAATAATAATCACAATCCTCCACTCCCAGACGCGTTGCCCTCCTACCACCCAGCTCAGCTCAGCGTCTGGGAGTTCCCAGAGTCCTTTTATTCCTCCTGACCCGGAAGTGTTTCCGCCCAACAGTTCCACAAATCCTTATTCCTTCCGGGTCAGGGTAAACAGTACTTTTCTTCACCCCGGAAGCCCGTCGTTCTTCCTGTGACGAACTTCCAGGTCATGGTGCACAAATGAGTCCATTGGCTTCCCGACAGCGACTCCCAGTGGCCCCCAAGGTATCCAGCAGGGGCCCATATATGCTCTCGCGAGAGCTCCTCCTAGCGGCCTGGGGTGAAGGCTGGAGTAAAATGCCGGCAACCCACCACAATATATATATATATATATATATATATATATATA
>JANRMT010062831.1:19817973-19857289 GCA_026402145.1 Polypterus bichir lapradei | reverse complement strand
TGAGTGAGTGAGTGAGTGAGTGAGTGAGTGAGTGAGTGAGTGAGTGAGTGAGTGAGTGAGTGAGGGCTTTGCCTTTTATTAGTATAGATTATCACTTGAATGGCACAACTTATTTAAGTGTTTTTGCTGACCATGTGCCTAACTTCATGTACACATTTACCAATCTTCTAATGGCTAGTTCTAGCATATTAATACACTATATCAAAAAGCAAAAGTCAAGTCAAAGTCCTTTCATGAACATGGCAATCAGTTCAGTGTTATTCAGTAGCCTTCCCAGTCACCTGATCTGAATCATACAAAACACCTTTAGGATGTGATAGAGTGATAGATAAGAAGCATGAATATATGCTGAAAAATCTGCAGAAACTGTGTTATGCATTCATGTCAGCACGGATGAGAATCTCCAAGATATGTTTCCAACATCTTATGGAAACCATGCCATAAAGAATTGAGGCTGTTTTGAGAGCAAAACAAGGCCCTTCCTAGTATTAGTATAGTAAATCTCAATACAATACATATATTGTAATTAGTAGGGTTTGCCAAAGAGCTTCAAACCCCAGACCCAATTATACTCAACATAGTCATGGGTTCAAATAAAGGATGTTTAATCCACCTAGCGCATTATTTAATGAAGCACAGCCAATAACCATACACACAATAAAATTCTTTCCTCTCCTTCCGTCTTCAGTTGAGTGTTGCCTGCTACCTACCAGTTCTGACTCCATGACGTATAGCAGTAGACTGAACCTGGAATGGCTTTGGGTGACACAATCTGACTTGAGGGGAGCACTTCCAGGTTGTTTGAGAACCAGGGCAGTCCTTCCCCAACAGCTCCCTCTTGTAGCACCCAGGGACCTCGATTGTGTTGCACTTTGAGACTCCAATGCCCATGAACCTCTGCAGGTGCCCAAGCTGGGACGCCTCCAGCAAACCACTACCACCTAATGTATGGTGGATAATAATGCTTCTGGCATCCAGCTTCGTGTTCATCCCCTGGCACCTTTTATCTTGGCAAGAGTGTTACTATCTCAGATGATAGCTTCCTCTTGTTCAGGGATTAAGAAAGCATATGCTTATAATTCCAGGACCAGGCAGGCAGGCTGCTTTCCCACTGCCATACATGAATATATGATGTACTCCAACTGTGATGTTGAGCACATTCTAACCAGACAGATCTTATTAATGAGCATTAACAAATGTACACTGCACTGAAATCTCACTTTATGAAGAGTCCTCTGAAGCATGCAAGGGCAAAAACTGTAACTGTTGTTTTCTTGTTTTTATTTGCAGAAGTTGCATATTTTACATAAAGAGTGGCCTGTTTTAAGAGTTTCCACAGAATTTACAGTACATATTCCTTCTCTACTCAGGATTTTCACATCCCATCATTTTGTCACAGTGCATTATTGATAAAAACAGCCTGACAGGGAATCTGGAATGCATATAGGCATTCATTATAAGCCTTCTCTGTGGTGCTGTGAACTACATCTATGCCAATATGCAGGACTGTCCAAGCGTGAAATACCCACATGAATGTTTGATGCTGTTGATAAATGTGTTTTCATGTAATTGTTTTATTTTCTACAACCTGAAAACTGTTTCAAAGAATGTTTGCCGGGAGACAGGGCTGCATAACTACTGACCTAGTTGTACTGGTCACTTACATTGTGAAAAATGCATTTTGTTTTAGTCTAGTTAACTACCTTCACATAGTTTGCATCTCCTCTACACAGTATTGTTTGCATAATCTGTTTTTTTGTCAACTGACAATTCCTCCACTTTTGACCTGAACTATTAAATAAGGAAACAATGGGTAAACATTACTGAGGAAAAAGTAAAAGAGCAAAAGTCTAGGAAGAAGTATGATCTTGCCCAGTGGCAGATGCAGTCTGCAAAGCTCACATATACTTTAGAGTGACCAGTCAAGTTCTCTGGGGTAAAGCAGATTATCCAGTTCTGGTTCAGCAATATCACGGTGGCTGCAGGCATTCGTTTTAACCAGTTCCTTAATTTGATGTCAAGCCTGTTGCACTGTTGAACTTCTCACTTATTTAGTCAGCTTGTCAACTGTTATAATACAAATTAATAAAAATATGACTTGTGCTTCTCTTTCTCTATTTATCAACTTATTAAGAGTTTTAGAACACAATGAACAACAAGGGACAAACGACTAGGACACAAAAGCTAACCACCAAACATTGTTCCATTAACACTTCTGTTCTTCAGAAAGTAATTCAACATTTACCTTTAAAAAATGAAGATAAATAAAATCCCTACCAGGAATACAGTGGATCAACTTAAAGGTGCTTCCTCTATGATCCATCATCCTAAGTATAAAAACAATGCCTGGATGCTGTCTTTGTGGAATTTTCATGTTCTGCCAAGGCATAAATTAGTTTTATCCTTGGGTACTTCAGCATTCATACCGCACCCATATAGACACACGTTTGGTTAAATTGTGATTGTCAGGCATGCTCTATGTGATCCCTGGTTTCAGCTCAGTTCTGCTGAAACAGACTATGGCATGAATTGAAACAAGAGTGCTTGGTTATGTTACATTATATTGTTAGTTTCTTTCAGAGAAATGCAAAGGGCTAGGAATTTTACAGAAGAATGGCAAAAGGAGAAAAGCTTTAATGTAGAGGTATGCATCTTTAACTATAAGTATAGTATTGGTTTCTGTTTAATTAAACTGGCTGCAGTGACAGAGGTTTACTTACCTTGGCAGTGACATTCATGTCTGTGGTGACTCTTCCTGTGAAGTCAGTAGATGGATTAGGAGAGCATGGGGGGCCATGAGGTCACTGGAAAGGAGTGTGTGGCACTCCCGATATCTATGCAAAAGAACGAAGGTCCAAGTCTTTAGAGTCCTGGTGCTTCCTGTCTTGCTATATGGTTGCGAGACATGGACCCTATCCAGTGACCTAAAACGAACACTGGACTTCTTTGGTACTGTGTCTCTCCAGAAAATCCTTGGGTACCATTGGTTTGACTTTGTGTCGAATGAGGGGCTGCTCATGGAGTCCCGAATGAGGCACATTACCTGCATTGTGAGGGAACGTCAGTTATGGCACTACGGCTATGTGGAGCATTTCCCTAAGGGTGATCCAGCTTGTAAGATCCTCATTGTTGGGGACCCGAGTATCTGGACCAGGCCAAGTGTCGCCCATGTAACACATGGCTGCGGCAGATAGAGGGTCATTTCAGGAGAGTGGGACTGGACCGTGTGTCTTCCTGGGGGGTTGCCAACCGGGATCCCTAGTTGTTTCATCATGTAGTGTGTGTGGCAAAGCACTGTACCAGTGCATGCTCCCCAACTTGACTTGGCAGTGAAAACCTTTAGCTATTATGTCCTTCCACCACCAGGCCTGGATATGCTCGTCGCAGAGGAGATAAAATATATAAACTTATTAAATATGGATAGTAACAGACTATGGAGGCGAATCTCACTTAGTAAACTGTAAACATATTACCTGCCAAAAATGGGGTAAAAGGTTATTACAAGCCTAGCATTGCTAGTCATTAAGTGTGTTAGACACATAAACTACTAACCTTAGAAGTGTCACGATTACAGTGGGATGAGAAAAGAAAAATTATTCTTAATGAGTTGAAAGATTTTTTTATGGAACAAAATCCACTGATTGTCAATTCTAAATCTAAACATTAACATGAAACATAAGTTACCAGATTTCCAATAAGCTATCTATTCTGCCGAAAGACCACGCAAAGGAAATGACCAGGAGATAAATATGAGTCTACTAAAGTAACAGGGATAAAAACCACTAAGTCTGAATACCAATCATCAATAGTCAAAGACAGCATAGCCAAAATTGGAAATCCCAAAATAAAATGCTGTTTTAGAAGGAGCACACTTTCACAATGGATCCACAATGTCGGAGGATGCATAACATGTGCTGCCACCAGGGGTGTCATGATGCTCCACAACATTAATTCCATTACTCTGTCCTCTAACAATAAAGTGTGCGTCATGGTAACTGAGCCACAAAACTGTGGTACACACAAAAAAACAAAAAATAACATCAGCTAAAATCAGAATTGTTCCAGGAGAAATATACTGTTAAATAAACAGGAAATTCAGATTGACTGTGGTCCAAAACCCTCTTAAAACTATTTTTTTAAGTTAAGAAAAAAATGACTTAAGTCAAAATAATTTTTTAATGCTTACTAAATCATTAACAGTAGCCCACAAGGACTTACTTCACCTCTAATGGCCTGAAAGGATAAAGAGAATCGAATCTACAGACCTCAAAACAAAAACAAAGTACAAAAGACCACAATTGAGGGAAAGGTGTTATACTAAATATGAACTAAAAGCACATACTTTAAATAATAAAATAAAAGTAAACTATAGTTAACAAAACAAAGAAAAGAGAGTTCCCAAAAGAAAATGAGACTTACAGCACGTACAGGCTCATCTAATTTCTTAAAAGATCAGCTGACAGCTTACTATCTGAGTCCTTAAAAGTGGAAACCCTTCAGAAAAATCCTGCATCTACATACTTACTACATAGAAAGTCCAGTACCATTAACCATGAACAACAGTGGCAAGGAAACAACATCTACTGCAGTGTCATCACAGCAAAACAATAAACGAAATAAAATTAAAAGAGCAATAATAAAGTTTAACATTGAAGGCTAGAAAACTTGACATTTAAACAATGATAAAAATGAATCCACACAAGAAAGGAAAATAAGATTGACCTACCTAATCCAGATAAAGAAACTGATAGCACCCACCAAGCCCAGCGGTCAATAATACTCTTGTGTGAACAGCAGAATTGTCAACCCTAAGTTGTCAGGTTTTGGAGGAACATTCATCTTGTCTTTAGGAATAATCCGCAAATTCATTTGAGGTTCCAGTGCTTAGATTACCTAAGGTCTTAGCTGGCAGACAGAGTATTCCTTTCTACAGCTCTGGATTGTTTGCATTGAAATTGGAAATTGATCAGGGATTTGATGAATTCATGGCTGGGCAGACACAATCAATTCACTATCAAGCAAGTACAAGTACCTCAAGGACAAAGAAAACAACAGCTCATGGTCAGCAACAAAGCTTGTAGTTTGGCAAACAAAAGCTGATTTAAGAAGAAAAGGAAAAGTAGGAAAACCTAAGCAACAAGTAAAAAAGTGTTTCCTTAACACTTATTAAAACAGGAAAATTAGAAGTCACATACCAGACAACAAACACAGGACATGAGACTGACGAGGAGGTTTAACTTTAAATCCATGATGTACAGTTGGGATGGTTTATCAAGCACAGACACAGTAGCATTATTTCACAATGCATGCGTAGTTACTGAAGTATATCTGTGGATAATAATACAAAAATTATTTCAAGGTACAACTAACTCCTAAACTTATAATACAATGAGTTTAAGAACACAAGTAATATAAAAGCTATAGAACTGCATCTGATTGGCAGATATTTCAGCCAAATGGCTAAAACAGCTGTACTACTGGTAGCATGAGAAGAACTACTGGGTGGTATGGAAATGAGCATAAAAAAATGCCAGGAAAGGAAAGCATAAGCAAAGGCAAATAGAGAGTGAAAAGCTATCTCAGTTGCAGTTGCAGATCAAGGCATGCTTCCAGAGTTTCAATTTCATCATGGGATTGTGGGCACCCAATACTTAAAAATACTGCATGGGAGAATTTGCTACACTTTCAAAGCAAAAAAAAAAAAAGATTTTAGTTATTGCCTATTTTATGCCAGTATAGAATTAGAAATAAAAATGCATACTTTGTGCATATTGGGAGAGCACAATTTAGTAAATAATCAACTGTTAGTTGAGTAAGTTTAACAGATGATGAGACTGTTAGATTCTTAATACAGTGTCATACACAGACAAGATAAAAGGAGGGAATCTGCTTTTTTTCTCAGCTTGATATGAATATCATTACACTTGTTAGTAAAACTATTCATTTTCTGCCTGGCATATCATGTTAAGGATTGCTGAAGAGTTGAGGTCTTGTGCGTAGAATTCACACTAAGACATGGTGTACGGACAAAACTGGAAATGTGCATACGCACAAAAAAATCCAGATGCATAAAACTGTACGAATGTCAAGTTTCATGCGCTTTATCTTAATAAATCAGCATACACCTCAAAGAGAATAGCTCTCAGAAATCCAAATTTACTTAAAAGCAAGTCATTACATTCTATAAATACGTGCTCTCTTCTAATTCTTCCATTTACGATGTCTTTAACAATGCTAAAGCAGTTATGGCATTTGGAATAGTTTGCCCATTCTGTGCACCATTATATTGTTACAGAATGATTACAATCAAGTGCCTTAAATTTGAAAATGATATGCAATTAATTTTGTTGTATTTGATAATGCCCCTGTGATGGATGAGAATATGAAAAAGAAAAGGAAACAGCACAGAAACAGTAGCACTGCTTTGACGCTGGGTGCCACCCGTTTGCAAAACTGAACAGAAACATGTGTATGCATGGAGGGAGGCTGCCGTGAAAATTTGAAAAGGTGAGCATGGAAATGGGCATACACAACATTTTTGTGTGTATGCATCATTTACACATGAGGCCCTTGGTATCTTTTTTGTTTGCAAGTGGGCAAAAACCCGGATTCGGTGTAGGATCTCACAAAGGTAGTGTGTCTAAATTTCCGCATTGGTCATATGTATGTTAATGTTTGAAGAATAAGGAAAATGTCTACAATTATAAGACATCCAATGTGTTAACAGAAGTGCATAATTTCAGAGCAGTTAAAGTGGCTAATGAAATGGCATTCTTAATTCCTGAAAACAAATTAGCAAGTACTAAATTTGTATCATTTACTTGTCTTTTGAGACCAAAGTAATGTTTATTTCTTTATTAGTATTGCAACTTAAATTTAGCTAAAACAGATACAGCACATATTTGAATGGTACAGGTGTGAATTAGTTGCCATCTTCAGATACAATTCATTTCTGCACTTATAGTTGGTCCAATTTAATGACTAATTATGTATTAATGCACAGACATTGACAATAGCCACGTCTGATCATTTATTAGATAAACTTTATTGGTCCCCAAGGTGAAACTAAAATTTATGCAAGGACAATATACAATAAAACAACAATATACAGGCTGTTTTATGGGAAATTATAATCTTAAATTAACAAAGATATCCTTAAAGCTTTAAAAAATCTGAAAATGATTTGTAGAATCAATACATCAGGTTTGGAATTTGAATTAATCTGATTTGTCTGTTAAATATTACTCCTTATAAATGTAACTTACTTGCTAATGTCTCCTCCACACATGGAAGCAGTCTCAAAACAGCAAATGTCATAAACTTGACAAAGAGGTTTTCTTACAGACCTGGGGCATCATGTATAAACAGTGTGTACGCACAGAAATGTTGCGTAAGAACGTTTCCACGTTCAAATCGCGATGTATAAAAGCTACACTTGGTGTAAAGCCACGCATTTTTCCACGGTACCTCATACCCTGTCGTACGCAAGTTCTCCGCTCAGTTTTGCAGACTGGCAGCACCCAGCGTCAAAGCAGTGCTACTGTTTCTGTGTGGTTACCCTTTATTTCTTAGAACCACATTTCTGATGTGGCTTTATAAATACACTGAAACTAACCGCATATTGTTTATTAGTGTAATGCATCTGATTGTAGATTACCTGTAACAATATAATGGCCCAGGGAATAGCCATAGTATTCCAAATACCATAACTGCTTTAGCGTTGTTACTCTCACTGCTCCATCTTCTTCTTCTTTCACCTCACTGTAAACTTGCACTACAGTTATAATATTGCACAAACTGCGCCACTTTATAAAGTGTGTATTTACATATGATGACAATATCATTTTTAAGATGAAATCCAGCAAAATATGTTGATTATGTTATACAGATAAAACTTTAACTTCATTTAAATAATCTGTATTGTTAATAATTAAACATGTAAGGACACGGTGCCGCAGCGCTAGCAAGTTCACTTATTGTTTCTGCCTTGCGCGCTGCATATTTGCTGAGGCTGGCGCAACACTGGAAGGATAGACGGATAGAATAATTAAACACGTACTATGAAGATATTTCAATGTTCCTTAAAAGTTTTGAAGAATTGTTGTTGTAACCTTACAGATGGCTTAACGTCTGTTACAGAGCTGATTGTGTGGCGATTGGGTATTTGGGGAAAGAAAAGTAAGGACAGGAATTGCAGGTTAGTACGTTTGAAAGAGACAGTACTGCTACAATAAATTATTTCATCGAAGGTCGCGCATGGCACAGCAGCATCTTGTGTGAGACATGAACAATCACTGCACCATCATGTTCCCATGTTTAATAACATGCTTTCATTCCAATCATCATGAAAATGATATCACGTATATATCTCAGTATTTTAATTATTCAGAGAGCTGTAATATCACGAATGTAATGGATTCTGTGTCCTGTCAGAGAAAGAGAAAGAACGGAAGCACGTAGTGATTCACACAAATAGAGCACATTGAAGATCAAATACAAAACAAAGCATTTAACATGCTACTTTAGTTACGATGGGATTTGAGAAACTAGTAAATTTTATGATTTTAAGATGAAGCTTATGATGTTCTATGTTAATGACAAAATAAACTACATGATTAAAGTGGAAATTTTGAGATTAAAGTTGACATTTCGTGCTTTTTTCCCACTGTGTGCATATTGTTTTTGTCTGTACCCTAATAAGCTCAGACGGTGGGCTGCAATTCGCCTTTTCACAGCGACTTTGATATGTGACTTCTTTTTTATTTTGGCAGTGTGCGACTTGGGGTGGGACAGCAGGCGTGTGCACGTGCATATTTTTTTTCATGCTGATCGGGATTTATGGAATGGAAGACAGTGGAAGTTGGAGTACACACAGATTCCTGCATCTGGATTTTTCTGTGCGTAAGCACATTTCGGCTTTTGTGCTTACGTCATGTTATAGTGCGAATTCTACGCACGGCGTTATGCATGAGGCCCCTGATTTGGAAATTGTGTTTCTGTAAAATCAGCTCTAAAGACTTTGTTTAAATTTAAATATTCTCAATTGTTTTGCTAGTCACTAATTTACATGGCAATAATCTGAATTTTGTAGGGGTGATTTTAAGGTGTATCTAGTTTTCAGTTAAAGGACAGAAACTGTAAGTAAATACATTTAGTACAAACACATAAGATAAATCAAGGAGGCCATTGTGATCACATTATTTCTATGAAACAAAATCCCCCTAAAAGTTGTCTCAAGTTTGTTGTTACCCTGGTACGAAATCACCATCTCCTCGCCATAAATGAAATTTAAACTCTGATCTGTATATTTTTGCAAAGTAAAAGTATGGAGATGTAAGACAGTTTTTATTCTATTCCAAACCACATTATTGTTAGTATATCAAAAAAAGCATCACATGTACATAAGAAAAATTAAAAGACACACATACAGGAGCAAAAACTATCCATAATATCTTGGATTAACCCCAAAATACAATATTTTTTGGGCAAAATAAACATATATCACCTTTAGTTTTATCTAAAAACTTTTCAGAAATTAACAATTTAACACCCCAAAAATGGAAGTACAGTACTACAGAATATTTTAATTCCTGTGGGTTGTATATCAAGACAAAAGGCTGAGAACCCCTCGGCTAAAATGCATGTTAACAATGTAAGAAACAACCAAACAGGGAAATTAACGTTTTGTTTTTTTTAATGAGGTGCAACAGTGACACAGCAGGTATCTTCCAAAGAACATAGAACTTGATTCAGTTCCACACATGGGTGTCTTTTTTGAAGATTTTGTATGTTCCTCACAGATCTAAAGACATATTTTGAATCTTAGTTGAAAATGTTGTGTATACTTTATAAATATGCTTTGTGACAACTTAGAATCTTCTTTGTCCAGAGATGGTGGTTCATAATGAACGTGACAGGGAAAATCTGTATAAAAAAAATGTATAGATGTGTTTTATAGTTAAACGATCCACTGGTTAAGTACGAATGAGATCTGAGTGAAGTAACTTATTTCAAAATGAGCCTGTGCCTCACTTAGACATGTCACATAGTCCCATTCTCTTCTTATTATAGATTCTAAATGAAGATACTTCTAAATACTGTCAAATGTGAGAAGCATTGCCCCTACAGATATCCATTATCCATCAAATTAAATCCTGGTATCCTGATAATTTCTCCACTCCTCCTTGTTAGCACCCTTAATCTGAAAACACTCCTTATAACTCTCACTTTTGATGACTGCAATTAACAGGTTCTCTTTTTTCATTCATTACCAGCAGAGCATCATGCTTTTTTTCACCAAATCTCATCATATTCTTTCATTACACTTTTCTTGATAATTTGGTGATAGTTTAAGTTAGACCTAAGCCCATCAGCAGGCTCCAGCTCCTTTTGGAAAATTACAAAACCAATCTGAAATAAAAATCTGTCCATGTTGTCGTGGATTTGCTTACAGGTTCTACTGGGTTATGTCTGATCCACCTTGAAGGACACTTTCTCACTGCATGTTCAGATTACATCAGCGAAGTCTTTTTAAACCAGTGGCTCTACTCTAAGGTCTTTCATGGAATATTTCTCAACCTATCACAAGCAGAGCAATAAAAAGCACCTCAGATATTGTAATTAGCACTTGCATCACAAAACGCATTGTATCAGAAACCTCTGAAGACTTTTAAACATCAACATCAGAATGGTGGATTGTTAATTAGAAAGCTTGATTTTTTTTGCTCCCACTTCATCACAGCCTTTTGGCATGACACCTTCATTGCTGATGCTGCTGCATTGATCTATTCACCACTCTCTTTATTGCCCTTAGCTCACATATGCACTTAAGCCTCTTTCCACCCACTGCATACACTCCTAAGCTTAAGTTATGTGTGCTGATTTTCACTGTAAACATATAAGATATGCCTGCAAACTGATACAACTGTTAATTTCTGAAACTAGATACTGGAGAGAAATCACTCAGGGCTACATCCACTCTTTGTTTCACATTTTCACATAGGCAAGCTGGCCTCAAACCGGGTACTCTGAGTCAGTAATTGGCAGCTAATATTGGTGAGCTAAAGGCCCAATTGATTAACCCATGTGGGTGCCTTTTACGTGGCAGCAGACTTTCACTCTCTCAAGCTTGCTTGGCACACCCCTCCTGTTACACTACTGAAAAACCCGAGTCTCAGCACAATTTGTCACTGCTTTGGAATTCGCTCTGAGCAATGCCTTCTTTCAGTTTCTTGTCTTTGCTTAGAGTGCAGCAGAAGAATGCAAACCTAGACCATTAGATTATAGAGCAGCCATCCCAGCCTCTGCAAAAAAGGAGCTCCTCTTTAGTTCAGCTGGATGCTCTGACACTTACTGACTCAGAACTCCAGGGATCATAGCCAGCCTGTCCATGTGAGGATGCAAAATGTACAGGGTTGTATCTTTTAGTGATTTCTTGCTGATGATACCATCAATTTATTTGTCTATCTATCTATCTATCTATCTATCTATCTATCTATCTATCTATCTATCTATCTATCTATCTATCTATCTATCTATCTATTTTGTATCCTATCTGTGAAGATTGCAATGAGACAAGACATTTACATTTACTTATTTGGCTGATGCAGAATCCAAGGCAACTTACAACATTTGAGATACAATTGGTTACATTTCTTCTGGTGTTCCAATTAGAGCACAGGCAGATCAAGTGACTTGCTCTGGGTCACACAGTGTCAGTAGAGGGATTTGAACCCACAACCTCAGGGTTTGAAGTCCAAAGCCTTAACCAGAGTCATGTGTCCTTTTAAAAGTCTTCCACCTACTGCCAAGAATGCAAGTACAGGGATGCAATAACATAAAGCAGCAGCCTCCAAGTGTTGAACACATAACAAAATGGAACAGCATAAGATTTTTCCAAATCTACCAAAACAAGTAGACAGGTTTTTCAAACTCTCACCAGCCCCCAAATAGTCATTTACTGTTTTATAGCAAGTCTGAAATCCACATTGCTGCTCCAGCATCTGTCTTAGAGTCCTCTAGATTCTTGCATTATGCTAACAGTCTACTTATGGCCTACAGGCAACAGACAGTACAAATCAGATATCTACATACTCATCTGCAATAGTGCAGCTTGAAAAATTAAAAATTAAAACCCAGTCATGTCTAGGAAAGTATTGCCATGCATGATTCATTGCTGTCGGTAAGGGAAGCAAGAAATTACAAAACATTTCCAGAATATATTTTGGGTTAAATGCGATAATGTCTTGTGTTGAAAACATTCAGTTAATTTTGTTAAAAACCAGAAGAGAATAAAAACAGTGAGGCTTCTTTAAAAAGAGAAACAAGGAAGAGAAGAAATGAAAAAGCTAAAGTGCAAGCAAAGGAATGGCCAGGGAGTCCCTCTCCTCCTTCGTGACTAGAGCCAGCAAGCCTGACTGATGCTAACTTAAAAGGACAGTTACAGCTCATGAAAAAAATATTGGTGGCATCAAATGAGTGCAAAAATCCGCAGCTCTGGCACACACATGCTGAATATTTTATTCCGTAAAAGCAGGTGCCACAAAGGAAATTATGAGCAGCTCTCTTTTGCATGCTAGAATTAACTGTAGTATAATGGCATAATAAAAGCAATTTGGTAACACCAGCAATCCTGGAGCGATGCCTATAGACAACGGTAATTACAGATGACATGGCTCTCGGCAGGTCACGTCGGGTGCATGCGCATGACTGAGTGGGGATATGAGCTGACAAATGTATGTTTTGGCTGCCGAGAATCGAATGCACTTGTAGGGCTGCTGGAACATCAAAACACAATCAAGAGCGGCTTGCAGAGCTGGGAGCTCTGAGAATTCCTCCGGCATTACAGCTGAAAGCTCAGCGAAGAGGAAGAAAAGACTTTGCCACTTAAGGACGAGCCAGAAATAGAACAAGAGAGCAAAGCTGCATGAGCCAGGCAAGCGAGGGTTAAATGCAAGCAGGGTACATTTGTCGGTTGTTGGATGCCAGAGACTGCAAATCTCTCAACTGGGGTATTTAACATTGTAAAAATAAAAAAGAAGTTGGGAGACACAGTAGCATAATATCACGACCTGCTGCTTTAGCATTCAAATCCCAGCCCCCAAAATCTGTGTTACTTTCTGTATCCATGTGGACTTACTACAACATCCCAATGATGTGGGTATTGGGTTATTTGGCCTTGTACAATTTTGAGTGTGCATTAAAATGAACATCATGTCTGTATTCTGGAATATGTCTAATGCTACTTCCTCTACTGGTCCCCACAAATAACATTTAGAGAGGATGCGATCAGAGCCTCCTGCCGCTGACTTTATATATACCATTAATGTCTAACAAAACATTACTCTATATCCCACTACTAATAATGACTGGACACCACCCCCAGAGTGATTGTACAAAAATGACAATTGTATTAACAACAACAACATTTATTTATATAGCACATTTTCATGCAAATAATGTAGCTAAACAATAACCAATATGTTATACAGCTAATCAGTGCACATGTGCACCATGAACACCCTGTGGAAAGCAGCCTGAGCAAAGACAGGCAGACACCGAAGGTTTACACCCAAGCACATGTTTATTGATATTTTATTATTTACAGATGCCACACACAACCCAGTGCTCCGGCACCAATCACCCTCAGTCCAGGCCTCTTTCTCCAATGCCTCTCCTTCTGACCGCCTCCACTCCTCTCCTCCAGGCTTCGTCCTCTTCCACCTGACTCCAGCTAACGAATGGAGGGAGGCAGCCCCTTTTATGTTCACTCGGACGTGCTCCAGGTGCCTACCAATGAACTTCTGAGTGTCCCTGGTTTTCCTTCCCCCAGCACCTCCAGGTGTGGCGGAAGTGCTGATGTCCAGGGCTTCTCAGGCATCCAGGCTCCCACTGGAGGTGACCAAGGGCCCCTATAGGGTTGAGCTTCCATGCTCTGTTCCCGTGGTCCCCATGCCAACCGGGGCGGCTGCCCGCTCGTGGTCCAGAGGAGGCGTAATCCCTCTTCTGGTCCTTCCGGACATCCCGGCTGGGTACTGCCTCCAGCCACTCGCCACAACCCATAAGACAGACAAGAAACAAAGTAAAACTACATAACACCACTATTTACAGTCCAACAATATTATCCTTGTCTTAATTGAATATGGCCAGACCCAAGAACAGTACAGTACAGTGCAGTAAATCACAGTCAAAGGTGATGGAACAGAAGAAGTCACTTTCTAGTCAGTGAGGACAGTTTTTATATTACTAAACCGTCATCCTTTCAGCAGTCAGATTCACCATTGTCTTTTGTTAGACATATTTCCAGCAAACGTTCTTACTTGCACTCCTCCATATGCACAAACTCTAAATCAGCAGAAGAGATCTCCTGTCTTGGGATGCTGTTTTACTCTGGATATGAAGCTGTTCTGTTAAATGCAGTCAATGAGTCTCTCATTCTATGTGAAATTTCTCCTATCTTTTGCATGTTGCTCTAAAATCTTTATAGTTAATATGCTACCTTGGGTGTTCGTTTGTCTGTCCAGGATATTAAATCACCTGTAGCTCGCAAACCGTTTGACCTACTGACCTGAAATTTGGTACACATATACTACGTAAGGTCTATTATCCGCTTTTGGGGGTGATGATTGACCTCCATGGTTATTTCTCTTTTTATTTTATTTTATTGTAGAATCTGCTCTCTGCAGTGGCCAGCAGTACAGGTGCTGTTCTCATCCCTACCACCTTCACCGTCGCTTCCCCTACCTCTTCATATCTTAAATCATTCTTGAGGCAGATTGAAGATTGAGGTGCCAGCTTAAGTGAAAAATGAAAGAAAGCGTACTAAGTAATTGCAACACAAATACTGACTTAATCAGTTTTAATGTGAAAAGATGCTGACAAAAGAAGAGAAGAAGTGGGGCGCAAGGGTGGAGAAAAGTAGAGTTGCTCAGGAAGCAAGCGCATCAGCCTCTGAGCAAACGAATGCTAAACGTACAGAGAAAGAGTATGAAAACTATAAGTCAAGTGTATTCACTACACGTTATCGAGCAGTGTGCTGTTACTGGTTTAATAATAATTGCAAATTCCACTCAGTTTCTGCACTCATCTTCTATATTTAATCTACATGGTGTTAAAGGTATTAGTATGGTGCCAGAGGATAATTGTGAGCCAAAAAATAACTAGGAGATGATTTGTGAACTAAAAAAAATTGTCAGGAGCAAGCAAAATGTCAAAGCCAGTAAAAAGACAAAGCTGGATTCATAGCCAAAGGAAACCTAACTCTAGGGTCTTCTTGGATTAGAATCTAACTATTTCAGATTTGATTATCTATCTGTTACGTCTCGTGTTCCTTGAACTTCAGCACAATCACATCTTTTATGTCTTGTAATTCATAACTAAGGACCACTGGTGGAGAGTAAGGCAAAAAGAGGACATCTAGTATCTGTCAGCCTGTTTTATACAACTGCGGAATTGTTGCAATGAATCCTGTCTGTCACTACTCACTTTTCTTCCAATAAGGGTGCATAAAGTGACATGCCATGTTCTCCCCACCCCATAACTCTGCACAAAGCTGAATTTGCCTACATGTGTGCAATTTGCCTACATGTGGCCTCTCACACAGGCCTATAGAAGGACATGCTTCATTTGCCCTCCCGTAATTTCTCTAAATCTTTTCACCTAGGCCTTGGACTTTTCTATAGCTTTCTCTAATTGCCAAGCTTCAATTACAGCTATCTGCAACTGCAGCGTAATGCAGGCATCGTGGCTTTGTCAGCCTGGAATGTATGCCTCCATGCAACTGAGCCAAGGTAAACTCATTGGAGTCCCATCATTTTCCTTGCACTCTTCCTCTACACCAATGGTAAGTGCCTTTGCAAAACTATCCTTTAAGGTAAGATGAAGGGCTATATACAGGCTATAAATAGTTTAAACTTTCTTAACCTGTGACATGTACAGTCACCCCATCGAGGGATACTAAACATACCACAATATTTTTATTAAAATGCTGATGAAATCACTGACCCAGACCCATAAGAATGAGAACAGGAAAGTGATGACATACAGCCAAACAGCATTGAGTCATTAAGAAAAATGATGATGATAACAACATTCAACACCTTAAAAAAGACTGAAATGAAAGCTGAGTAATAAATTTCCTACTTATATAACAAGTCAAAAACACATGTATAGGTTCGATCTTTTACTATACTTGAATGTCTTTGTGGGTTGATGGTCTGTATAATCATCCAGGATGTTAAGTTCTGCTCCACATTTGGGTTCTGAAACAGGCAGGCTGCACCAGCACCTGGAAGCTCAAGGGCAATAGAAGTTGAACACAGGCCACAAGTGTGTAGTCACTGGTCATTGTCCACAATTTTCTTCCCTTCCATAAAATGCTTTGTGGAAAATATGAAATAAAATAAAGACAGATGGAATAATTTCACTTATTTCTTCTCTGAAATTTAATACTGGGTCATCCTAATTCAAGATCAGTCGCCATATTGATTAAAATGATCCTAACTGTGTCAAAAATCTCAGAGTGACTCAAATTTAGTCTTACTCTTAGAAGTAAGTATGCACTCACACTGGCAATTGGTTCCGTGCCCGAGCATGTTTGTCCGCATGTAACCCCGCAAAGTCTAGTTCATTTGACTAGTGTGATCACTCCGTATCAAGCCGCGCGCATCATGTCCTGGCCCACTTGGAAGTGGTGGGCCTGAGCATGGTTCAGTAGCATCAGTGTGATTGCTAAACATGCTCAAGCACAGAAAACAAACATGACGCCAATGATGTCACAAGTCAGATAGTGCAATTCATTTCATTCAATATTTTTTGAGTTTAAACTCCTTCTATCCTTCTTTAACATCATTAGTCAGCAAAAAAATCTTCTCGGCCGTGCAGCACGATTAACAGTAAAACGTTGCGCTGCGCACTCAATAAATCTGTAAGAGGGTACAGCATTATCCTTCCCTACAAGACTCCAAAACAACCACAAAATAAGTAAAATCATTTTGACATGCATGTTGTCACACCATGTTTGGATCTACACGAAGTTGCATGATCATGGCGAAAGCTTGCCCGGGTCCAGAATGTTAAGCACAGTGTGAGTGCAGGCCAGTGGGGGAGTAGGGAGTGGGGACAATCATACTTGAACACGGTACGGAACAAACGTGCCTAGTGTGAGTAAACCCTAAGAGTAATAGCATATCATTAATTTTCCAAATTCAGGAAACTACTCCTAACTTCACCAGGATTTAGGAGATCTAATGAGCCTTCCGATCTTGCAAGGAAATGATGGCCAGCAATGAACTTGTAATAAGATAATAATTAGACAAATACGGGGCCCAGATATTTAAATCTGAAATTATTTTTCTAATACTGAGTTCAGCTGATTGTGTGTGTGTGTGTGTGTGTGTGCCCTGCTCGGGGTTTGTTTCCTGCCTTGCACCCTGTGCTGGCTGGGATTGGCTCCAGCAGACTCCCGTGACCCTGTAGTTTGGATATAACGGGTTGGATAATGGATGGATGGATGAATGGATGGAGTTCAGCTGTTAATGTCACATGGACGATAATATCCCTGAGATCAATGATCATCATTTTAACTGTGACCCCTTTGGCACAGAATAAGGATTAAGACAATTTCAAGAAACCCATATTGACCTTTTTATTTATTTTTTTTAATTCCTTTGGTAGCCTGGTAATAGATATGTCAATATAAACGCGAAGAGTTATGGGAATGAGGAAAATACTTATTTTCATTCAGATTCTAAGTCCACATTGTCATACACATTTTCTGAATGGATGAGTTCATTCAGAGGTTACAGTTCTCTAGTACCCACTACTTCTGATAGAAGCCATGTAAGATTTAAGCATATTATCACCTGATAATATGACAGTATTTCTTTGAAGGTGAGTGAAGAACAGTTACCTTAGAAGGAAATTGGGAAATATGACAGTTTAAGAGTATGTAGAGGAGTGAGGGTGTTACAAAAGCTGATACTATGCAATTTAACACAGAATGCACCACTCTTTGTTTCATACTACAATAGGGAAACATTTTTGTCCAATTAGGTGTATCTCAGAGCACGCTTTAAAATCTATTTCCTCTCCTCCACTCAGAATACTGTAGGTCACAGTTCATAGCCAGGACACATTCCATAAAAACAAAATTCAAAAATCAATGTTAGAAATTCATGGTAGCAGAAAAGAAAACTTAAGAAGTGTTGCATGTATATCTTGCACCAACACGTTTTTTCTTTGTTTTGTCCTTTTTACACATTGTAAGAAGTTTTCACATGGATCTTTCATCTTGATTTTATGCACAATTTGTAACAGTGTTTGTTTCCCCTTGCTTTGCCACTGGGCAGCACTCAGTGAATTTAATATCTTGGATCCTCTAATTTTTCACCCTGTTTTAAACAGATGATTTGAAAATAGATATAAAAGTTTGACCTGGCCAAGGTGCAGGCTGAGAGTAACAGTGGCCAGAGCAACAACAACAACTATTCATTTTCAAAATCACGCAATAAATGCCTCCATGGACTTTAACAGGCTTTGTTTAAATGACTCTCTAAAAAGACAAGCTGACAACCTGCAAAAAACCTTGCAGGAAAAAAATGGAAGAAATCTTTGGAAGGTCAATTCAAAACAGAGACATCATTCCAGGTAGTTTGGGTGTGCAATTGGTGTCAGAAAATAGTGCAAATGCAACACACAAAACAGAATACAACTAGTCCTCTTCACAGAGTGAGATGGGCAATCTATCATCATCACCTCAGAAACACAATACAATAATACAATACAATGTGTTCTTGCACAGCACTCCTTACCACCTCTGGGACACGATCAAACGCAAAATGCAAGGATAAATTATAGCACTCACTAAATACAGAACAATCACATATAAATTTACTGATTCATTAAAATAAACAGAAAAAAAGTAGAAACTGATTAGCGTAAATCAAAACAATATATGTCCATTAATCAATTGTAGAGCTATGGCCAGTTGATAACATGGGAAATGAAATTGTAAGAAGGAGGGTCAAAGAGAAAGTCAGACGTAGTTAGAGTCCTGGAGACCTTGGCCAACTGGCCGCCCAACATGTCCTGGGCATTCTATAGCATAGTCAGTGCTGGGACATCTAGTCTGTTGTAAGGATCATTCTGTCTGATGATTCCAATGTTCTTTTATCTGGGCAGGAGTACAGCTTGGCAGTGGAGTAATGGTACCAATTGCCACATCAGGATACAGAAAAAAGAATCAGAGTAGAGGAGGGTTAGTAACGGTTTAAAAACATTGTATTACATTTTTTGCACAGATGACTAACAGACAGAGATACAGTATGTACATCTAATTAATAGCTCTAGTCAGGGTATGCTAGACTAAAGTAGTGAGCTTTCAGATTGGATTTAAAAGATGAGACTGAAGAGGGCACCTCTTATAGCAGCAGGCAGACCATTTCACAGCTTTGGGGCCCTGTAACAAAAACCTCAACCCCCATCCACACTGCTATTTTATTAATTCTTATAATCATAAGCAGACCAGCATCTTGAGATCTTAATGTTTGCAAGCAATGACTTTATATGTTAAAAGGATGTTATTTTTAATTAGCCCTAAACTTAACTAGGAGTCAGTGTGAGGACTTGAATTGGAGTTGTGTGTTCATATTTTCTACTTCTTGAAGTAATTCCTGCAGCAACATTTTGAATTAACTGAAAGCTGTTTAAAGAACAAGTAGGAAAGTCAGTCAAAGTACATTGCGGTAGTCAATCTTACTAGAAATAAATACATGAATTAATTTATTTCTCAGTATCCTGCATATCTATAAAAAGTCTTAATTTCCAACAATTTTAAATTGGGGGAAAATAACATGTATAGATAGTTTTTTAATGTGTATTTTAGACCACATGCTGTTGTCAAAGACAATGCCTAGAGCAGTGACCTGGCATCAGTTGAAAACAGAGGAGCATGATGTGGATGTGAAGTGTGAGAATGAAGTGCGAATAAGCAGTTTAGAATTAAGAGGGGATGTTTTAGGTGTTCTGGTGTATTTGGTGGTGTAGTCGGATAAGTTTTGTATAAGTTCCTTCTGATTGTATTTTGCTCCTACTTTCTGATGTACAGTACCGTGAGGGTGTTGAAGGTTTACAAGAATATATTTCCAAATATTCTTCAGTTACATGTTTCATGTTACTTCATTTATAACAAATTTAGGCCTAAATTTGTACTGTTTTGGTATTTCAGGTTGAGGGTATTGAAAGTCTACCCCTGAACCAGCAGACAACTGTACCAGACTTTCTCAGGTTAATCAAACTCAGACACAGTGGGTTTCCAAAATGAGTTTAACGGTGTTATATCTGGCAAGTGATCAAGAGTCTCAAAGCCAATGTCATATGATGCTTTATAACCTTGCATTTTTATGGGTCACAGAGGGTTGAAGCCTATCTCCACAGAACTCATGTGCAATGGAAAAACCTAGCAACTGCCATTTTTTCAAAATTGAGTTTTTTTAGTTTTTGGAATTACTAGGTAGTTCCTGATGTTATAAGGTAGTGATGATGGCCAAATATGTCTTGATACTGGTCACAGCATGATGGAAGAAGCTAGTATATACACAGTATTTTAGATACTGCAGGACAAAAACTTAACAACTCCACTGACCAATCCGGAAAGACCACCTACCAATGAAAGCGCTGGATTATGGTAACGTGATTTAAATGGCAGGTGTTGTTGATTCATGAATAAAACAATATTGTGTGTGTTAAGCTCAGGAAAAATGAAATCTAGAGATTGTTAATTATAGGGGCAACATCATTTTCTCAATTTGAAAGATGTGACATACTAGGTTTTTCCATAGTTGATGGGAGAAGCAGAAGTAACTCTGGAGATTGTATCCAGTCATGCATGCATCTACACTCATACTCACTCAGGACCAACTTAAAACTGTCAATGAACCTAAAACACACATATTTTAGGCTTGTACAATCTTGGGCATATATAGTTTTATGCTTGTTTTTGCCATTCAGAAATGATAAATTATGTAAATGTTCTTTTAGAAGTATGAGTTGAAAAGTAAGTGGATACAAATAATCTTCATCAATTAATGTAACACTCATGTTTATGGGGATGCGAAAGGAAAGCTGGAGTACAAACCCATGCAGAAATGGTTTGAATGTGTAAGCTCCATATACTGTAACAATCACCTGGGGCCTCATGCATAACGCCATGCATAGAATTCACACTATAACATGACATAAGCACAAAAGCGGAAATGTGCTTACACACAAAAAAATCCAGATCCACGTTCTTCCGCTACATAAATCCCGTTCAGCGTGAAAATTAACGCACGTGCCTGCTGCCCTACCCCAACTCCTCCCAGAATTATGCCTCTTTGAATATGCAAATCAATATAAATAGCCCTTAAGCTCAGTGTTCTGGGAAAAGGCAATGGCAAAAGCACGAGGGAAAAAAGAATTTCATTGAATACCAAGTGGAGGCAAGGAAAAATGTACTATTTGTTGGTTTAAACAGTGGTATAAACAACAAAAGGAAGTTGATCGAGTGACATAGCGTGTTGGAGAAACTCAAAAGCTCAAGTTCACAAAGTTGCACAGTGCCCGAAATAAAAAGGAAGTTGTCACATATCAAAGTCGCCGTGAAAAGGCAAGTCGTAGCCCACCGTCTGAGTGTCATATGAAAGCTTATTAGGGTACAGAGAAAAACAAAAGGCACACAGTGGGAAAAAAGCATGAAATGTCAACTTTAATCTTGAAATTTCCACTTTAATCACATAGTTTATTTTGTCATAGAAGATCAAAAACATCATCTTAAAATTGTTTAATTTACTAGTTTCTCAAATCCCATCGTAACTAAAGTAGCACGTTAAATGCTTTGTTTTGTATTTGATCTTCTATGTGCTCTATGTTTTATTCTCCAAATACCCAATTGCCATACAATCAGCTATGTATAGGATATTAAGCCATCTGTAAGCTTAGAACACCGATTCTTCAAAACTTTCAAGGAACATTGAAATATCTTCGTAGTACCTGTTTAATTATTCTATCCACCTATCCTTCCAGTCTTGTGTCGGCACCAGCAAGAATACAGCATGAGGAAGGAACAATCCGTAAACAGAGTGCCAGCGGCTTGCTAGCGCTGTGGCACCATGTCCACACATGTTTAATTATTAACAATATAGAAATTTTAAATGAAGTTAAAATTTTATCTGTATAATATAATAAACATATTTTGCAACATTTCATTTTTAAAATAATATTGTCATCATATGTAAATGTATGCTTTATAAAGTGGCTCAGGTTGTGCAGCATTATAACTGTATCACAAGTTTACAGTGAGGTAATTGTACTTATAAGTACAAACAGTTCTACAAGGAGCACTTGATGGACTGATTGAGTGAGTTTAGAGTCCTTGGGATTAAAATGTTTCTGAACCGCCAGGGAAAGCTCTGAAGCGTTTGCTGTATGAGAGCAGTTCAATAGACAGCATGGCTGAGGCAGCGTGTTCTTGATGCTGTATACCGATAATTCTCTTTCTGATCAGCTGCTGTACAGCTGTGATTCACACTCAGATACAGTGATATAAATACTCCAAGTGGTGCATTGAGAGTAATATGGAAAAAGATGATCCGATGTGGCAACCCCTAACAGGAGCAGCTGAAAGAAGAAGAAGAAGGTGCAGTGAGAGTAACAACGCTAAAGCAGTTATGGTGTTTGGAATAGTTTGACCATTCTATGGACTATTATAGTGTTACAGGTTAATTACAATCAGATGCATTAAACTAATAAACAATATGCGGTTAATTTCAGTGTATTTATAAAGCCGCATCAGGAATGTGGATCTAAAAAAGAAAGGTTAACCACACAGGAACAGTAGCACTGCTTTGACGCTGGGTGCCGCCAGTCGCAGAACTTGCGTACGACAGGGTATGAGCTACCGTGGAAATGTGCATGGCTTTACGCCAAGTTTAGGTTTTATACATCGCAATTTCAAAGTGGAAACGTTCTTACGCAACATTTTTGTGCGTACGCACTGTTTATACATGAGGCCCCAGATGATGGGTCAGAAAGGGGTTATAACATCCACCCAACCTTACATAATGTATCATATTTGAACAACAAAAACAGGCTTAAAACACTCTAAGCCCAAAACAGTGTTAGTCACTTGTTATTGGTTGATAACAGAAATGGGAATATAGTAGTCTGTTTGTGCTGTTAACCTTTCAAATTGTGTATATTATTATTATTTTAATTTTACACATTCAGCATCTAAATCACTTTCTGTAGAAATAAAAAAAATCTTCAATTGGAGGATAACATTGTTGACCAAGATGCTGACTCAAACAGTTCTTCTGGAAGTTTTGTAAAAGCAAGAGAGTCTAAGTGACTTTTGTTAGAGCAGATTACTTAGATGTCCATCCTGCCTTGTGAGCTTTAATTAATAAACATTGTTCATCTTGTCTTCTAGTCAGAAGGTGATATTTCATTTTTCCCAGACCCCCATGGGGCATGACTGGACAGATGCAGGGCCTTATAATGCCTTAAAATATTTAATGTTAGAAAATTGGGAGTCTCTTCTGCTATGTTATAATGTTCCAAAGGTAGTTGAGGACAATTTCCATATATAAAGTGCATTGGTTACTGTAGAAAATGGTCATGACAAACTATCAGTGGTTCCCCAGTTCCTTTGTGTGAATATAACACAAGAGTGAAGAGGCATCTGGGCCACCAGAGGGGGGTCTAGAATTTGGGCCCATGTCTTTTACCTAGAATCCAGTAACGTGGAGTGGATTTGTGAAATGTACCTGGAAGTTTTCCTGGATGAAGTTTAATGGATCCATCTGGTTATTCATTGTCTGAGCTTGGAATCAGGAGGATAGATAACTGATGAGTTGGCAAGAATAAGAGAGGCCATGGTGTGTAGAAGGAACATTTTAGTGGAACATGAGCAGGGAGTGTTCTGTTTTTGGCAAGAGAATAAAGCACTTCATGTGGCAGTTAGGAACACCTTCACTTCTAGACAGGCTTGTTGGGAGTCATAGGTCTTGAGTCGTGAATGATTTATTTTTTGAGTTCTTTCTATGGTGTTAACCTTCCTTTAGTAGAAAGATCTTAAAGTATACTTTTTAAGGATTTCTTGATTCTTATTCAGGTTCAGATATAGCTTGTGAGCACATCCTATGGTCTACAACCTGAAAATATTTATCTCCAGGCATAAAGAATAAGGGAAGTATTTTGACCCTCGACTCTATCATGTCTTGTATAGTCTCAAAGCATTGGTTTAATTTTCTTAAGCAATCAATAAAGAAATGACCACACTTTAAAACAATGATAAATTATTCTGATAATGTAGATCTGCTTCCACCCCGCTGTGTTATTCCTGTTTTCAAAAAGCTTCAGTTAACTTAATAACTGTGACTCATCACAGCCAACATCATTTTTTTGCATGGTTTATGGTGCAATGTTTGTATTTTATTAAATATTGCTTTTGCCATTGTTTATAAGCTATCATGTTTTTAGAAGCATTTGCTTCTCTAAACTTGTCAGTAGGACGAGCACCACATAAAAAGCACTTGAATTGAGGACTCTAAAGTACTGTCTGGGTTTTGCTTAAAGAAATTGAATTCAGTCTAAGTTTACAGTACACATGCAAATACTGGTATTGAACATATGACGGCACAAAATGCTTGGATAACGATTCTCTGACCTTGCACAGTGAGCTTTCAGCCACACACAAAAGCAATTATGAGAGCGAGCAAAATTGATGGCTGGTAATAAATGGAGTGGCTAATGAAACTGTCGATTGACAAAAAATAATAGGATTCCTTGTTAATAAATGTTGGCTTGTCTTTAACAAAAAAAAAAAGCACAAGATATTCAAGGCAGCTGTCTGCGTACAGTCATCTTCTTTAACCATGCTCATGCTGTGAGCTTGATGCAAGCTGGGATTCATCTTCATGCTGCAACGATGCAAAGAGCACGATTAAGACAATACATCTGTCCTTTTTCAGTTGCATCTCTTCCATTTCTGTTGCATCTATTTCTTTTTTTACCATTTTACTTGTTTATGTTATAGTTTTGTTATATTAAATTATATTTTGATTTGTGGTATTTCATGTTAATGTACTGTAATACTTTTGAATTTGAAATTAAACAAAGATGTTTTTGTAGGTAGGTGTTTTAACAATGCAGCTGTCATTGCCAGTTCTGGCATAAAGATAGAGATTCTTGCTTGTCTGAAAAATGAGGTATAGTTTGATTAAGGCAGACTTATCAAGGGGCTTAGGTAATGCAAAGTAGAGCTGAAGATTGCTGGTTCATTCCCCAGAATTGGTTGTCTGGATGGTCCTCAGCAAGTAGCACAGACATGCATAAAGAACTGTACAACAGTGAATTTCACATTTTGTTATGGTCCAGCCTTGTGTGAAAATAATTTACATTTTCCCTTATCAAGCAACACTCAATACTCCAGAATGGTAACACAAAAGCAATATTTTTGAAAATTTAAGAAAAATAAAAAACTACAATATCACAAATGACACAAATATTCATACCCTGTACTCAGTACACAGCTGAAGCACCTTTGGAAGCGATTCCAGCCTGGAGTTTTCTTGAGTATGATATGACAAGCTACACAAACATGGATTGGGAGATTTTCTGCCTTTCTTCTCTTCAGATCCTCTCAGGCTTTGTCAGGTTGGATGAAGACCGTCATTGAGTGGTCATTCTCATGTAAGACTAGTCATGTTCAATTGGGGTTAAGCCCAGGTTTTGTCTGGTCCACTCAAGGACATTCACAGAGTTGCCCTTAAGCTGCCCTGTGTTGTCACTGCGTTGTGCTTTGGTTTACTATCACTGTTAGGAGGTGAAACTTTGGCCCAGTCTGAGGTTTACAGTGTTCTGGTGCATGTTTTCAGGATATTTCTTCACTTTTCTCTGTTCAGCTTGATCTCAACACTGACTATTTTCCTAGACCCTAACCCCACAGCATAATGTTGCCACCAACAGTTCCTGGTTTGCTCCAGATATGACACTTAAAATTGAGGCCAAACAGTTCAATCTTTAATTCATCAGACCAGAGAATCTTATTTCTCAGAGTATGAGAGACCTTTAGGTGCCTTCTTTGTAACCTGCAAATGGGCTTTAATTAGTCTTTTAAGGAGGAGAGGCTTCTGTTTACCACTCTGCCATTAAATCCAGACTGCTGAAGTTTCTTCCATCTCTACACAGATTCTGTGGAGCCCAGCCAAAGTGACCATTAGATTCCTGGTCACCTCTCTTACCACAGCCCTCCTCCCATGAATGCTCAGTTTGGCTGTGTGGCGAGCTCTAGAAAGAGTCCTGGTTGATCCAAAATTCTTTCATTTAAGAATTATGGAGGTCATTGTGCTCTTTGAAACCTTCAATGCAGCAGAAAAATTTTGTAGCTTTCTCCAGATCTGTGCCTCAACATAATCCTGTCTCTAAGCTCCACAGGCAATTCCTTCAACCTCATGGCTTGGTTTTTATACACGTTGTCAACTGTGGGACTTTCTATAGAAAGGTGTGTATCTTTCCTAATGCTTATGTTCCTAAGGACATAGCAGCACTAGAAAAAGTCCAGAGAAGAGTGACTAGACTCCACGGCTACAGGGGATGAATTATGAAGAAAAATTAAAACAGCTAAGCCTTTTCCATTTAAATGAAAGAGGGTTAAAAGGAGACATGAAGTGTTAAAAATTATGAAGGGAATTAGTACAGTGGAACAAGACTGTTATTTTACAATGAATTCATCAAGAACATGGGAACTTTTTAAATGTAACTATCACACAAATATCAGAAAGTTCTTCTTTACACAGAGAACTATAGACACTTGGAATAAGCTACCAAGTAGGTGGTAGACAGTAAGACCTTAGGGACTTTCAAAACTCGACTTGATGGCTTTTTAGAAGAACTTAGTGGAAAGGACTGGCAAGCTTTGTTGGGCTGAATGGCCTTTTCACATCTAAATTGTTCTAATGTTCCAATTATGTCCAATCAATTGATCTGACCACAGATGAACCCCAAAAAAGAGTGTAAAAACATTTCAGCGATAACCAGTAGAATGGGATGCACCTGTACCAAATTTGAATTCATAAAGCAAAGTTTCTGATTACTTATGTC
Organism: Polypterus bichir lapradei; assembly: GCA_026402145.1. Taxonomy (NCBI): domain Eukaryota; kingdom Metazoa; phylum Chordata; class Cladistia; order Polypteriformes; family Polypteridae; genus Polypterus; species Polypterus bichir. Next base: position 19,830,151 of record JANRMT010062831.1, on the reverse strand, counting down.
AATGTGATATTTCAGTCTTTTAATTTTAATACATGAGCAAAATTTGTAAAAGCCAATTATTGCTTTGTAATTCTCGGGTATTGAGTGTAGCTCGATGAGGGGAAAAAAACGAATTTAAACGATTTTACCACACAACTGAAATATAACCAAATGTGAAAAAATAAAGGTGTCTGAATATTTTCTAATTGCACTGTGCAACTTATAAAGCTCTCTTCAATGATGTTCATTATCGAAAGGCATTACATAAAATGAAGCATGTTTGTGTTGAATCTATCTACAATAAAGTGCATTTTAACAAACTCTTAGAGAATTTTTCCTGGGATGTTGCCTTGTACTTTAAACTGCAAAGTTGATGGTTCAACTCCTACTTCTGCCTCACTTTGTGACCATGAGCACCATTTAACCTATTTATTCTCCAAATATAAAAAAGTCTGTAAAAGTTTTGTCTCATTGGATAAATGCAACAGCTGGATGTGCATTAACAATTATAAAAGCCTGGATTTCTTCCTTGTATCCCATAGCCCTGACCAAAAGAAAGTGAATATAATAAATGATGAATGTATGAACAAAATGTGTTACAGACAACCACTTGTGAATGGATAAACATTATCAATGCAGTGACAGTAGTAATGAAATAATGAACAATTATACTTGTTGAAATCTCATTTTGTCCACCAAAAAACTTGCAGATGAATAGTCAAAAAGTATACAGCTATCCACATATCCATCCATCCATTTCTCTGTCTGCCTTTTTAAAGATCTACATTTTGCAAAGAAGATTTGTAGTGAGTTTACCCTTTCAAAATTCAGGTAGAAGTGAAAGAATAAATCTATCAATCCATTAATAAGCTCTCTTAATAAAGTATTAATGATTGTAAGCACATCCTTAAAGCATCCTTAGAGCTAGTCAAGATCCAACTGTGGATGGGGTACAAGTTCACTGTAGGGCATTGTCTATTTAGAATTATCAAAACAACTTGACCTTCATGACTTTGGGATTATAGTAAGTAATAAATACAGTGGTTTAATATGCAAATGGCATTTATGTTTCACATGTTTTTGCATTTTATATGCTGTCATAGAGAGCCGGGGCCCTTGCCCGGCCAGGACGCCTTCCCGGAATGCTAGATGGCAGCCCCCCTGGGTGGCGGTGATGCCTCATATTCCCGCAGGGCTTCATGGGAGATGGAGTTGGACACAGCCCTGTTGGGATCCGGGGGTGCCACCAGGGGGCGCTTAAGCTGTTCCTGAGCCTATGTGGACGGTTCTTCCGGGTGCCTTATATAAGGGGCCAGTAGACAGTACTCGGTGAGCCAGAGTCGGGAGGAGGGAGGTGAAGATTGCTGAGAAGGAGTCAAGGTGAAAGAGTAAAGAGAAAAGAAAGAAGAGAATTGTGTTAAGGTGTGATGTTTGTGCTTGGACTGTGTTGTGGGCTCATGGGAATGAAGAAGATGTTCACCACAAGTGAAGAAACAAAAAATAAAAACACTCGCGTTTTATAAGTGTGCCTCCTGTGTCTGTCTGTGTTGGGTTGGGTGGCTGGCACTCCCCCTCGTGGTTCTGTCACAATGAGTCAGTTTAGACTGCTTTTATAAAGTTTTTACCAGACAAACAGTATTGTTTAATGACTTTAAACATTTCAAGCACTTTTGAGAATGATTTCATTTGTAACACATGACAAACTGCAGAACAAGATAAAACTGCAACTCAGGCATACTTCTTTAATGCTACACAAAAAAAAAAAGTCCAATGTTTAATTAATGTCACAGTATTTTTGAGAGGCCAAGCCTTAGAGTAAATAGTAATTTAAATTTTCTTTTTGTCTTCTTAGAGATTATAAATCTGTAAAAAAAATCACATTCATCATTAGAGTATCCACAGCATGGTTCATGGACGGCGTACTTCTGTTTCATGGACTTGTACCCATAAAGCCTGCTTCTCAGACCCTATCATTATATTTTTAATCACTTTTCTCACCAGTTTTACACTTTCCATCTACGAAGGCGACTATCTCAGCATGTGCCTATACTCCTCCTCCTACATGTGACACTTTCACTTCTTTTGTCGCGTCACCAAAGCCAAGCTGACCAATCAGATTGCTCTGAGGTACTGGACACACAGACCTTAGTGTTTTATTATATAGTAGAAATATATTTGTCCTGACTGACCTGACAGTAGCTGTTGGTTGGACAACTGCACATTCAAAACTGAATAAAAAGAGCTGAAATCTAGTGTGAGTTTGCAGGCTTTGCAGGTACAAAAGAAGACCAAGTAGACAGAAATATGCAGAAACCCTGGGAGTAGGACTGAGTGTTCTTGCTGTATGGATTTTGAGAAAATTGCTTTATTTGTATGCTAAAAATGATTGGAAATCTGAGTCTTTGCAAACGGATTTGATTATGAACTGTGTGTAAGTCAGTTTACCCTTTTAAGAATATTATAGCCACAATGATGTGTGGATTATCCTGATAAATGGATACTGGCACCAACCTCCTTTCCACTCTGCACTGGATTAAGCAAGAATAAAGGATCTTAGTGTAGTGACGCCAATGATCTTGTATAAAACCACAAGGAGCAAAAAGCAAACAAATACCATAAAATTTTGCATATAATGTGCACTTGTGTATAATATGCATGCTGATTTAGCTAAAAAAAAGAAATTCATATATAATGCGCACCATTAACTTTTCAAGATTTTATTCAAATTGCAGTCATTTTTTTCAACAAAATTTAAAGTAATAACAATTATTACAATAATTTTTTATTTAAATTAGGTAAATAGGTACATTAAATTTGTAACAATATAATAATAATTAGATAAATACCTATTAGGTAACAGTTTTTTAATTTGTAAGATTTTATTTTAAATTGCGAGCATTTTTTTTTACCATGTTGGTATAACAATTAGTAATAACAATTGTTACCCAATCAAAGATACATAACTCTTAACACAGGTATTGTAACTCTAAATACAGATATACCTAACTGAACAGAAGAGTTGCTGTGACAGTTACTAGTGAGAAGCTCATCTAGTTCTTTCAAGTCAATTCTATTGTCATTGATACCATTGTAATAAATGTCACAATCATTATCTTCATCTGATGACACCTATTTATCCTTCTACGAAATGTACTCCTCTCTGCCATCAAGATTACTAGAAATAGAAGGGTAGACTCCCTTTGCTGGAGCGATGTTAGACTCATTGACTTAACGTCTAATCCCTGTGTGTGCGTAAGAAGTAATGAGTAAACAATGGAAAAAATTGTATTGACATCTGGTAAGAGAGCAAAGTGAATGTGCAAAGCAAAATACTCAGTGAACGACGTTTTGCGTATATTTTATTATTCTGAAATGGACTCTAAGCTGGAAATCGAGATCTAAAATAAAAGTGTGGTACCGGCATCAGCTAATCCGTCCCCAGCTGATAAGTCACCAGAAATCTGTGGTGCTGAACACATTTGTTTAACTGATGAGCCTACAACAACATTCACCTGGGACAACCACCTCTTACAATGACAAGAGATACAAACCAGATTGTGTTTCACTGCGACTGCCACGGCACATCCACTCCCAACAGCTGCACAGATGCAGCAACAGATGTTTTATTTTGATTTATGTGTGAAACCATTGCTTTATGTGCTTTTCAGAAAACAGCCCTGCAGCTGCTTGCTGCCCCTACTCCCCTGTGCTGACACTGAAGCAGAAGCCAGAGATGGCTAACATGCAGCAACAGCGTGCTGCATGCAGCAACAGACATTTTAAGTTGGTTTATGTGAGACATTATTGCATTGTATTTTTTTGGAAATATATTCAATCCTGGGAGAAAAGGAAAAAAAAATTAGCCCTAAAAGAGTTAAAATTATTATCTACTGAATGAAACACGATGACCACCAAACTACTACTATCAAGTCCTTTGATCAAGTTGAAATTATCGACTATAATGCAGCATAATTCGTGTGCAAACTGAGCAGTTAGTGAAAAATGAGCAAATGAGCGCTGATGTCTGAAGTGAGAGGGGAGAACTGTAACGCAGCTCCACCCAACAGTGAAACGGTACTGCAGCCGGAACCCAGCACTTTATGCACATAATGAATTTAAGTTTTGGCTGTCAAACTAAATTTATTGCGATCATACAGCCATTCCACAATGGAATGTTTGCTTGTGTGATCATAGGAGGTCAAGAGTCCTAACATTTCCATGTTTAAACATCTTCTAACATTTCAACTGTGTGTCTCTCATTTTCTTTATAAGGAGCTCTAGGACAGCAGTGGGGTTGCTGTGGACTTCAGATGGATGGAAACCTGAGGCTAGAAGTAGTCACCGAGTTGGGTAATGAGCAGGCCCTAGAACTACAATACAGTATGCTGATGACTTTGCTCTTATGGCTCACACTTCATGAAACCATCAAGCTGTCTTCACTGTTTCATTTAAAAATTTCAGCAGTATGATACTGTTTTTTAACATCACCAAAACAGAGGTGATGTTCTAGTTGAGCTCTAGAAAACCACAAACTCTACCAGTCTTTAAAATCATACTTGTTCCCAATACAATAGTTCCATCGTTTAAATACCCAGCCAGCAACCTCTCTGAAAACTGCAACATTGACCATAACATACAAAATTCGATCAAATAATCATCTGCTGCTTTTGTTAAACTTTGGCGATGGAACATTCAAAATAAGAACGCCTACCAACACACCAAGGTTGCCATAAACCAAGCTGTCTGCATACCCACTCTCTTTTACAGCTGTGAAGCCTTTGTCTTCAAGAGCTGCCACATCAAGTTACATGAGCAGTTCCATATCAGGTGCTTACAGCACACCCTGGGTGTCATGATCGGGTATTTTACACTGACTTTCTTGCAAAAGCCAACTGCAGACATATTGAAAACATAATCATACAACATCAGTTCCATTGGCATGGCCATGTAATATGGATGCCCCAAAACTAACTGTGCCACTGAGTGCTGTACGGTCAGTTACGTCATGCTCAGCAAGTGGGAAGAAGAAATAGTTTAAAGACAAGTTATAGGTGTTCTTGAAAAATGTGGAATACAGCTTGAAGACCTGCAGGATGCTGCTGCTTACCATAATAGCTGGCTGGTTGGAATACATACACTGGAGGAGAATAGGACAGCCAGGGCACAGAAACAGAGAACCAAGAGGAACATACCCATTGAGGTTTCCATCAACATTATAACCCATACATGCCTAATCTGTAATAAAAGCAGTTGTTCCAAAATTAGACTGTTTGACCATCAGAAAACACACCATTGATGAGAGAAAGTGATGCATCATGGGGTATGATGGACAGCAAAAGGGAACAGCACTGCTGCTTTTAAACAATTGGCCCTTTTTCTCTTTATTAAATATTTGTCGAACAAGATAATATCCTACAAAACAAGATACAACAAAAATAAATTCAAGAAGCAGAGCCACGGCCCATTAAACTGCCTGAGAGGTGTGCTATTAATAAGAAGTGGATGTTTCCATCAGATTCTGTACAGAGAGTTTTAAGTACAAAGCAGTTAAGAGAACATAGTGCATTAACAATTCTATGGTGCATGGAGATTCAAAAAAACAATAACTTGAAAAACAAAAAACTAGACATAACAAAAACCAAGAATGCAAGCTAAATAAAGACTGTGAAAAGATCAGGAGAATTTTCTGAGTGGAAAGAAGGGGTAACGTGAACAGCAAAGAAAGCACACAAGCAAAAAGAGAACACACAAATAAAAGCAATAGTATAAGGGATGAAAGGGGAACCACAAACAAACTTTTTACTATGGAAACATTTTACCTGGCTTTAACACCGTAGAAGCCATTTACGTTTGTTCTGATAGAGGAATGAAGAAATGAAAGGTATTAAGATGTCTTGTCATGTTTTTAATATTCTTTTTGTACTCTGACAATCTTTTATTTCAAGTAAAGACTAAAGTAAAGAGTATTCATTATCTGCCTCCCTACAGTAATGTGGTTAAAAAATTATGAAACACTACTTAAAATTCCTTGTACTTACATGGTTTCCATGGATGAAACATTTGGAAGCACAACAATAAAGACGTGCACAATAACGGCATTCTAAATGCTTCTTATATTTGCTTTATAAATCAATGTCTCATGTGTTATTAGCCGTACCATATGTGCTAGCGGTTTTTCCTGTTTGTATTGTTTTTTTAGTGATTTTATTCATGTCATAATTGCAGCTATGTCATCCAAGTGTATTAATAACAGTAAAGGAGTTTCTGGATGCAAAATGAAAATTTTTTTTTATGGACTGGGTGTTCACATAGATGTAATCGACCGAGGAGAGGAGAATGGGTACAAACGGTTCTCAAATGGTTCTCTTCTTAAGTCACTTGAGTCACCCAGTAAATACAGATTTGCCCTGAATTAGGAACAACCACTTTTTGAAGAAAGTCATTTAATACACTTAAATGTCTGACAAACTGCAATCAAGTTGAATTTTCATGGTTGCAAAGACAAAGTTTGGGATGATTTTCAAACCCAAGTGTAGTAATAATAGCAAAGGAGTTTCTAGATGCAAAACAAAAACTGTTTTTATGGACTGGGTGTTCACATAGATGTAATCGACCGAAGGAGGAGAGGAGAATGGGTATAAATGGTTCTCAAATGGTTGTCAAGAAATGTTTGTATTTGAAGGCCAAAGTGAAAACTACACAGTGGCATTCTCAGGCAAATACTACATAACACAAAAAAGGAGTGATATGACGGAGATGACGGAAAGACGACTAGCAACATGGATTGAAACTCCCTGTGAAGAACACATACCTATAACCTCAGACCTATCCCAGGAAAAAGCATTATCCTTGGTACAAGGATATTCAGCAGGACCCCTTATTATTTCCTATGATGTAGTTGGTGGATATATTTAAGTGGTAATTTCTTTGTCTCCAGTATCAATTTAAAGCAAGGATAGCCTGTAAAATATTTATGTAAAAAATATACTGCAATCAAACACAATAACTATGCAAAATGATTTATCATTCCTCAAATATCAAGTCCCCCACATTATAGATCCACTTGTTTGTTTGCTCACAAAGGCACACTTACTGTACATCATTCATGTTATAATAACAATAAACACAAATTGCAGCTAATAATGTATTGAATGGTTTTGCAGAACAAGGGTTTACAAAATGATGGTCTGAACGCCATCTCTCCCATGCACTGAGACCTCGTCAAAACTCAATATAATGTAAATTTCATGTGGAGGCAAACTTTTCTTTTTGATAAAACATTGCATTTATATATATGTGATTGCAAACTAGACTACACCAAACTTTGCACAAGAAAAAACTAATGATGGACATAACAGTACATCTACTGGAGAAATTATGGCTGTAGCATTAAAAAAAAAGGCAGTAGAAGAGTTCATTTGTGACTAAGGCAGACATGAAACAAGGAGTTGTAGTGTCTCCGAACAATCCAAAATATTGTCAAATATGCAAAACAAGATAAATTCATAATATGCTTCTCTTACCAGTTATTTCATAGTTTATGCACTCTGATTTTTGCAGTTGTGTTTTGCCATTCAAAATGACTTGTTAAGTAAATAGTTGAAGTAAAAGATTAAAGAGCCTTTAAGTTGTGTATGCCAGAAATTTTGACTTACACGTATTTCGTAAGAGCAAGACTATAGATTATGTCATATAATGTGATCTGCTTTACTGCACTCTGCTCTTCTTAAGTCACTTGAGCCACCCAGTAAATACAGATTTGCCTTGAATTAGGAACAACCACTTTTTGAAGACAGTCATTTAATACACTTAAATGTCTGACAAACTGCGATCAAGTTATATTTTCATGGTTGCAAAGTTTGGGATGATTTTCAAATCTGAAATGCTAATGGTCAATCATCTTTGCAGTTATTCTAAATACACTCCACTACAGCCTGTACAAGAAATTGAAACAGAGCTGGATGTTTGAGGGAAGTGTGACTGGATATTTAGGGCAAGGCTGGATTTTATGGACGTTGATGAATGTTTGAGGAGTGACTGGTTGCTGGTGACATCCATATCCAGTTTCAGTCATTCTCACAGCTGATGATGCATTGATGTGCTGTAGTTCAGTCCCCGTGGCATACGTGTTGTTCGGGTCTTCTTGCATTATCTTGACCAAAAGATTTAGGAAAGCCATGGCATGATCAAAAGGCCATCACTTTGAATGTGAAATGAAACTTGAACCAATAAAGCATAATTAAAATGCCATATTGAACAGTGTACAATGAACAGAAGTGTCTTAGTAAAGCTACTATTGATGACTTACTAAGTATTATTATAAAACTTACTCTATCATGCTGTAAGTATTTGGTGTTATCCAAGCAAAAATGGGGGTCTTTTTGGGACAATGGAATACCATTTTTTTCTATTTAAATAAATAATTATGTGTTCACATTAGGAAAATTTACCTTACAATGTGTTTTTCTCAAACCCCTCCCTTCAAAAAGATGAGACAAATTATACAAGGACACAAAAGATTAAGAAAGATGGAACTGCAAACCTATTTTATTTTCAATAAATTCATCTATCAAATCTATTTGGAGACTACATCTAGCTGAGACTAAGTGAGCTAAAGCACAAGAATAATGGAGATAGATTGTTTGGTTGAGTTAAGAGAGATCAAAGATTAGAATCATTAGAGACTTAACAAATTAGTTTAGCATTTGAATCCATAATTAACAAGTCACTTTGAGCTACATGCCACATGTACTATAGAATAAGTGATGTTGTTGTTGTACTCATTTTTGTCATTTACAATTTCATACTGTAAGTAGCAGCATAAAGTGTACTTGTGATAAATATAGAACCTTAAAAAAGAAAAACAACTGCCTCAGTGTTTGACTGGTTTACATTTTCTCTAAGCATGCCCTGCAAAAGCTAAATATCACAAACATTCAAAATTTACTATTCAAGTCTTCAAAGAAGTTAAAGCTAATTCTGAAAAAAATTGTATTTCAAAGCAAGAGCCAACTATGGACAGCATGCAAGTTCATCACTGGGCTCCTTCGCACATCCTCACCCAGACTTTGCAATGCTGGGTCACTTTAGAATTATAGTGTCTCTAACATGCACATCTTGGGCATGTAGGTGGAAACTGGAGCCTCTGCTTTTGTCTTCCAACTCATGACTCACAAATTCTCTGGCAAGGGACCATTTCCAGGATGTTTCATCATGAAAACGTTAAGTGTTCTTTAAACTTGTTCTGTTGCTGTTGATGAAAGGTACAACATATGCCTCTTAGGTTCTTTTGTAATTTGTATACAAGAAATACCTCTAAACAATGCCTTAGTCTATTAGAATTTGGTCACATGCACACCCCACAATATTCAACCCTGGGAACCTCAGCAGTGATAGGCTGCATGCTTTTGAGACTTTGACTTACAGTCAATCAACTTACCTTTTCTTCAGCTTAACCCAGTTTTCTACCACTGGGAGGACTATGGAAAAGATCTTTCTGCATCCCTACAGAACCTGGATCAGGTAGGAAAGAGATCCACAGACCCATTGATTATTGTCAATGTCAGTGAATATGAGGTTGTTTCTGTGAAATAATTCAAAAACATTATTTAAATTAAACTATATACTGTGACCAGTACAGGTGCAGCAGCTCCCTAAAACCCAGACATTACCACACAGACAAAAGTTCTGGTTTAAATAAAATGTTTATTGTGCACAAATATTTCAGCCAGGCTTCTTTATATAGGTGCACAAACAACCTTACAATTCATCTTCCTTCTCTCTGTCTGTCTCTGTATCTCTGTCTCTTCTCCTCCTTTTCTTCACTCCTCCACTAATGCACTCCTCCAGTCTTCCCAGCTGAGCTTTATCCACCCTCCACTCCTGACTGCAACTCACCTGGGTGAGGTAGGGTGACTCCTTTTATCTCAAACCTGAGAGTTCTTCTAGTGCCAGGACACGTTCTGTTGGAAGCACTTCTGGGTCAGGTAGATTTTCCATAAAATACGGATTAGTAAATTCTTGAACGGATGTATTGGAATCTTAACTGGGACAGAGAGATAATTCTTACCTGGCTGAGAGGCCATAATGGATGGACTACATAAGAGGAGGTGTAACCCAACAGGGATAGCTTTAGGTTCCTATGCCAGTTTGGGTAATCATATAATGGACATATGGGGGAGACTGGTTTTCAGAGGTAGTTTAATCACCAGGGCAAAAGGTGGCAGAGCTATAGAGGTACAGTGCAAGATTGGATTCTTGCAGAGATTCATGGGACCTGTAGTTATGAAGGACAACCCTGATGGTATCCCTGAGTGATGCCAAAGGACATTGTTTGGAGAATGTCTCCTTACTTTAGAGAGCATCTGCATGACTCTGAAGTGCTTCCGCCATGATATGTCTTGACATCAGAAGTAATCCTGGGTCCAACATAAAAGGAGCCATCTCACCTCAATTAGGTGAGCCAGAGTCAGAGGGCAACACTCACCTGGAGGACTGGAAGGAGAGGAAAAAAACTGTTTATTTTTGAGATTATGACATTTGGACTTTGTACACCAAAAGAAGCTACTATGATTAATAAAATAACTTTTATTTGAACTTGGAACTTTGTCATGGTTGATTGTGTCTGGGATTTAGGGCTCTGTGGCAACCCCTTGTGGTCACAGATTGTTTATCTCCATAGCACCCCTGTCGCCCCTTGACAGCAACCACAGAACTTAACAGGGATATAATCCGAGACTCTGATTCCCAGAATGCCTTCTGGGTATCTGGATAATTATCCAAGCCCAGGGATGCCACTATCTAATGTGATAGGGGACAAAGATCTCAGACATTTCTGTCTTCTGTAATCCTTCCATTACATTGGCCTCCTGGCCAGACAAGAGTCCCTATTCCATCCCAAATGGGACATGAGCCGATGTGTCCAATCTGTTACAAAATACTATATATATTGCACAGAAACCAGACATATCAAACACTTGGAGTTAATTAATGAAAACAATACAACCTGAAAGATTCAAATCAATTTCCACACTGCAGGCTTCATATCAGAGGGTTTGCCTTGAGCAGTTACAGAATTAGCAGTCTTTTCCTCTTACAGTAAACCACTTTAAATTATTGTGTTTGTTAGACATGTCCTAGGAAGTGCATACTATGGTCTGTTTAGTGTTTTCTTCTTAAGCTACCTAAGTTGCTCTTGTAAAAAGCATCTCATTGCTAATGTAGCCTTTTTCTTCTTAATGATTGTGTCCATTGGGGCACATTTCGTAGTTTAGCTTAATTAAACACTGTTTCCAAACATATCAAATACTGTTTCTCTCTGTCTCCTACACTATCCTCCTTGCATATCCAACACTATCCCTTGGTTATGTCTCCAAATCACTGTGTCACTGAGTGCTCTTAAATCCTTTTCTTTTACACAGAACCTAAAGAGGTAATTCTATTGGAAAACTGCAGGAAATAGCAAGTCACATAGGTTAGGTCAAGTTGAGGAGCATGCACTGATCCTGGTTTATAACCCCCCAGGCAGACACAAAGTCCAGTCCCACCCTCCAGAAATGACCCTCTATCTGCCACAGCCAGGTGTTATATGGGCGTCCCCTTGCCCTGTTGCAGCCACTTTTGTCCTCAACAATGAGGATCCTGCTTGACGGATCACCCACGGGGAATCACACCACATAGCCATAGTGCTGTAACTGATGGTCTCTCACAATGCAGGTCATGTATCTCATTCAGTAGTCCATGAGCAACCGCTCATTCGACACAAAATCAAACCAGCAGTACCCAAGGATTCTCTGAAGAGACGCAGTACCAAAGGAGTCCACTCTTCGCCTCAGGTCACTGGATAGTGTCCATGTCTCACAACCAGATAGCAAAACAGGAAGCACCGGGACTCCATTGACTCCGCGAAGATCACAGCATCGTCGGCAAAGTCAGGATCAGTGAATCTTGCCCAACACCCAGTCCATGCAAGCGCTGAACAGAGTAGGAGCAAGAGCACACCCCTGACGAGCCCCAGAATCAACTGGGAAAAAATACAGAGGTTCTTCCTCTATCTTGCACAGCACTCACACTACCAGCGTACAAGCCAGTCATGACCTCCATGATATTAAGGAAACCTTGAGGGGCTCCTGCAAAGTCTCAGGATATGTCACAGGGCAGCTCAATCAACTGCTGATATTTACATTTGAACCTTCAGTGC
>JANRMT010062831.1:19772231-19817963 GCA_026402145.1 Polypterus bichir lapradei | reverse complement strand
TTGAAGGCTGCTCGATTATGAAAGGGATGGGGGAAAGCCCTCGGGAGCCCCATCCCTGGAAGAGTCAAAACCATCAGAGATCCAATGGGGTCAGGCCTGTAGTGTATCAGAACTAATGTGGTGCTGAGGCGTCGCCTGCTGCATGATGGCAAGTCACATAGTTTCAGCTAAAACCAGACAACTGATAACTTATCAAAGACTTTTGTTACTTATATTATATGCCTCATTGAGACTACTCTGATCATTAGTGCATAGCTAAAGGAAACTTTCTTACTGAAAGGTCCCAATCACCCATTTCATATCTTCTTACAAGCACAAACTCACACTGATTATTTTATCCGAGCTTTAAGCTTTTAAAAGATTAGAAAAAATTAAACAAAAACAGGCCATTCAGCCCAACTAAGCTGTATCCACTTAATTCCTTCAAAAAATTATCAAGTGTGGTTTTGAAGGTCTCTGGAGTCTTGCAGTCTACCACACTGCTTGCTACTTTTTGTCTGTGGTTCTCCATGTGAAGAAAAACTTTCCAGTGTTTGGGTGAAATTTACCCTTAACCAGTTTCCAAGTGTGCCTCGGTGTTCTCAATGAACTTATTTTAACGTTAAGTGCCTGGATCTACTGTACTATTTCCCTTCATAATTATAAACACTTCAATCACGTTTCTTAATTTCATTTTGCTAAAACTGAAAAGGCTCAGCTCTTTTAATCTTTGCTCATAACTCATCCCCTGTAGTCCTGGAATCAACCTACAAGTAGTTGCTTTTCTCTGGACTTTTTCTAGCGCTACACTCAGTACTCCTAGTGTGGCCTCACTAGTATATTATAATGCTTAAGCATAAAGCTTGTACAATCTATAGTTATGGCACTATACAAGTATTTGCTTTTGCATTTGCATAAATCAAGACAATCCTCAAAACTGTTTCTTAACATACACAGTAAATATGCATGCTGACTAATCTGCTCAAAAATACTAGCCAAGCGTAGCTGTTGTAACGGTCGGCTGGGACCCTTAACTAGTGAGCACACACAGAGTCTGGAAGGACCAGGAGAGGAGCAGTATTTCCCCCAGGGCACAAGAGGGCAGCCACCTTGGTGGGTGTTGGGGCCACGGGAACAGAGCTTGAAAGCTTAATCCTAAGGGGCCCGTAGCCACCGCCAGGTGGCACCTGGGCATTTGCTAAATCCTGGACTGCAGCACTTCCGCCACACCAGGAAGTGCTGCCGGAAGAAAATCCAGGCCCCCCACGGAGTGCTTCAGAGTGCCCATGCAGCACTTCCGCCACACCAGTAAGTGCTGTAGGAAGATCGTCACGGTGCACCTGGAGCACATCCGGATGCAACACAAAAAGGGCCGCCACACTCCGTTCAAGTAGCTGGAGTTGGCAAAGAATGCTAAGAGATGTTAGCAGGTTGGCGCAGCACATGATGATGTCATCAGTGTGAGTCGGCACCGACATGCTTTCGTTTTGTGTGTATTCTTACAGCAGCTTACAACATGACCAGCTTTGAACTGACTGGTTGATTACTGTCGTTATTAACATGAGAAACAGAGGACAGAACTTGCAGGAGAGGAGTGAAGGCTGCAGGAGAAAAGAAGAATAAAGAAAGAGAGGGAAAGGAAAGGACTGAGCTGTTCTAGCTGATTGGTGCACTGTGTGCAGTGCTGTAAGAGAAAGAAGAAAATAAAAACTTGTGTGTTTTGTGTCTGTCTGTCTTGCTAATTCCACACCGTGTTAAACTACTGCTCAATGCACAATTAAATATAATGTTAACGTTTCCTATGAGCTCTGCATTCTTGTTTACAAATTTTATTAACTTAAAAACTTTATCTGATCTAAATAATCCTATACTCCAATATCAACAAGCCACACAAAATTAAATACTTTGAGTCTTACGTAACAAACTGTAATAAGATCTATTTTCATTTCATTACACAGGAACCGCCAAGAAATATAACGGAGGATCAAAAGTAAATTAAAGAACTTTGGAGGCCACCTTGCTAGCACTCCACCATTTGTCTGAAGGTTTAACCTTGTTACTTAAAGGTCTAGGCAATCTCTAGTTTGTCTGTCCACTACAATTAAGGGAGCCACGTATATAATGGACCACCCTGCTGCCACTACAGAACTGGGAATTTCTAACAAACAGTAATGTTTTTCTATCCTCCTAAATTCAAAAACACTACATATTTATTGGAACTAGTGCATAATAAACAACATACTTGTATAATGGTAAAAGTGGTCATTTGTCTGTGTTCTAATGTGATTTTTTATAAGGAAGAATGTAGATGTCACAGACAGAAAGGAGAAAAAGAAAATCAAGAAGGAAAACACAGAGGACACCAGTAAAGAGGCATTTCTTCTAGGAGCACATTGAGATCACATTGATGATATTGGGGATAGTTGAGAGGAGGATGTGTTCCCACAATGAAGAGAGATTGTGTTGACTGATTAAGTACAAATGCCTATTGTAATAGAAACAATAGCTAAGAACTGAATATGACTTTTTTACCTGAAAGTAAATTGTGGTGTAATCAATATTCTAATGCATATGTACCCATCTGTTATAAGTAAATCTCACTAAAGAAAAAAAATATATATATATCAGAATTACTGGCTGGTGTTTGAGTATACATAATTTTTAAGTTAATCGTTTCATACTGTTTTATTTACTATCTTTACCTATGCACATAGCATAATGGTAAAAGCTGCTGTCTGGCAAAAAAGAGATTGTGGGTTCATGTACTCACTGTGTGGAGTTTGCAAAGAACTTTGAGTGGTGAATAAAGAGCTATATGTATGTAGAGAATTGTTATGCCTGGCCAGCCAGTCTGTTCAACTGTACAGCTTGGCTCACAGTTGCTAACACCCACCAGGTCAGATTGCAACCTTGGGATGGTGATTGATGAGCAGCTATCCTTTTCTGACCACATTTCTACTGTTTCTCATTCACTCAGGTTCATGCTGTACAACATCTTTAAGATCAGACCCTATTTTACAGAATATGCCCACACAACTTCTGGTGCAGGCTTTAGTCTTGTAGTGTCTGGACTACTGCAACTCACTGCTGGCAGGAGTACATGCATGTGCTATCAAGCCGCTGCAGATGGTCCAGAATGAAGTGACATGTATTTAAAAAGTTGAGATGGGCACATGTCACGGTTCTCTTTACGTAGCTACATTGGCTTTCTGTAGCAGCACGCATTAAGCTTAAATCCCTGATGCTTACCTACAGAGTAGTCAATGGGTCAATACCTGCATATATAGAGACACTGGTGAGGTGCTATGCTCCATCTCACCCACTCAGGTCTGCCATGGAACAGCGTCTGGTGATACCAGCTCTGTGTGGTAAAATGTCTCAATCTAGACTCTTTTCCTGTGTTGTTCCCATTTGGTGGAGCAAGTTAACTACCTCCATCTGTACTGTTGACTCCCGCAATGTATTTAAGAAGCAATTGAAGACCCACCTGTTCTGTGAATATCTGTCTGATTGATAGAAAATCCCCTGTGATCCTTTATACTGTTGGTTAATTTAATGTTTAAGTTTAATTGTATTATTGATTAATAATTGTAAATGATTAGTTATCACATTTTTCACTTGAGGCAGTCAACTTTTGTTACTCTGTCCTATAATATTTGCTGTACAAACAGGCCCAAACCTAATGTTACTCAATTATGCTTACCTCTTTTGTAAGTGAGTTTGGATAAAAGCTTCTGCAACGCAAATAAAAATAAATGAAAATCTTCTTAATAGAGCAAAAGCTCAGGAAAGCTTTATGGAAGTAAGGTCTTCTTTTAATCCAAGGTGCCACCTGTTATAAGTATCCACCAGTGATAAAAATTTAGTTCCACAGTCACTGGAGCAAAACATTCACTGCTAGGATACACTATATTAGAGCATCTTATGACCCAGTTACTGCTACATAAGTGTTTATGCTTCCATAATATCCATCCAAGTTTTGAACCCATGTATGGTTTATCAGATGGTTTATCAGATAGGCTAGAACCATGTTCTAGCCTATGCTAGAAGCTTTAGCTCCAAGACAGAACCTTGGGCGAGATGCCAGATCACCATAGACCATATCTAAACACACACACACTTATACTCATAATCATTAATCAAAATATTCCAGATAGTCACGATCACTTTCAGTTTGCATTTCATCACAACTGGTCCACAGTGAATGTCATATCCCTTGCATACTATCCTGGCACATCTGGATAATAAAAATTGAGTCCTGTTAATACAGTAAAGCCCAGCATTTGACTGTTTTCCATCAAAGCTGACCACCACACTCCTCAATTTAGAACCAAGATCTCTGCATGTGTGGATGGCAGCATCACATCCTAATCATTTTGCACTAGACACAGCTCCAACTCCATCATTAACTTTGCTGGTGGCACCACCATCATAGGTCTGATCACCAACAAAATCAAGACAGCTTATAGAGAAGAAAGAAGTTTATTGGCTGAAATCTTACATTTAATGTCAGTAAACCCAAAGCACTGATCATAAAGTTCAGGAAGCAAAGATCAGACAGCACACTTCCATCTACACCAGAGGGGATGCTTTTGAAACAGTGAACAGATTTAAATTTCTTGGAGTGACTAATACTGACAAACTGAACTGAGCACAGCACAACTACAAATTTCATTGTACTATATAAACATGACAATAAACTTGACCTTGTAGTAATTCAGTGACGCCAATCCACCTAATATATCTTTGCAGTGGGGAAGGGAACCAGAATCCCTGAAAAAAACAAACAAACCTTACATAAACTGAAGATTTTACATCTGGGAATTACTATTATCCCACATGATACTAACAGAATAGGCCCCCACCCTCCCAAGCCTGAACTGAAATAAGCAGTTTTGTAAAACTAATGAATACATTAATCATCACAGCTCCAGGGGTCTGTGTTTTATTGCCTGCTCAGTCACTTTCCCAGTGGGGTTTGTAGATTTTGCTCATGCCCTTGTGACAACCCTATTGGCCCAGTATAAATAGGAGCAGCTGTGTGTAAAACTAAACCCTGTTATTTTCTGCCATCCTGTTCAGAGTTGGCACCTTGCTTTTTTTAGTGCTACCCAGGTAGGCATGATCTGCTCACAGTTCTGTAATGGATGAAGTGGGTGTGGCTTTACAACCATTTTATTTCTGTTACAATTCAGGGGGGCTTTATTTACAATATTAAAAAAATCAGTTATGCATATTCTGGAAGTGATGGGAAGAATCTACCAAAAATTGTCATAAACATTAGCTTTTTTTTAAGTGTATAATTAACTTTGATCACTAAGTCATTCACAATAAAACTTTTTACAGCATTGGAATAAAAATATTGATATCCAGAATAACATTTGAAAACCTTAAAGTAAAATTTACTTACACTGTAAAATATTAATCAATAAAACTAAAGTTGCTCCTAAATTTACAGAGTAGCCAATATCTTTCATTAAAGCCCCTAACTTTAAGCCCTTTGGCTTTGGGGATGCAGTCAAAAGAAAAAGTGTGAGTGTGAGGTACACAATGAGGACTAAAAGTGTAGGAGGCATGCTTCCAAGTTGGGAAGTATAAAAGCAGACAGGAGGCAAGCAAGGTGCCTCAAAATGGCAAAGTCTGAGAAATAGACTTTATGGGAATGAGCTCAAGTGACGCAGTGATGGTCAAGAAAGGATCAGATGAGAATACCAAGCAAAGGCACTGAACGTACATGTAGGGCAAGACATATCAAATATTTTTAAATTTATTCCTGTACCTGACTTTGACAGGTAATGTGAAAAGTTGTTTGTATTCTACCCTGCTAGCTTGCATATGAAATCAGCTAGAGAAAGGTAATGGAGGGAGACATCACCTCCCGCTGACCAGAAAATTAAAAAACTTAGCTTATGGTATTCCTTGCCAGTCTGTCATCCTAGTACTAACCAAGCCTGGCCCTATTCAGCTTCCAAAATTTACTTTGGAAGGTGCAGTCATATGCAAGAGGTGTTTTATTTTGCTCCTCTTTATAACCATATAATCAAAATTGAAAATGGGCATGCAGAAAAACAAAAAAGAAATGGCGATTGAAATCACTGAAGCTGTGAGGTTGGCTGAGCTGTATATTCATTTTCTTAACATTTTTTTTTACTTTATGGGATGTCAGTAAATCAGGGTCTGCCCCAGGAAAAAGTCAAAAACTAAACTAAAATGAGAAGCCTGCTTATCATGGGACACACTTGCAACCACATTTAGTTACAACAAAATAATGTATACTGGCCTTTTAACATGGATGTGGGTGGAACAAGGAAAAAAGAAGCAGTATAGGAAGACTCTGCATATTCCACATAGAAAAAGAAGGGTACAGTCAGGGACGTGCACAAAGGGGCAACTGCAATGGCTCCAGCCTGTGCTTCTTTCCCATTGTTGGCTCAAGTGCACTTTTCTTCTGAGCATAAGTGCAAACCTTCTATTCATTGTAAGAAACAGATAAGAATCAACAATAATCTGGTTACACTTTACTATCCCATAATGATATAAAGTATGGTCCATGATAAGTATTGCTATTGATTTCACCAAAAAGGGTATAGTAAATATCTGTGTCTTGGTCAAATTGTTTTATATAATGTCATGACAACAACAGTAGTTTGTTATATTTATCAGTCAATCACCATTTTCCAAGGTTATAAAAATGACAATGTCCATAGCATTAAAACTAAATACCTAGTGAAATTAAAAATGCAGAAATAAAAGTGTGCTTTACTTTGTGCCCAGAATTAAAATGCAACAAATCCTGTCCCATAATGTGCCACATCTCCCCTAATGAGCTGCTGTCCACCAAAATGTTTGTGCACGTCACTGGGTAAAGTAGACTAACTGCCGTCTCTGGAGCAATGAGGCATGTAATATTGGGTTATATTATAATTATTATTATTATAAAATGCATAAGGGGTTGTTTGGTGCAGGAGCACTTCAGGATTCCAAATTCTCTTCCTGGCAGATTGAACAACTGCTTATTAATAGCTGTTGGTAAGCAGAATTTAAATCCTATTATTTTGAGACACCAACCTATCATTTCTGCTGGACCTGGGACAATAACTGTATGAGAGATATGCATTTAGAACATATTATGTTTATTGAATATAAACATTAATGTTTATTTTAGTAGAGATTAAGAATTAAAGATCTTAATTGTCAAATATGCTGCAAGTACATAATGAAATTCTTGTGCCACAGTTGTGCTGATGTACAAATAAATACAGTAAATAAATAAGAGTAGCAATCAAATTATAAATAAATACAGTAAATAAGAGCAAAAACAAAAACAATTTAGTGTAAAGTATAATTTCACATAAACCAGCAAGTGGTTACAGTACACAATGCAAGGCAGGATGGACCATGTTACTGGGAATTCAGTGACCTTATGGTTAGAGGGATGAAGCTGTTTCTGTAGCAGGTGGAGTGAGTGGTGAAGCTCCAGTAGCACTTTCTAGAAGGCAGAAGTGAAAGCAAGGGATGAGCTGGGGAACTGTCATTAGTATTAGGCCATATAAATATATTTTTGCATAACAAAGTGACATTCACAGAGTCAAGCGATGAACTTTAGGCGCATGGGCTGCTGGAGCAGACATGTAACTATTAAATGATGTTATGATCTTCCCAAACTTCCAAGTTTTAATTGTGTTGTTTTTTTATTTTACATGAACACAATTACCTTTATAATGATAAAGTAAGGTTTAAAAGGTAGAAAATAGTTAATTTTTACAGTTAATCAGTTAGTTTTGCTCATTTATTGAAACACTGCAAACCTTACCCTCACCTGAACTGTTTAATTAGATCTCAATAGTGCAGGTTCCTAAACTCAATGTGAACTGTTTCATAAAGAGATTTTTTTTTTGCTATAGCTTAAAATGATCTACACTACATGAAATAATTATTGATCGAGGATTTAGCATTGGATAGATAGACTAGCCAGCTCTCAGTCATCCCCACCATTTCTGTTTAAGATCCTTTTTCGACTCTTCCTAATCAATATTGGGGTTGTACAAAGCCACTGAATTGTAAAATGAGGAAGAATAGTGGTATTATCTGCTAATAGAAAGTCTCCACATCAGAAAATGAAGAATAAAAGGAGGGATTTTTGTCTTCTTGAGCTTGAACGGGTCTTTCAGCTTTTAAATAGCAAGTCCATCAGGTTTTATGTGGCGGCATCTAGCTAAACAAGAAATCTGCTGGAGTGTATCAATCAGTGGGCACCCGCTGTCGGCAAACTGTTACTGACATGATGTGCTTGTGCCTGCAGTAATGATCTCTGCCAACAGCTTTGTTGTAAACATGTGTATCAGCCTTTACCTCGGTGACAAGCTTGATTTACAACTAAACCGGCATCTAAGTTCATGTAATTGATATATCGAGAAGGGAAACAAATGGCTTTCTTGGCAAAGCCACTTGCTATTGCTATTGCCTGAGAGCAGTTTAAGCACTGTTATGGAAACTTTGAGCTAAATAAGTCTAAATATCTCTTAGGATCAATTCTGAAATTATTACTTAAAGGGATTGCTATTCTGAACCTCTACTTCCTCCTTCATTCTCTGAACAGATCAAAATTTAAAAATAAGTACAATGCAAAGGACATTCAACTTTTCTTCAGCTCTTATTATTAAGCATCCTTCAACTTAGAGCCCAAACGTTACAAATATTGAATGACTGACATAAATGCAAAACCTAATGTTGAAGTATAAATAGAGATATAAAAATGCAGTATATACTGTATAGTTAAGGTCAGGACCAGAACTGTAGTTTATTGTACACTGCCATTGAATGAATATCCATCCATCCATTATCCAACCCGCTGAATCCGAACACAGGGGTCTGCTGGAGCCAATCCCAGCCAAGACAGGGCACAAGGCAGGAACCAATCCCAGGCAGGGTGCCAACCCACCGCAGGACACACCCACACACCAAGCACACACTAGGGCCAATTTAGAATCCACCTAACCTGCATGTCTTTGGACTGTGGGAGGAAACCAGAGAACCCGGAGGAAACCCACGCAGACATGGGGAGAACATGCAAACTCCACGCAGGGAGGACCCGGGAAGTGAACTAGGGTCTCCAAACTGCAAGGCAGCAGCGCTACCACTGCGCCACCTTGAATAAATATATCAGATTAATTTATATGTTAACTGTCACAGGCACTGTGAGAGAAGACTGAAATTCCTATACCAGAGTCCTAGCTGGATGGGAGGTGGGTTCAGGAATGTATATACAGGCAATAATACAGTTAAGATAATGTATTAATAAATAAATGTTCAAAATAAGAGCAACAGTAGAATGGTGTGATGTACATAGAGCAAAGCAGAACAGTACAGACATAAATATTTCACAGTTTAACAGCAACAAAAAAAAGTACAGAAGGCAGTACACATGTAACATACATCAGAATTACACATAAACCAGCAGGTGGGTACAGTAGAGGAAAGGTAATATCAGGTGTGAAAAGAACAGCCTCGACACACACTAAAAGGTTTGGGGCAGCCACCCATATATTGTCCCTGGCTGCAAATGGGGTTTGATAACACACTCATGTACATGGTTTCGAGACCTAAGTGGAACTGATTTGATTAGAAAAGATTGCGGCTTTGTAAGCCAAAACATGAAAGTGATATCATCAAGAGCTGGAGCCGAAAGTGATGTTAGGCTTGGCTCCGGAACCTGGAAGTGATGTCAGTCTGAGCACTGGAAAATAGAAGTGATGTCATTCATGGCACCGGAACCGGAAGTGACATCATTGATGTGGAGTCTGGTAGGTTTTCCCATATCTGGCCTGCAGAGATAACAGAAGTGGGATTAGTGCACCCTGCCACACCCTGGCCTGATGGATAATTACCTTGACTTGGTCCACTCAGCATCCTCCTATTCACACATGTGTGATATAGATTACCAAGACTTCAGATACATAATGGCCTGGAGATAGAAACTGCCCCTGATATGGGTGGTTTGTGTTAAGGAACTTGGTAGCGTTTACCAGAAGACATACCTGAACTCTTAGGGCTGGACGTGCCGGGCATAGAAGGCCTGTTATAGGATGCTCTGGAGGCAGAGGTACTGGTAGCGCAGGTAGAAAAGCAGACCGTGACTGCCCAAGCTGGTTGGGACTCCTTGCCATTTCCTGTTGCTGACAGCCTAAACACAAACCGTAAGTCCAGGCTGAGAAGGCAGGAGAAGCTCCTGACAATGTGCCCCTACCAAGTTGGAAATCTCAGGTGGTACCTTTGACTGGCCAAGTGACTTAGCCGCAAATCAGCGTGGAGATCCCAGTCTGCACACCTGTTTTGACAAGGAAGAAAGGGGCCTTCAAGAAAAGGATGAAAAGTTTGTTATCCTCAACAATTTGTTGTACCACAAGGATGAATATGGGGAGAGATTAGAGCTGCCTACATGCTTGAGAAGAAAAGTCTTTGAATTAAGCCATAGCATACTCTAGTCAGGTCATCTGGGCCAGGCAAAGACATCAGACAGGTTGGCTAAGCACTTATATTGGCCAGGATGGACTAAAGATGTGGTTAGCTATATTAAAGTTTGTGCAGAATGACACAGAGTAGGACCTATTATACAAGGAGACAGGGTGCCTCTAATGCCTTTGCCCATAGTAGAGGAACCATTTTCATGCATTGCTATGGACATTGTGGGCCTACTTAAAAGAAGCAGGAATGGGTATAGGTACATTCTAGTCCTGTGTGATTATTCCGCTAGATTCCCAGAAGCCTTTCCCCTGAAGAAGACATATTTAACTAGCATAGCAAGACCTTTAATACTGTTGTTCTCAAGGAAAGGAATCCCTATGGAAATCCTAACAGATCAGGGTTCCAACCTTTCATCCAATTTATTAAAACAAGTGTATGGCTTGCTAGGTATTCAGGGGCTGAGGACCACATCTCTTAACCCGCAGACTGGTGGAAAGATTCAATGCTACACTTAAACAGATGCTCCTTACAATGTTTGCATACAGAGAAGTACCACAGTCGTCAACAGGGTTTTCCCCATTTGAACTGTTATGTGGTCACCATGTGAGAGGCTCCTTGTCAGTCCTAAGAGAGGCGTTGGAAGGAGACAAAAATGCAGGTGAGGAAAAGAACCTGCTGACATTTGTTTTAAAGATGGAGGAAACACTGAAGCAACTTACACAAATGGTTCAGGAGAACATGCAGAAATCATAAGCCAAGCAGAAGACCTGGTATGATAAGACAGATAGACAATGTAACTTGAACGTAGGATAGAAGGTACTGTTATTACCTACCTTGGAAAGTAGCCTATTGGCCAAGTGGCAAGGCCCGTGCACTGTGATTGCACAGAAGGGTCCCGTCACTTGTGAGATCCATATGCCCAATCACCCTAGGAAATCAAAACAGACTTTCTATATTAATATGTTAAAAGCATAGTATAAACAAACAAACCCTCCTTCGCAGTTTTTTGTCCACTGTGTCCTGGAGGAGGAAGAAACTGAGGAGCAGTACTTGCCAATGGGAGGGATAACTGACATTTTGCCTTCTCTAGAGCACCTGACAGAGGAGCAAAAAACAGATACTCAAAACCTGATCCCCAAAGGACTTTTTGGAACAATCCTGGGTAAGACAAGTACTGTTCACCATGACATTAGACTTACCACTCCAGGTCCTGTGAGGTCGGTGTGCTACAGAATCCCTGCGTCTCCAGGAAACGTTCAAGGAGGAGCTGTAACAGATGCTAAAATTAGGTATCATAGAACTATCCATTAGTGAATGGTGTAGCCCAGTAGTCCTTATCCTAAAAAAGAATGGTCAGATGGGGTTCTGTGTGGACTACAGTAAGTTAAATGCTATTTCGGCCTTTGATACTTATCCCATGCCAAGGGTAGACAAACTGGTGGAGAAACTGGGTCCAGCAACATATCTGACCATAATTGACCTTTGTAAAGGCTACTGGCAGAACCCATTGACTCCCAAGTCCAAGCCATTTATGGCATTTAAAGCACCTGGGGGATTATACCAATTCAATGTTATGCCATTTGGTTTGCATGTGGCAGTGGCAAGTTTTCAACGATTAATGGACTGTGTTTTCCAGAGAGCTGAAGGATATGCCCGAGCTTACATTGACGATGTAATGGTATGCAGAAATACCTAGGAAGAGCATCTTGAACACTTGGCAGACATTTCTGATTGCATCAAAGCAGATGGTCTTGTGGCTATTCCTGATAAAACTGTAACAGGAAAACAACAAGTGCAGTACCTAGGTTATACTATTGGGAGTGGTATCATTAAGCCACAAGTCGACAAGGTTGAAGCCATCTAGAACCGACCACTTCCGGAGAATAAGAAACGGCTCTGGTCGATTCTCTGACTAGTTTGGTGGTACCGGAGATTTGTACAGAAATTTTCGAGCATCGCTGCACTCCTCATGGACCTGCTCAAAGAGAAAGCACCTAGAATCATTAATTGGTCACCAAAATGTGAAAAGGCTTTTTCAGATTTAAAGGAAATATTTTGTAAAAATGTAATTTTACATTGCCCTAATTTTACATCTCCATTCATTTTATATGTGAATTTGTCTGGACAAGGTTTGGGGGTGGTGTTGATGAAAGGTGAAGCAGAGCACAGGAGGCCTATTCTGTTTATTAGCAGGAAATTGTTTGATAGGGAAAAGAAGCGTTCAGCCCTAGAGAAAGAGGGCTTAAGTGGGTTGTGGATAGTTTAAAATGTTATCTGATAGCAAATACTTTCTTTGTAGAGAGCGACTATAGAGCTCTTCAATGGATGGAACGAATGAGGAATTCCAATGCACATATTGCTAGGTGGCATTTGGCCATACAAATTTCAAGTATGCTACGTTGCAGGAAAGATGAATTTGGTAGCGGATTATTTGTCCCACTTGCATGGTCAATAGTTTTGTAACGTGGGGAGTGTGATAAAACTCGTTCAGTGGCTGTAGATATTGCAAATAAAGAGGCAGCCGCTTGGCTTGTCACAGACATTTGGAAAAAAATCTGTTAAAGAAATAAAGTTTTCATTTAACTGATTTAGCACCCCTACACAGATTAACATGACAGAAGCACAAAGTTTTAGCCCCGGGTTGCTCAAAGGGCTGCCTGAAGGCCTACAGGTACTCTGAGAGCAAGCCGTGGGACTCAAACTGGCCGACTCAAAGGCACGTGTCTGAGGCCATTTTTCGAGAGTGCTCACAGTTTCTGACAGCATGCTACTGTAACCACTGGAGGAGAGAGGGCAAAAGTGCAATATTTAAACTCAGAGAAACATGTCAGAAGGATAGAAAGCTCATTTTTAAAGTAGCCGCAAAAGTAATTCACACATGTGGCAAAGCATAGAACTAAAAGAGGGAGAAAGTTAAACAGTACTCACTTAACAGAGGCTGAATGGGTAGCCCCCAAGTCACCAAGACAGATGGGTATAGGATGGACTGCACCTGAGCAGCTGTAGACAAATGGTGTACGTCTAGATGTGACTGTTTATTGGAAATCTGTGGGAAATGTAAAGGTGGATAGGATGGTCAAAAGGGCTCACAATATAAAACCAGGGTCCGAACGGCAGAGGTTGTGTTTTGACCAGGTCTTCAGGCTTTAATGTAGATCTGTGCTACTGATTTGTTTAACTGAGTAGTGTAGATATGTACTGTTCTTTGTGTAGAAAATTGGTGTTTAGGTTTTCTTTTTTTCTTTTTTTTTTTATTTTCAGCCTGTCCTTTGTGATCCGTTTTGTAGCTGGATGAAGAAGCTGGAAGAGTTTTTTTTTTTTTATTATTGTTCTTTTCTTCACTTTTTTTGATTTGGAAACCACTGTAAATATTATAAGTAACACCTGCACTATTCTTTCTTTTTGAAAGTGTCTTTGTATTGGACTTTGTAAATATTTTACAAGACATTGGTTTGTACAATAGTTTTGAATAGTCTTTTTCAGTCTGAGTCTCTCTTACTCCATCCCCTGGTTGCTCGGTCTCGTCTACTGACACTCCAAGTTGGGAATTGTACAACAGTGTCCTTACCCATGTCACATAGGGCCTATTTGTGGAAGTGAAACACGCAGCCACAGATGGCACGGCTTAAAACAAGGTCTCAGTGCCTGTCTAGTGGGCACAATGGTAGAAGGGATAGATATTGTGGTTAATGTGGATTATGATCAGTTTCTCCAGACACTTCATCACTACATACATTAATGCAATGGAGGCTATCTATGAAATGTAATTGTGGAGGTGCCAAGGTTGTACATAATGGAAGAATCCCTGGAAATAACTGGGAGAGTGTAATAATCGAAATATAATGGTGAAACACTAGAAATCCTCCAAAATGTTAAATAGCACCAGAGAGGTATACTGTCTTTCAACCTTTTTACTTACTTTATGTTAATCAGGCCTCTACAGATGTACTTGGCCTTTGAAAAGCACTTTGAGGCTCAGGACCGCAGAGACACCTGAGTTGTCTCCAGGGATTATATGGGACATTTCTGGCCCAGGAAATCATTTAAGGGTTTAAGCAGTTTTAAAATGAAACCTAAAAGCTGATGTTACAGGTCAGAGGTTTTGATGAGAAAGAAAAATAAGGCAGGAAGGCATGTTTCATTAGTGAATCTTTGAGAGAAAACAGTGCAGCTACAGAAAAGATTAATAAACATCATTTATTGTATTAAGTGTAGATGGGCCCAGAGAGTCTTTACATTTTTTTATCTTGTTGCATTACATGTCATTTTTAGTCCTTCTCTATTACAATATCCTGTGTTTGGGTGTTTTGTTGTTAATAAATCAAACCTTTTTTCATTTTAACATGGGCTCTCTAAAGGTGATTATGTATATGTGTTTTTATTTTTCTGTGAGTTTTTTAACTGTGTGTTTTTTTTCTTTTGCCATCTGATGTGTCCTGCTGATAAAATTTAAAAGAACTGGAAAACAGCATATGGGATTCAGCATTAGCTATCCTGATTTTGCCACTGGTCACTTGCTGTAACTAGTTGTGCCATAAATTTATAAAATATCCTGAAGATTAAATTTTGTTGTTCAGTCTACTTAAAGATTTGAACCCTTGCAAGTAAAGCTTCCTTTTGTTTAGTAATACGGTGGTTTACTTTTCTTCTATGGTATGCATATATTTATACTTACTCACAAAGAGAGTGGACAAAATAATGGAAACTGTACATGAAAAATGAGATTTGAGGATGACTGCCAATTATCAGTATGTGTCTGCTAAAAAAGGTCAGGTGACAATTAGTGCTCTGAGAGGCAACTAACAGAGATGCAAAGAAAAAGCAGATATATCAATTATAGGCGTATCGGTGACACAAACCACAAGATTATTATGTCCTTAAAACTAATATATTACTAAGAGTTTTCATTTTTGCCATCCCTTATATATAGTATATGTACTGTACATAGACATCTAACACCTGAAAAGGCTTTGAGCCAAATGTTGTGTTTCTAGTGTTTTATTCTTTTTTTTCAATATGAAAAGAACCATGATCATGTTTTCCTCATCATTTGCAAGGACACATCCACTCCAAGCAGACCAAGTGTCATCACATATGTAAATCAGTCATATTTTGACCCACTTAGTCCTGAACAGGGTCATGGAGGTGCTGGAGCCTATCACAGCCAGCACAGGGTGCAAGGCAGGAACAAACTAAGGACAGATGTTAATACATTATGTAATTAAAAAGCAGTATAAACATTAACAGCAGCTCTCATAAGACTGTTTATTGATAATGAGTGTTCTCTCTAGATTTAAATGATGACTGCCATTGGGACACCTCTAATTACTTTTAAGTACAAAAATTTATCATATCTTATTTACTGGCACTATAAGTTCAAAATAAAGATAAGTAGTAAACTGTCGACACATAATGTGTCCAGAAATAAGAATGGGCCAGGAGAGAAGAGATGGTAAACCCAGGCTAAACTAAGATTTGCCAAATGTCAGAACTGTAAATAAAGCTAAATTAGCAGCTAACCAAAAATTCAAGGAGAAATTTTTTAAATAAAAGATCTGTAGTCAAACCAGCAAAATGAATCTCTAACTAAAAAATAAATATGAATCAACTGAATGGGTATATCCAGAGTCTTAAATAATGCGTTGCCTTCTTAACTAGGAGATGATGTTATGCATCACATTAGGGCAGCGTTTCTCAACCTTTAAGTATTTGCGACCCGAGTTTTCATAACAGTTTTAATCACGCCTCCCCCCCCTAAGATTTTTTTAAAATGTTGATGCATATTTTATTATACCTACTTAACTTTTATCGACATTTATCTAACTCTATATTTATTTTTCTAGTATCAGAATGTAGTTTAAGTTAATTTGTTTTGGTTTCAACAGATGTTTTTTTCATATTTTTGATTCTTGTTTTCTTTTTTTCACATCTTCGCGCCCCCCTTTTTGTTACTTCGCGCCCCCCTAGGGGGGCCTGCCCCACAGGTTGAGAACCACTGCATTATGGTGATGACCTGACCACAACTACCATGGCAGTGAGTAAATAATATGACTGCAGCCATCAGAACACTGATCAAATGGTAGTGCAAACAATAAAAATATTCCCCAGCATGGTGGTGAGACTATGCAAAATCAAAGTAATAAAAATCAACAATTATCAAAGAATAAATAAATAAATAATGATGCAAAATCAGGGCAGGGACATCAATTTCCCCACATGGTTTTGGTATTTAAGACCAGCATTACAAGTCAGGCATGACGAGAAATGGTCTGACTGCCTCTTGGCTGGTTTGACACTTTCCATCTGCGGCATGCTTAACGTTAAATATAACTATCCAGATGACACAGTGTACTATGACTGAAAATACCTAATCTACAACAGCCCACTAATGTATTTTCTATTGCACCCTTCTCTTTACCACATTGTTTGACAAAGTAAATCTAACAAGCATTTGTTTTGTAAAATAAAATTAGCTTACCTGTGAAATGGTCAAATGAATTTTCAACTTGCAGAGTAAAGCTCTTTGTTACAGGCCTTGCTGTCAACAGTGTAATTAAAAAGAAAATCTGAATTCAATAGAAGAGAGATGAACAGCTAATATTAACAAAAGGTAATCTACTTAACTAATGCTTTTATGTAAATCAGTTTACTAGGCGTATGTGTGTTATAATTTATTCCATATTTCTATACTTGAGGCACTATAAATTGAAGTAATTTACAACATGGTGCACAATGAAAGACAGTTTTGTAGTCTGTATCTCAATGCTTTAACCACTAATCCATTCTGCTTGTTTACGTTTATTGCATTCAAAGACCTTTCCTATTGATTATTTCAGCATAACCTCTCTTTGTGGAGATTAAACCTGTCAGCTAGTATAAAAGT
This sequence comes from Polypterus bichir lapradei, assembly GCA_026402145.1. Taxonomy (NCBI): domain Eukaryota; kingdom Metazoa; phylum Chordata; class Cladistia; order Polypteriformes; family Polypteridae; genus Polypterus; species Polypterus bichir. The sequence continues at coordinate 19,800,637 of JANRMT010062831.1, read as the reverse complement.
TCATTCATTAAATTTTTAGGTCTACTTTCTACAGTACTGTTATATACACTTTTGTTTTGTGTATATGCTTTACAGTTTACATGCATGTGAAGTTGTCATGTAGTACATAATAAAGAGCAATTATATCTCATATAACTGTTGCAGTTTCATCTTTCGGCCACATCGCATATACATATACTGTAGAGTAGCAATGCTTAACTTTCAAATTTGCCTTATATTTCTCTGGTGCATATAATGAGGAGTCAAGCAAAACAAAACCTTTTATTGGCTAACTAAAAAGATTACAATGTATATGCCCCTTTTTCATGCAGTTTGTAATACAGAAACTGGAGGTCCATGTGTTTATATAGACACTAGGACAGAGACAGTATTGGAAAAACTTTAAGTGGGTCACCTTCACTGTAAAAAATTAAGAGATCTCTCTAGCCTAAGATTCATTTAGCTGCTGAATTTTAGAAAGAGAGGAGAACACTGTGTATTTAATACGATAATTGGCCAGCAAAGACGTTTGAAGATTTTGATGACTTTTCCATACGATGTGGATCTGTAGCCCAGCTGTCTGGGTAAGTCAGAGAGAGGTAAACAGTCCTCATGTCTGGTCATGAAACTCATGTCTCTATTAAAACCATTTTGTAATGTGTTAAATTTTAGCATCAGTTTAACTTCCCATTCCTTTCTCTATTGTTTTGTCTTGAAGTTGCCCATAAGCAATGTGACTTTATAGTCTTTCTCACAGGGTTCATTACTACTGAAATGATTTCCCACAGGAACATCTCTGTTGCCATGCTTAATGTGAAATCTGTGTAAATTCATTCTTTGGCGGAGTGTTTGTCCAGTTTGTCCAGGAACACTTCGTGCACAGAATTAGGTAAACCACATTGGATGATCTGCAGGAAAATGATCTCTTTATGAGGTGTTCTTGTTGGCTGTGTGGTATAACTACATAATCTGGATTATAAATGTGAGCACACATATTACATCTTCTTTGTAGGCAGAGGTACCATTATCTGTTGTTTCACTCCGAGAGCTTCAGACAATTAGTTGCTGCAGGTTTGGTGGTTGTGTGTATGCCAGGAGGGGAGGTTCTGGGAATACATCTGTCAGTGTGTCATCATTATTTATTATTGGCTGAAGTTCTTTTAGAATTTTTCAAAGTACTTCAAGATGTGGGTTATAGGTAACAAAAAGGGGGTGGTGGTTCTTGTTGTCTTTGTTTTTATATTCCAGAAGGTTTGAAAGTACTATATATAAGAGGAATGATTTTATATGGGAGTCCACAACATGACTGACTCAAAATGGTGGTATCCAGCCACTCAGGGTCAAAACATCACTACCTACAAAGCCTCATTTGTTGTTCCAGGGATATTGCGTACCTCAGAAACACTTAAGCCTTCAGGTGATTGTAGTTAGAAGCAGATTACTCCACAAGGTCGTAGTAAGCCTGATGAATCTCCCCCAACAAGAAGGACACCAGTATGTGCACCCATTCTGCAATCTCCCAGTGGTGCCTGGTGGCTGTTGTTGTTGAAGATCCAAATACAGGTCTCATTGTCATCATCCGTCCGCAATGGCTGCAAAACCTTGTCCCTTGTCTGTTCCTGTTGGACAACCACTTGTGCTTGGTTCTGCACCTCTGCCTCAGCAACCTGAGTCCAGTGTTCTACTATTTGGACCAAGAAGGTCTGGAGTTCCAGAGCCACACAACAAAAAAAAAAAAGTGCACTCTCACTCACCCCAACCGTATGTAATTGCAGGAAAAACAACAAACAACAAAGAGTAATGATTTTGGACGCGAGTTCACAGCATGACTGACTCAAGACGGTTATGTCCATAATTGTATACAATCTCAGCAAGAAAAGGGAGGATCCAGGAAGGCAGGCAACAGAAGTGATGTCAGTGGTGGAATGGCTGTCCTTCTACAGAGGGAGGAAGAGAGAAGGCAAAAGACAACAGTGCCAACCCCTGAATTGGCTGGTAATTACCATTACTAGGGCCCTTAAGCCTCCTCCTATGCATACATGTGTGACTATATATATAAGCAAAACCCTTAGAACTTTTGCAAATTGTTAATTTCTATAGAAGACAAAGTATTTTTATACTTTAATTTAAATGAATTTTACATGTATTTCTGTTTACAATATATGTGTTTGCTATGTGACCACAAATATGATATATAGACCTCTGATACCCCACAAAGTCAAATTAAGTGGGTTACTCATGGTCACACAAGGAAGGAGCACTTAAATTCCATGTTGCGCACCATTAAGTACGGCTATTGGAATAAGCCTCTTGGAACCACAGGTGTGCTGTTTTATGATTTAGAGTTTCACTTGAAATTCTATAATAAGACTATTGTGTACTTGTCAGTGATGCTTAACTTAAAGTGAGACACATAAGTAGTATGAAGTCTTTCAGCCATAATTGGAAAAGAGAAAACCAGTGTGCCATTTTTTATTTTGCAGTAAATTACTGTCCTAATGAACTGTTTCAACACTTTGATTTAAAACAAAGCATTCAGCAATAATGTTGAATTACAGCTGATGAGTATATCAAAATTAAAACAGGAATAAAGTTGCACTCTTTCTACTTTTACAATGTAAGCCTATTCTATTGTCAGAAAACTGATGATGTTTTCATTTCCAAAACATGCTTTAAAAATTAAGGTATATTCTTGCTATACAGGATACAGAGAAGTTAAGCAATTAATTTATTTATGTCAGAACTGATTACTACAATGCTGTTCTATTTGTAGTTCTCAATTAATTCAAATAAAGCTCATTGCCAGAACTGGAAACAACTACCATATGACTCTTATTCTTAAGTCTCTTTATTGCCTGTCAGTTAAGTTTGCAGATTATTTCAAAATTCTTGCTCAAACATACTCATTTTTAAACAGTTTTCATTTCATTTAATAATGCATATGCCCTTTATAAATATTACCATCACAAGATGCCTTACATCTAGAAATTCCAGGGATAAATAAGCCTACTGTGAGAAACCATGTAGCAAATCCCTTTTTATATTGGCTGTTAGAAATAACAACTTTTTCCCATTGGACTTAGAAAAAAAATGAAATGAAAAGTAAATTATTTGGAAAAAGACCAACAATACAGCCAAATGTTATCCACCAAAGCTCATTTTACACCATCTTACTTCCACACACAATGAATTAATAGAATTGACTACAGAACTGAAACATCAATGAAATAATTATATTGAATTAAAGAATGTAAATATATCTTGAAGGTGAGGTCTGGCACTTAGAACACCAGTTGCAATGTCAGTTCAGGATAGAAGAGAGCCAAATGATGACTACGTCTGCAGCTCCACACAAGAAAGTTCATATTCTAGAAAGTTAACTTCTCTGAAGTGTGGCATTGAACATCTCTGTGGCACCGCATGACAGCACACTTCTCAACCTCCCTGCTATGCCATCTGAAAACACACTGCTTCAGACACCTGCTGAAGTGGCTGCTGGAGGCAGCGACTTCAAATGGATGGCTATATAACAGCACTCACATGTTGCCACAATTGCACAACAACAAACAAGGTTGGGAGGCCTTCAAAAGATAGCAAGCTGTATGAAAGAGCAGTGTAAAAAGCAAGAATCCATTGGGTCAGTGCCAGTAAGCACCACAAAAAGCTAAATTTTCACTTAGGACAGGCAGATAGTGAGTGGAAGATTCACAGAGACCCAGGTAAGATAGATAGATAGATAGATAGATAGATAGATAGATAGATAGATAGATAGATAGATAGATAGATAGATAGATAGATAGATAGATTTGTAATTACTTTTAATCTCTGCTTTTTTTTAATAACTGATTCCTCTGTGGTGGCATTCTGAACAAACACCACCTGATCAAACTCCTGTGCAGCTGCCTGTGATATTTGAATTAAAGTGGATAACCAAACATTCCTTGAGACCCACTGCATCAAATCATCTTTGATGAAGCATAAATAAAACAATAAGGAACTACTTATGAATATTTATTTCATGTAAAATGCCCAGTGGGGTCTAAGCAATATTTTGGCCTTGGAACCCCTGCATATTTTGTTCTCTAAAGATTTTTTGTCCCAACCATCAGACCATATCAGCTGGTTCATCTTTAGAGACTTAAAGACTGATTCTATATGTAAGGACTCTACTTTTCTGATAAATTATTTATCTATTTTGTGTATTATTTATTTTTTTAATAATTTTTTGTGATCAAATTTTTGTTAAATAAAGACAAAATGACAAAAGAAAAACAGTAAACCATTGTGCATTACAAAAGAATCCAAACCTTCCTCTCCCACCCAAACCAAACTCAAAGTACCAGGATTTGTACAATTGAGCAGCAGTAGACCAAGTTTCAGTTGCATTGCTGCAGGTACCATTAGTCAGTGCTGCAGATAACTCAAGAACCAATTAATTGTAGAAGAAGGAAATCCAGTTGTCTACAGTAACACATTCAAGAGCCTACCAGCGCAAGGCAATAATTAATTTGGCTGCCAGAGTACCCAGACAAAGGAACTGATTTTCAGGAATGTTAAGTAGAAGTATAGAGATGTCTAAAAAAGGAAGATTTAAGGCAACACACAAATATTGAAAGATAAGAAAGAAAAGAAGATTATAGGTGACACACGTCATACAAAAGAAAAAGAAAGGAGAGTAGTGCCAGATAATATGGAGAAAATTATCAGGTAAATCAAGGGGACATAATTGACAAAGAGGATCAGCAGTGAGGTCCATGATATGCTGCTTACAGGGAGTCTGTGGAATTCTGAACTGGGTGTCTTGATACCTAATTTGGATTTCAAGAATAAAATGTTACATTGCAGAAAATAATGTCCCGTGAGAAGGGTGAAGAGAAAGGAGAAAGGTCTCTGGACCAAAGAGAAATCAAGGTTAGAAGTTTATAAGATGCTTTAAAAGTAAAGAGTAGAGGGTAGAGACAGTTTTTTTTTCTTGGGAAAGAAAGTACAAAACAGAAAGTATAATGAGTCTTTGGATAGAGGGGCAGTTAGAGAAACACTGTCTGAGCACTGATCGGAGTTGTAGGTAGAAAAAGAAACTAGAACAAGAGAAATTAAAATACAGCTTGTAAAGACTGGAATGTCATAAGTCCTGAACTATTAAACAAAGCTCCTAGCACATTGATTCCAGTACGATACTAAGAAGGAAATGCACAGGGCCGGCCAGCTATTGAGAGAATGGGGTTTTGAAATATGCAAGTGAGAAAAGACAGGTCCCAAGGAAAGTTTGGAGGGTGTAGACATTAAGATATGCAAACAATATATCCTGAAGTGAAAATGTGAAAGTAAGGGCAAATTTTATACAGATCCATGGAGGAGGATGAGGAACAGGACACAGGACCCAACAAGGCACAGAGTGAAGGTCCATTTGTCAGAAGGGACCATTTTTGTACAATGGGTGTTTTTCTTTTTCTCTTAGGCAAAAAACAGGTAAATAATAAATGTAAAAGCCACTAGATGAAGGGGCAGGATGGTGTGAGAGTGAAGATGGTGTAAGAGGGTGACGGCCCACCGAGAACACTGTCAAGATCACTTGCACTGAGCACAGGGAGTCGCAGGCAGACAAGGGTAAGTGGCTGACAAGATACAAGGCATACGAATGGTGACACCTACCTCCAAGGAGGAAGAGACAATTTCTCCAGAGAGATGCTGGGTCCAATGAGAGAGGTAAGACTCACGAGTGGACCTAATAATGCTGGGGGACAAGAAGCAAGACTTCTGTTGGAGAATAAGCATTTGGAGAACAGAGTGTTTCAGCAGGACAGTTGGAAGACTAATCATTGTGTTAACATGGTGTGCAACTTTTGGTGTGCAGCACCAAAGGTTATATCCTCTACTGTTATGTTTTAAAAGACTCTAGAGTGTGGACTATGTATATTTTCTTTTTAAAAGGTTTTCGCTTCTGATATTTTTAGTTTCTTATGTACTTTTATCTTCTTGGCAGATTTTATATTGATTGGTGTAATACAAATTACTGTTGTTTTTCTTGAAATTGCTGCTGCGTCTTTCATTTTGTGTTTACTTACCGCCCAATTTAAAGAATTTTGTGCACTATTATCTTTAATGTTAAAGAGTTCCCAGACTCTAAATAAAACTGGGTGGCATAGTCAGATATTTTAATTGTGTTTAGATTAGATTAACTATAAGTGTGACCTAGACAGCAGTCACACAGTGATATAGTTCTAGGTGGGGTAGTGATACATCTGCCTCTAACCAGAGCTGAATGTTAGAAAGTTTGGCCTCTTGGCATTTGACGATCAATACTTTTACAAATACAAAAACTCAAAATCTCCTCAACTTAGACTCCCTCTCAAACCCACAAACTATCCCCAACAGCTGAATTTCCCATAATGTGCAATTGCAAAAAAATTAAAACAAGCAGTGCAGCCCCTAAATACCCCAGTTCCTAACCATTAAATCAACGACCAATCCACAAACCACCCATGACAGCATGCCCACTCCTCATAGTGTAGCACAAAAGAAATTAGATCAAGAAGAGAAGCTTCAACCGCTGAGCCTCATCCTCACCCACAATTAATGAAAATGAGTACATTTTGTCTTAAAATAAAATAGTATGTACAATGCAGACAACAAATAAGGTACATAATGTAATACAATTCTCAGTATTTTGTAAGAGTATAGATGCAAAGACTAAAATTGTTAAGTTGAACTTTGGTAGGGCTAATTTTGAGCAGATGCGACAAAGTCTAAGTAGGATAGACTGGGATAAGCTTTTAAATGTGGAGACAGTCGAGGAGCAGTGGAACAGGTTTAAAAATGTTTTACATGTAATACAGGACAGATACATACCTAAATTTGGAATTAATAGGAAAGACTCCTCCTGTGCCTAAAAAAAACTCCACGATGGATTAATAAAGATTTAAAAAAGAAGTTGCAAAGGAAAAAAACTGCTGTATAAGGCATATAAGACTAATGACTGCAAAGTGAATCATAGCGCGTATGAGAACATGAGGACAACCATTAAGAAGGATATCAGGGAGGCTAAAAGACAGTTGGAGAGGAATATAGCAGATAAGATGAAAGAAGACCCCAAGAGATTCTTTCAGTATTTTAGTAGTAAAAGAACAGTTAAGGAGGAGGTCAAGTTCATCAGGAATAGTAAAGGGGAATTAAAAGATACAGACAATGAAATAGCAGATGCCCTAAACTTACATTTTTCTGAGGTATTTACAAGTGAGCAAGTGGATAACCTCCCAGAGGTAAATGCAACTACTAAGGAAGTACTGAGGGATTTGGAAATTGTAGAGGGAGAAGTGCTGCTCAGATTAAATAATATGAAATCAAACAAATCACCAGGTCCAGATAATATTTATCCTCGTGTTCTTAAGGAGGCTAGTGAGTACATATATAAACCCTTATCACATATTTTTAGGAAGTCACTGAGCACTGGAGAGATTCCGAAGGACTGGAAAATGGCAAATATCATCCCATTACATAAAAAGGGTTACAGGGCAGATCCAAGCAACTATAGGCCAGTAAGCTTAACATGCATCACAGGAAAATTAATGGAAGGAATTATTAAGGATAAGATTGAGCAACACATGGCAAGGACAGGAGTTATTCTTAACAGTCAGCATGGGTTCAGAAGAGGGAGATCGTGTTTTACTTACATTTTGGAATTCTATGAGGTTGCAACAAAAGCATACGATCACAGTGGAGCTTATGATATTATTTATCTGGACTTTCAGAAAGCATTTGATAAGGTGCCACATGAGAGGTTGGGCATCAAATTAAAAGAATTGGGAGTTCAGGGTGATGTTTTTAGATGGGTGCATAATTGGCTCAGACACAGGAAGCAGAGGGTGATGGTGCGAGGAACCTCATCAGAGCTGGCCGATGTTAAGAGTGGTGTTCCACAGGGTTCAGTGCTAGGGCCGCTGCTATTTTTAATATATATAAATGATTTAGATAGGAATATAAGTAACAAGCTGGTTAAGTTTGCAGATGATACCAAGATAGGTGGATTAGCAGATAATTTGGAATCTGTTATATCATTACAGAATGACTTGGATAGCATACAGGCTTGGACAGATTTGTGGCAGATGAAATTTAATGTCAGTAAATGTAAAGTATTACACATAGAAAGTAAAAATATTAGGTTTGAATACACAATGAGAGGTTGGAAAATCGAAAGTATACCTTATGAGAAGGATTTAGGAGTCATAGTGGACTCTAAACTATCAACTTCCCGACAATGTTCAGAAGCCATTAAGAAGGCTAACAGAATGTTACATTATATAGCACGATCTGTGGAGTACAAGTCCAAGGAGGTTATGCTCAACCTTTATAATGCACTGGTGAGGCCTCATCTTGAGTACTGTGTGCAGTTTTGGTCTCCAGGCTACAAATAGGACATAGCAGCACTAGAAAAGGTCCAGAGAAGAGCGTCTAGGCTGATTCCAGGGCTACAGGCCTTGAATTATGAGGAAAGATTAAAAGAGCTGAGCCTTTACAGTTTAAGCAAAAGAAGATTAAGAGGTGACATAATTGAAGTGTTTAAAATTATGAAGGGAATTAGTACAGTGGATCAAGACTTGTATTTTAAAATGAGTTCATTAAGAACATGGGGACACAGTTGGAAACTTGTTAAGGGTAAATTTCGCACAAACATTAGGAAGTTTTTCTTTACACAAAGAACGATAGACACTTGAAATAAACTACCAAGTAGTGTGGTAGACAGTAAGACGTTAGGGACTTTCAAAACTCGACTTGATGTTTTCTTGGAGGAAACAAGTGGATGGGACTGGCGAGCTGAATGACCTGTTCTCGTCTAGAGTGTGCTAATGTTCTAATAAGACAAACCATTGGAGGGAGAGGATTAACTGTGGTACTTGTCAACCCATGGTGATGCTGAAGATGCAATCAGGTTCCTGCACACCCTCCTCCCAAAACCCATTGAACCAACAAACAAGGTAATTCTCCTTGGGGATTAATAAAGTACATCAAAAAGAAAAAAGGTCCACCAATTTAACACCAGTGTGCATTATTAACGCATAAAATTGTATTAAATAATAAAGTTCTTTGGTAAATCAGTAACCTGAAATCAGCCTTTACTCGAAGTTTAACATTATCATCATTGGGTTAAATACAAACAATGTAACTCAGGATAAATAAAGAAATCTTCACAGTGAGTAAATGCTGGTTGAAATGAAATTGAAAATGAAGCTGAATCAATTAATGAGGCACTGATCTGTGACTGTATTGAAAATAGCTTATTTTCAGTTTTACAGGATAGAACAAATATTGCTGAAGCTCAGTGGCACATGCTTTTTCAGCAACTGGTGCCTTCTCCACCCTGTGCGGTGTTGTAAATTAACTGAAATTCAGGAAAAAGTGAATATGTGAGTCTTTGAAATTGATATTTCACACAGCCAGTGTACCCCTGATTAACCAGCATGATCTCGGGGGAAAAGTGTGAGAGATTTGGGAACCATTTGGACTGCAGTTTGGTGAGAAAATTAATTGGATTGTCCACGTTGGCCTCTTTTTAATTCTGACAATTCTTAACTTGTCAGTTTGAGCCCTATCGTCTTGACTTAAACTTTCAAGTTAGCAACTTCTTTACAGAGCGCAATTATCTCCAAGTCATTAAATATATGGTGGACTGTAGAGCTTGGACATTTTGCCTGCACATTTTTAGTAGCTTTTAACTTGGTGCGTATTTCAATGAAGTTGGTCTGCATTGTATTATTTAGCAAGATGTTCTGTTCAAAAAGAAGATTTATTCATCAAGTTCTAGTAGGCATCAATGTCACTGGATTTCATTGGAGGATTCTTTGATGAATTAAAAGCCAAGGAATGGAGTCTCCAGCCTGAAGAAGACATCTGTTCTCTGTGACAGTAAGTAACATTATACAGTTGGTTGGTTAAATACTAAAACTAAGATGGGACAAAAAGGTGAAAAATGGGTTCTATTGGTGTGAGGGGATGGAGCTCAAGCTCTACCTAGCCACAATAGTGAAGCGTCACATAACTCTCCTAGTTTTTGTATGTTATTTATTTAGTATTATTCTTATCTCATTTTAATTTCTATTTCTTTGCTTGTAACTGTTTTTGTGACATCTTGTAGTACTTTGGGCTACATCCTGTATATGAAAATGTGCTATAGAAATAAATGTTGTTGTTGTTGTTAAATGGCCCATCACAAGCATTATTTCCTAACATATGGCAATACTACTAAAAAGCTTTTCAAGGTGTTGAACAATCCAGCTGCTTACATAAGGGATGTCCCTTGAATTTGAATCCAAGCCAAAGGCTCATTAATTTAGCCTAGCAAAACCTTATCAGAATTGCTGATTTTGCTTTTGATATTCCAAGTACATTTGCTAGTGATTTGTTCAAAAATAGAAATTAGGCAGTCACTGCAGTCTGTTGTTGACAATATTCTATTTCTCTTTGGCACCATTAGTTTTTTAACAAGCAAATTTTCCTTTCCATGCAATAAAATATCAGAACCTTACGATTCAAGAGTATTAGACAAACACCAGAGCATCATGTTTTACTTTAGTTTATGCAGCTACAAATTTTAACATGTACTTGTATGAAATTACAGAATGTTCAACTGGAGGGGGGGAGGCATTTAGCCTTTGTCATCAGCATTGTGCCTTTGCTTGTTATAAGAAAATGTTGACCCCAAGAGATTTAGTTTCTCCAAAGAGCGATTAATTACAGTTTTCTACCATGCCGTGTGTATTTATGTATGTAAATAACTGTTGTGTACAATCAGTGTCTTTGGAAACTCTGAACCGCACAGTGAAAAAAAATGATGAGAGAAGCACTATCCTATTTATCTGCAAAACTATCTTGTATGTTGTGGTTTGTATAGGGCACCACTGAACCCCAAACCCCCAGACAAAATTGCACCACCACAGTCCCAGTTCAGCTAAAGTGCTTTTAATTTAAACAATACCTTCACACAGGCTTATTTAGTTAACAATACAGCTCAACTCTTTCTCTTTTTTGTCTTCCTTTTCTTTTTCTCCACCTCCACTCTCTCTGAGTCAAGATGAGGGCTCTCTTTTAACTCTTGACCTGTGAGTACTTCTGGTGGTTTGGTAGGCCACCATGACCATCCCGGATGCTGTTCAGTGGTTGTTAGGATGCCACTCCTGATGTAGCCAGTGTAACATCCTTCCATCTCTGCGTCCTGGCATGGAAATGAGATATTGCTCCCTCCCTAGCCAGGTAAGTGGAGCGGTGCCTATACCTGCTGGGATGCTGGTTCGTCCATCAAGAAAATGGTTCTCGCATAATATAGTAAATTTAATTTGCCATGCAGTTTATCCAAATTTGTAATTATTTGCAGAATTAAGAACTCTGTTCTGAAAATTTTCAAATAAGGATGACAGCAGTTTTGAGGTAAGCTTGTTATACTCAACATCCATGGTACTGGAGAGTGGCAACATATTACAAATTGATTTTCACATGCAAATAATAATTTGATTGTGCTGTGCACATATAACAATGATTATTGCATGATTTTACATGTTGCTGTTACTGAATTATGGATGTAAAATTGTGTAAACATTTTAACCCTGAATAATGGGAACTGAAGTACAAAATTTTACACTGCCAGGACATTTTAATGCCTGGTTTTGGCTTTAAGCCAAGAGTTCTGTAGACAGAATTTTGTTAATCTTAGGAATATAATGATGAAGAAAGTAATTGAGCTTTTTAATTGCAGTTTTAATGAACAAACAAAGGCTGTTCATATAGTTGGGATGTTGTACTTTAAGAAAATTAAAAAAAAAAAGTCTCACTTTTGGGTATAGTCGCACACCCTACCTGTAAATGAAGTGTCCAGGATGTGCTACCTGAAGTTATGGCATTGGCATAAACAGCGATATAAGATTTTCTCTGCAATTCACATATGCTAGAGGACACATAATGATGTTAAAGAACAGTGAATCAATAGATAACCTACCCTAACCCTAACCCTAATTTTCCCAAAAAGAGTTTATAATACTGCCAGTTGGTGACTCTTAGTGAAGAACAAACTGCCTTCCTCATAGCAAAATCACCAGTGTTAAATTTAATTGTTAAAGTAATGGGAAACTGTTTTTCTATACATACATTTTAAGTGGTAATTTAGCACTGGTGATTTTGGTTTGTTCAGTCACTATATATTTATAAACAATTCCATTGCTACCAGAATGGCCTCTCAATTACCCTGATCTGGAATTGGACAAAAATGATTATGAAAATTAATACATAGAAATATATATTTTGGATGGGACAAACAGTTGAGCTCATCAGTGACTACAGATATTAGCACTGGAACAATTTTGATGAGAAGAGGCGATACAGCCCAACAAAACTCACCAAACCTATCCATCTTTTTTATCCAAAATAACATCAAATTAATATCTGAATATCTCTAAAGTCCTGATTTATACCACTCTACTTGGTTATTTATTCTGTTTCTCTATGGCTTTTGTGTGAAGATAATCTATCTGGAATTTTAGCAATCTACCTTAACAGGTTTCTACAGTGTCCATGTCCCTGTGTTCTTTTTGAAGAACAAATTTTAAAGTAGTAACTGTATCCACTGTACTAATTCCTTTAAAGGTTTTAAAAACTTCAGTCATGTTACCTCCTAATCTGATTACTTATTAAACATGTTGCAGCAAAAACTAAACAGAACCCAAAGGTTCTGAGTCTGTCCATTGATAAACACTTCTAGCCAGTTTTTTTTTAGCAATCTGCCACAAAGGTACCTTGTATTAAGCATGTACAAAATGGTGAATGCTGTACATATGAAAGTCATTCAGACTTGACCTGGCTGTTGACACGATGCAGCGTTTAAATTTCCAGCTGGTATTACATACTCGTGAGTGAAAAGCACACAGAGGAAATCAAACTCTTCAAGAAAACTTAACAGTAAGTCCTGTACATGCTGTTGCTTTCCTTAGTGTAAAATATTTACTTTCAGTTTTTTTAAAGCTGTTATATGGATGTATTCACTAGCGCTTTACAAAGAGTTCTGCTTCCCCTGCCATGCTGTCACATTAGTAACTTGGTAAACCTGCAAATTTTTTAAAAATATAAAGATGAAATATTACATTGTCACAAGAATTGAGACCCTTTGCTTTCATTCTTTTGATTACACTGAGATGTTTCTATGCCTTATTTGGAGTCCACAAGTGATCAATTCAACTGATTGGTATGATTACATTAAGGTACACATCTGTCTTTAGAAGGCCCCACAGGTGGTAATGTATATCAAAGCAAAGACCAAACCATGAGGTTGAAGGAATTGCCTACAGAGCTTAGGGACAGGATCGTGTTGAGGGACAAAGCTGGAGAAGGCTACAAAAAATTTCTGTAGGTTCTCAAAAGCACAGTTGCCTTTATAATTCTTAAATGGAAGAAATTTGGAGCAACCACAAGTCTTCCTAAAACTAGCTGCCTAACCTAACCAAGCAATCATGGGATAAAGGTCATGGTAAAAGAGGTGACTAAGAACCTAACGGTCATGCTGGCTGTGCTCTAGAGCAGGCATGTCAAACTCACTACCATTGGTGGGCCGCTTTGACTGCCATACGTGTGTCAGCGGGCCGCACTGTAACAAATACTATTATACTATTATATAAAATTACTGAAGCTTTCTTTCCAATACTGAAAACTTTAAAAAATGTAACACTTAAAGTTTAAAGAAAAGCAATTTATTTCCATACAATCTCTGTACAACAGCGTACAATTAGAGTCTTCGCCTCTTAGCTAGGTCCTTATATTATTATATTATATTCATTGCTTATATAGGAGTCTTACAGTGTGAGATCTATTTCTTTTGTCCCAACACTTGGCATCTCTTGTTAGTAACCAGTTTGTCAATATCAGGCTTGAAATCTTGTGTGGCTGCAACTTTTATGAGGGATGAAAGGTGTTCGACAGTAAGTCTTGAGCGATGTGGGGTTTTGGTAGCTTTCATTAACGAAAACAACTGCTCACAAGGGTAAGTGCTTCCAAACATAGACATTACTGTCGATGCCAACTTACGGATCTGCACATACGAGGGTGGCAGGTAAGCATACAAGCCTGGCACACCAACTTCGTTGTATTTTGCTTTCAGAATAGAATCTGACTGCAGTTCAATCAATTCCATTTGGATATTCCTAGGTGCATTTTCAACGTTGTAAGAGAACAGAGCAAAGTCCTGTTCGTGTGAACTGAAATCACGAAAACGCTCACTGAATTCATTGCTCAGTAATTCAAGTTGGAAAACAAATCCTCCAAAAATCAAATTTTACTTTACTAAGTTTACTTCAAAGTTTATATTGTAAAATAAGCTGATATGCAAAAAGCCACCTGACCTACACTAATTTTACAAACTCAAAATCACAAAAATATGTTAATAAACAACTCACCAACTTCTTGCGTCCACTTCAAATCTTCAGCTGTAGTCTGCACTAACTGTTCATTACAATACTAGCACAAAATTTCATAAAACTAGAGCAAACAAAACGTGAAAATATGCGGGCTATTACTGCTCGTGATGGTCAGTTCTGCCCAGTGGCCAGTCTCAGCAGCCCAGCCAGTAGTGTAGCCTAGCAGGGGCGGCTCTAGGCTCATGGCAGCCCTGGGTAGAGAAAGAATTGGTGGCCCCTTTGCCCACCAATTTCAATATGTTATCTTATGCACGGCGGATGGCCACGTCCGTTGTGGACACTGTATAGCCGCCTCGTGCTCATGACACGCTTCTATATGCGCGTGTCCGTAACTTGAAAACCAAGTGGCGGCCCATGATATTCTCATTACGGCAGAACGTTATAATACTACATATAGCTTACTGCTCCGACTCTAGCGACATTATTAAATACAGCATACTAATTAACAAGAAAATTCGGCCACATTGCCGTCAGCTGTGTCGTTATTTTCTCTTTCTGTTTTATATTCAATATATATTGGCATGGCGGTCCCTGGGATTTGGCGGCCCTGTGCAGGTGCACAGTTTGCACATGCATAAATCCGTCCCTGCTGCCCGCAGCTGCAGCCTAGCACTTCAGTTGAGACGTTGCGGCTCATTAACTTTGGTCAAGGCTCGTGGCTATACTAGCAGATGATGTTTCCGGTACTGTAATGCCATGCACTTTTGTCAGAAGGCAGAAGTAAAAAAAGTCAATAAGTAACGCCGAAGATGCAGAATGATTCAATCACAAACTAACTAGAATCTGTCATGCGGGCCGCACAGATATCTGTTGCGGGCCACATGCTGCCCGGGGGCCTCGTGTTTGACATGCCTGCTCTAGAGAACCTGTGGTGGAGATGGGTGAAACTTCCAGAACAATCATTGCTGCAACACTCCACCAATCTATGCTTTATGACAGAGTGGCCATACAGAAGCATCTCTTCAGTAAAAGATGCATGGAATTCCTCTTAGAGTTTGCAAAAAAGCACATAAAGTACTCTCAAACTGTGAGAAACAAGAATCTCTGCTTTGAATGAAACAAGTTTAGTGTCATATCTGATGAAATTCATGCACTTTTGTTCGACTGGGTAATACCATTCCAATGGTGAAGTATTCTGGTGGCAGCATCATGCTGTGGGGTAATTTTTCAGTGGCAGGGACACGATTGAGGGAAAGCTGAACTGACCAAAGTAAAGAGATATCCTTGATGGATATCCTGCTCTGGACCTCAGACTGTCAGAAAATCACCTACCAACAGGACAATGACACTAAGCACAAAACAAAGACAATACAAGAATGGCTTGAGTAGCCCAGGCACAGGCTGGCTTGTACCTAATCAGACATCTCTAGAGAGACCTGAAAGCAGCTGTCCATTGGCAGTCTCTATCCAACTTGACAGAACTTGAGAGGATCTGCAGAGAAGAACGGTGGAAAATCTCCAAATCTAGGTGTACAAAGATTGTTGTATCATCCCCATGAAGACTGTAATCGCTGTCATGGGTGCTTGAACTAAGTACTGAATTAAGGAACATGTACATCAATGACATATTTTAACTTTTTATTTTAAATACATTTGTGAACAATTATAAAATCATGTTTTATCGTTTTTATTCTGGGGAATTAAGTGTTGCTTGATATAGGGAAAAAATAAATTAAATGATTTCAGCACAAGGCTGCAACATAGCAAAAAAGTGAAAAAAGCTGAATATTCTTCTTTCTGAATCCACTGTATGAAATTTACATGTAGTGCATGATTATGACTAGCATGTCAGTATTTCAAATCTATAAATATCTAGAGTAGAATGTTGGTACTTTGGGTAACACTGTTGCTTCACAGATTCAAATCCCACTGTCAATCATTAGGTGAAGTTTGCATGTTTTGGATAATGGACACTCTGTCGGGCAGACCACAGTTTGTGACACTCAAAGACTGTTTCTGATACGGATGTGACAACACTGGAACACCACAAGGAACAGTCCTGTCTCTTTTTTCTCTTCACCCTGTACACCTCCGACTATAAGTAAAACACCGGGGCCACATGTATAAACGGTGCGTACGCACAGAAATGTTGCGTAAAAACGTTTCCACATTCAAATTGTGATGTATAAAACATACACTTGGCGTAAAGCCACGCACTTTTCCACGGTACTTCATACCCTGTTGTACGCAAGTTCTCTGCTAGGTTTTGCAGACTGGCGGCACCCAGCGTCAAAGCAGTGCTACTCTTCCTGTGTGGTTACCCTTTATTTCTTAGAACCACATTCCTGATGCGGCTTTATAAATACACTGAAACTAACCGCATATTGTTTATTAGTGTAATGCATCTGATTGTAATTAACCTGTAACAATATAATGGCCCAGGGAATAGCCATTATATTCCAAATACCATAACTGCTTTAGCGTTGTTACTCTCACTGCACCTTCTTTTTCTTCTTCTTTTTCTTCTTTCAGCTGCTCCCTTTAAGGGTTGCCACAGCGGATCATCTTTTTCCATATTACTCTCACCACTCGGAGTATTTATATCACTGTATCCAAGTGGGGAATCACAGCAGCAGCTGATCGGAAAGAGAATTATCGGTATACAGCATCAAGCACACGCTGCCTCAGCCAAGGCAAAACGTTTCAAAGCCTTTCCTGTAACAGACCTCGCGGTTCAGAAACAGTTTCATCCCAAGAACAATAAACACACTCAATCAATTGCTCCTTGTAGAACTGTTTGTACATATAAGTACAATCACCTCACTGTAAACTTACACTACAGTTATAATATTGCACAACCTGCGCCACTTTATAAAGTGCCTATTTACATATGTTGACGATATCATTTTTAAGATGAAATGCAGCAAAATATGTTGATTATATTATGCAGATAAAACTTTAACTTCATTCAAATAATCTGTATTGTTAATAATTTAATATGTGAGGACACGGTGCAGCAGCGCTAGCAAGTTCACGTATTGTTCCTGCCTTGTGCTGTATATTTACTGAGGCTGGCGACACTGGAAGGATAGACGGATAGAATAATTATACACGTACTATGAAGATATTTCAATGTTCCTTAAAAGTTTTGAAGAATCATCATTGTAAGCTTACAGATGGCTTAACGTCTATTACAGAGCTGATTGTGTGGCGATTGGGTATTTGGGGAAAGAAAAGTAAGGACAGGAATTGGAGGTTAGTATGTTTGAAAGAGACAGTACTGCTACAATAAATTATTTCATCGAAGGTCGTGCATGGCGCAGCAGCATCTTGTGTGAGACATGAACCATCACTGCGGCATCGTGTTCTCATGTTTAATAACATGCTTTCATTCCAATCATCATGAAAATGATATCATGTATACATCTCAGTATTTTAATTATTCAGAGAGCTGTAATATCACGAATGTAATAGATTCTGTGTCCTGTCGGAGAAAGAGAAAGAACGGAAGCATGTAGTGATTCACACACATACAGCACATAGAAGATGAAATACAAAACAAAGCATTTAACTTGCTACTTTACTTACGATGGGATTTGAGAAACTAGTAAATTAAATGATTTTAAGATGAAGTTTATGATGTTCTACTTTAATGACAAAATAAACTACATGATTAAAGTGGAAATTTCAAGATTAAAGTTGACATTTCGTGCTTTTTTCCCACTGTGTGCCTATTTTTGTTTTCTTTCTCCGACACACTATGTCACTCGATCAACTTCCTTTTGTTGATTATACCATTGTTTAAATCAACAGATAGTTTTTCTTTTGCCTCCACTTGGTATTTGCTGAAATTCTTATTATTTTACCCCACGCTTTTCCCATTATATTTTTTACAGAATGCTGAGCTTAAGAGCTATTTATATTGATGTGCATATTCAAAGAGGCATAATTCTGTTGAGTTGGGGCAGGACAGCACACGCGTTGTCACAAGAATGAGACATACTCAGATAAAGGTTTGGGGCAGCCACCCGTATAATCTGGTATCCTGGCTGCAGAGTCGTTTTTATAGAAATACAGAGCACTGAAGTGCATACAACCAAGTCCAAAACAAGACTGAGGGAAAAGGGAAAAAGGGCAGGCTTTTAAAGGGGATGACAGGAACTGAGGTCATAAGGATCGGGCACGTGTTCATCACTCATTGGATCAAGCCCGGACGTGACATCAGAGGGGCCAGAGCTGGTAAGGTCTGTTTCGGAAGTGATGTCAAGAGAGCCAGGTGGAATCTCCCAGGAATGGTCTACAGGGAAGGGAGAAAAAGAGTCAGTGCACTCTGCCACATCCCGGCATGCCTCAGAACTGCCTTCACTCAAGCCCTTTAGCTGCCTCCCATGTGCACGTGTGTGACAAGGCCCCCCCCCCTTAGCCCGGACCCGTCGGGTCGGGTGACTCTAACCGAGAGGTCGTGAACCCGAGAAAGAGCATCAGCGTTGGCATGGAGAGCACCCCGGCGATGAACGAGCGAAAACTTATACGGCTGTAGGTCAAGAAACCACCGGGTGACCCGCGGATTCGACTCCTTGTGCAGGGCCATCCACTGTAGGGGTGCATGGTCTGTGACAAGGGTGAATTCCCGGCCCAACAGGTAGTATCTAAGCTGAGTAATCACCCATTTAATCGCCAAAACCTCCCTTTCCACCGCTGCATACCTGGTCTCCCGGTCCAACAGTTTCTGGCTCAGGAACATGATGGGGTGTTCCACACCATCGACACTTTGGCTCAGCACGGTGCCCAGGCCTGTGTCCGAAGCGTTCGTCTGGAGGATGAAAGGCAAAGAAAAGTTAGGTGCCATCAAAATAGGTGCGGACGTAAGGGCCTGCTTTAAGTCACCAAATGCAGCGCCTGTCTTCTCAGTCCATACCACAATGTTCGGGGCCCTCTTCTTTGTTAAATCAGTCAAGGGCGCCGCTCTCTCCGAGAACCGGGGTACAAACCGGCAGTAATACCCGGCTAACCCGAGAAAGGCTTGGACCTGCCGCTTGGTTCGCGGATGGGGTCATTTCAAAATGGCATCAACTTTGGAGCACTGTGGCCTTACGGTACCCCGACCCACCAGGTAGCCTAAATATTTGGCCTCGCTTAATCCAAAGAAGCATTTCTCGGGATTAATCCGGAGCCCGGCCTCACCAAGTGTCCGCAATACCACTTGGACATGCTGTAGGTGTTCCCTCCATGTGCTAGAATAGATGACCACGTCATCCAGGTAGGCAGCACTGTATGAGTTATGAGGCCGAAGCACTTTGTCCACCAGACGCTGGAAGGTTGCTGGAGCCCCGTGTAACCCAAATGGAAGGACACGATACTGCCAGTGTCCGCTAGGGGTACTAAACGCATTTTTTTCCTTAGCGGAGTCCGTTAAAGGAACCTGCCAATACCCTTTTGTCATGTTAAGTGTGGTCAAATATCGAGCCTGTCCAAGCCTCTCGAGGAGGTCGTCCACTCGAGGCATTGGATAGGCATCAAATCGGGAGACTTGATTAAGCTGATGGAAGTCATTGCAAAACCTCCAACTCCCGTCAGGCTTACCGACGAGCACAATGGGGCTGGACCAGGGACTATAACTTTCCTCAATCACACCTAGTTCCAGCATGCGCTTGATCTCAAGCTCCACTTCAGCCCTTTTTCCCTCGGGAAGACGATATGGGCAATTTCGGACAATAACTCCGGGCTCTGTCACAATGTTGTGCTCAACCAGAGAGTTCCTTCCGGGTTTCTCACTGACTACCTCCCGAATGGCCCGGATAACTGTTTCCAGCTCCTGCCGTTGTCGGGGGCTTAAGTCCATACCGAAGTTAAGGCTGTGTGTGTGAGCGAAGAGCGAGTGGGGCTGGCCGGAGGAGGGATCGGGGTCCCTGTCCTTCCACGGTTTCAGCAGGTTCACATTATAAACCCGCTCCTTCAGCCGACGATTGGGTTGACTCACCAAATAGTCGACCAGTCCCTTCCTCTCCTTAACTTCGTAGGGGCCTTGCCAATGGGCAAGCAACTTAGAGTGGAGGGTAGGCACTAGGACCATGACCCGATCTCCCGGGTGGAACTCCCGAAGAGCCGTGCCGCGGTTGTAGTAAAGGGCCTGTGCTGCTTAAGCCTCTTCCATGTGACTTTTAAGGAGAGA
This sequence comes from Polypterus bichir lapradei, assembly GCA_026402145.1. Taxonomy (NCBI): domain Eukaryota; kingdom Metazoa; phylum Chordata; class Cladistia; order Polypteriformes; family Polypteridae; genus Polypterus; species Polypterus bichir. The sequence goes on along the minus strand of JANRMT010062831.1, from coordinate 19,780,099 downwards.
CCGAATCTTTCCAAATCTATCGCGTAACTGCACGATATACTCTAATATGTTTGTAGAGGGAAGAGCCTCTTCTTCCCATCCTTCTTTTAGAATGTCCAATATGCCCCGAGGTTGTCGCCCATACAATAATTCAAAAGGGGAGAACCCCGTGGAGGCTTGTGGGACTTCCCGATAGGCAAAAAGGACGAGGGGGAGGAGCTGATCCCAGTTCCTTCCATCCTTGCTGACCACCTTACGCAGCATTTGTTTGAGAGTTTGATTAAACCTCTCCACTAATCCGTCGGTTTGAGGATGATACACCGCGGTCTTTAAATGCTTTATTTTCAGTAACTTGGCAGTCTCCTTGAATGTCTCTGAGGTAAAAGGTGTCCCCTGGTCTGTCAAGACTTCCTTGGGGATCCCCACGTACGCAAAGACCCCTAGTAATTCCCGTGCGATGGTTTTAGAGGTAGCTGAGCGCAACGGAACAGCTTCGGGGTATTTTGTAGCATAATCCACGAGGACTAAAATGTACTTGTGTCCTCGGGCTGAGGGCTCTAGGGGTCCGACCAAATCGACCCCAATTCTCTGGAAGGGAACGTCAATTAAGGGTATAGGGACGAGAGGAGCACGGTCCCTTCTAGGAATTTGTCGCAGTTGACACTCCAGGCAGGAAGCGCAAAAGCGACAAACCTCATTGATCCCCAGCCAGTAGAAATGGAGCTTGATCCGCTCCAGAGTTTTCTCGGTGCCCAAGTGGCCACCTAGGAGGTGGGCGTGTGCTAGCTCACAGACCTGCCGCCGGAAGGTACGCGGAATTAGCAGCAGCTTTCTCTCCTGCCCATCATGCATTGCTACACGATAAAGGAGGTTGTTGTCTAACACAAAGTGAGGACCCTGTGGCATTGACTGGTTTGTGCGCTGGCCGTTGACTAAAACCACTGCATTTTTTGTAAATTTCAGGGAGTCGTCACTCCACTGCTCCCTTTTAAACGAGGCCGGCGTCTCTCTAAATTGGAACCGCAAAAGGGAGAAAGGGTCTGCACCGACCTCAATGGGCATGGATTCCTCCTGTTCTGCTGCGGCTCTGGTGGATGACGTGTCAGCACACGACGGCCTGGGAGTTGCCACGTCACCAAGGACGGCCGCTTCATCTCTCTCTGCCGGCTGATTACACGGCGTGGAGGCAGCTTGAGACGGCTCATCTCCGTCCATGATTAGGCCCAAGTTAACCCTGGGAGTGGTAGGTGTCTCACCGCTTTTAATATTAGGCCAGTCCTGCCCTAGTATCACCGGGTGTGGAGGATCAGGAAGGACTGCCACGGTTACTTTTTGAACTGATCCTCCATGTCCCCGTGGACACAGGTTATACTGGCCTTAAAGTTTAACCACTGTTGCGGTAGCACAAATCGGCGGGCAACAATGGAAATGTTGCTGCCGGTATCGAACAGAACAGAAGTTTTAAACCCGTTAACGATCACCACGCCTGTGTGAGGAACCACCAACGGGTTTGTCAGAGCACACCAACACCTCTTCCCCATCCACCTGCATTCCACCTTATTCCCAAGCGGTTTGTGCGCCCGCAGCCCCGGGGATGCCGGCACAAGCTCTGGGTTGTACGGGGGGGCTAGGTTTTGGGACGTACTCCGGCCGAGTTTGGCCAAGGGACGGTTCAGCTCCCCCAGATGGTGAGGCCGTCCTTTGTTTTTCTTCGAGCTCTGCCATGTTTTTGAATTTTCTACCCCAGACCGGCTGGGTGAAGCCCCGGGGTAGTGTGTCCAGAAGCAGGTAGCAAGCCACCTGCTCTATTATTTGGAAGGGCTTAAGTTTCTGTGGCCGTAGCCACTGCCCTACCTTTGCCCATAGGGACCAGGCTTGCTGTGGGGTTGGCCGCTCTGGGTCAAACCTCCAGTTTTTCATGCTACTCACCTGCCAATCTTGGGCACCCCTAGATGGAAATCGGGGCTCTGGCTTCACAGGGAGGCGGACACTCTCTTCTGAGAGAGCATAAACAGCCCTCTTCGCCTCCCCCTTCCGAAGCAGCCCAAGTCTGTGAGCCCCTCCCGAACACTCCCTGGCCTGTCTAGGTTGCCTAGTGGAGCATGCCGGGAGCAGAGCCTGTACCGGGCCACTCCGAAACACGGGACACCCTTGCCACCTGGAAACTCGGCCCCGGTACAGTCCCACCTGGATGTGTTGCAGGTCCTGTCCCCTTCTCTTCCAGGACTTCTCGGTCCTGCCGACTACACCAATGTCACAAGAATGAGACATACTCAGATAAAGGTTTGGGGCAGCCACCCATATAATCTGGTATCCTGGCTGCAGAGTCGTTTTTATAGAAATACATAGCACTGAAGTGCATACAACCGAGTCCAAAACAAGACTGAGGGAAAAAGGGCAGGCTTTTAAAGGGGAAGACAGGAACTGAGGTAATAAGGATCGGGCACGTGTTCATCACTCATTGGATCAAGCCCGGACGTGACATCAGAGGGGTCAGGAGCTGGTAAGGTCTGTTTCCATTGGTTCGGTCCCGGAAGTGATGTCAAGAGAGCCAGGTGGAATCTCCCAGGAATGGTCTACAGGGAAGGGAGAAAAAGAGTCAGTGCACTCTGCCACATCCCAGCATGCCTCAGAACTGCCTTCACTCAAGCCCTTTAGCTGCCTCCCATGCGCACGTGTGTGACAGCGTGCATGCATGATACTTTTCACTCTGACCGGGATTTATGTAGCGGAAGAACGCAGAAGTTGATGAATGCACAGATTCCTGCATCTGGATTTTTCTGTGCGTAAGCACATTTCAGCTTTTGTGCTTACGTCATGTTATAGTGTGAATTCTATGCACGGCGTTATGCATGAGGCCCCTGGTCATATCACTTGTAGAACGTCTCACATGTTTCTGCACTTATGGGGTGTAAATTATTGATAAGTGGGATAAGACAGGGTATAAGAGTCAGTTGGACTCTTTGCCTCTTGCTGCAGAAAAAACTGTCTGCAATTTAACATCAGCAAAACCTCTTGCTATTGACTTTCGCCACATTAAAGAGCATCTGTGTCTGGTCATTATTAAGGGAGTGTTGCACTCCTACAAGCACTATTGGGTCCACATCAATGGCAGGTTGGACTGGCCTCATCTCGAAACACAAAGGAAGTATATAAGAATGAGCAAAGCAGAGCAGCAATATGCCTGCAAAATGTATCACTGAATATTTGAAAGTCTGAAGATTTGTTTATTTCTAAATGTTCTTCCTTTGTAGTCATTCTGATGTGTGTTCACAACATTGTTCGTGTATATATATGTATATGTATTTATCCATCTATTTATGTATTTATTTATTTAAAGAGTTTCTGTGAAAAGCCAAATTCCCCCTGGGGACAAATAAATCAAACGATCGAACGAACAAACAAACTTTATCTATCTATCTTACCTGGGTCTCTGTGAATCTTTCACTCACCTCAATGATGGGCATGTTAAATAATTCAAAGTAGACCCTGCAATGGACCTGTTTCTTGTCCAGGGGTGATTCTTGTCTTTGTTCCCAGTGCTGCTGGAATAGGCTAATCTCACATGGCAATTAACTGGATTAAATGGAGGTGACAGTACAATGTTATGCTATTAAAAATGTTAAGTACTGCTACACTCCATAGCCTACTTAGGTTACTGTAGATGTTTAAACATACAGTCAATGTCTTCTGAACTGTAAACTTGGTCAATATCCTGTGATATATACTGTATTGCAGGGGTTCTCAAACTGTGGCTGCAGGTTTTTGTTCCAACCAGATTCCTAATCGGTGACAACACCTGATAGCACTGATCTAATTTAATTAGCTGGTTTTATTTATCTTTTAGTCTACATTCAGAAAAGCACATCAGTATGATTTTTACATTTATAAGAAACATTTCTTATAAATATTTCTGTTTTTGCTATGGATTTAAATGCTTAACTCACTTTTAGTTATATCTCACCCTTTCTCTGTGCAGTTTACTCCCTTCATTGAATCTTAATAATGACAATTAAAAACAAGCAGAGCAGAAACCCAAGCAAACAACACTCAATTGTGAAAGGCTGCAACTACTTTAGCGTCAGCGCCACAAAGTAGTAAATAACGGATTAATTTAACAATTAGAACATCTAGAAAAGTAGAATGACAATCAAGATGAAAAAACTGTTAAAAAGAAAAAAATACATATAACTGCTTAGTACATTTTACTACTTTTTTTATTTTTTTACCAAACTTAGTTTTCTAATTTGTATATTTTTCCCAAAACAGGGAATCTGGGAAACAACAGTTCACTTAATTAGCACACGAGTCCAATTAAAAACAGAGGCTGGTTGGAACAAAAACCTGCAGCCACAGTGGTGCCCCCAGGACCGAGTTTGAGAACCCCTGCTGTACAGTATTGAGTTAGTGTAGGGCTGCAATAGCGTGCAATGGCAAAGGAAAAAAGTTTAAAGGTTAATCCTATACTGAAAAAGAAAGAAAGTAAAAAAGATGCAACATTTTGAGTAGCCCTCATTAGGTGTGGATCTGAAAAATAAAGCACTAGTAACACATGAAAGAGGAAACGAAACCATGCTAGATGAAAGAAGAAGGTTTTGAGAAGGTGTGAGAAAGCTGCCATAAGATAAGATAAGATGAAGAGAGAGACAAAAAGTTAGTCAGTCATTAAGACCTAGATAAATATGAGAGACCATACTGTGAATGAGCTTAGCTTCTTCTGTTTTTCTTTGCCAACAATGAAGCCTAGTGAAAGAATACATACACAGTGACCAGTGTGGCTATGGTCAAGGAATGTGAATGTGTGTACAATAGGCTTTGATTCTGATTTGATTTGAACGTGCTTTCTGAAATAGTCTACTAACCACCTCTCTGTTTCACCTATGTAGATGGCTATACACTTTTTTTGCAAGAAATGCAATAAATACAATTTTTAGACTGGGAAGAGGTCCATTGTTTAATACTAAATTTACCAAAAGGACCAGGGGCCTCATGCACAATGTCGTGCATAGAATTCACACTAAAACATGGCGTAAGGACAATAGTGGAAATGGGCATATGCACAAAAAAATCCAGATGCATAAATTTATGCATTCGCCAACTTCCATGTTCTTCTGCTCAATAAATCCCAGTCAGCATGAAAAGTAACGCACGTGCCTGCTGCCCCACCCACTCCTCCCAGAATTATGCCTCTTTGAATCTGCAAATCAATATAAATAGCCCTTAATCTCAGTTTTCTATGAAAAGGCAACGGCAAAAGCACTGGGGAAAATTGAAGAATTTCAGTGAATACCAAATGGAGGCAAGGAAAAACATACTATTTGTTGGTTTAAACAGTGGTATAAACAACAAAAGGAAGTTGATCGAGTGACATTGAGTGTCGGAGTAACTCGAAAGCTCAAGTTCACAAAGTCGCACAGTGCCCGAAATAAAAAAGTTTTCAGATATCAAAGTTACCGTGAAAAGGCGAGTTATAGCCCACCATTTGAGTGTCATATGAAAGCTTATTAGGGTACAGAGAAAAAAAAAATAGGGACATAGTGAGAAAAAAGCTTGAAATGTCAACTTTAATCTCGAAATTTCCAATTTGATCACATAGTTTATTTTGTCATTAAAGTAGAACATCATAAACTTCATCTTTAAATCGTTTAAATTAATAGTTTATCAAATACCATCGTAACTATACAGTAGTAGCATGTTAAATGCTTTGTTTTATATTTGATCTTCTATGTGCTCTATGTGTGTGAATCACTACGTGCTTCTTAAACCGGCTTTCTCTTCCTCCAACAGGACACAGAATCCATTACATTTGTGATATTACAGCTCTCAGAATAATTAAAATACTGAGATGTATACTTGATATTATTTTCATGATGATAGGAGTTAAAGCATGTTATTAAACATCGGAACACAGTGGCGCAGTGACAGTGACGAGTTGGCGCCCTGTCCAGAGACTGCCTCACGCAAGATGCTTGCTGTGCTGTGCGTGACCTTCGATGAAATAATTTATTGCAGCAGTACTGTCTCTTTCAAATGTACTAACTTCCAATTCCTGTCCTTCCTTTTCTTGATCCAAGTAACCAATGGCCACACAATCAACTCTCTAATAGATGTTAAGCCATCTGTAAGCTTAGAATGCTGATTCTTCAAAACTTTTAAGGAACATTGAAATATCTTCGTAGTGCATGTTTAATTTTCCATCAATCTATCCTTCCAGTATCATGCCAGCCCCAGCAAGAATACAGCGCAAGGCAGGAACAATCCCTGAACGGGCGCCAGCTCCTTGCTAGCGCTCCGATGTGTCCTCACATGTTTAATTAGTAATAATATGGATTATTTAAATAATGTTAACATTTCATCTGTATAATGTAATAAACATATTTTGCTGCATTTCATCTTTAAAAGATATTGTCATCATATGTAAATACGCGCTTTATAAAGTGGTGCAGGTTGTGCAATATTATAACTGTATCACAAGTTTACATTGAGGCAATTGTACTTATAAGTACAAACAGTTCTACAAGGAGCACTTGATGGACTGATTGACTGCGTTTATAGTTCTTAGGATGAAACTGTTTCTGAGCCGCGATGTCCCTACAGGAAAGGCTCTGAAGCCTTTATCACATGAGAGCAGTTCATTAGACAGCATGGCTGAGGCAGCGTGTGCTTGATGCTGTATACCGATAATTCTCTTTCCGATCAGATTGGACACTGAGATACAGTGGAAAAAATAGTCTGAGTGGTGCATTGAGTGGAACAACACTAAAGCAGCTATGGTATTTGGAATAGTTTGACCATTCTGTGGACCATTATATTGTTACAGGTTAATTACAATCAGATTACAATCAGATCAGATAATAAACAATATGTGGTTAATTTCAGTGTATATGATAAAGCCGCGTCAGGAATGTGGATCTAAAAAAGAAAGAGAAACCACACTGGAACAAAAGCACTGCTTTGACGCTGGGTGCCACCAGTTTGCAAAACCGAGCGGAGAACTTGCGTACCCCAAGCATTTAGCTAGTGTGAAAATGTGCATGGCTTTATGCCAAATTTAGGTTTTATACATCGTGATTTGTGCGTGGAAACGAGAGTACGCAACATTTTTGTACAGTACGTACGCAATGTTTATACATGAGGCCCCAGAAAGCATTGGTGTTATATTTTCAAGTGACACAGCAGCTTCTGTAACAGAGTGTGGCTCCCTTCAGGGAAGAGAGCTGCGGACATGGAGTTTTATGAAGATTATATGAAGATTTAATCATATACCCACAGTATATGTTAAGGAAATAATAAATAACAAAGACAAAATACACCAAAAGCAAATAAACATACTATGAAACCCTGCTACAAATGAAACAAGCAAAATGTAATATGATTTGTTCAATGAGGTTCCCTTTTATCTAATATTATGCTTTGGTTGGAAATCTGATAACATTCACAGTGAGAAAAATGCAATAATGCAGAAAATCAGATGGAGAGAAGCATTCCATGGCACTGTGCAAACTTCAGCTGCAAAATGAGAGTCATGTCAGGATTTTCAATACACGGTGTTGGCATTTGTCTCCCATAGCATTTCATTAAATAAACAGATTTCTGTTTAGATGTATATCATTGACTTTTACCTATGTCTGGCTTTGAAATGTAGACTTTAGCTTGAGTTTACCATTTTTAGCAGTTTGTTACATGTTGCTAATTATTGTTTATGTTTACTGTACTTATCTGGAAGTTTTATTTTGAAAAGTATCTTATGAAAGTTGTACTGATGATTCATTTTAGCACATTAAGCCTATTAAAGCAATAGTTCTTTACAAGAGTATGATAAAAATGCCCCTTACAAATCTCTTCTTTCTTTCTTTCTTTCTTTCTTTCTTTCTTTCTTTCTTTCTTTC
>JANRMT010062831.1:19700954-19772221 GCA_026402145.1 Polypterus bichir lapradei | reverse complement strand
TTCTTTCTTTCTTTCTTTCTTTCTTTCTTTCTTTCTTTCTTTCTTTCTTAAGCACATTTTAACAAACAGAGCCTGACCAAAATGCTGCACTAAACAGTAGGTTTAGTCCTGAAAAGGGGGGGGGGGGGGGGGATTTGACAAACACCCACACACACCCCCCAGCCACATACTGACCTGCCTGTCTTTTGACTGTGGGAGGACACCCACACAGACAGAGGAAGAACATACAAATTCCATGCAGGGAGGACTTAGGAAAACCAACCCTGGTCTGGTTACTGTGAGGCAGCAGTGATACCAATGCACTACCCTTTAAGAGATAATATAAATACTAAAATCACAGTTAAAGCATCACTGTGCATTAACACTAGACTGAATCCAAGGATACACACATACCCTTGACAAACATCTTAAACAAATACTTTACATTACATCTCCAAAAACCAAAGTAAAAAAGTAGAACTTTAGGCATGATTTAACTGAAGAAGTGGTCCTGATATCAAAAGGTAGGACATTCCAAAGTTTTTAGGCAGCCACTGAAAAAGCCCAATATTCACTTCCTATGCAGCAGGGATGTAGTACCACCAGAAGAAACTGAGAAGAGGATCTGAGCAACCTGGCAGTGCTATTCTTGGAAAAAATGTCTGAAATATAGGGAGGAGCTAGGTGTTTTAGGGCATTAAACATAAACCAAGATAGTCTGACAGGTAGTTAGCAAAGACAGGCCAAGACAGGAATGATGTGTTTCCTTCTATTGGTGCCTGGAAGTAGTGTAGCTGCCAAATTTTGCACCAGCTGATATTACTTCTGTATTGCACCAGCTAAAGATTACTTCTGTATTCATTTTATTTAGCTGTAGAAAATTACTAGCCATCCAGCATTTAATATCATTGAGGAAATCAAGCAGTTTAGTTACTGAGCCCTTATTAGTTGGTTTCAGAGGTAGATACAACTGTTTGTCATCTGCATAGCAGTGAAATGCAATGTTATGACATTGAATTACTGACTTGAGAAAGAGCATATACAGTATATGGCAATGAGTGTGGGGGCCAAAATGAACCCTTGAGGGACTCCACAGGTTGGAGTAGCAGAGGAAGAGAAAAACGTAAAATATTTACAGAAAAAGATCTGTTATTAAAATAGGATTTAAACCAGACATTTGATTTTAGCTAAAAGACGTAGCTTGGAGATTTTTAAGAGCTGATGGATCAAGATTACAACAACAATAATTTTGAGGCTGGTTTTCACTGTACCCAACATGAAACAACAGTTTTCTACTATTATAATAAAGTGCTAAGGTCTGTGTGTTCAGTCCCTCAGAGTAATCTGATTGGTCACTAAGCCTGGCCTTGTCCAATTGGTCTGTTTGGCTTTGGTGAAAGAAGAAATGTGAGACACACAAGAAGGAGTAAAGGCATAGGAGTCGCTTTCAAAGCTGGCAAGAAAAAACAGACAGGAGGTGAGAAAGGCAGCAACAAAATATTGACAGAGTCTGAGAAGCAGACTTTACAGGAACACATTCGACAGATGGACCATCAGTGAAAAGATGTTAGCAAATGTGTATGAGGCACGCTGAGAGAATCACCTTCAAAGACAAAAAGTATAAAGCCACTAGACAGGAGGCAAGAAAAGCAACTTAAAAATATTGTCTGAGCAGCAAGCTTCACAGGAAAATACTCGAGAGAGGAAGTACTGGTCAAGAGAGGTTCAGACCCTCACAGTTACTGAGGAAAGTTGCTGAAAGTACACATAGGGCAACAGGTAACATTTAAAAAAAAAATAATTCTATTAAGTGCCTTTGGCAGGTTATATGGCTAAAATACTTGGACCAATGATGTCCAAAGCCTCTTTCAGAAGGCAAGGAGGCGTAATATCTAAAGCACAGGATGAAAATTTCAGATTATCTCTCTCAGGTCAGAGAGAGACAATAATTGAAATTGAATAAAAACAGCAGAGTGCATGGGAGCAAAAATTGAATCACAGGATTGGAGGAAAATGATAAGGCCTAATGTCAGTAATCTTGTGAATACAATAATGCAGAAATCTTTCACAGACTGAAGGAGGGTAATCTGAGATAGAGTCAACTAGATGGTTTAGAAGAACATTTAAGATTGTATAAAGAATTTGGGATTTTCGATTGACTTCAAGATATGATCTCAGCAAAGTACTTAATTCTGGACACTATTACAGCCTACTGGTAGCTGAGCAGACACCCTTTCAGGATCTCAAAAAGACAACTGGAGCGTTGTTTTCTCTCTGCTTTTCTGCTCTCCTGACTAAGAGAGTGAGTTCTGTGGTTTAGCCAGGACTGAACTCTGGACTGTTTGATGCTTAAAATGGCCACCATATTCAAAATAGAGGAGCAGCAGGTGCTGAAATGTGAAATCAGCTCCTCTGTGTCTGAATGCATCAATGCTGGCAACACCTCTATCAGTGATAAAAAACATGGTTCAATCAACAAATGCCTGCAGACATCAACTGAAGCTGTGAGGTAGGACAAAAAAATCATGGAAGTCTGTAATGCTTCAGTTTGCAGCTTCAAATGTCACTCAAATGTTTAGCAGGCTTCTCACACAAAAAACAAAAGAAAAGGCGTGTTTTGAAAAGATAACAATATAATAAGGATGAACCCTAAAACAGCCAGTAAGGGACAGACAGATATATGGCTTGCCAACAACCCAACTGGCACCATCTTGTGCATCATTTATTCTGGTGGCTTTGGAGGGTTTTAATTCCACCTTTGCACCTGTAAGCCCATTTTACTTTCTTTCTAATGTCTCTGTCACCGCTTTAAAACAAACTGAGTCCTCTCAGCTGAAATACATTTTCATGAAAGTCAAGAGACATTTTTGTGCTCACAAAAACAAGTGAAATATTTCAATGATTTGAAAGGATTATTCTGCAAATGACATAAATTCACAATGGGCTCTTCCAAGACCATTTTATTTTAATTTATGAGGGAGTTTTTAATACTTAACAAATACAACTGCAATCATTGTGTTCAAAGTTGTCGGCAATAAGGAAACAGCTGCTTAGAAACCTCAGATATGATAAATTGCAGTACTCATAAGGTAATTAGTACACATCAGAAAACATCAATCTTTGCTTGTTTTTGCACTGCTCAGTATCTCTGACAAATACGTAAATATAAATGATAAAGTTTGTGCAGAAAGAAAACACAGAACAATACCAATTGGTTGTGGGCCCAGACTCTCGAGGATACACCATCTGTGCAGTGTGTATATACATTCTCCCCATGTTTCTTTAGTTTTTTTATGATTATAGATAAACCAATGTGTTTTTGACCTATTGCTACTACCAAAGACATAAGAATAGGACAGCCAAATTTAGGGTTTAACTTCAATTTCAAATAAGTGAAAGAAAAAACAAAAAGGAACTGAGAGGAGCAGTCATATTAGGTTCAATGGGAAGTGAGCAAGGGTTTTAGAAAGGGACAATTCAAGTCCAAACTGGAAGAAAGATATACAGTATGTCCAATGGTGTAATTCTAAAACTACTAAAGATCTCCCAGTCTTCAAAGGGAATGCTTTTTGCATTTCTTGGAAAATCAGGAGAAAAGAGGTCAGACCTCATGGTAACCCTTCATGATATAGCAAGGAAAGCAGGGCACTAAAAATCCTAAAATATAGAACAATATCTATTTTTATAATTGGCTTTTGGGAACAAAAAGTAAGGTAAAGGCAGGACCAAGAGGAAAAGGAATTATTTTTTGCCTCTCAAAATGAGAGAAAGGAAACTATTGACAGCAATATTTTGAAGCAAGAAAGATGGATTCAAAGATGGTCTCATAATAGCTTGTCCAGCATATTAAAATACAGTTTCGCTGAGAGATATAAGAATTAGTAAATAAGAAGAATTGAGGGTTTAAAATATATTAACAAATGATGTGTCAAAGCTCATCATATTTAGGCCCCTACAAATATTGGCCTAGTTCCTGTGGTCCCCGGTTCGATCCTAACTGCTTCCTATATTTGCCGTTTTCAGTAGTGAGCTGCTCTTATTATTAATATTATACAGTACACACATACATTTGGCTTGCGTCTGTAATAGCCGATGTACATTTATAGAACTTGTAAAAGTTACCGTTTTTTTTCACTTTTATTCTCTCAGTCATGATCACGATACATACTACCGCCCCCCACTGGGAATAACTGTAGATGTGAGTAGTGTTTTGAGGCAATGGAACTGGACATTCTCTGATCTGGAAGGATAAAAGCCTTCTTCATATCTCACCCTCACTTGATTTTTTTTTATTCAGTTTTATTATGCGCATTGCAACAGGTACACACGTCGTAAATGTAGGAAGAACGGTCCTTGTGTGTGTGTGAACTGTTAACATTTGAATCTGATGATTGCATATAGCGCTGAACTGACCTCTCTGTACTATTCTTTTCTCTGCATGACCTGGAGTACAAAGGAAACAGCATACAGCAACATGTGGAGACTGGCAAGATCGGGAAAAAAAAACACTCAGTCACTGATTACAGCCGCAAGATGGTATGCAAATGAATATGAATAATATGAATAACATTGCATCCGTGCCACAATGTTTTCTGAAATGTACTATACAGGTCATAAAATGAACAATTCCAAATATCATATATACCTATGTCAGTTTTTTTTTTTTTTTTGACATCATGGACCATAATGTGCATACTAATTCAGCGTGAGCAGGAACACTCAATAAACAGAATAAAAAAAAAAAATCAAGCGACGATGAGATACGAATAAGGCAGATTCACCAGTGTTTGAGTATCAGCTTTTATCCCTCCAGATCAGAGATTGCTTCAAAACACCACTCACATCTACAGTTATTCCCATTTTCAAATAAAAACTAAAAGCGTCTGATCCCATTGGGGGGGGGCGGTAGTATGTATCGTGATCGTGACTGAGAGAATAAAAGTGAGAAAAAAACAGTAACTTTTACAAGTCCTATAAATGTACTTCGGCTGTTACAGACGCAAACCAAATGTATGTGTGTACTGTATAATATTAACAACTAGCAAAATTCCCGGGCTTCGCAGCTGAGAAGTAGTGTGTTAAAGAAGAAAAAGAAAAGGAAACATTTTAAAAAATAACGTAACATGATTGTCAATGTAATTGTGTTGCTGTCATCAAGGATTTGATTATCATTATTTCTTTCAGTCAGGTTCGTATTTGGAGGACGTGTTGTGTTCAAGTTACATTCCGTGTTTATCAACCATTGTAAAGGTAACAGGTTTCATTCATCGAAGTGTTCACTACCCAAATCGGTACTCGTGAATCTAAGATGTTTTACAGGCATTCCCGTTATTAAGTTGTGGATTTGCCTGTGAAAATTTAGCGGCAGCGTGTCTATGAACTTGAGGAATTGCCTGCGAGTATACTGTATAGCGGCAGCGTCTCTATGAACTTGTGGATCTGCCTGCAAGTATTTAGCAGCAGCGTGTCTACGAACTTGTGGATTTGTCTGCGAGTATTTAGCGACAGCGTCTCTATGCACTTTTGGATTTGCCTGCGAGTATTTAGCGACAGCGTCTCTATGCACTTTTGGATTTGCCTGCGAGTATTTAGCGACAGTGTCTCTATGAACTTGTGGATTTGCCTGCGAGTATTTAGCGGCAGCGTGTCTACGAACTTGTGGATTTGCCTGCGAGTATTTAGCAACAGCGTCTCTATGAACTTGTGGATTTGCCTGCGAGTATTTAGCGACAGCATGTCTATTAACTTGTGGATTTTTCTGCGAGTATTTGGTGGCAGCGTCACAAAGTTGTTTCCGTCTAGCTGCATCAGAAAATGTACCACGACTTCTGACACGCCTCCTTTTAACTGTTTTCTCACAGCTTGGATTGCTGCTGTCATAATCGGTTTGAGTTTCAGTAAGTTAAAGTTCTTTGATCAATGGTGATCATCTCGATAGACATGTTAATGGAGGTATGGTTGGAACGGTAAAGGAAATGGGTACCTGAACAGTAAACTAAGTCTAAAATACCTACACAATAACTATAATCATAATAAATGAACAATAAAACAGCGGAGAAGCCATGGATTAAATAAAAAGGCTGCAGTTATTTTACTATATTGGAGAAGTTTGGGTTTGGCCCAAACATCTGTGCATGGATTAAATTACTGTATACTAACCCAGAAGCTTCAGTTTGCATCAACAACATTTGCTCAGACTACTTTAAACTAGAACGTGGCACTAGACAAGGATGCCCCTTGTCACCGCTGCTGTTTGCGATTGCCATTGAACCACTGGCAATACATTGTCGAAATACTGATCAGATAAAGGGGATTAGCAGAGAAGGACTGGAATAGAAAATCTCATTATATGCAGATGACATGGTACTGTATATATCAGACCCAGAAAATTCTGTACCTGCAGTTTTAGCAGCACTCACAGAATTTCAAAAGATCTCTGGTCTCAGAATTAATCTGAATAAAAGTGTACTCTTTCCAGTGAACTCTCAAGCATATAATATTAGATTAGATACCCTACCTTTTATCATTGCAGAACAGTTTAAATACCTAGGGGTAAACATCACAAGTAAACATAAAGCTCTATATCAACAAAATTTCGCCGTTTGCATGGAAAAAATTAAACAAGACTTGCATAGATGGTCAACCCTTCATCTCACACTAGCTGGAAGAATTAACACTGTTAAGATGAATATTCTTCCTAAGCTCCTTTTTTTATTTCAAAACATCCCAATATACATTAATAAATCATTTTTTAGGCAATTAGATTCGAAAATAACCTCATTTATTTGGAATTCAAAACATCCACGCATCAAAAGAGCGACCCTACAAAGACAAAAGGCAGAAGGCGGCATGGCTCTACCTAACTTCCAGTTTTATTACTGGGCAGCAAATATACAGGCGATAAGAACCTGGACACAAATAGAAGAACATACACAGGCTTGGTCCGCAATAGAATTAAATTCCTGCAGTACTTCTTTGTATTCCTTGTTCTGTGCTCCAATAAACACACGTTATCGGCAATACACTAATAACCCAATTGTGCTCCACTCACTTAGAATCTGGAACCAATGTAGAAAGTATTTTAAGACGGAGAAGCTTCTATCTGTGGCACCCCTGCAAGAGAACCACCTCTTTCAACCCTCACAAACATATGCAGTTTTTAATATTTGGAAAAAATTTGGAATTAACTTGCTTAGAGATCTTTATATAGACAACGTCTTTGCATCCTATGAGCAATTACATTCCAAATTTAACATTCCAGCTACACATTTCTTTCACTATCTTCAAATCAGAAACTTTGTTAAACAAAACCTTCCAGATTTTCCTCATCTTGCACCCTCATCCATGCTGGAAAAAATATTGCTCAAACTCAAGGATTTAGACTCCATCTCTACAATATATAAAATCATTTTACAATCCCTCCCTTTTAAAGATCCAAGAGGACACTGGGAAAAAGATCTTTCAATTAATATATCAGAAAAGGAGTGGAAAGTAGCAATGCAGAGAATTCACTCGAGCTCCATATGCGCAAAGCATACAATTATACAACTCAAAATTATATATCGAGCACATCTGTCTCGACTAAAACTCTCCAAAATGTTCCCAGGGCATGATCCAACCTGCGAACGTTGTAACCAAGTCCCAGCCTCACTAGGTCACATGTTCTGGTCCTGCACCAAATTAACATTATTCTGGACAAACATTTTTAATTACCTTTCAGATAGCCTTGGACTTAGAATCCCTCCAAACCCATTAACAGCTGTGTTTGGTGTTCTTCCAGATGGGTTTAAAGCGGAGGAAGACAAACAAATTGTGATTGCATTCACTACACTTTTGGCACGTAGACTTATTCTCATAAACTGGAAGAACCCAAACTCTCCTCTTTTAAGTCAGTGGGAAACCGATGTGTTATATTATTTGAAGTTGGAAAAAATCAAATACTCAGTCAGAGGATCCGTACAGACTTTTTTCAAAACATGGCAGGATCTAATCAGTAATATTTTAAAATAAGTTCAAAAGGCACAGAGAATTTATTAACTTAGGTATGTCTCCAAGCCTTAAATTTAACGCCGTTTGGCTTGCTCTCTCTCTCAGGGGTGGGGATCGATCTGTTCTTAATTTTTCTTTTTGTAAAAACTTGATTGCTTTGTATGGATTGTAATAAAATTAATAAAAAAAATAAAAAAAAAAAAAAGGCTGCAGTTATCAACAGGAAGACATGAATACCGTGGCGAAGCAAGGAAGGGAATGAAGAGACCAGAGCGACGGACAGCCTTATATGGGCAGGCAGCCAATTACGTGGGAGGCGTGGGGTTGGGGGACGCAATATAGGTAGGCAGCCAACTACGTGGGAGGCATGGGGATGGGGGAGGACGTAACGCCGCCTCACACGGCGACCGTGCTGCAGGCTATGGACGTATATATGTATGTAAGTAGGATTCAGTTATGACCGTTACGCATAGAATTTTGAAATGAAACCTGCTTAACTTTTGTAAGTAAAAGTGAGGGCTTTGCCTTTTATTAGTATAGATAATAGCAGCTCACTACTGAAAATGGCAAATATAGGAGGCAGTCGGGATCGAACCAGGGACTCTTGATTACAAGTCAGCAAATCTTACCACTACACCACATGTTATATCCTTCAACCTTTTGTGAAAGTGTTTATTTGATCTTTGGATTTCAGGCTTCATACATTACAGAGGTTATGCCTACATTTTGTCATTTACTACTAAAATATGAAAAAAGTTTCTGTTTTAAAAATGTGTTTACACCGATTATTGTAGAAACGGAACAAACATAAAATACATGTATTCCAAATAACTATCTATTATTTCCACTCTAAAACTCCTGCACTTCACTCCCAGATAATCAAGGTATGAGCTGGAAGAACTTTGTGCACGTTCTATGGTGGTGGGGGATGGAATAGCAGGCTGCTTGCGGCTTTTCTTTATCGGCACATTTACAGGACAAAAGACACTGGTGGAAAGGTGTGAACGAATTTATGGTGGGCCGGATCTACAAGTTTTTTCATAGGCTCTGGTAATTCTAGTGTTAAAAAGCAGACTGCAGATGTCAAGCAGGTAGGTTTTCCAGCAACTTGTAATCAGAGTTCATAATGGAGGTCAATTGATTGTTTGAGCAACCAGATGTCTCCTTAACCTAAATAAACTGAGGCATTAATTTTGCAGAGGAAACAGCAAGATTGTAAACATAGAAGAAGAAGGTTGCTAACTGATTCCAAAAGATTGACAGAAATTCAGGCAGGAGACTGATAGGGTCCAAGGCCTACAGTACTTATGTTCAGTCAACGAAAGAGGAATATAATTAGAACTTTACTCCCTTAGTAATTCCTCTAAAAGGAATTTTAGGTACAAATAGAAATGACCGAGTTTAAAAAAAATAAGTTTGAGAAAATGTCTAAAATATTAATTAATATAATTGTTGGTTACATTCCATGACTTACTTCTAATGCCCTAAAGTGGCACCGAAAGAATTATATCTTGGGAATTTAAGTGCCAAAATATGCTTGTTTTAGCTTCAGCATGTGAACGACTACAAACTGAAACTTATTTCAGTTTTGACATAAGCAATTAGTATTTTTTGCTAAGGTAAACTACTTGTGGGGAAACAGATTCCAAAGATGAAGGAAGTATTTTAACCTCTGAAATCATTTTCCTTTACCAGCTTACCAAACGGTAAGTCAGACAAACCGTAAATCATCTAGAGAGCCAGAACTCATAGAAAAACATTCTTTCTAATTTGTTAAATATTTTCTGGGAAAAATCCACCTTTTTAAACAAACTGGAATTAAACCACCACAAGAGTAATGGAAATTTAAACTGTAATATGGCAAATTTATGGACAGAGAGAGAAGTGATGATAAGTGTAGCTTGATTCTGAGAGAGCAAGGAACTAGGAAATCAAACTGTAATCAAGTCGTTATGAAGAGAGGTGACGAGGGAAAAATAAGAATATTCTTTAGCAGAGGGATTCATCAAGCATTTAAAAACAATCAATTTCAAGTAAGAGACAAATCTACAAAGAGAGCATATGGAACGAGGGGTACATTGTTGGCTAGGGATAAGAAATGTATCTAATAAAGGGCTCATTTAAGAATTCACTTCAAAATCAAGAATTAATTCAAAGTCTTTAAAGTTTAAAATGAAATTGGCTGCATATGAAATAAATGATGGCCCATATGGAGTAGCAGAATTGGTAGATCTTTTACCACTTATCTCTGTTAGCAAGAAGGAAAATTTAAAAGCATCATGAGAGTATAACTCAAGCATTTCGAGTGCCAGGTTGCACAGCACAAGAACAATCACGCTCCACTTATGAGATGAAGCAGTTCAAGGCACAGCTGCAAAGTAGTGCTTATTGCTAACACCTTTGACTAACAGCTTAGATTTTTGTAAGAATATAATTTATTTATTTTTTCTACCAGAGGTAATCAAGGAGGCACAATAATTTAAATTTTAATCCAAACCCCAAACTTTTTGCAAGATGACCATAAAGATTAACCGTATTGAAAATAAAACAGACAACATGGAACAAAGAAGTGAAAGGTAGCAAAACAGGTACTCTTGACACCAAGTATTCCTCGCAGTGTACCCATCAGCGAACCCAACCCAATAAACTACTAAACTAGTGAATAGACTAAAATAAGCATATGCACCCCATTTAATTCCTGCATGTACAGTTGGTGACATTCAGAGATTTGAGGTAACAACCAGGCATCCCTGTTCAATGACAGGCAGTTCTGTCAAAGAAATTATACTGTCTTGATGAGGTAGTAATGTAATTTTACATTAGAAAGAATCACTATTAAACACAGTTTCTATCCAATCTTGGATAAAGTTGAAAATGTTTATGCTGCACTTTATATGGTCTCAATTATGTCCTAGAGAACCCTGGAAAACTTTGCTATGGCGACCACCAACGCTAATGTCAGAAAATGTTAGCAACCATGTAGAAAACAAATTGGTGCCTCAAACTAACACTAAAAAAATTAAAGCACTAAATCAAAAAGTAGATATTATTGAAACATAGGGAATTATGCATAGATGGTCAAAAACACTTAACATCATCATAACAGAAATAAATGAAAATGAAGAAAAATAATTGGAAGGACCAATGGCCTCACGTCATCTTTTAAGAATTGTTCCACGAGTGATCACTCTTTTGGATCACGGTTAAAAATAATCACTGACTTCTGTAACCCCTTTTCTTAAATAGGGGGTGGACCAGAAGAGGCGGTCTTCTGAAATCAGGGCAGAAGTGATGTCAGTGTTCGCCCAGATTGTCCTTCTTCATTTAATGAGGAAAGAAGCAAAGGCAGTTACTGACTGTGTCATTCTGTCTTTTTTCATTTCTTTCCTACCTGATCATAGCCTGAGGCCGGCATATATGATACCCCTGCCTCATACAGTCATGGCGTATATCTCAGTCCCTTGTAGACACATACAAATAGAAATAAAATTACATGGAATAAAAATGGCCAGAGCAAGTGTTTGGGTTGAGGTGACAAGGTAATAGGCCCAGACAGCACTTTGATAAGAATGCCATTTTCATGTGTAGAAGAGAAAAAAATGTTATTTTAGCATAATTAGCAAATTAACATAAAGAGCCATAAAAAGTAATTAAAAGCTTCTAAAACATTAGATTAAGCATAAATTAGAATGTTAAGCAAATAGGATAGGTCAAGCAAATAGTTAACTAAAAATCAGTCATATTTCGTTATTTTTTAAGCTTAAAGCAGAATTGCTAGTGTGGGAAAAGGAACAGAACAAGAACAAGAAATGACGTGCAGAAACCAGCTTAGGATAGGAAAAAGAGAAGGAGAACACCTGTGTTCAAGGCTGGGAAACTAAGTAACGATACCACAGAGAGAAAATGGTTCTGGTAGGCACGTAAGAAACAAGGTGGATTGGTGTATCTGCAAAAAGGCAACAAAAGGCTTTTACTATAAGCAAGGTCACAATGATGTAATACATGAAAGAAACATTAGTATATTCAGGCATTAGCAATAAATATAGAAGAATATATTAGAAATTAACTTTAGCGTAGAAATTAAGGCAATCCAAGCATGCCAAGCAAATGATTAAATAAAAACATATACCATATTTCTTTTTAATTAAAGCTTAGCTTCAGGCCACCATTATAACATAGCTTGAAAGGCTTAGAGAAGGAAGTGACACCATGAAAGCCCAAATATGGAAGAAGTAACATCTGCCCAGTCGAAGAACCAATCAAAAATAAGCAAAACAGAAACAAGAAATGAACAATAGACAATATAGACAGGTGCAGAATGA
This sequence comes from Polypterus bichir lapradei, assembly GCA_026402145.1. NCBI lineage: Eukaryota > Metazoa > Chordata > Cladistia > Polypteriformes > Polypteridae > Polypterus > Polypterus bichir. Next base: position 19,759,931 of record JANRMT010062831.1, on the reverse strand, counting down.
GCTAATTGAACGAGGTCAAAGTGATAAGAAATTGTTATATAAACTTCGATTGCTAAGATGTATGGGGCTCAGCTCAATTTGGCCATATTGGGTTGAGTCTGTGTTATTATTTGTGTTGTTTTATTGCAATAAAGCTTTAAAACTCTGTCTGTCTATCTCGAGTCCTAATAGCCTTCATTTTCAGGTAAAAAGCCTTCTGGTAACAAATTTTTTGCCACAACACGTTACATATTTCTTTTTTAACATTACAAAATAACAATACAAAAAAGAAGGTTAAATGTGACCCGTAGAAATTAAATATCCTGCATGTAGCAATTGAAAAAAGACTTGATAAAGCCATGCTGACTGCATTTCAATCTCCATCTTACTGAAGTTAAGTGTCTCAGTTTCGGATTTCAAGTATTTCAAATCCGATATGAAAGTGTACTGACATCTATCCTGAATCTTCAAAATTAATAAAAATGAATAAATCAGACAGATGCAACCTAATAAAACAGCATAAATACCAGGTACATGATAGCTTGAGGGTGGTGCAGTGGGTAGCGCTGCTGCCTCGCAGTTAGGAGACCTGGGTTTGCTTCCCGGGTCCTCCATGTGTGGAGTTTGCATGTTCTCCCCCTGTCTGTGTGGGTTTCCTCTGGGTACTCCGGTTTCCTCCTACAGTCCAAAGACATGCAGGATTGGTGATTCTAAGTTGTCCCTGTGGTGGGCTGGTGCCCAGCCTGGGTTTTTGTTTCCTGCCTTGCGCCCTGTGTTGGCTGGGATTGGCTCCAGCAGACCCCCGTGACCCTGTAGTTAGGATATAGCGGGTTGGATAATGGATGGATGGATGATAGCTTGATTCTTCATCATAAGGGACTTTTGCAAACTGCCCAAAGATGCTTTGAATGGGATCATCTCTACTGAATCTGTCTGCAAGACTCTCTCACACTTACACTCTCTCTTTTGCATTTCACATTTCTGTAAAAAGATCAAATCTTTTGCACATGAGTGAAAAGAAAATATTTGTATGGCAGTATAGACATAACTGCCTTAAGTAGTTCTTTATTTAACCCACCAGTCTTCCAGGTAGCTTACACTTATGGTAATAACACCATTATAATTTTATTATGCTCCCTCATACAGAAAACTTTAATTTTATAAATTATATTTAGGCTCATTGACTTATCTAATAGCGTAATATAACCACTAAATTCAATGTACTGTATATCGAAGTATATTGTTTATTGGTAATCATGATCCCTGTTTTCATATTTTTAAGTTATGTATGTACTGTATATAACGCAATATCTCCATTCAATCAATGCTTGTCATCTGTTTTTCCAGCTAGGAGAACATTTTTTAGCATATAAGGAACAGGAACAAATGTGAAGAGGATAATTATCAGGTAATTCATGGTAGTGCACTGCAGAGGACGGAATTTTACTGAATTTTAATGCAAATATTAATGTAAGAAAATTATACTGATGAAGCCATTTTGTAAAATTTTGTAATTTCTGGAATCTGTTTAAGGTGACAGTCACAGTGTCTGTTAAAAGTATCTTTAAGTTTACTACACATATGTTTCATTAAAAAGGAAGGTGCCTTTTAGATTGCAGGGCCAAGGTATTTAAGGAAGCATGCAGGAAGAGTGGTACAGCTTAGTTTCATTTCAAATTCAGTTTCATATTATACATTTGTTTTTGTTTTTAATACATATTTTGTGCTTTATTGTTTTAAATTTAATTTTAATGAATATTATATTTTTGACAGATTTTATGACAGCCCTGTATCAAAAAGGCTTTATATAAATATGTATTATACTGTATGTGATTTAATTGCATTCTTTGCAATGAGAGGAGAAGAAGCTGATTATCCTGGGTTTTCTTAAACTTGCTTCATACCTGGAGGAACTGGGTGGTGTGGTGATTGGTTTTGCTGTGGATGTACAGTGGCTTGCAACAGTAGGATCAGGCAATCATGACTGTGATTGAAGCTGTGTAGAAACTGAAGATACTGCTGGTGGTACAGGACTTCGAATATGACCTGATAAGTTTTTTAAAGGTGGAGGTGAAACACAGTCTGGGCAATGGTGAAGTTTTGTGATATATGATTTCAGCTGATTGTAATGGATGACTTTTGTTTAATTTTGGTGCTTTGACAGGTCACAGAGTTTAAAGTTGACAGGGGGATCATTTTTGGATGATTATAGAGGGCAAAGAATCTCACAAGAGCCAATCCAAAGTGGGGCTAATTTGTTTTGATGATGTGATGGGTTATCCACCAGTATAAGATTTCCAGCTCTATAAGGTACAGTATGTACTTCACATGGCAATAGTAGTACAGTTTCTGCTGTTGTTGTGCTTTATTTCTAAATGCAGTTGCAGATGTTTAGGCATTTGTCAGTCATGTATATGCAGCAGGGCTGCCAGCCTTTGCGGTTATAACTTTCCACTGCTCTCTCATAATGGAAAGTTTGTGAATTAATGACAAATTGCAAAGGTATTTTATGAGGTTTGACTTGAATTGACAACCTTGGTCTGAGTGCAGAGCTTCAGGAATTCCATGTTGTGGAATAAACTGTTCAAAAATACAATGTGCAACTGAAAAAGCAGTCTGATCACTTAATGGATAAAGGTTGACAAATTTAGTATAAAGATCCATCAGGACTAACGAGTAACAGTAACCTTTTATGGAAACTGGTAGCTCTGTTATGTCTGCAGCAACAATATGGAATGGCCATTCAGGTGAGATAGAAGCCAAAGGAGGCTGTGGGCAAGGTCCATCTGGACTGAGAAGCAGCACATAGTTGGTAGTAATTAGCAATGTCCGAAGACATGTAGGGCCATTGAAAGGACAATGTTGCTCTGTCCATTGTCTTGGCCAATTCCATAACGACCAACTGCTGGCTGTCTGTGTACATAATGGAATATTCAGGGATCAACACGGTAGGAATAATAATTTGTTTAATTGTTCTGTGAGAAGGTTGGCACATCTATTATAAGATCTATTATAAGATGACCAAACTGTGACCACAGTTTCCTTAGATAAGGGGATGCATCATGAAGTCAGCAGATAGGGGGTTGGTGTCACTTCTCTAGCCAAGGGAAAACTGTTGAGAGATCAGGGTCCCTCTGTCAGCAATGTTCCAGTCTCCTTGAATAGGCACAAGACTAGTGGTTGAAACTACCCATGATGTATGACTTTGAGAAGCAGTGAGCTGGAGTTGATTGAGTGAAAGTTATCATCTGTCTGGATTGAAGCTGTTACAGTCTGAGATTGCAATTGCCATTTCTGACAAAACAGGGACAGTCACAGGTAAAACAGTGGTGGCAGCATACTGTGCAGGGACAAGATGTTGGGGAGATGAGAGAGCAGATTGTTTCTAAATAAGCTGAAGATAACATCCACAAAACCTTGAACATTACTAAAGCAGCAATGCAGGCCTTTTGGCGATTCATTCTTTGAGGGACTGCTTCGAGTTATCATAAATCACTTTCGTGGAAACATTAGGGAGCTTGAAACAAAATTAGCAAGAAGTGGCAGCAAGCAACTCCAGTTCATAATCTCTCTTTATAAGTGGCATAGCTTTCCAAGCTTGAACCATTGTTGAATTAAATCTCAAAATACAAGAAATTGTTCTAGCACTCATGATTATGATTATGTGCCTAATTAGGAATCTTCATAACTTAGCACTGGGTGTGAGGAATTTTCATGTGGATAATAAATTTTCTGGAAATTTTCCATCACTGGTTGGGAGCAACAAAGGCTGGATGACTAACAAAATGCAATAACTGAAGACAAAAAAGAAAAGAAAAACTTAGCAAGTACTATAATATATTCCGAAAAAAGTTCAAAATACAGTACTCAACCTTTACCCAACTAAAAGAGTTTTTTGAAAAGAGAACGCCATCTAAAGTAGTTCTTCATGCAGAATAAAACGGGGAAAAAAAACCAAAATGTTTCAGCACATGTCTAACATGCTTATTTTCTGAAATAAAAGAGGAGAAGGCCCAGCACTAGTCCTATGGGGAACTGTGTGCTTGCCTGATGCATCCTTTATACCTCTCTGTACCAGGAAACAAGGCAGGATCTGTATTTGCATCAAGTAAACATTAATTCTTCTTGAAATAGAATGGTGCATACTTTTACAAAGTGTCTTACTGTATTCACGTATATAAAATATGAAATGAAATGTCAATTTTGTTTTCTGTAACATTATAAAAAGGAAGCATTAAAATTTAGAATGAGGGATGGTTTGGTATTGGGGGTAAGTTATTCCAAAGAATATTGTGCCAACCCCAGTGATTATGTTTAACTTAAAGTATTGAATTTGTGATATAACAAAATATACTATTCTAATTAATTTAATACAAAGTTTTCAATAAAGTAATGAAAATAGAAGCCACTTAACCATATTTTACGCTTACAGAGAGCACAAGCCATCCTGTTAGAACTGCAATGAGGCACTGGTCAACTAAAAGGCACATACCTAGCGCTCATTCATATTATGCCAATTTATTGGCAACAATCAACCTATGATGAACAGTAAAGTTTATAATGAAAAAGGAATTGCAATTTGACACAAAATATACAGTAACCAAAAACAGTTTTTATATGTGCCATACTAAAGCTTGTTATTAGACAGAGGGCAAGCCAGCATGGCAGCCCACTCTTCTCTATTTTCTGTCTCTTGTTCTGGGTTTCGCCATATTCTGACAGCTTTACAGCATTTTCACCTCACTGAATATGTGAGGCCATTGTTCAAAATTACAATAACTTCAAACTTACAGAACAGTTCACTTGTAACTATGAACTTTGCCTCACATATACAGTTACAGATTCTCAGATTTTGGTATTATTACTGAATCAGAAAACAAGAAATGTATTAAAAGGCAAGTCTTTACAAATGCAAGGTCACTCCATACAAACTGTAAACAAGCCTCCAGACAACACTGAAAAGTGTAGAGCTTCAGCTTAACTTGACCTTCCTAGGGAAAATTCAAGGGCAATGAGCTTGGCATGCTTTAAAACAAACATTCTTCATTAAGTCAGAGCATTATGTGCCTACTGACTACATTAATACATTTGTATAGAATAGACTATGAAGTGATCTGCACTGTGTAATTATACAGTCCATCTTGCAGCTTAAACAGTGGGTGATTTACCTTCAATATTTGTACATATTATACAATATTCAGAATGCTGTAAAAATATATATATATCATCTTTTGAATTATAAAACTGCAAGTGGCAAAATTGCATTGTGTGCAGAGAAACTGGAATTATTTTAAAATAAAGAAAATGTTAAAATGTGTTTGCCTTATTTTATACGGCAGTGTTAAGCATATATAAAATGATGTAGATAAAGATGCAAGAAAGAAGAAAGTGGCATTTGTGGATAAACCTAAATTAAGTGGATTAGCACATGTATCCTAGGGGCAGCTAAAGCAAGAAGATAAATAAGTTCAGAATTTAGAATAAAGCAGATATGTGTTGGATAAAGTTTATTCTAAATAAAAGTAAAGTTTGTTAGCTGGGAAATACAAGGTATAACTGGACAGTGATGAACTTGCATCCCATCTAGACTGAATAAGTGCCTTGCACCAATGCCTGCTAGACAGGTTTAAGTTCCTTGCTCTGATTACATAAGGGGACTGAAGAACTGATATATTTAAATTTCCATCCATCCATTATCCAACCCGCTATATCCTAACTACAGGGTCACGGGGATCTGCTGGAGCCAACCTCAGCCAACATAGGGCGCAAGGCAGGAAACAAACCCCGGGTAGGGCACCAGCCCACCACAGTGTGCGTGCACACACACACACCAAGCACACACTAGGGACAATTTAGAATCACCAATGCACCTAACCTGCATGTCTTTGGACTGTGGGAGGAAACCAGAGCACCTGGAGGAAACCCACACAGACACAGGGAGAACATGCAAACTCCATGCAGGGAGGACCCGGGAAGTGAACCCAGGTCTCCTAACTGCGAGACAATATTTAAATTTGTTCCATGTAATTTTTTTACAATGGAAGCATAGGCAGATTAGGTGAGTTTTACAGAGTGACAGAGAACATCAGAATGATGGGGACTAAAACCAGGAACCTTTTGGGTTAGAGCTCAATCCCCTAAGCACTATACCTCACTGCCTGCTGGACAAATGAGTAAAATAACTGCCTGATGGATTTAGTTACACAACTGCATTTAAAAAGAAGAAAAGTTCCGCTTTTTAAGAAAAAGACCTGAAAGTCACCATGGACATCTCACTCACTAAAAAAGTCATAGTTTACAGAAAAAATGAAATTACAGTAACTGGGTTATATACAAAATGAAAATCTGCAGTCACAGTCACAATGGATGTGTGCAATGAAGTAATGTCAAACTGTTTTGGCTAAATAGTGAAAAGTGATTAGTTTAGTTTTTTATTCTGCCTTGTAGATTCAGTGTCCTGGGTTTCACTCCTTTGCATGGATTTGTCCACACAGTATCCCTAAAAATGGGTAGTTTGTGAAAACTGACGAATCTAAATGGTGTTGTCAGAATAGGCTCTGGCCATACATGGCTCTGAATTGGATTAAACAGATTCCACAATACATATGTATGTTTGGGATGAATAATTATTAATTCCAGAGATTGAAAGGTTAAAATCCCAGCCACAGGGGATCTACAAACCAGTGTGTTTCTTCATGCTGGTCCAAAGTCCAGATAAATGGGGAGGGTTACGTCAGGAAGGCCATCAGGTGTAAAATTTTGCCAGATCAACATAAGAACAACAATACAAATTTCCATACCGGATTTGTCGAGGCCTGGGTTAACAATGGCTACAATGTTAGCTAAAAGGGTGCTGGCAGGAAATCGGGCTACTCTTGGCCGAAGAAGGAGAAGAAGAGGGGGAAGATGTGTCCCGAGGCAGGAGGAGAGGAGGGAGGTAAGGAGAGTGGAACTGAAGGTAGAATCTTTAAACATTGGTAATATGACTGGTAAGAGGAGGGAGTTAGCTGATGTGATGGAGAGAAGGAACATTGGTATATTGTGCATACAAGAGACTAAATGGAAGGGGAGTAAGGCCAGGTGGATCGGAGGTGGATTCAAACTGTTCTGTCATGGTGTGTATGGGAGGAGAAACGGGGTAGGGGTTATTCTGAAGGTACAGTATGTCAAGAGTGTTTTGGAAGTGAAAAGAGTGTCAGACCGATGATTATGAAGCTGGAAATTGAAGATGTGATAATGAATTTTATTAGCGTATATGCTCTGCAAGTTGGGTGTGGGATGGATGAAAAAGATTTCTGGAGTGACTTGGATGAAATAATGGACAGTGTACCCAAGGTGCAGAGAGTGGTGACTGGAGTGAATTTCAATGGACATGTTGGTGAAGGGAACAGAGGAAATGAGGAGGTGATGGGTAGTTATGGTGTCAAGGAAAGGAATGAAGAAGGTCAGATGATAGTGGATTTTGTGAAAAGGATGGACATGGCTATAGTGAATACATATTTTAAGAAGAAGAAGGAACATAGGGTGACATACAAGAGTGGAGGAAGATGCACACAGGTAGATTATATTCTGTGCAGGAGGGTCAATCTGAAGGAGACTGAAGACTGCAAAGTGGTGGCAGGGGAAAGTGCAGTTAGCCAGCATAGGATGGTGGTCTGAAGGATGACGTTGGAGACCAAGAAGAAGAGGAGAGTGAGGGCAGAGCCAATGATCAAATGGTGGAAGTTCTAAAAGGAAGAATGCAAGGTTGAGTTCAGGGAGGAAGTAAGACAGGCTCTGGGTGGCAGTGAAGAGTTACCAGACAGTGGGGCAACTACAGCAGAAGTAGTAAGGGTGACAGCAAGAAGGGTGCTTGGCGTGAAGTCTGGACAGAGGAAAGAGGAAACCTGGTGGTGGAATGGGGAAGTACAGGAGAATATACAAAGGAAGAGGTTGGCGAAGAAGAAGTAGGATAGTCAAAGAGATGCAGAAAGTAGACAAGAGTACAAGGAGATAAGGTGTAAGGTGAAGAGAGATGTGGCGAAGACTATAGAAAAGGCATATGATGAGTTGTATGAGAGGTTGGACACTAAGGAGTGAGAAAAGGACCTGTACTGATTGGCTAGACAGAGGGCCCGAGCTGGGAAAGATGTGCAGCATGTAAAAGTGATAAAGACTAAAGATGGAAATGTACTCACTAATGAATGAAGCGAATAAGAGAGAGAGAAGGTTGGATGATGTGACGATAGTGAATCAGGAATTGCAACATATTTAGTAATGAGGAAATAAGGACAGCAATGAAGAAGATGAAGAATGGAAAGGCCGTTGGTCCAGTTAACATACAGTACCTGTGGAAGCACGGAGGTGTTTAGGAGAGATGACAGTGGAGTTTTTAACCAGATATTTAATGGAATTTTGGAAAGTGATTGGAGGCCTGAGGAGTGGAAAAGAAGTGTACTGGTACCGATTTTTAAGAATAAGGGGTATATGCAGAGCTGTATTAACTACAGGGGGATAAAATTGATGAGCCTCAGAATGAAGCTATGGGAAAGAATAGTGGAAGCTAGGTTAAGAAAGGATGTGATGATTAGTGAGCAGCAGTATGGTTTCATGCCAGGAAAGATGCCAGGATGTTTGCTCTGAGGGTGTTGATGGAGAAGTATAGAGAAGGTCAGAAGGAGTTGCACTGCGTCTTTGTGGACCTGGAGAAAACATATGACAGGGTGCCGCAAGAGGAGTTGTGGTATTGTATGAGGAAGTCGGGAGTGACAGAGAACTTTGTAAGAGTTGTACAAGATATGTACGAGGGAAGTGTGACAGTGGTGAGGACTGTGGTAGGAGTGACGGATGCATTCAATGTAGAGGTGGGATTACATCAGGGATCAGCTCTGAGACCTTTTTTATTTGCAATGTTGATGGAGAGGTTGACAGACAAGATTAGACAGGAGTCCCTGTGGACTATGATGTTTGCTGATGACATTGTGATCTGTAGCGAGAGTAGAGAGCAGGTTGAGGAAACCCTGGAGAGGTGGAGATATGCTTTAGAGAAGAAAGGAATGAAGGTCAGTAGGAACAAGATGGAATACATGTGTGTAAATGAGAGGGAGGTCAGTGGAATGGTAAGGATGCAAGGAGTAGAGTTGGTGAAGGTGGATGAGTTTAAATACTTGGGATCAACAGTACAGAGTAATGGGGATTGTGGAAGAGAAGTGAAAAAGAGTGTGTAGGCAGGGTGGAATGGGTGGAGAAGAGTGTCAGGAGTAATTTGTAAAAGAACGGGCATTGGAAAGAGTGAAAGGGAAGGTCTAAAGGACGGTTGTGAAACCAGCTATGTTATATGGGTTGGAAACGGTGGCACTGACCAAAATACAGGAGGCAGAGCTGGAGGTGGCAGAGTTAAAGATTTTAAGATTTGCATTGGGTGTGATGAGGATGGATAGGATTAGGAACGAGTAAATAAGAGGGTCAGCTCAAGTTGGACGGTTTGGAGACCAAGTCAGAGAGGTGAGATTATGTTGGTTTGGACATGTGCAGAGGAGAGATACTGGGTATATTGGGAAAAGGATGCTAAGAATAGAGTTGTCAGGCAAGAGGAAAAGAGAAAGGCCTAAGAAGTTTATGGATGTGGTGAGGAAGGACATGCAGGAGATGGGGGTAACAGACAAAGATGCAGAGGACAGGAAAATATGGAAAAGAATGATCCGCTGTGGCAACCCCTAACTGGAGCAGCCGAAAGAAAAAGAAGAAGTAGACTGAAAGGGTAAAGTGGAACATGCTGGTCATATCCAAGCAAAGATGGCAAATGACATTTAGGTTTCAATATTAGTCTTAAAAAATTATCATCTAAGTTATCATGTACAAGAATTTTACTGTACTTTGTACACATTACAATAGTGACCATATTAACATATAAATCTATTAGAAGACCATACATAACCCTGTTCTCTTGGGCAGAAAGAGAGAATGAGAGATGAAGAAAGTCTTCAGTCAGAATTAGCAAATTTAGGAAGGTGATATGTAATCTGAAATGCCTGAGACAAATTAAATAAAATACAGGATGACATGACCAAAGTATGTAAAACAATAGCAGGGACAGTTGGGAGAAGAAAGTTCTACATGACAGCAGTTATTAACACACACAGTTATCTGTTTATTTGCTGTTGGATCTCAACATTAATTATTTAAACTAATGGAAATATTATAAAAAAGGAAATCCTAGTTTAGCATTTCCCTAGACAAGGAAAGGTCTTCATCCAAGATGTCAGTGCTAATGAGATGTTTGTCTGATGATGTCAGGAGAGTTACAGCTGGTGAATATACAGTACTGAGGATATTATTCCTGCATTATTGAAGAAAGGATATGAGTGATATGAGGATGCGGAGAGCCAGGACCTACAGGAAACTTGTACTGCTGGAGATAATTAATTATAGTGATAGTTGTAGAGGAGACTCATTTTGAGATGGCAGACATCTCAAGGATTAGTTTAATGATTAACAGATACATAAGGCAAGGCCAGAGCAAATGGGGAAAGAAAGTGAATGTAATTTTAGGTGGGAGGACATATTGACAAGAAGACTTAGTATAAATTACAACAAAATGAAAATTCTGAATAATTTCTCTGAAGTTACAGGAATTGTATAAAATGAAAGTCCCCAGTTACAGAAAATAACAGCAGAATTGAATCTGAAAGATGTTAACTTTTGCAATGACATTAAAAAGGAGATCTGTTAACTCTATTGTGGTGTGTTAATTATTTTGGAGATGTTTTTAATCCAGTTTTGTGCCAGTAATGCCAATTTAAGATGTATTACAGTGCCAGTGACAAGTCAGTCCATCACAGAGCACACTCACATAATTCACAGACACACATATAAGGAGAAATTAAAATTGACAAAAAATTAGAAACCTAGAGGAAAATACATCTGTACATCAGGAGCATGAGCAAATTCTACACAAGCAATGGCTTATTGATAAATTAGATTCAGGCACTGATAAATTAGACCCAGCAGAATTCCTTTATCTTAAAAAGGTGAATCCCATACATGAGGACACCGGTGAAAACTAAAGGGAAGAGCTTTTAAGACTGAAGCCACAAGCACTTCTTTATGCAAAGAGTTGTGGGATTCTGGAACAAACACCCAAGACATGTAGTTGAAGTAAAAATGCTGACAACATTTAAGAAGACTCTGGATTATACACTGGGACAACTTGGATATATAATCCAGACAAGCTTCCCTGGATTGAATGGTCTCCTCTTGTTGGACAAGTTTCTTATGTTCTTACTGGGCTGGAGCTATGATGCAAAAGTACTACCCAGTGTGTCATCATGCCACTAGTGCCAATGACAGTGTGTTTTAAATAAGTGAAACGTTTGAATTTGTTACAGCTGTCAGATGAGACACTGTCATCTACCAAATGTACAAGTGGTATATATGGAAAGGATTTTATAGAAGTAGAATACAGTCAAAGTCAGTATCCAATCATTTAACTCAATAGCATACAGAAGCATTAGGAGAAAAGCAATTTTCATCCCTGGATAAGGTGCAAGCTCATTGCAAAAATGACTTTACTATTAAAAACTCACCTCATATATTTAAGGATATTCTGATTCTTTTCTGGATGTTACTAATGTTAAAACTGATCACACTGACATTTACCTGATTTTGTAAATATTGTTTAAGAATGATTAATCTCATTTTTATATTCATATAGAATAGATTCTATGGTGTCCACTATCTCATGCACTCTTCTTTTTCTTCATTAGGATTCTTCCCATGATGCTTGACTGTAATGTTTTGAACGTTCATGTTGTTTTGGCTCTAAATCAAGCAACATAAAACATCAATCGCAAATGCTTGAAGTTGTGATATGCATATATTCATCTTTGGCCACTTACACTATCAGCACCACTGAATGCCCCTATTAAGTTCACACTGGAACATTTTGATTACTCCTCATATGTTTTAACTTCCAATGGTACATTCCAAGATACTATTATGATATCTGCCATTTCAAAAGAGCATAAGGTAAAATATTTTAAATTACAGAAAAACAAGTAAAAATAAACTAATAAAACTGTAAACAAAATAGAACATCCAATATGAGAGAACATGATTAACAAGAATAAAACAGTACACAATTGTACAAAAATATTTACTATAACAAATGTTTGGAAAGTCGATGAGTTCCAGAGGTTGAACACTTGACAATATTACACAAGTGTCAATTGTGAGTGTGTAGACAATATTTAGTGAGATACACTGCTAATAACAGATAATAGCCCCTGGTGAAAACATTACTGAGATAGGCAAGAAGGAGGACAATGAAAGGGACAAATATCCAAACCAAAAACCCAGCTCAACAATGTAGTATGTCAAAAATTTAGCATTCACCCTGATAATCAAGAAGACGGTATGGTGAACTAGATTAATGTAGAGATTGCTGTTAGTAAGCTGTAATTTAAATTTGTTTCCAGTGGTCTTCTTAGTGTTTCGGGGGATGAGGGGAGACTGGCCATACTGGGAAGTCTGGAAGAAAGTTTATGATTTCAATTACATTATTGGTGATTTAGTTAACAGTATACACCCATCCATTTTCAAAACCTATTTAATCCAGTTCATGATCATTGGGAGCATAGCCTATCCCAACATCATCAGATACAAAACAGGAACCAACTGATTTGAGGGGCTGCTTAAACCTTTCAATGTGTGACCCTTTCTGGTGCTTTAGTCTGTCAGAATGACAGTGTGGGTTTTGTCAGTAATAGGTGTGGCATTCCTGACTGCTCGACTTCTGATTTTTTAATGAATAAATATAAATTTACTTAATCTATACTCAGCAGTAGTAGTATGTCAAGAATAAAAATACATCATTAACTATAAACCATTTTTAAACAAGGCTAAGTAGGCTATTGTTTGATAATAGACCTTCTGAGATCTCTTGGGCATGTGTATTACAGCACCTCTCTGTTTTCCAAGGCTGCAAGTTTTTATTTAATAAGCACTAGGAAAAGCTTTGCTGTGACTCTTACAAATGAGGTGAACACTACATATTATAATACAGTCATTTCAGATTAGATGTAAATCAATAAACTCTTTCAATCCACTTCACAGTTATTACCAGGCTGGAGATTTTCATTGCTTCCTTGGACAACATGCTCACACACAGAATGGTGACAATTTGAAATCTATAATTAACTTAACACATGCATCGTTGGGATTTTGGACTGAAGAGGATTGGAGTACTTAGAAAAGGATGTAGACATGTGGAGTACATTCAAACTCCACACAACAATAATCTATCACTGGATCAGTAGTAGAAGTTTGAACTACAGTATTGGTGTGTCATTATACTACCTGATTCAAATAAGAAAGGCGTAACATTATTGTAATCAAAATGCTAATCTGACATCAGCTAAAGGCCAGAATTGTACAGTATTGCTGTGCTGCTCAGGCAACACAACAGGCATAAGATCAAAGAGAGGAGAAATTGAAGATTTTGCTGCCTATGATTAATAAAGTACTGATTCCACTGTTTCCTTCTATTACCATTTATTCAACTAAAGAAAGTAATAACTGACTTCAATTATTGAATTATGAAATCAAAAACTAAATATTGACATCAGCTGTTGAGTTTTTGTCTTGTTTTCCCTGACCTGCTAGTTCATTTAATATATTTTTAAGCTACCAAGACTTGATTTCTAAAATGAATATCACTTATAAAGGTCTATGCCACCTAAACTAAAAATAGGTTATGTTAAAAAAAATTAGCTAAACCCTCTCGCTTTTTAAAGTCCTTGCATGTGTTCTGCCATCCCAGTATTCCAGTTCAATTACTTAACTTCCAAGAATCTGATGGAATCATTTAATTCCTGCTTCAGGATACATAACACTTATGAAACTGTTCTGCTCAGAATAACTAATGAATTTGTATCTGCAAATGACTTTCTACCACATGTAAAAATTATCAGTAACCTGTAATCAATATGTCACTTTAATTTGTCCTTTTAAAAGCTCTGAACCAAACATGTTTTCGTTTTGCTTTTGTCACACAGGTACACATAGATTTTGCTTACATTTATGCACACACTATGAGATGGACTGGCATGAATTGACTTTGTTGCTGCTTTGTGCCCCAGAAAGCCAATATCAGCTCTAGTCTCTTCTATCCATGAACTGGAGCAAGCCAAAGACAGAGTTTTATACACATCACAACTTATTTTTTTATTTTGTATAGCGCGCAAGCACAGAGCATGCACAAAGCACTATGTACAATTCTCAGTTAAAATATAAGTAGACTATACTAATTACCAAATACAAAACTGGCACACATTTAAATGCACATTTGTTAAAACGCACAAAGTACAAGGTAGTACTGATTAAGCAAAAATGAAGTCCCAACAATGACTGTTCATTAATTAATTGATGATCAATGGCCAGTTGACAACAGTGGAGATTACATTACCTTGGCCAACTGGCCTCCTACTCGCTCCTGTTTTTTTTTTAAAGTGGAGTCTCGGCTGGCCATCCAGTCTGATAAAATAATCCTTACCTCTGATGATTCCAACGCTTCTTTGTCTGAGATGGCTTCTCCATATGCAGGAGAGCAGCCTGTCAGTAGACGAGTGGTACTAAGTGCCACATCTAGATAACAAGAAGAGAAACAGAATAGAGGAAAGTTAGTAGCAGTTTAAACATATTGTTACATTCGTATTTCTGTACAAATTACTACCAAACAGAGATTCAGCATGCACAGCAAACCAGCAGCTCTAGTCAGGCTGTACTAGACTAAAGTAGTAAATCTTCAGCCAGGATTTAAAAGCTGAGACTGAAGGGGCATCTCTGATATTAGCAGGCAAATCATTCCACAGCTTCTGGGCCCTGTAACTAAAAGCTCAACCTCCCACTGTTACTTTATTAATCCCTGGAATCTTAAGTAGGCCAGCATCTTAAGATCAGAATGTGCGTTCTGGTTTGTAAATAATGATAAGCTCAGATAAGTAAGCAGGGCCTTGGCCATTTAAGACTTTACAAGTTAAAAGGAGGATCTTGAAATCAGCCTGATGTTATGTTATAAATTCTGAAAGGTATTTATTTTTCCCTAGAAAAAGCATTTTACTTAATGCCCAGGGTTTTAAGAGAATGTGCTTTGGCAGCCACACCAAGATAAAGGCTTCTTCAAGTGAAAAATATTGTGATTCAGTAGCACAAACATGTCAAAAGCCCTAAAGGCATCACTAAAGAGTGGACTAGAACCATACTAGTCTTTCTCAGAAATAGGCCTTACCCCAGGCAGTTTAGCGATAAACTCAATAGGCAGACTTTCGGGACTGCACAGGTCCTAAATGTGACTTGGGCTTTAACAGTTCAAAAACACTTCAAATATTCAAAATAACAGAAATGCCCTTCCAGGGAGAGGGTGACTGCAAACCTCTGGCTAGCTTAAGAAGACAAAGGCAAAAAAAGAATCTTTATAAATGAAGAACTTATTCATCTAAACTGAAATAGCACAAAATATGCAAACTGGGAAAAACATCAAAAAGATGGGCAAAAGAAGATTGCCTGCAAATGCAAACCAAGGCTAACAAGTCCAAATACAGTAAGCAGTAACCAAAGATATTAAGGAAAATACAATAAAATATTAGTATGATAAAACAACATTAACAAAAGAAATACACTCCACAACAATCAATGAACCTCTGAGCGACTTATTCCTCAACCTGAAATATAAAGGCTGAGGGCAGCAGTGACTTATGGTGGCCCTGCCTCTTGCGATGCCATCCAAAAAAAATAAGGAAAATAGTGTGGTGGAACTGGGTACTAATGAGCCCCAAACCCAACCTGATCACACAAATTCAGTCTTGGGTTCAAATAAAGGTTTATTAACCAAAAACCTCCAAAAGTTTCCCAGCACAAAGTTATCTCTCTTGCCTGGATAAGGGAGTGTGGTCCTTTTTACTGAGGACATGGGGAATACTTCCGGTGCCAGGGCCACAGTCCAATGGGTCATACGGAAGTCCCATGAATTGGGGAGTGCACCACCCTGCATTGCCCCCTTGCAGCAGCCATGGACCCCAGCAGGGCTTTGCTGCTGGACTACAACTACCGGCATGCCCTACTGGTTCTGTATTGGGCACCGATATCAGGAGTTGCTGCTGTCTAGTGTCCTGGGGGAATAAAGAGTCCCCAGTGACATCTTCTTACTTTGGTGGGCTGTCTGTCCACCCCTTCTGGTCATCACTTCTTGGTCTGGAATCTTTCTCTTCCCTTGCCAGGATGCTTGTCTGCCTTCTAGGAGCCTCCCATCCGGCTAAGGAACCATCCTATCTCTTGGTCGGGATGCCCTTCCAACCCATGTGGCATTTACAATAGGTAAACATAAATACACAATTCATTAATACTTAAAATATTAAATCGAAATAATTTTAACAAGTATAATTTAATAAGAAAAACACATGAAGAATAATAATTCAAAAACAACAGAAATAACAATAAGATGTAAAATAAACAAGGAATGGAACAAACCTTAAAACATAACTAAAACAACCAACAGGAATACAGAAAAAGCTGAAGGTTGAATGAAAGATTTTTTAATTAATATTGTTTAGGTAGAACACTAGTCTTAGTTATGTAAAGTTACTGAGACAAATGGACATGTGGAGTAAATATGTTGTTTACAGGACAAACACAATATTTGACACAATATTTCAACATGATTTTTACAAGCAGAACTTCTTCCCTGCATTGGTGTCTGTCTGTTTCAATGATTTAACATCTAAATGCCAATCTGCAGAAGAGCTTTTCTCTGAACTAAGTCATGTGGACACATCTGCTGAGCTGAGAATGACAATAGACAGAATATTTGCCTATGTTTTTGTTTTCACTGTTGAACCACTGCTGTGATGATGATGATTAGTCCATCTGGTTTTAACAGTTACTTATGGGAAGAATCTCCTCTAGCATTAAAAGCCAATGTGCTGTTTTTCTTTATTGTTTTGAGTGTGTTTTTCTCTGAGTCTATTTTGAGATTTGTATTTGTGGATTGCTCCGTCCTGGGTATGACGCTAATCTGCATCCATCCCTGCATGTAGGCCCACCAACCTGCAGGGAAAAACTTGGTGGTTGGTGGCAGAATTGGCAACTCACACCACCATAAAAAAAACTCACACTGTTCCACTCCATCTGAACTAGTGTGGTGCTGAGGTATCACCCATTGCAGGGCTGCACTCGGGTCCTAATCTGGATCATGAGTTGGTTTGTGGTGGGTGTGGCAATGCACTGCATCAGTGCATGCTCCTAACCTCTCTCTCTATTTGTGGACTGGTAGCTGTGGGTGTGAAAACAGTACATATTTAGAGTATTTGCTTCAGGTACAATTTAGAGCTAAGTACAGTATAGCATCTTACCTCTAAGACACTGAGCATCACATTTGATGCAGATGATGAAAATATCTTGCTGTCCAGAATATAGAGTATCCTGGGTTTGTTAGTCAGTTTTATCTGGTGGGGTCCACCTAAGTACTATTCACGCAAAAGGTTTGTCAAGGCTTGTGAGTCACTACTTTTATACTGTTATTGTTATTGTTAATTTCCTTGTTGTAAGCCTATATTTAAGGTAACATACAACATTACATTTAAGATACAATTGGTTACATGTCTTTTGTTGTTCCAGATGGAGCACAGGCAGGTGAAGTGACTTGCTCATGGTCATAACAGTGTCAGCAGGGGGATTTAGCCACTATACATGTATATATGTCTCTCTCTCTCTCCTTGCTTGATTAAAGAACATAAGCAAGACTACACAGAATACACATACGCTTCTACAAAGAAATTAGTGAGCTGCAGTTTTACATACATTTCAGCTATTAAACATGAGAAGTACCATACAAAGTAAAAGAAACACAAAAAAACCTAGCAAAGAAATAAGACAATGAATGTCATCTTAAACTGGTAGAAGGAGCAGAGAGTACAATGACATGAAGATTAAGATTAGTAATTGGATGAATACTGAGAGCACTGAAGAAGGGATTTGAAAACAAGCTTGAATTGTTCAACAGGTTCTTTGACTGAGAACTGTACATCTTCTAAGCGCTGGACCAAAGTCTACGAAATGTAAGAATGTTCCATCATCATTCTAATAATACAAACAATAATACAAATAATATCTATACTAGGGGAGGACTGCATGAAAGGTAGCAGAAGGGTTCTTGCCTTTTCCCTTTTTCTTCTTATTCTATAAACAGTGAAAAACATTCATTGCAGAATTTTAGTCTATAGTAACTAGAGATATAATTAATTCTTTAGCTTTCAGGTTAGCTGTTTTTGAAAAGGACTGCTACAGAAATCTTGCAACAACTATAATAGAAAATTGCGGACACTGGAAGTTAATGTCACAATATATTTTAGTTATCATCAACAATGTTAACCGTTTTGAAAAATGGTGACATGGAAGTATAGTTTCAGTCTAGACTAGTTTTATTGCTATCCTGTTTCACAGCATACATTTACCTTCTTGCATTATACAACAAATTGCATTTAAATTGTTGAGTCATTATTATTTATCTGCTACATTAATATATACCTATCACTGAATTCAAGTTAATTTGCAAATGCATAATTATAAATGGTATGTGCAGCAAATGAAAATTTCCAGTAAAACTAAATAAACACAGCCAATAAAATGATGAATTTCCATTACATTTACACCAGTTACAATATTGTACTTGTAAATATGTGTTTTTAATTTCTTGAGTTTTAAAGCAGCATAGAGAAGGAGTGTTGGAATGCCCAAGTCCTAGACTTCAAGTACAACACTAAATGAAAAAGAATCAGACCTCGTCTAGAGTATATTTATTAATGATAGAGTAATAAAGCAAAAGAAGCAAACTCTTGCCTTAGTGCTGGTATCCAGAGGTTTAAATCATTATAAATTCACAATTCTTTATATATGATATCCATTTCTGCCTTTGTTTAGCCTAGAGACGTCTGTTTTTCAAGCACAAGGCCAACTGTGAAGCTAGTCGCTGCAAATCATGATGATACATGGTGAATACCTGCACTCACAATGAGAACATTTGTTATAAAAAGTGTTATTAAGTTATATAACTCAGTAGAAGATATGAAAGAATTGGATGCACACTGTTGGGATAACATTTCAAAAGGAAACGAAAGAATACCAAAAAAATTGTTAATAAAACAGTGAAAACCCACATGTCCTGCTCAAGACTTACATATCATTGTGTTTTCACTCTGTCATGTAAACAACTTCATGGCTAATCAAACATTCTTGCCATAATTAAGTAATATTTTTATTAGAAAATTATCATAAAAATAAGTAATGAGGAGATTAGACAAGAATAAGGTTTACAGTTCCTATAAAAACTATTAACCTCAGTATTTCACATTTTATTGTTATATAACATTGAATCATAGTGGAGTTAATTTGACTTTACTGACACTGATCAACAGAAAAAGACATTAATATTAAAGTAAAAATAGATCTGTGCAAAGAGGTTGCATTTTTATATTTACAAATATAAAACGCAAAATAATTAAACATAAGCTTTAATATGACACACCTAAATGATCATTGGTGCACCTAATTGGTTTTAGAAATCATATAATTAGTTAATTAGAACCTCAGAAAGGTGATTTGCAAGCCAATAAGGTACAGAGGACACTATTGTCACTTTGCTTTATTTGTTATATACCCACTTGGAGAGTACCAAGACTTCTCATCAGCTTTTAATACCACCCAGTCTCACCTTCTTGCTGAGAGACTTATACAAGATTTTAATGTGGACTTCAGTTTGGTCGGGTTACTGATTGGATTTTTAAAAGAACTGAAATAAACAAAAGTGAATGTTTGTATGTCTGACATGCTGTCCTCTTCCACAGAGTCCCCTGTGGGCGGTGGTCTTTCACCTTTTTTATTAATCCTCTACATAAATGGTTATCACAGTAAAATTGAGAACAAGCTCATCTTAAAATCTGGTGAGGGCTCAGAGATGGTAAGCCTACTTAATAAGAATGAAGCCAGTCATGATTCAATGGTAGACAATTTTGTTAGCTGGTGTGATGAGTGTTCTCCACACCTTAACTTTACAAAAGACTTGGAAGTAATAATCAATTTTAAAAGAAACACCAAACATTTCATCCACAACAAACAATCATCAAAGACCAATCAGTTGAGATTGTTGAGTTAAACATTTCTGGGGAAATTCATAGACTGAAACCTGACTTTTAATAAAAACACAGAAACCACTGCAGAAAGGGACAGCAGTACCTTTACTGTTAAAGGTAGCCAAGTCTTTCTAGTGTGAGTCCTACCATTATGCCACTCTTTTATAAGTTTGGAATTGAGTCCATTTTTATTGGGGCCTCATGTATAAACGAAGAGTATGCACAAAAATGTTGTGTATGCCCATTTCCACGCTCACATTGCGATGTGTAAAAACTAAACTTGGTGTAAAGCCACGCATATTTTCCGAGTTTTCGGCTCGGTTTTGCAAACTGGCGGCCTCCAGCATCAAAGCAGTGCTACTGTTCCTGTGTGGTTTCCTTTTATTTTTTTTTTTTGATTCTCTTCCTTGACGGAGTAACACATATCAAGGTCAAATCTCACAGAGTGGTTTAACAAGCAAGTATTATGGAAAGTAAGGTTTATTTTGTCACACAGGACTCATCCGCTACATTCTCAATCTTAGTTGTTGGCATTGACAAAAGTTCAAGGTTCCAAGGATAAAAAACTACCATCTCAAATACTCTTTCATTCCAACTGCTATTATTTTCTAAATAAGTTCAACTTTAACAACTCATTCACAGATTTGTTTCATAGGATGAACATTTAACATTTGTATCGACCATTAGTCGAGTCTAAATGTAGGTTTAATTTTCATATGAATAATGCTTGTTCTAATATTTCACCATAAGTATCATGTTCACTGCTATATTATATTTATTTGTATTAAGTTTATGTATGACAGTGTTATTTGTGATGTGTTTTTAATGTTATATTGTGGTTTTTCTGTGAAACCTGTTGACAAACCAAACTTCCTTCTTGGGACAATAAAATTTAATTGAATTGTATGTGGTTGTAGTATAAATGCTCCTGTATCTGGTAGATCCAACTAGAGTTAAGTCAGAATAATGGCCTAATCTACACAATTAAAACAAAGGAATACTTCAAATAATCCTCCATGAAAAGAAGACTGAGAAGCACAATACGTGATGAATACAAGAAATTATCCAAGTCACTGAATACCCCTTGAAGTCTAGTTAAATCAAACTTTAATAGCTGTAAATCTGCCTAGAGCAGACAGTTCAGAAAAAATGGGCAACTGTGCAAAAAGAACACTAGTGAGTGAGGCTAGAAAGAGACGTATTAGAACTCTAAAAGAGTTACTGGATATTAAGGAGAAGATTAGAGTGACTGCATACAACACCAGTTGCCTGGGCGCTTCATCCATCATAGCTTTACAAGAGATTGGCAAAAAGAAGCCACTATTAACCTTAGTATTAAACCCATGTGTCACTCAGCCTATGAAGACAGTGTTAAAAGTATTAGCCATGAGTGTCAGTCAGGCAACTGTATAGACTCATCTCGTGTAGGCGTAATGGTATAGACTCATCTTACACAAAGCATCAGGCCCAATCGTTACGTGGGTGACAGTGTAGACGCATCTTCTCCTATCCTCATAATGGCATCTTGTAAGAAATGTTTTTAAGAGGTTGAGGTGTTGCACACTCTTGACAGTAATACGCGCAGTGATGTTGAGCAGCCTCTCATCAATAGTGATGATAAAGTGAATCTGTCTTCAACCAGTGAAAGTAAACTGGACAGTGAAACCGAAAATCATTCTGATGAATCTGAAAGTGATGCTCACGTTTGGGTTTCTGTTCATCCTACTTCAAGTAAACCTAGCACCACCTTGTTTTGATTTTGTGGGGCACCCAGAAATAAAAGTGAATGTTGACAGCCAAGATCTACTTACTTATTTGAAGTTATTTCTTGATGATGACGTGATTGAAAGAATTATTGTTTAGACAACCCGTTATATTGATGTTGAACAGTGTTGGGTAAATGATCATACGCCTAAGCAGCTTTCCTGCTCAAAGATATACAAAACAAAAGATATATTTTTACAGTATATATGATATTAGCATCATCATTATTATTCATTTCATAGTATTACTATTAGTATTCATTATTATTATTATTTCACTTCACGGGTCCTACCTGCGTGGAGTTTGCATGTTCTCCCCGTGTCTGCGTAGGTTTCCTCCGGGTGCTCCGGTTTCCTCCAAAAGTCCAAAGACATGCAGGTTAGGTGGATTGGCGATTCTAAATTGTCCCTAGTGTGTGCTTGGTGTGTGGGTGTGTGTGTGTGCCCTGCGGTGGGTTGGTGCCCTGCCCGGGGTTTGTTTCCTGCCTTGTGCCCTGTGTTGGCTGGGATTGGCTCCAGCAGACCCCCATGACCCTGTAGTTAGGATATAGTGGGTTGGATAATGGATGGATGGATATTATTATTATTTGTATCATTATACTTGTAACACTTCTTTGTTCTTCTAGTCTTTTGCACATTTTATAGTAGAAAGATGAGATTTATTAAAAATAACATTTTTCAAGCCAAAATAATGCAAAGCATTTAACATTTTCTTTTGAGATAAAATGTAACGCTATAGAGTTTAATAAGGTCAAGAAGGTTCTAAGATTTGATTGTGACGTAAATTGAGCTTTTTGGTCATCTCAATCTAAATAGTCAATAAATAAATAAATAAATAATCAATCTTTCTCAAGCTAAATAAGGAAAAAACAGAAATCTTACTAGTTGGTAAAAATGGAAATAATGAGGGTATTAGAATTAAACTTTATCCCATAGCGTTAAAAGTCAATGTGGAGATAAAGGATTTAGGTGTAATCACGAACTCTGACCTAAACTTTAAAATGCACATTAACACAATTACTGTGCTTTTTTTAATTTAAGGTACATTGTGAAAGTTACACCTCTTATTACACTGCAAGATGCTGAGAAATTAATTAATGATTTTGTTTTTACTTGACTAGACTGCTGTAATGTACTCCTAACAGGACTACCTAACAAAGACATCAATTTCTTGCAGTTACTTCAGGATGCACCAGTAAGAATCTTAACCAGATAAAAGAAAATCTGAGCACATTTCTCTAGTTTTAGCATTGTTACATTAGTTACCCATGTCTTTTAGAATTAACTTTAAAATACTGCTAAGGATATATAAAGCCTTAAATAATCTTGCCCCTTCTAATACTTTGGAGTGCATGCCCCTTTACATACGGAATCGTAACCTTTTCGTAGCTACTTTTTAGTTGAAGTCCTATTAAAATATACAGAACATACATTGAATTATCATACTCTTTAGGGATTTGCAGTCTTTACTAACCTCTGCTTTTAGTTATCTGTTTTCTCTATGATGGTGTTTTGCGTCACCACCAACTGATCAAGGCACTTTCCAGCCACCTGTGATGTCTGAATGAAGGCGGGTTCCCCAGATGTCCATGCATAAGTGGAACCAGCATTATGGTTTAAGGATCTTCTCTGCAGCACACCTTTTAAGGCTTGTGAGGGTACAGGGTACAATGAATGTAGCAAAATATTCCTGGAGGAAAACCTGATGTGCATTTATACTAGAATCGAATGGCGATTACCTGTTTGAGGTTTCAAGTAACTAATGATGTGACTTCTAAAACCGGTTCATGGACCAGTGATGATTCAGGGGTGTCATATTCAATAACATTAAATACTTACAGTAAGTAATCAATTATTTTGTGTTTCATATTTCTAATTGAAGAGTTCTCTTTTCACTTTGACATTAAAGTCTTTTGTTGACCAGTGTCAGAAATTCAAATGAAATCCACTGTGATTAAATATTGCACAATAATAAAATGTGAAAAAATCTGAGGGATTTTTTACTTTTTGTAGGCACTGTATCATTAAAGCCAAATTATATTTGACTGTTTTGTCAGTAATGTGCCGTTTTATTTGGATTTAACATTAGTCAGTCAATCAGCCATTTTCTAACCTGCTTATTCTGGAAAAGAGTTGCAAGGGGATGCTGGAGACTATCCCAACTAGCACAGGGCACAAGGCAGGAACAGGGTGCCAGTCACAGGGTATTCACACACACACTAAGCACACACAAGGATCAATTTATTATCGCCAATGCACCTAACCTGAATGTCTTTGGACTGTAAGAGGAAACTGGAGCACCTGGAGGAAATCCACACAGACTCCACGCAGGCAGGTCCCGGGACTCAAACCCAGGTCTCCTTGCTGCAAGACAGAAGCGCTACCAATGTGCCACCCCCATTAGAACATTAAATGTGCAAAAATTGTTGACCTCTAAGTAAGGTCCAGTCCAGTTAAATGAGACATGGAACAAAACAAAGTTTTTGTACTTAGTGCAAATACTTCCAAATAGGAAGATGTCACTGACAACTTTTAGGTTGACGGCTTGATCTCTATTGTGGCTAAATCTTTACTAAATGTGCAGGATGGACTGGCGTCTAAATCAGGATGGGAGCTGGCTCTTTGCTGGGAAGGGAGAACAAAATAGAAGTACCCATAATTATTAAATATCAAAAATTTTGGCAATAGGGCTTAAAGCTCATTACTTACGGTGTGTACTGTAGAGTTGTAATACTGTGATGTTGTTCATAATGCTACATATCAATAACTGTATACATTGCAGCAATTGCTTTGGTGTTCTTCTATTCCCTGCGACACTTGCCATCTGTACCATTTTCAATATGTTACACAGGATCCCAAAGTGAATAAGAGAAAAAAAAAAAACAATATCTGTAGCACAGCCATCTTTTTCTCTTATGAAATGGATACTAGTCTGCATTGTAATACCTTATGGTGTGTCTAGGGATGACCTGAACAGACAACTGCTCTAAAACAGATAGATTTTGGCTTTCCCTAAGGAACCTTGATTCCATGTACATGTTTTCATTAGCATTTGTTTAAAATGCAATTTTACTTTTACTATTTTGGCTTAGCAAAAATATGTGACATTGCTAATCTATCTATCCATCCATCTCTCTGTGTTAACAATCTCTTGCCTGCTTTGACTGTATATTTTGCCACTCCCTTCGACTCTCTCCATTTCCTGGGGCCTCACGTGTAAAGCCTAGTATAGATTCTGTACTATAATTTTGCTTACACTTGAAAGTAAAAATTGCATATGCACAAAAAACCATACATATGGCAGGTGTCACATAAAGTTTCTTTATAAATCTCAAAGTAACTTAAAATTATGCACATGTGCATGCACTTTTAGTCATTTCCGGCCACTTCCTGTCAGTGTATGTTCTTCAATACTAATGATCTAATGATCTAAGGAAAAAAAAAGCAGAAAATAAACCTTAAGTGAATATAAACTTGCAAAATTGCTGATTGAGATGGAAAACTACAAAAACAGTTTCTTTGATGGTGTTTCTGAGAGAGTCATAAATAGAAGGAAAAACTAAGAGTGGAAGCAAGTGACAGCAGCTGAGTGGAGAGTGCAATAGCAATATGCCATAATGTAGTGCCCAAACCACTGCCAGTACACAGCATAGATTGACTCAAGTTGTATGTACAGAACTGTGCGATATAAAGAACATTCTTATTATTTTGCCATGTAAATATCAATTTTGCAATACATACAAGTCTGTTTACATTCGACATGCAATATCCAAATGTGCCATCAAAATGCAACAAACCCTTCTGAGGCTGTACAGCAGTGTGCTGTCCAACGAGTCTAGACCCTGCAATCTACCTTTTAATGAACCAATGATCCATTTTCTCACTGATTGTGTTCTAGAATGCCTTTCATTATGTCGGATGTCTTATGGTATGCACATTGTCACCTGAAAGAAAGATAATGCAAGTTGTTTTCTAAAGTGCTAAATGTAAGCGCAGTTTAATTAATTAGGCATACTTACCAAGAAGTATTTACCAATCATTACACAGAACATGACCCTGAAGTTTGCTTCCCACACTACTATTTGATAAAATAATTGTGGGTTCAACTGGGCCACCTCACACCAAAATTAGTCAGACACATTTGGGCATCACATATTAGTTGTATATTGATTGAATTAAAGTGCTTTCTGTTTACGAACATGTGCAGTCAATTATGCTGATTAAATTAGGAAAATCTGCAATTTCTCCAAATTGCTTTTTGATTTTGGCTTGTTTAACTTGATATTAAGATATTGGATATATCCAAGTTGTATCTTAATTATACAAACCCACTCAAATGACACGACTGGGATCAGATACAACTGCAAGATTCTTGAATAATCAGCCAGTTCACTCTGAAAAGCATCCATCACCAAATAACTTGTTAAAACCTGTAATGGAATAGGGATTGCGTGATTTTCATGTGATAGTCTACGTAATGTGGGCTCCAATTCAACACACAACTGAAAGAAGACGCTGCTAAGTCTGTGAAATACATGAGCTACAAATATCATTGCAAGTCATTAGTGATTTTCTCTAAAACAACTAACACTGCCATTGCCAATTATGTCCTACAACACACAGCACCTACTTTTTGTAGATAAAATAGACAGGCTACACACTAAGACAATTACCATTAATCATTTAATCTAATAAATTTAATAGTGCGTTGCACACAACAGGTGACTCAGAGGAATCCCTCACCACCTTATCCTAATGGAACTATAAGTGTACTAATCCTGTTGCTTACAATAATAATAATAATAATAATAATAATAATACATTTTATTTATATAGTGCCTTTCCTATGCTCAAGGCACTTTACAGAGTTTAAGAAAGAACGGCAGGGTATACAGTATATAGCATTGTACTAAACCAGATAAATAAATAAAGAAGAGAAACATAGTAAATTCAGACAAAAGCCTAACAGACAACATAATTGATGGTGTAGCACACACACATACAGGTTACATGAGCATCTTGACACAAAGGCAAACTGAAAGAAGGGTAATAAAGTCAGGTAGAGCTAAAAGCCTCCCTGAACAGATGAGTTTTGAGTTTTGTTTTTTAAAAGAATTCATGGGGTCAGCTGACCTGATTAATTTCAGCAGGTCATTCCAGAGTCTGGGCGCTTTACAGCTGAAGGCCCTGTCACCCATGGAGTGTAGATTAGTGTTGGGCAAAACAATATTGCCAGAATCAGAGGAGCTTAGTGGGCGAACAGAGGGACTCTTGCAGCCGAGTTTTGAATAAGCTGGAGCTGTGATATAACATTAGAAGGGACACCTGCCAGTAGGGAATTACAATAATCGATGCGGGATGTGATAAAAGCATGGACAAGTTTCTCAGCATTAGAAAAGGAGAGGAAGGAGCGAACAAGTGATATGTTATGGAGGTGAAAGTAAGAAAGTTTCTTAATGTGATTTATGTAAGTGGAATAAGAAAGGGAGGAATCAAAAATGACACCATGATTCTTTGTAGTAGAGGCAGGTCTGATGAGATCACCACCAAGATGGACTGGGAAGGAGCTCATTTTATTAAGTTGCACTTTAGTCCCAATTTGCAGGAGTTTTGTTGCAGTTTCATTTTAAAGAGTTTTGCTCCATCCAGGTATTAATTTCACTGAGGCAGGTTGTGAGCTGAGAAAGTTCTGATGAAGTTCCACTTTTAACATTGAAATAGAATATAGTATCTTCTGCATAAAAATGATAACCCAGTCCAAAGCTACGAATAATATGGCCAAGGGGAAGCATATAAATGCAGAAGAGAAGAGGGCCGAGGACAGAGCCCTGATGAACTCCTTGTGTGACTGGCACTGAGCTGGATCTGTTGTTGCCAAGACTACCTCTTGCCTATCAGTCAAATAGGACTTGAACCACTGGAGGGCAGTGCCAGAGATACCGAACATGTTCTCTGTTCTGGACAGTAGAATTTCATGTCTGACTGTGTCAAATGCTGCACTGAGGTCTAATAGAATTAATATGCTGGTTTGTCCATAGTTTGATGCCATAAGCAAATCATTGGTTACCCGTAGCAGAGGAGTTTCACAGCTGTGCTGCGCCCTGAAACCAGACTGAAAGGGTTCCATCAAATTATGAGAAGTTAAGTAGTTGGTGAGTTGGGAAGCTACAACATGCTCAAGAACTTTTGACACAAAAGGTAAGTGGGAAATAGGCCATAAATTGTTAAGATTGTCAACATCAACAACAACAACAACAACATTTATTTATATAGCACATATTCATACAAACAGTAGCTCAAAGTGCTTTACATAATAAAGAATAGAAAAATAAACACAATATGAAAACAAAATAAATCAGCATTAATTAACATCAAATAAGAGTAAGGTCCAATGGCCAGGGGGGACAGAAAAAACAAAATAAAAACTCCAGACGGCTGGAGAAAAAAAAATAAAATCTGTAGGGATTCCAGACCATGAGACCGCCCAGTCCCCACTGGGCATTCTACCTAACATAAATGAAACAGTCCTCTTTGGATTTAGGGTTCTCACGGAAAGGCTTGATGATGATGGTCACGTAGAATTCTGCCTTTTAGTCCATCCATCATTGTTGGACATCAATCATCCAACATCAAGACCAGACTTTTTAACATTGGGTTTACAGAAGCGGTTTTAAAAGTGAGCGGCACAGAGCCAGTGTCAAGGGATGTGTTTATTATTGTTGTAATAGTTGGGATTATGGCATGAAGGCAGGATTTAAGTAGTGTGCTGGGGATGGGGTCCAGTACACAAGTAGTCGGCCTCATCTTACAAAGCAGGTTATTAACAAAAGCAGAAGTGACTGGTGAGAACTTAGAGAAGGAGCTGGATGGAGTGGGAGAACAGGGAAAGATATAAACAGATGATGTATTTATGTTAGTTGAATTATTTAGATCTTTAATTTTGTTACGGAAAAAGTGGAGGAAGTTCTCACAGACTTCAGCAGAAGAGGTAGTTGGGCCAAATGCGGGTTGGAGTAGTTTATTAACTACAGAGAACAAAACCCTTGGGTTATCATGGCCACTATTATTTTGCCATAATGGTGTTCTTGGCAGTGGTTAGTGCTTCTCTGTAAGCTCTTTGGTGGTCAGAGAAAGCCTGGATGTGCACGGTGAGGCCAGTCTTACGTGACTTTCTCTCAAGGCGTCGGCCAGCTGCTTTCATAGATAGCAATTCTGAATTATACCAAGGAGCTGAACGTTTAAAGGAAGCCTCCTTATGTTTTAAAGGAGCTGTTTTATCTAATGCTGAATGAAGGGCTGAGTTATAGTGGTCAACAAGACTATCTAGTGTTGACGGAGTAGGTGCAGACAGTAAAAGATCAGAAATGGATCCAGAAAGAACAGAGGGACAGATATTTTTAAGGTTTCTGTAAGAATTTTTTTGTTTACGGGTAAGAGGAGGGAGAGATAATGAGACAGTAAAAAGTACTGCTTTATAGTCAGAGAGTCCCAAATCAGTGCTGTAAATGCTGGCAACAGATAGTCCAGAAGTACAGATCAGATCCAATAGTATATGACCACCAGAGTGGGTGGGAAAATCATGTTGTGTCAAGTCAAAACAGTCCAGTAAGGACAGGAAATCATTTCTCAGTGTAGATGTGGGGGTGTCAATATGGATGGCGAAATCACCAAGAAGGATAGCTCTCTGGAAAAAGGAGCTTAAATGGGTTAAAAGTTTAGTCAGATCAGATAAGAAGGATGCAGAAGGTATTTTGGAGGATGATAAATAACAATAAGTGAGACAGGACCTGATTCCATTATTAGTTTAAGAGCCAGACACTCGAAAGAAAATGGACAATCAATTGGGATTCTTTTGATGTGTAAATCCACTCTGACAATTACTGCAATTCAACCGCCTTGTCTTGAGCTGTGAGGCTCTGAGAGAAAAGTGTATCTAGGTGGTGTCACCTCCGTGAGAGACGTAAATTCATTTGGTTTTTGCCAAGTCTCCGTTAAACACTGTATATCAAGTTTAGTGTCAATGATGAATTTTGACAGCACTAATGCTTTACCATTAAGAGATCTCAAATTAAACAATTCAATATAAGTTAAGAAGGCTTCTGTTCGCACAGAGCTGTGACCGGAGTTTATTTTCACATAATGTAAATTTGGCACATTAACACTTATGTTTCCAGGGCAGTGAGTAGGACGCCATATTCCTGAGCAAATGCCAGCGGTGGTCTTTTCATTTGCAGCCCGGCAGTATCGGCGACCTGACCTGCGATGTACATATTTCGGGCGCCACAAAATACTGTGCCTTTTAGGATATTCTAGTCAGACCATTTGCTGTGGACAAACTGTTTAATATGAAGGAGTTTGTCACGAGAGTATTTTAGTATACTGAGCAATACGTATCTGATAGCATCGGAGAAGCAGCAAAGCACAGCGGAGCCAGTAGGACAGGCGAGTGCAGTAGTGTAGATGAGCGGCGATAGCAAAGCATCAGAAAGCATGGCAGGAGGAGGTAGAAGGATTTGGAGGTTCCAACATACAGCTATAAACAGTTACGCTGGGTATTACAAGCATGATCACCCCAGAGCCACAAGCCATGTGGGTATGAACATCAGATCAGTTCTTAGTCATACAGCATCGTAAAATGAATCGGGAGCAGACCAGCATAGCAAATATAATCAAGGACAGAGATCATCCCAGGCTCCTAGATCATCAGGTAAAAAGAAATGTTCGTAGGTCTTGTCCCGTGATCCACAGATTCAGTTGTTCTCAGTCAAAGTAAAGTCCATAAAATGTGTAAAAATGAAAACAAATCCATACAATTCGAGTCAGCTGCATCCACGAACTATACATACAATAAAGAAAATAAAACAAGCATAAGAAAGTGTAGGATTAAAGCAAATTTTGCAAAAAGTGTTGTTAACAGGGAGGAGTGGCAACAGCATGCGTGCACCAGCATCCCCTCCCAAACTTCAATGTTTTCATGACTTGGCTGACCATCTGGCTCATAGGAGAATCAATGAGGTCATCCAGTGGGCTCCATTTTCTCAACTTTGTGTTTCATTAGATTTAAGGCTCTCAACACAGAGAAAGTTTTAACAATGCGTGTAATGTCATACATGCACGTCCCTCCGTTCCTGACGACAGAGGCCAATCCAATTCTATATATCTCCCTTAGTTTTAGTTTTGGTAAAATAATCTGAAAAATGTATTATAGAATAATAACGTAATAAAACCAATAAATAAACTAACTCACTTATTTCCTGTACAAGTCTGTTCTGCTGACCTCTGAGGTAAATTCCAATCAGAGTCACACAAAACAGGCTCGTACTATGAGCCTGCCTTGGCCACCTCTTAGTAAACTCAGATTGGAACTCTTATTATTTAAAACTACTACCCCATTAAGCATGTATTGCCAACATTGAAGACAAAATTAGTTCAAAAACATAGGAATGTGGCATTGAAATGTACAACAAAATGATTTTTTCTGTTCACTTCTGTTTACTTCATTGTCCTGCCACCTGGAGTTGCTAAAATGTATAGCTGGGCGAAATGATGATTCAGGACAAGATAGGAATCTTGGGGTGTCAACTGGGTGACAAAACCCTGTTTAATTAGAATAAAAATTACGGAAAAAGAATAAAAAATTAAGCACTGCAATGAGGTTTAAACAGAAAACATTCCTCTTAGTTGGACACGTGTGATATACAGTAGGTTTCAGGCTTGAATCAGCACAGAAACCAGTTCCATATCAAAATGCGACAATATTCTCCATCTTAATTCTACCTTTATATTGTGCAGACCAAAAGGGGCGGGCTTCTTTCGTCCAGTGCCCTCCAGGGGTGGTTTCTCAAGACACTGAGGGAAGAAGGAGACAAGTCTATTAGCAGCAGTGCTCAGTCTCATCTCAGGGAGATACTACTTACTTTGGGTGAGCCCGGAAGGTAACCCTCCGGTGCACATGTGTGACAAATGCTGACTTCAAGAAAGTCTCAGTAGAACTTATGGATGGTTGAAACTTGCTATAATATTAGCCAATTTGTATGCCAAGTTTGGTTTTCACAAGTCCTGACTTTTACATAAGAAACAGAATATACGCATTTCTGAGCATAAGCAATTTTATTCATGAAGTCTCTGGTCATTACTTTTAGTTTGAATTTTTCAAAAAATACTTCACTACTCACTAGTAGTATTCCTTACACAGAATAGCCATTCAAAGCTAATTTCAGTAGGGGCTGACAGGAGCTGATATTCATCTACAGAACTACAAGGCTGTATTCTTATCCTCCTTGGTGTTAACCCTGAAGTGTGACTCTGTCTTAAAATTCAATGTAAATATGACTTTTCCCCTTAATCGGGGTGACGTGTAATGATAAGCTTTAGCCTGAACAACTCTTGGGATGGTATTCTTCTTCCACCTGTTGGATAAAATAACATAATTCTGCAAAAACATCTTTAATATTTCTATGCATTCTGCCACTTTATGGTAACGCTAAAGCAGCTCATCAATATTCATGAGTGGGACGTTGCCTTCAACCAAAGAGAGAGTGGCAAAAGAAAGGCCATAAAGTCAGTTTTAGAAGAAACTGAAAGTGAACCATTGCTCAAATCAAAATATAGTGATAACAGACGTTGACACAGATAGTGAAACTTTTGCATACGGCACTGTATGACAGAATTTGGTCACCTGAAGGTTCAGCATGGAATAAGTAGATGTGTGTCAAAAAGGTTAAATAAGTGCAATCAAGCAGAAGGACAAGAAAGACATTCGCCCCCTAAGCACTCTTCACAATGCAGCAACTGTTGTTCATGTCAGGAGAAATGTGGAAGCCTACAATAACACAAGTGACACGTTATTCATGTGGTTAAGGTATTGACATTTTCCCTTTTCAAACAGCAGAAAAACATATAATAAAAAGTTATGTACAAAGAAACACGCTTCAACTGTCCCTTTTAAAACACTGGGCTGTGTGTTAGTCACTCTTTCAAAATATACCTCCCAAAAAATATGTTTTAAATCTGCATCAGTATAACAGTGGACTTTAGACAAAACTTTCCTTCTGTATTTATGTTGACGTTTTCGTATTTACATGTTTCTCTTACGTTTAGTAACATTTTTTTTATTGAAAAAGTTTTTTGACCCACTTTCCTGGAGGTAAACATAACATTAAGGAGGTTAAAAGAACAGACTTTGGAGAGACAGTCTGAATTAAACAGTTTTATGAACTGCCAAGGTACCTGGAACTACTAGAAAGAGTTCTGACCTGGTGTTCCTGTCTCATACTGTAAGTAGGTCAACATCTGACTCCAAAGACCTTTGAGGGACAGGCAAATTTATGCTTAGAGTCGGTAAGTGAGTTGAGAAAGAAAGTGATAAGGCAGGAAAAAGGGAAGGTAGGTGAGTTGGTGAGCCACTCCACTCATTTGAAAGCAGTACAAGGCCACCTTTGATACATCAAGAGAGGTGGGGAGGATTTTATTTTCCTGGATTTAATTTCTATTCAGCCACGTGTGAGTCCCACCCTGCTCTCTTTTGGCAATAAGCACCCCATTTTATGTGGCTTCCTTGCTATTATTCAGAAATGTACACAGATACTATTGTGTATTTTGTTTGACTTTATTTTTGCATGTTAGTTTAATTTAATAATATGTGTTTAAATGTTTTCAGATAAATGATCAGTTGAAAGTATGCATTATAACAATAAATTCAAATGAATACACTGAATGAACTGTGGTGGGCTGGCGTCTTGCCCAGGGTTTGTTTCCTGCCTTGTGACCTATGTTGGGTGGGATTGGCTCCAGCAGACCCCCCGTGACCCTGTGTCCGGATTCAACGGGTTGGAAAATGGATGGATGGATGGATGGACACTGAATGAACTAATGCTATTCTAACGTTTATTTCTTGGGGACAGGAGGTTTTTGTCTTCATCAGAGGAAAATGATTTTGCTTTGTTTAATTGATTTCATTTCTGCTTTTTCCACATTGTAGTTCATTTTAAATAAAAACATTTCAGTGTTCATATTAGCAGTGTTTTTAAACTACATTTGTTTGATAGTTTCTATTCTAGCAAGTAATAATAAAGCAAATAAAATTGCTGGTGTCTGCTGTTAAAGACCTAATTTGCATTGTAACAGTCTGCCCCTAAAGTCTTTTCTCCTTCCCTGTACAGATAATTAAAACTACATAAAAATAGCAGTCTTAAGCAGTTAAAGAAACAGCAGTTTAAAAAAAGGCACAGGAGATGTCTGGATATAAATATATAGGGAAAACAAAGATTAACTTTTTACCACTTTAATATGTATAATTGAGAGTTTGAGGTAAATGACATTTCAAAGGAGCATATCCATAGAAAAACTCCAAATCATTAAAAATCAAACATACACACTGAGTGTCACAGGCTACATGAGCCTACTCAGGTAAATCTGGCTATTAGGCAGGAACTGGCACTGACCAGAACCCCAGTGCAAAGAAGTACAATTTTCATATCAGGCCACTCAAGCTAACTTATGTATACAATGGAGGGATGACAGTGCCAACATACCCACCTCCTCAAGATAGTAACCACTTTGGGAATCAAACTATAGTCCCAGGAGCTAGGAATCAAAAGTGCACTATAAACTGAAAATAACAACAAAATGTGCACTTATACAACTCCACTAGATTCGGTCCTTCATTGGCAGGTATTGTTCTTTAAGAATAAAATCCACATAATAATATTGGTGTCAAAAGGAATTAATTTTTTTTCTCACCTATACTTAGTTTCAAACAATATCCTGTCAACAGGAAACTTTTATGCCTTCGGGGCCTCTTTTCTTCGTTCTGCCATTAGACTCAAGTTGAGAAATTTACAACAAAGCTGTTAATTAGAAGTAACTATATATATTATATTTAGCCTTTTCTTTGTGTTTAATCATAAAAAAAGCTGTGAATCCCAAATCTTGCTATTCCAGGTAAACCTGTTTTCTTCTGTTTTTGTGAATGTGATGTTTAGGTTAAATACCATATCAATTGAATTCATAATATAACATATTTTTAAGCCTGCTTAATCCAAGATGATATTTGCATCATTGGCATGTTCCATAAATCCAGGAAACAGAAAACGCTAGAAAAGCTGAAAGTTTCAGCCCAGAAGAAGGGTGTAGCCATTCCACTGTCCATCCTCTCAGGTAAAGACGTTGACCTGCCAAGTGATGGGGTATGTGCTCAATGTGATAATCTGGGCTTGAATGCATGCTTTGACAAATCTGACCAAGGATACCAGACCAGAATTGGAGAGATGTTTATTATGAAGGATCATGTATTTTACCATCAGAACAATAGTGGCAAAAGACTGGAAATTGCCAACCTGTTTGCACCAGTGGATCCTGAAAAAACCCTGGGGGAGATCATGTGGAGCAAGTGAAGATCATGATTAGAATTTGTAAGTACTTTTATTGTCTGGGGTGGGCAACAGATGTGACTATGTGGGTCAAACTTTACAGAGTGCCAGAAGGAGGGAACAGTAAAACAAAGGAATAGAGTAGAAGTAAGAAAGTCCTGTTCCTGTGTTGGGAGAACCGTTCATAAACGTTTAGTGTCAAAAGAGGGTCCCTTTGTGAAGAGTCATGCAGGGGCAAAATATATTCTTCTGCTAAAGGATAGTGCAACAGGGTGGATGGATGTGGTCACCTTAGCAAACATCAAAGTGGACAGTATAATGGGGAAACTGGGAGTACTGCTGAGGGGGTAGCTTATTTAGATGTTCAGTTCCTACCTCATATACTATAGTTAAGATGTTAGGACTAAA
This sequence comes from Polypterus bichir lapradei, assembly GCA_026402145.1. Lineage (NCBI taxonomy): Eukaryota > Metazoa > Chordata > Cladistia > Polypteriformes > Polypteridae > Polypterus > Polypterus bichir. Next base: position 19,724,252 of record JANRMT010062831.1, on the reverse strand, counting down.
GGGGGTTAAAGCCATGGCCTATCTCCCGGAAACAATTGATGACATGATGACAAATGTAAAAGCTTGCATAGACTGTAATTCCCAAGATTGATGCGCACAACAGGTGCAGAATGGGATCACTGGTTGTCTTACCTGCTTTATGTCATTATGTTCTGCAGATTCCACAGCCATCTACTGGGTTTGTCCAGCTGCCAAGAGACATTTTTGAGGGAGACTGTGAAAATGTGAGTTAGAAGTCTATTTTAATATGTATTTCATAAACATATGAAGAGTTTGCTCACCTGATGCAGCTGGAAGCAAGGGAGATGAAGAACAGTGGCGCCAGTCACGACACCAGGAATGAAAAGCATACTTTTATCCAGGGATGTAAAGTACGTGTATTTAAACTAACATTAAATGTGTTTAACTGGCAGGGGACTTATGTGGTGATTGATCAGAAAGGTCTTTACCATTTTACCAAGTTTGTTTGCCAGACCAAGAGTGGGGAAAACAAAAAGGACTTTGCATATGAATGCTTTGAAATTGTGACAGAAAGAAAATTCAAACCTTCCTTCCTTTCAAACTTTACCCCACTGAGTTGAGAAAGAGGATGGAATTAGTCTAAACTATAAGTGCTCCATCTGTGGCCAGACACCATGATGACTTACCTTGAAAAGAGACAGTGACGTGAGAACAGGAAAATAAAAAGACACATATTCAAATATCTTATTCAAATGTCTTGAAATTTTTCTATAATGATTTGTTCTTATTTCTGCCTGTTTGTTCTATTTTTAAGGTCAACATTGGGGGAAAGGTCTTGGGTGCAATTGGTTCTGCTGCAAGAAGGGGGGGAAATGATGGAGAGCTGCTTGAATGTAATTAACATTTGTAGGCATGTCTACAAAAATAAGCCACCACTCTGAGGTGGCTAGAGCAGTAGAATGAAGCGCCGCTGACTGTTCAATCTGTTTTTGTATGATACCTGTAAGACCAGTTGAATCTTTGACTGCCAGCACACCAATGGCCCAGCGTTGTTTCATGCCTGTCAGGGGAGATGTCCATTTGAATCTGTGAGTTTTGCGGAAAGTAGAGAAGAGAAGAAGAAAGGCACATAAGTCGGTTATGCATAGGAGCTGCAAAAGAATTAAAGTTCTGGAGAGAAAGAAAAAATGAAATTTAAGTAAGTTACCTACAAGATTCGGCCATGCATGTTTTTGTGCTGGTGGATATATGCATGTGTCAGACAGACGCTGGGTAATAGGAGGTATTCAATGGAAGAGAGTGTGTATGCACTGGACATTTAATCAGCATCACTGATTGAGTGTGCTAAGTGGAAGATGGAACAATTGGCCAGGTAATCTGCGCCTGCCATATTAAACCAGAAAAGATCCAGCAAGGGTCATCTTTTGACTGTCTGACATTGGAGAGGTGTAGCTGAACAATCAAGTAGCAATCCTTAAAATTGAATATTAGTGTATAGAGAGTTTTAAATGAGATTTTGTCTTTTGTGCTTTTGCCAATTTCACTTTTTCTTATGGTAACTATTCTTTTTTTCTGTCCTCTTGATTTTCTTCTTGTGGAAGGAGGAGGAAGAAGAATTGTCAGTCATTTTCTAACCCACTTAATTGTGTGGGTTGCCAGAGCCTATCCCAGCTAGCACAGGGAGCAAGGTAAGAACAAACCCTGGACAGGGGGCCAGTCCATCAAAGGGTGAACACATACACCACACACTAGAGCCAGTTTATATCGCCAATCCACCTAACCTGTATGTCTTTGGACTGTGGGAGGAAATTGGAGGAAACTGATGCAAACATAGGGAGATCATGCAAACTCCCCTATTAGAACAGGTGCCGAAGTAAGGGCCTGCTTTAAGTCATGAAATGCAGCTTCAGCTTTACTGTCCCATACCACATTGTTAGGGACCCATTTCTTTGTTAAATCTGTTAAGGGTGCCGCTCCCTCAGACAAACAGTGGTAGTACATGGCTTGGAAAGCTTGGATCTGCTGCTTGGGTTTTGGGTGGGGCAACTTCAATATGGCATCTACAATGGAACACTGTGGTTTGACTGTACCACCAACCACCAGGTAGCCTAAATAATTGGCCTTGCACAATTTTAAGAAACATTTCTTAGGATTTAAATGATGTCCGGCTTTACCATGCGTCTGGAGAACAGCCTGAACCTGCTCTATGTGTTTCTTCCATGTGTCAGAATAGATGATAATATCATCCAAGTAGGCGGCACTATAGGAATTGTGGAGACATAGCACTTTATCTACCAAATGCTTGAAGGTGGTAAGTGACCCATGCTATCCAAATGGAAGAACCAGATATTGCCAGTGTCCACTAGGGGAATTTCAATTACAGGAAGGGGAACGATTGAAGCACAGTCCTTTTTAGGAGTCTGACGTAACTGACACTCTGGACATGAAGCACAGAAACGTCGGACCTCCTCATGTATTTACGGCCAATAAAATTGGAGTTTGATTCTCTCCAGTGTTTTTTCAGCTCCCAGATTGGTGCCTAGAAGGTGGGCATGTGCAAATTCACAAACCTGCTGCCAGAGGGTCCATGGTACAACAACAACAACATTTATTTATATAGCACATTTTCATACAAAAAAATGTAGCTCAAAGTGCTTTACATAATGAAGAATAGAAAAATAAGAGACACAGTAAGAAAATAAAATAAGTCAACATTAATTAACATCGAATAAGTGTAAGGTCCAATGGCCAGGGGGGACAGAAAAAACAAAAAAAAACTCCAGACGGCCGGAGAAAAAAAATAAAATCTGCAGGGATTCCAGGCCATGAGACCGCCCAGTCCCCTCTGGGCAATCTACCTAACATAAATGAAACAGTCCTCTTTGTATTTATGGTTTTCACGGAAGGACTTGATGATGATGATGATGATCACGTGGACTTCTGGCTTTTAGTCCATCAATGCTGGGACATCATGGTGCTTTGAGTAAGTTGGTGGTGGCGCAGGCCGCCACCACAGAAAAACCGGAAAAAGAAACAGAAGAGAGAGTAGGGGTCAGTACGGATTTTAGTGCCACCATGAATAGTTATTATAATAAATTGAACATACAGAGTATCAGGATTAAGATAAAGTGAAGTTATGAAAAGGCCATGTTAAAGTAATGTGTTTTCAGCAGTGTTTTAAAGTGCTCCACCGTATCAGCCTGGCGAATTCCTATCGGCAGGCTATTCCAGATTTTAGGTGCATAGCAGCAGAAGGCCGCCTCACCACTTCTTTTAAGTTTAGCTTTTGGAATTGTAAGGAGACACTCATTTGATGATCTAAGATTACGAGTAACAGTGACCTCACCTCCCCCTCATGCTTAACTACTCAATAAAATAAATAATTTTCTATAACAAAGTGGGGTCCGGACAGCAGGGGGTGTAAGGTACATTGACCGCTTACTGAAACTAATGTATTCTTGGCAAACTTAAGGGAATCATCATTCCATTGCTCCCATTTAAAGGAGGTCAACATTTGCCTAAATTCAAATTGTAGGGTATTTAGGTGATCAGGACTGACCTCAGGGTGTGGAGCGTCCATTTTTGCGATGTTGACAGCCCAGACATCAGGGAATCAGGCATCGTCGCCGCAACTTCCGCTGGGTCATATTTGGTAGCCACATGACTCTTTGTTGCAGGCTGTGTACATGGAGTCGGATTCTCTCCATCCATTGCCAAGCCCAACAGTTTGACTAGAGTGGTTTGCGTGATCTGGCCTTAGCCAATTCCCGGTCCTGCCCCATAGAGTTCACACTTGGGAGTGGGTTGGCAGCTCAGGGTTGGGAAAACACAGCCTCGCCTGCTGGTCTGAGGCACCCCCCACCTTTGCCAACGGTCTTTGTGGGGTCAAAGGAGGCGACATTCTCATCTGAGAGGCCATAACAAGCACCTTGCATCTCCCCTTTCCAGAAGGGCCCTATTCTGTTAGCCCATCCTGCATGCACCCAAGGGCGTAATGTTACCGGTACTTGGGTTGGAAATTGCACCTGGTCCTTTCTCAAGTCCTGTTCTTGGAACATCTTGGAGCCAAAATCCTGCTGACTACGCCAATGTGGTAAAAATAAGAAAGTAGACAAGAAAAAGGTTTGGGGATGGCCACCCCATATACTGAAAAATCAGCAAAATAAAAATAGCACATCTTTACAGATCAGAGTTCACAACTCAACTGAACTTAAAGGATTAGTCTGCTCTATAAATATGCTGGATAGGAAGAAGTGGCAGGAAGATGAATTCTGGGTACCAGAAGTGATGTAATCAGGGATGGCCGGAAATTATGCTAGTGGGTGAATCGGTAGTGATGTAACTGAGAGGCAGGGCCTTCGGGTGAACTGCAAGGAAAAAAGAGGGGAGAGGATCAGTTGCAAGCACCAACCCCTGGGCTGGCTGATAAATAACACGATTTGAGCCTGAAAACTGTCCCCCATGCCATGTGCATGTGTGTCTATATATATGTGCTAGTGCATAGGACTACATTTATTCTCTTGATATACATGACACCAGAATTATTAATTTATTGCATTGTAAATAAAAGACAATTAGTCTTGAAACATACAGTATGGTTTGGTCTGTGCGTAATTTTTTCCATCATTGGTCTGGGTATGGTACAGATGCCCGGAATCTGAATGTGTGCAGTGGTGTCAGTGCACGGGGCCTCACAGTGTGTTAATGTAATGCTATGTTATTAATTACATATTGTTAACAGATGTTACAACTTATAATACATATTATAATTACATATTATATTAGGGAAAAACAAGGGAACGCTTCCAGTACTTTTAGGAATATTGAATTGAATAGCCATAGTTTGAGACATAAGGCAGGCATTTTAGTTATCTTCTAGCCTTGTAAAAGTAGATTTTCTGTGTCCTTGCAAAAAAGAAAAAAGAAAACATAAAATATTTACATTAAGCAGCATATAGCTAAATGAATAAAAAAGATTACATTTTCTCCTTTCATATGAAATTTAATGAAGTAAAGCTTAAAGGTTTACATGGTAGACATGGTACGGAATGCACAGTAAGCAGAGTTTTTACATGCACAAATATACTGCATGGGGAGGCCTGATTATCAGAGTAATGGCTTCAAGTCACACAGGAAAAAGTATTGGTACTCCAGACTGTTAGCAAAAACAGTGTGAAGTTGTTTTTTTCACATTAAGGAAATGTTGGCATTACAGAAGAGCTTTCAAGAACTAAATGTAATTAAAGAGAAGGGAGTAAATTATTTTTTAAGTCTTACAAAAATTATGATTAAAAGAATACAGCACAGAAATACCTACAATTTAAAAATCAGTCCATTGTTTAAATGTGTTTAACCCAATTTCAGGGTTCCTGGGGCCAACATTGATCCTGGTAGACAAACAAAGAAATATTATGATAATGTTGATATTGACCATATAATAATGTTAATATAAATGTTGAGCATATATATAAGTCAAGAAAAATTAACATCATGTGTTTATAAAAAATATGATATTCTTAAAGTTAAAATATTGAAATGCAACACATAATGGAAGCATGAGGAGGTTTAGGGTGTACGACTGATTGCCGTTACCCATTTTGCTATGGTATGGCACACAAGACTTTGATGAAAGTCAAACTGTCAGACACTCTTAATTAAGGCAAGTCTGTCAGTTTTCTCTCCACAGGGCCTCTTGGGAATGCAGCCTCTAGGCCTTATCTGATACTCAATGATGTCTCTTTGTTGCACTATCCAAATACTTGATCAGGGACAAAGGTCCATAACTGAACGATGAGCAACATTGATAGACAAAACTTCGCATCAACTGTCAACCAAAAAGTTGAACTTACATATACCAAATAAACCAATATACCATATACCAAAGAAACCAATGGCAAAACATCTACTCCTTCTGTTAAAAACCATTACCAGCGCCCAGATCTGGGCTCTCTCTACACACTCACTGCTCTCGTCCTGGTTGTATCTTTGGTTCACAGCGATTACCCCATTACCTAGGATGTGGCTGTTACAAAAAGCTGGAGCAAAGTGTTTTACTCAGAAGGGCAATCTGGTACTGGACTGTCTGTATTGGAGTTAGACAAGGGTACCATTAGTTCAAACCTTGCTAAGAAATAGTAAGTGCAGAAGAAAGAGACCTTCATAAAAACCACATGTTTGTTTAATAAAGGCAGGCACTGCCTGATCATTGTCTGCCTAGCAGACTTAACTTTGCTGGTAACTGAAGACAATGTATGCAAAAATGTCAAAAGAGGTCATACCTGCAACCAGAAGGCTGGCCAAGGCTAACAAAGAAAGAAAATATTTCCATGTGTATTAGAGAAAGCTCACCAGGAAAGGAATAAACATTGCTTACACCAAACTATAAGTACTTCTACTCTTATTCCAAGAACTATCTACTGCAACTTAGTAATAAAATATTGTGGTATTACAGTAACTGGAAAGTAATAAACTTTGTGAAGGATATCTGTTACAGGTTTTTCTCCCTAAAACCTAGTAGGAGGTTTAAAGTGGCATCACAAGCACACACAAATTACAGAGTTTGTTGGGGGGGTCACTTGGTCTAAATCAGGACAGACTAGGCACTAGAAACCTTATAACTAGCTGAAGAACTTATCCATCTTCACGACATGAATTGAAAGAACAGAATTCATAAGTTATGTGTTATTGTAGAAAAGTAGTCTACACATCCAAACCCCAACATAGAAAATGAAAGTCATTTAATATAGACTTTCACTGACTTATGAAGTTTCAGAAGCTATACAAATCTCTTTATTTTTCTGGCATCCTGGCTGGAAGATGAAACTCATTATACAGGGGTTCCTGTATAGAATTCCCTATTCATTGTTGGCATGGCAAGAGATTTCAGGAAAAATCATGCTCAGATGAACACCATTTTTTTCCATGTTACTCTCTTAGTTGGTTTATGCCACGAAACCAGAGTGAATGTACAGAAAGGTATTGGCTTTCTTTCTGGTCATTATCTTTCTGGCTGGATAAGAAAACGACTAAGGACTCGTTTATACTTCACACTCAGAACGCACATGCATCACGGCTGCCACACGTTCCCAGAGTTCATTTGGCATCCTCTGAGTACGTCCTCAGAAATTGATATGACACGTCCACCAGTTGCAGTACCAGTAATATTTGGGGGGGGGGGGGGCGCAGTGTGATAAAAATTGGAACGCAATGTCAGAGTCCCTATTTACTATATACATGTGACAGAAAGCCACTTTGAGGATCCTCTGGGATCGATGTCCGTGCTTCGATGTTTGATGAATGATTTGATGTGGTGAAACAAAATCCCGACAGACAAATGTATTCATGGTGCTTTTATATTAAATAGTCGCATATTCCCCAACGTAATGACACAATACATTTTAAAAGTCTCGCATGCCATCTTCTGAGTCTTCCTTCTGATCTGACAGCAGTGGCAAGCTGCAATAGATCACCACACAGAACACACTAAAAACTCTCTGCACATTTGGAATCCTTATATTTATACTTGATATCACTTTCATAATGAAATGTATTAAAGTACTGTATGTATGTTACATTTTACAGATAAATCATTAACTTTGTTTAAATAAAGAATACTTTTAATAATTGCACATATGGGGACGGCATGTTGGCAGAGCGGTAGCACTGCTGCCTCGCAGGGAGTCACGTCCCTTGTGTTCCCTGCCTGGAGTTTGCATGTTTTCCTGGTGGGTTTCCACAGTGTGCTCCAGCTTCCGTCCAAAGACACAAAGGTTTGGGGATTTGGTGAGGCTAAAATGCCGCTAGTGTATATGTGTGCTCGTATTCACCTTGCGATGAGGTGATGCCCCGTCCAGGAATTGTTTTTGCCTCATGCCTGATACTAGCTGGAATTGGATTTAATCATTAAACATCCATCCTTTTCAGAGATATTTTGGCAAGGTGTCCTTGGAATTTAATGGGTGTTTCAAGCAATTCACAACACAGCAAAACCAAACATGTTCTCCCTGTGATGATATCTCACACTGCCACCTGGTGGAATCTTCCAGATTTACGTAAAGTACACGCGCAAGTATAAACAGTACAACGCTTGTGTAGCAGTAGCGTCCGCTGGAGCATGCGTCACGTCGCGTGAAGTATAAACCTGGCCTTATAGGTGTGCCACAGTATAATTTCAAAAAATGTCTCCCGTGTACCTTTTAGATAGGCCCCAAAAAGGTTTATGATATGCTTAGGCATGTGACAATATGAAACCTGCTACAGTACTGTACATAAAAATGTGAAACTACATATTGTTTCGTGATGGTTAAGGGAATTCATTCATTCATTTTATTCATCACAAGGAACAATGAGAGCAAGAACTTTCCAAGGATGGGAAAAACATGTTAGGTAATCACCGGTCATACTCAAGTACATACGAGCTCATAAGTGACAATTTACTGCCAAAAATTAACTTAATATGCAGGGGTTTTGATACTTTTAAAGATATACCAGTCCAAGGATTTAAACCCAGGTCTCTAGACCTTTGGTAGTATTCACACTAATCAATGGACCACTATGCCCCCTACTTTAAGGAAACCTTGCATCTGTATAGTTGTAAAAATACTAAACTGATTCATCCATCCCGTTCCACATTTGCTTTATTTTTTTTTAATTTGAAAGGTAAATCATTTTTTCCTCTCAGGATTCCATTCTGTCCCTAAGCTCCCATATGAAATTGTGTTCTGAGAAGTTTCACCTTTTAGGTTCTCATTTTTAAATATTTAGAAACTGGGACAATTTCAGTGTTTAGTAGGTGGACTTGTTCTGGTACATTTTTTTTTCTTGTTTCAAGAAGATATATTACCTGAATATCACAGATTTTATTTTCAATGTATGATGTCACTACAAAAAATGTTTTTGCTTGAAATGATAACTGATATGTTATACTTAAATGCAATACTCAAGAAGAAGTTGGTAATGTTGTGTTCTGGTGGTGCAGCGCAGGATATGGATTGCAGAGAAAAAGAGACTGAAAAAAGAGACATCTGAAGAAAACAACATGTCACAAGAAGATTAACAGAGAGGAATGACTTGACAATAAATGACTAAACAGCCTGCTTTAATCTCTCTATCAATGATACCTTTCTTACGTCCCTATGCAGCGCACCATTTCTCCCTCTCACCTGTCTCTTCTTTCAGACTTTTTCCTTGGAAACTGTCACTCCTGACTATCTGATTCTATTCAGATATTCTTGTAAGATGCAACCATGTCTAACCTTCTCTGTGGGTCATTTCCAGAATAATGTTGGAAAGACTAATGAAGTTTGTATCTTAAGACAATACTGCCAACCAGCACATACCAGGGTATTCTATATGTTTAAATAACATTTACAAGGAAAAAGGGGCAACTGTGAATTGTGAAACTCACTAAAATGAGTTTTTAGGGTTTGTAAAAGTTTTTGCAGCAGAAATCAAGAAATATTGTTCTCTAAATGTCATTCAACAACCACAACTGTGAACTACTTCCTTGGCTGCCCGTCCAACGCTGCCTGATCTCTCACAGCTCCACCATGCTCTATGTGGCTTCACGTGCTGTCATCTGCTTCACGCATTGCCTGCCTGCACATTTACACCACTTATTTAAGGCCAGAGATAACACCATCTGTGCTCACTTTCCCCAACCCCATAACCTAATCCAAATCATGCGTAATAATTGCATGTTTCTGTATATGAATGTTTGTTAGTTTTATTCATGTGAAATTGATTTGTGGGAGTTGCTAACCATTTTTGTCTGTTTTCATAAAGTTTGTCTTTGTATTTAATTTCATTATGCCCTTTTGTTAATGTCATTGGGAGCGTGCCACTGACTGGCTCACTTGTGGCACATAAATGGTAGTAACGCTATAAGTATTGTTGCAGATCCTTGTTTTGGTATTCTCGGTTGGATAAACTTTAAAGACTTTTCGCAGTAGTTTGCACCTCAAAGTAGGCCAAGTGCTAGGTTTCATTTCAGTTTTTGATTTATGGTTTTTCACTGTGGCATGTTGATTATACAGAGATCGAGGTGCTCATGGCATGAATGATATTCTCTGAATCACTGTCTCCAGGATGTCCAGCCTAGTGCTAATAATAGAGCTGGCTATCCAGATTAATGTTTTAAGACTGTTGGTTTTCATGAAGTGAGGTCCATGACCATGCAAGTTTGTAAAAATTCAGTTCAGCCAAACTCGGGAGAATGGGGTGCAGGTGTATAGTAGTGTGGTGAAGTAGTCCCAGAGTTGTTGATTGGGGAATTGACATGCCTTCATTCACGTGAAGGTCTGTCAGGTTTCCTCATTAATGTTCTGGGGTTTTGCAATTAAGACCTACGCACACCAACATTTAAAAAGCGAGTCCAAACAGAATAGGTGGGACGAGTTGGAAAAGAAACACTAAGTAAAATTTAGCAGAGAAAGAAACCAGAGAGGAGGCACTGTGGTCAGGCCCCTGTGAGGGAGTGAAGGTAATGGTGCTCCTAGGGGTTTTTCTTTTGAACAATGGTGCTGGAACAGGAAGTGTGGAATGAGCCTCCTGGGAATCCTAGAAATGCTGAAGGGCTGACAGAGCATATGGGGAGATGGAGGTCTAGAAAGGTGCATCACAGCCATTGCTGATGCCGTTGCAGCTGTTGGTATTGCTTCCAGGTGGTAACACCCACTAAAGTGAGCTGGGGTCACAGAGAGTGAGAGGGCCCAACCTGTTATCTTGGAGTGTTTTGCATTAGGATTAAAGTATTTTTTGTTTGTTTTAACCTTTATTTGAGCATTGATTTTAATTGGATTATTTATTGACTTTACTTATTTTGATCTGCACTCCACTTTATTGTTTGAACATGGCTTTATTAAACTCAATATGCATTTTTGGATAATGAGAAACAAGTTGTTGTCTCTTACTAGGGGGTCAAAAGGCAAGTTTAGTGCTGGGTATGTCTCCCAGACTTTGACCCCTGACTCTGGCATCTCCTGTTCTTATATTAATAGATCAAAATACTAATGTGTAATGGAGAAACCTTGGCATCCATTTAATAATGGAATTTATGCAGAAATGTTCCTCACCAAAGGACATGAGTTTTCTCAGGAAAAACAGACCCCTCTGGCCCTTGTTATGTACTACTTCAATATGTATAGCCCAAACTAGATTTCTGTTTAGGTTCACCAACCGGTACTTATATACCTGAACCATTTTATCATATCCTTCCTGGATTAAGTTTTAATGTTGGAATATTAAAGATTGGATCTGATTAAGTGTGACTTGCTGAAAAAATACAACACAGCTTACTAACTTACACTTTCCCTGGACTTTATTTGATAAGCAAAATGGCCTCAGTGATATTGTGTGACAACAGGCATGTGCAGCCAGCATGAATTGTTACTGATATGTTTCCATAGAAACAATGGGAAATCATTAGGCACAATTAATAAAATATCTTTGTTAAACAGAAAAAAATTCTGCAAAGAATGCATAGGTGAAAACCACTAAATTCGGGTTCTGGTTGAAGAACGGTATAGTATAAAGCTACAATATAATATGGAGCTATAAATGAAGAATGGGTCTTATTGTTATGTTACAGCCAGAGTATTTTCCCTGGCTTATCTTTATTTTCTGTTTTATTAATATTTTTGGTGGTTTTGAATGATTTTTTATGTGTTTTATATTTTTTTGCATATTTTGTTAATATTGTTATATTTATTTTTTATTTAGTTTCTATGTATTGCCTATTCAAGTTATTTAAATCTGAGTTTGTGGGTGGAGCCACACCCGGAAGTACTGCCAGAAGGTGACTGTAGAGCACCTGGAGCACTTCCAGGTGCAGTATAAAGGAGGCCGCCTCACTCCATTTAGGAAGCCAGAGTAGAGAGGCAGAGGACAAAGATTGCGAGGAGAGGAGTGGAGGAAAGCACTGAGTTTATTGTAGTGATTTATGCATTGTGTTGTATGTAAAAAGAAGAGTAGAATAAACATGTGTGTTTTTGGACGTTGTGTGTCCTTGGTGTCTGTCTGAAACCAGGCTGGCCTTTCACAAAATATATATTTGCTAGTATCACAGTAAGGTTATGGTTAAGTGTTTGCTGGTATAAAAAAATAGATCAGTCTATTTACCTTTATGCTGGTGTGCTAAATGTGGTGTTTTTTTGAATGACTATGAAATATTCAGAAGAAGTAACTGTAAATGAAGTAGCCCAGAAAAGATGAAATACAGATTGAATGCATTAAGATGACAATAAGCAAAATGAGGTTTAAAAAGGACTGTTGCAGTTCACTGAAAAAAGGTTTAAGAAAATAGCATGCTGCAGTTTCATCTAAGGAAGATAGGGCTGCATCAGCATGGCAATAGGGTGAAGTTTTGAACCACCATGGTAGTGCCAAACCCTCCTCACCCACTTGTGCATATTGTTTGGTGCATCAACAACACAAACATAAAAAAGAGATTGCTAAATGTTTCTTGGCACTATCTACAATACACCTGTGCAACAGAGGTTCAAAGTTTAAAACAGTAGCAATCACATGTAGCAGAAGGTACAAAAACAACCGATTCCTTCTGTGTTGCCCGCCTTCATTTCAACTGTCTCCTGGCAGTCCACTTGCAGAGATTAAAGCTTTTTCTTCCTTGTAGATCTTTCTCAGACTGCATGCAAAGCTTCCATCACCAGTGTGTGGGGCTAGCAGAGCAATTTGCAAATAAAAAGGAATTTTTCGTGAGTTTTCCCTGCACTGCTGTGGCACAGAGGATTAAGAAATAGAGACATCATCTCAGTGAATGAGATAGTAGGAGCCTTTCATGTCAAAGCTTTCCTCCCTTTTCCCTTTCTTTGTGCGCTGCGCTCAGCTCAGTGTTTCCCAGGGGCTTGTATTAGTTTGTATAATGTTCCCTTGAAGTTCTGCTTACTTACGTGACTGGGAGTTGAAACTGAGGTCGTCTGAACAGCCTTTTCATTTACCACCTCGTTTGCATGTTGTGTTCTAATACAGCTTCTTTAGAATGAATTCTCTGAAAAGCCGAATAAAGCACAAGCAATTTCTCATATTTCACTCGCTTCCATTTGACAGTTTTTGTTTAGAATTGCAAACTTTCTCTCGGCCTAATTTTATTTAATGTTCCTGTGCTGTAATGAGCTGCAACTGCAGTCATCAAGATATCTTTTTCATGTCACCCGAAATAAATCATTCGCCGCTTTTGCCGCTTTTCTCTGCTGACATTCACAAATGAACGCTGACCTCTTAATAAAAAGCTCTTCATAATCTTTATTAAAAAGAAAGAAGACATTTTTCGCTTTTTCCTTAAGGCACACATTAATAATACTCATTTTAATGCAAACCTTCGTCTTCCAAGTAAGAATGAAGGTCCTAACGGAGCAATCACTAGCAACTTTATTGCGATGGATTATAAAGCTGCCTTATGGTTTAAAAGACAGAGGAGAATGCCACACGTCTATACTGGAGTGCATCTGTACAACCCAGAAACCCACAAATTATTAGTTCTCATGTAAAGAAACAGTTCACTGTCTACATAGCTTGGGAAGAGATTATAAGAGAAAGCTGCCCTTTCACACTCCTTCTCTTCTTTCTCCTCTTCCTCAACCTAACGCCTCTTGTTTGTAGTTTGTTTTAACCTGCAGACAATCTGTCTTAGTGATCTCTAATCTTATTAGGGGAAATACAAGGTGGTTAGAGGACAGCATGGTGGCACTTTAGTTAGTGCTGATGCCTCATATATCTACTAGCTTCCTAGGCACTTTACTAGCAAACCCCATGCCCAGTCATATAATTGATCAATTCTGCATGCTAACTCCTGTGTTTGCCTGTATTTTCCTTTGGGCTCTCAAATTTTCTTCTTACATCCTTAAAGACATGCTGTTTAACATGACTGTTAACTCTGGATTAACCCTATGTGGTTACTTGCTGGAGTGGGCCCTTAATTTTGTCTAGGTTTGCTTCCAGCCTTGTGACCAGTGCTGCCAGGTCAGACTCTGGCTCACATGGCCATGAATTTGATTACCTGGGTTTGGAAGTGAGTTGTAATTTAATTACTAGATCTTAATGTACTTTTATTAAAAGCATGTGGACTTGTAGAATTCTGTTTGTTTTATCGTGAAAGTGCACACAAAACGCACTTTAACCTGCGAAGGTTCTTCTTTATGGGTGGACAAGTTAATCCTGGCAATGCCTAAACAATGTTTCTGATCATACTAACCTTGTTTTACCTCTGGAATCCTAAACAAGGGCAGGTTGCATGCTGCTAAGACCAATCTTTTTTCTAAGTTTTCTACTGCTGAAAGGATTTTCTGCTGAATATCTACAAACTTTAGCAGTGACATGCTGCACGCTGCTTTGACCAATCTTGCTCCCAGCTGAACTTTTGAAATCTTTGAACAACGGCAGAGTCCAATCATGGTCTCAGTTTCTCCCACTCTGAATACCTTAACAAGGTCAGTCTGCATGCTGCTCCAAATTTCTCACCCATAGACAGGGTAAGAATATGCTGACTTTGCAAAGATAGCAACTAGGTGCAGTATCCAAGCCTAGAATGCCAGATCCATGAAGTGGCATCACATCTTTTGGAAGATTTCTATTATAAAATCTCTTTTCTTATTGTTACAGTTGTGTACTTTTATTCTACACTGAATGCATGAAAGTACCTGTATGTAGCAGTAGCCCTTACCAGTCAAAATTCAGTTAAAAGCATATACAAATGCTACAGAGAGAAGACAACAAAATATAGAGATTTTGAACAATGAAATTTCTCAAGGCTTTTTATGAAGTGTATTAAGTACATATGTTTAATATGTCATCGTGCTCTGTACAAAGAATATTTTATAAATCCATTTACATGTACAGGCCAGATTTAGCACACAAGGGCTCAGCATTTAGAACTGCTAGGCAAACATTAGAAGACAAGAAAGGGACAACTACGAAAATGGGCATTGTGCTATTTCTGTGTGACAGAGTTAGCATGATATTGGATCCTCTCTTTGCCTTGTTTGGAATGACATGATTTACCTAAATAAGGGCCTGCACATGGAGAAAGAGTATAAAGCCTTGGAACATTGCCCGGCACACCTTTGAAGTTAACGGATGGATAGGAGATAATATCATCCGATCCTGAAAATCCTTCCAGCATAATGATGAAAATTACAGACTCTAAACATGGGCTTGTCATGGCTTCCTTGTCTGTTATGCCACGTAAATTGTCATTAAAGAAAGCTAAATTATTTTCTCTTACGTGATTTCTTACCGTCATATCATTATGGGAGGGGTATCGCCTTTTAATATTATATCTATATAGTTTCGGGTTACTTAAGATGCCACAATTAAAAAAGAACTTATTGCAACCAGGGAGCTAGCACCTCCTGCTGGATAGATGAAGAGCCCATCCAATTAAGGCAAAAGGAATTCAATCTTCAGCCAAAAACGTTACGTCCTCTTTTATGATTCACAAGCCATGTTGTCATTTTTATAACGTCTCCCAGTCCTTCACTTTTTATAGCAAATGATGTTACAATGATCCATTAATGTTGACCTACCCAATGTAGGCCATGGCACTGAGATAACAGTAGTTGCTTCTGAGAGCTCCTTGCTGTGAGTTACTCCCCAACCAACAATCAAACCTGTGCTTTTTTATGGTTTTTGAGTATTATTGTTTTCACAATATATTTATTTTTTTAACATCGCTTTTTTATTTTTGACACCATTTTTCAAACACAGTGCTGCCATTTTGTGTATTTTCTTTTTGTTTGCAAGGCCTCCCTAATTACCACAATGTATTTCCCAGAAGTGAGATATGCACCACACCACACATATAAAATATGGCAGTGGTTGTTAATGCATGCCCAACTTTCTAAATTGTTGTGAACCTTCCACACGAGTAATTTCTTTAAAAGACTCCAGTTTTTTGTTTGCGTTTTTTGACCTCAACCTTTCCATTTTGTGTATTGGGCTTTGGTTTATTGATTTCAGTCTCTCAGGGGAAGGGGAGAGAGACCTTCTTACACAAAACACAACTTATGGCATTGGAACCTGAGTGAATATGTCTTGCTGAAAAACATCTGGTCTTATAATTGAGACTCAATCTGCTCAACCAAAGCAAAGTGTTTGTTATTAAGTCAAGAAGATCTTAGGCAATCCACCATTATGTGCTCACTCATGATATTTAAGCAGCCCCTGAGAAACAGTCGTTGAAAACATCTAGCATAACTCAAAATAATAAATAGGGAGTGTCACATTAATATGTGAAGCTGATAATATGCATGTTATATTATGGGATAGACTGGAAAACTTAACAGTTTTATTCAGTTTTTGTAAAAAAGAAGAACATGTAACAGAGAGAGCAGCTGTCTTTTTCATTTCAGCAGTGGAACATAAGGTAATACAAACCTTATGCAATTCTGTAGTGACAAGAAATAAATGTGTTTGCTATTAAGTAAACAAGAGAGCTATGTGGCAATCATTCTCAGGTTCAAATGTATTGTCATGTGTACATAATACAATAACATTTTTAATTGCATATCCCCTCGCAACAGTAAGGATATTGCAATGCCAAAAAAATACACTCACATACACACAAGTACAGTAAAAATATATACACTTACATACAATATTTAACACATAAATTTGCTAGTATTTGTCTATGTAACTGACTTTTTTTATACTGAATATAACCACAAACAGCTGCATGCAATTCAGCAGGACAAGTGGCAGAATATAATTGCTAATTTTTATAATGAGTTTTTCTATTTTACTGACAGATACTCAATTATAGAACATTTTGCCTCAGTACTAGCTTACTAGTAAAACAGAGTACAATATGGACTATTAAAAAGATAATAAAGAGGTCATATGCAGTTAATTATTGAGCTGTGCTTTGCAATCTATTTAATGTACATATGAATATGTTCTAGAAATATTTTACTCATTATTAGACAATATACCAACAAATATTGTCATGGCACACATGTATCAAAAATGAGAAGAAGCTTTACTTCTATTCAATATTTGTGCTGATAGTCTAAACACTGTGCATAGTTCCTGAGCTCCCACCACAGTACTATTTTAAAGAAAAGGATTAGAACAAGATTGAATCTTAAAGGTCTTGAAGTGAAGCATTTTTTCTTGTGCATTATGTCTCTGTGCTACTTATGATAAAGTTAAATAAGAATTCAATCATTAATGATTTTAGCTTACTGGAACATGCCTTTATAATTTGTGTATAATAATATTTTATATGTATTTTTTAGTTTGCCTCTCAATGACAAAAAGAAGTGTTATTAAATTAATTCATGGAGTTATCAATGGACAGTATGGCTTTTAATGTTTTACCATTCTGAAATAAGCATACCAGATTAATTTAATCATAGTGTAACTAAGAACACAAAAACATTAAATATACTAAAAATTGGTTTCTCATCAAAACAAAAGTTTTGTAAAGTCTCCAGTCCCAATTCTGAGCAGGCCAAGAGGTGACATTTACCAAGTGTGAGACACCCTAATCCTCTTTGGTGTAACAAGAAACAGCTGGAAACAGCCCAGCTTGTTGAATTCAGTGAAGCTTGTATGCTTAACTCGATTCATGAAATAACCCAAAGGGCTATTACTTCATCTCAGTCAGACTCTAATTGACTCTCATCTTTTGGGTCTTTTGTTTTTGGGTTTTTCAGTTTCTGTCCTGGCAGAATTCTGATTAAATTCCAGAAAAAGCACAGTTGTTTTGTTATATCTGCATCTGTTGTGAAAGTGTTTATTTGATATTTGGACTTAACACTAGAATCCCTGAAGCGTACAAAAAATTTGTAATCCCAGGCCACCTTAAATTCCTTCATACTTCTCCATCGGCATCTTTAGTGTTATAAATATGTTGATTGGCACAAGCAGCAAGTAGCCTTCTATCCCATCCCCTCACCAATGGAGTTAAAGTCAATCACAAATTTCTCAGAGCTCAAGTGTGTTTATCTGGGAGTGAGGTGCCTGGAGTTGTAGAGGGTAAATAATATATAGTCATTTGGAATATATATATTTCATGTGTGTTCTGTGTCTGTTCTTGTTATGTGTTCATCATTTCTTGCCTCGCAGTTCCTGTCATCCTACACTTACCCAGATCATTGTAGACACGGAACACACATGAAATGTATGTGTTCTAAATAATGATATATGATTTACCCTAAACAATTCAAGGCACCTCACACCCAGATAAACAGACTTGAGCTGGGAGAACCTTGTGTACGACTTACGCTGCGTTGGATAGCAGGATGCAGGCTGCCTGCTGCCGATGCTGATCAACACATTCGCAAAACCAAAGATGCTGATGAGGAGGTGTGATGGAATTTAAGGTGGCCCAGGATTACTAATTTTTTCGTAGGCATCAAGGATTCTAGTGTTAAAAGCAGGAGCTCCACAAATTGATCTAAAAGAACAGTGATTAAGTAATGATGAGAAAAACAGACAGGTTTTAATTCATATACAGTTTTGTGAAACTGACATGAAAATTTGTTTTGCTGGTGATTTCACAATTGTGAAAACTTAGACTCACTAAAAACAATTTATTGGAAGGTGCTACGTTTTTTATGGACAAGTACTGTTTCTTAAAGCCTCTTTCACAGTTTCATGTTTAATTGGGAATCGTACTACTAGAACACATTTGGCACTTCAAAAAAATGTCTATACATGACAAGAAATGAGTCTGTTGATTTTTGTTTCCCTAAAGATCATTAGATTATAAATGATTGGCTAATGCATGAAGTGGAACAAAATTTGTTACAATAATTTTTTTTAAAGAGAAACAGATTTCATTTCGCTCATCATCATATTAAAGATTTATGGTTGGCATATCCATTATTTCAGCTACACCAACAGTTATGTTTTAAGTCAATAGTCTAGTAGCTGTGGACCTTATACTGGATATTCTGATATTGTGTATTACTGCTTTAAGTGTAAAGTGCTGTGGTGGGCATTTAGAGGTTTCTCTGGTTTTTTAACTGTGTAGATTTGAATGACGTAGGCAAGCCACCGTGTAAAATCAATAACATGCTTTAACTCATTACTTTCACAAAATATGGAATAATACCAGCTCTTACACATTAACTCCCTACACTGAGTCTATATGGTCTCACATATTTATTATTTTATTTCAATACAATCACACACAGACATTTAGGAGTGCAACTAATGAAGTGAAGCACACCTAAGGAAAAGCCAGATTACAAAGACACAACCTCTCACCTAGCACTCTCCAGATGCACGCTGACTAAAAATATTCAGGTTTGACATTAATTCACATCAGCATTTATTTATTTATCAGAATCTTTGTCTAATGAGACGTAAAGATCACAGGAGAATGAAGACAAATGCCAGGGCTAGCAGATAATTTCTAACCCAAGATACTCTCACAGGACAGTTTTGGAATAGCAAATCAACCTAATATGCATGTCATTGGGGATGTGGGAATGAAGCCAGGGTAGCCAGTGGAAAACAAATGCATCATAAGAATACACAAAATGCATGTGTATAATAACCAGGCATCAGAATTTAACCCAGGAAGTGAGCTGCATCATGGAGTAGCTTTAACCATTGCACTGTTGCATCAAACTGGACAGATATGTAGAATTAAACTTGAAATAAGCAAGTGTAATTTTATATAAAAGATGGAAACGGTTCATAGAGATGTTGTACATATACCTTATATATTATATATACATATACACAATATTTTTCACAGTGCCAAGATATGACTGTAAAGCAAGGCTATCAAAAAAGCCAGGCTACAGAAAATCGATGCTTGTGAACTGTGGTGTTAGAGCAGATTACTGTGCGCACCTAGGACTGCAAGATGGACAAATCAGTCAATTTTATGACGGATGAAACCCAATTTCACATTGGAATTATATATAGTGAGTCTGAAGCAACAACCCTTATATTCCAGCCACATCTTCAGGAAAGAAGTCTTGTTAGAGAATACACTGAGACTTGGAAAAGGTATAGAAAGAAGACAAAGAGAGAGAGACTAAATATGCAGGAATGAAATCATTAGAGAAAATGTTGAAAAAGGCAGTGTCACTTATACCTTCTAGTTGTACATTTAAATGGATTTATATAGCTTTTTCAAAATAACCTGGTCTGAGAAATTGCAAGTGACTAAGGGCATACTGTATAACATACATGTAGCCAAAGAATTATAAGCAGGCTGAGGTTAGAGATTTCAATTACAAAGCACAGTAGACATTGAATAGTTGCCAGCAGGAAGCAGAAAAACCTTAACTTTGTCATTAAGTGAACATTTGTGTGTAAAGTTGTACAACATAATTAACAACTTTAATATTTTGTTTGTATGATATTGTTTTTTTTTAAGGTTTATGCAGAGAACATGTCCAGAAAGAGATATGTATGCCTTGTATTCTACTTTTGCCCTCTTCCATTGTTTATAATTGAATTACTTTCATTTATATAGCACTGCTCAATTCACTTTGCATGGATAGAGGGGAACTACTTGAACCACCACCAATGAGTAGCATCCACCTGGATGATGAGACTGCAGACATTTTGCGGCCACCACACATTATCAATTAGGTGGTCACGAGATGAGGAAAATAGCCAAGTACAGGGCATGATAAGGGCTAGAATGGGCCTCGATGGGCAACTTTGCCGATATATTATACCCTGCTCTTTTGGAAAGATTCCTTGGGTTCCTTTATGACCATAGAGAGTTAGCACCTTGGTTTTATATGTGATCTGAAGGAAGGCACTATTATTACAGAATATTGTCCTCTTCACTTCACTGGGACATTGGGATTTACACATACAATACATGAAACAACACATGGTAAGCATCCTCTTCTGGCTTTACCAATACCTCTTCCAGCAGGACCCAAGCTTTTTCCTGGATAACCACCTTTCCAAGTACTGGCCAAACCCAGACATACTTAGTTTCAGGTGGATAGCCTGTTGTAAAGTGCAGGGGGTAACCGTCATCACACTCTCTCTACAGGCAATCCTCCATGTGTTGCTGCCATTGCTATGCTTGTCAGCTACTGTCACTCACTCACATTTGCAATGCAGAGACAGTTATGATAGTCATCCTTTCTTTCTAGTTCATGAACAACTTGCTTCAAAACATTTATGCAACCATCAAGTCAAGCTGTGATTGGCTTTTACTATATAATTATATTGTTATGGTATATTTTTCTTTATTTTACTTCATTGAATTTTATTTCAGTGTCACTCTTGGAACGCCTCCTCATTTTGCCACACTACATCCAGCTGTTGTCTGCAAAAGCAGGCAGACAAACAATATCAACTTCCATGCTAAGTTAGAGCTGAGGGATACCAGCTGAATGGTAAAGACATAGCTATGCATAATAGTTTGAAACCCCCTGACATAACATGCTGTTTAGCTGGTAGCAAACACTTTCAAATCAAAACAGTAGGGAATGTCTACATTAAAAACAGAAAAAACAGTGACATTTAGAGATAGAAAGTACTCTCTTTGAGAAAGAGTAGTCTTAGTGGGTTCATCTCTTTTCCCCTTCACAACCAGGCAATGTAAAGGCTAACTGAATGTTGTGTTTCCATCACAGTGTGTGGCATACAACTTTAAAGAGCATCTACTTATGCTGATTAATTTACTTGGGAGGCAAAATCAGGAATTTTACGTCCGGGTTTGGGATATATATGCCAAGACGAAGATTATACTGTAAGAAATCAGCTGCTAGACAATCACAGACTAAAGGGTTATGAGTTAAAACTCAATTTAATCTTTACAGTTTCAGCTAAAATAAACTATAAAAAATATGATAAAAGTGAACACTACAGGTATAAATTATGGTGTAAATTAAATCTGTGACTGACATGGAGATAAGGGCCAGTTTGAAGATCAGGTTTGACAGTCTGACATGTTTGGTGTGGGATGGGAGCAGATAGGAGGAAGTGCATGGGGAGCGAACAAAAAACAGTGCTGATTGTTTGTGTGCATACTTTTTATGCAACTTGAGAAATATTCATTTACAAAGAAGAGATAAAGAGGAATGTAATGTTTGGAATAGTATTTAAACTCGAAAAGCTGGTGACTAAGAAGAAGGAATCAGCATGGAGATAGTTGGTGTCAACTTTTCAACTTGAAGACTGAGGGAAAAAGGCTAACCCAGTGAAGAAAAAAATGACGCACAGCCTGAAGAATTGTTGAAAGCCAGATGGATACACACATGCACATATCGTAGGTGCATCTCAATAAATTAGAATATCATCAAAAAGTTAATTTATTTCAGTAATTCAATTCAAAAAGTGAAACTCATATTATATAAATTAATTTCACACAAAGTGATATATTTCATGCGTTTATTTCTTTTCATTTTGCTGATTATGGCTTAAATCTAATGAAAACCCAAAATCTAGTATCTCAGAAAATTAGAATATTTTGAAAAAGTTCAATATTGTAGACTCATGGTGTCACACTCCACTCAGCTAATTAACCCAAACCACCTGCAAATGTGTCCTGAGCCATTGAATGGTCTCTCAGTCTGGTTCAGTAGGCCACACAATCATGGGGAAGACTACTGACTTGACAGTTGTCCAGAAGACAGTCATTGACACCCTTCCCAAGGAGGGTAAGCCACAAAAGGTCATTGCTAAAGAAGCTGACTGTTCACAGAGTGCTGCATCCAAGCATATTAATGGAAAATTGAGTGGAAGGAAAAAATATGGCAGAAAAAGGTGCACAAGCAACAGGGATAACCGCAGCCTTGAGAAGATTATGAAGCACAGCCTATTGAAGAATTTGGGGGAGATTCAAAAGGAGTGGACTACGACTGGTGTCAGTGCTTCAAGAGCCACCACACACAGACGTGTGTATCTGGTACATGGGCTACAGGAGAAAAGGCTATAGGCTAAGGAGAAAACGGACTGGACTGTTGCTCAGTGGTCCAAAGTCCTCTTTTCAGATGAAAGTAAATTTTGCATTTCACTTGGAAATCAAGGTCCCAGAGTCTGGAGGAAGAGTAGAGGGGCACAGAATCCAAGTTGCTTGAGGTCCAGTGTGAAGTTTCCACAGACAATGATGATTTGGGGAGTGATGTCATCTGCTGGTGTTGGTCCACTGTGTTTTATCAAGTTTAAAGTCAGAGCAGCTGTCTACCAGGAAATGTTAGAGCACTTCATGCTTCCCTCTACTGATAAGCTTTAAGTAGATACTGATTTCATTTTCCAGCAGGACTTGGCACCTGCCCACTCTGCCAAAAGTACCAATACCTGGTTTAATGACCATGGTATCACTGTACTTGATAGATAGATAGATAGATAGATAGATAGATAGATAGATAGATAGATAGATAGATAGATAGA
>JANRMT010062831.1:19572832-19700944 GCA_026402145.1 Polypterus bichir lapradei | reverse complement strand
AGATAGATAGATAGATAGATAGATAGATAGATAGATAGATAGATAGAGTGCATCCGTAAAGTATTCAAAGCGCATCACTTTTTCCACATTTTGTAATGTTACAGCCTTATTCCAAAATGGATTAAATTCATTTTTTTCCTCAGAATTCTACACACAACACCCTATAACGACAATGTGAAAAAAGTTTATTTGAGGTTTTTGCAAATTTATTAAATATAAATAAACTGAGAAATTACATGTACATAAGTATTCACAGCCTTTGCTCAATACTTTGTCGATGCACCTTTGGCAGCAATTACAGCCTCAAGTCTTTTTGAATATGATGCCACAAGCTTGGCACACCTATCCTTGGCCAGTTTCGCCCATTCCTCTTTGCAGCACCTCTCAAGCTCCATCAGGTTGGATGGGAAGCGTCGGTGCACAGCCATTTTAAAATCTCTCTACAGAGGTTCAATCGGATTCAAGTCTGGGCTCTGGCTGGGCCACTCAAGGACATTCACAGAGTTGTCCTGAAGCCACTCCTTTGATATCTTGGCTGTGTGCTTTGGGTCGTTGTTCTGCTGAAAGATGAACCGTTGCCCCAGTCTAAGGTCAAGAGCGCTCTGGAGCAGGTTTTCATCCAGGATGTCTCTGTACATTGCTGCAGTCATCTTTCCCTTTATCCTGACTAGTCTCCCAGTCACTGCCACTGAAAAACATCCCCACAGCATGATGCTGTCACCACCATGCTTCACTGTAGTGATGGAATTGGCTTGGTGATGAGCGGTGCCTGGTTTCCTCCAAACGTGATGCCTGGCATTCACACCAAAGAGTTCAATCTTTGTCTCATCAGACCAGAGAATTTTGTTTCTCATGGTCTGAGAGTCCTTCAGGTGCCTTTTGGCAAACTCCAGGTGGGCTGCCATGTGCCTTTTACTAAGGAGTGGCTTCCGTCTGGCCACTCTACCATACAGGCCTGATTGTTGAATTGCTGCAGAGATGGTTGTCCTTCTGGAAGGTACTCCTCTCTCCACAGAGGACCTCTGGAGCTCTAACAGAGTGACCATCGGGTTCTTGGTTACCTCCCTGACTAAGGCCCTTCTCCCCCGATTGCTCAGTTTAGATGGCTGGCCAGCTCTAGGAAGAGTCCTGGTGGTTTCGAACTTCTTCCACTTACGGATGATGGAGGCCACTGTGCTCATTGGGACCTTCAAAGCAGCAGAAATTTTTCTGTAATCTTCCCCAGATTTGTGCCTCGAGACAATCCTGTCTCGGAGTTCTACAGACAATTCCTTTGACTTCATGCTTGATTTGTGCTCTGACATGAACTGTCAACTGTGGGACCTTATATAGACACGTGTGTGCCTTTCCAAATCATGTCCAATCAACTGAATTTACCACAGGTGGACTCCAATTAAGCTGCAGAAACATCTCAAGGATGATCAGGGGAAACAGGATGCACCTGAGCTTAATTTTGAGCTTCATGGCAAAGGCTGTGAATACTTATGTACATGTGCTTTCTCAATTTTTTTATTTTTAAAAAATTTGCAAAAATCTCAAGTAAACTTTTTTCACGTTGTCATTATGGGGTGTTGTGTGTAGAATTCTGAGGAAAAAAATGAATTTAATCAATTTTGGAATAAGACTGTAACATAACAAAATGTGAAAAAAGTGATGCGCTGTGAATACTTTCCGGATGCACTGTAGATAGATAGATACTTTATTAATCCCCAAGGGGAAATTCACATACTCCAGCAGCAGCATACTGATAAAAACAATATTAATTAAAGAGTGATAAAAATGCAGTGCAAGTTAAAAAATGCAGGGTGGAGAGTGCAAGGCAGGTATAGCAGACAATATCATTGTATAATGTTAACGTTTACCATGGGTGGAATTGAAGAGTCGAATAGTGTGGGGGAGGAACGATCTCCTCAGCCTGTCAGTGGAGCAGGACAGTGACAGCAGTCTGTCGCTGAAGCTGCGCGTCTGTCTGGAGATGATACTGTTCAGTGGATGCAGTGGATTCTCCATGATTGACAGGAGCCTGCTTGCTCTGCCACAGATGTCAAACTGTCCAGCTCCGTGCCTAAAATGGAGCCTGCCTTCTTCACCAATTTGTCCAGGTGTGAGGCATCCCTCTTCTTTATGCTGCCTCCCCAGCACACCACCGTGTAGAAGAGGGCGCTAGCCACAACCGTCTGATCTTATTGCAGATGTTGAAGGACGCCAGCCTTCTAAGGAAGTACAGTCGGCTGTGTCCTCTCTTGCACAGAGCATTAGTATTGGCAGTCCAGTCCAATTTATCATCTAGCTGCACTCCCAGGTATTTATAGGTCTGTACCCTCTGCACACAGTCACCTCTGATGATCACGGGCTCCATGAGGGGCCTGGGCCTCCTAAAATCCACCACTAGCTCCTTGGTTTTGCTGGTGTTCAGTTGTAGGTGGTTAGAGTTGCACCATTTAACAAAGTCCTTGATTAGTTTCCTATACTCCTCCTCCTGCCCACTCCTCATGCAGCCCAATAATGCAGATGAGCTGATGGCTGCTATCAAAGCATCCTGGGCTTCCATAACACCTCAGCAGTGCCACAGGCTGATCGCCTCCATGCCACTCCACATTAATGCAGTAATTCATGCAAAAGGAGCCCCAACCACATATTGAGTGCGTACATAGACATAATTTTCAGTAGGCCACATTTCTGTATAAAAAATATTTTTTTTTATTGGTCTTATGTAATATTCCAATTTTCTGAGATACTGAATTTTGAATTTTCATTACCTGCAAGCCATAATCAGTAACATGAAAAGAAATAAACGCTTGAAATATATCATTCTGTGTGTAATGAATCTATTTAATACATGAGTTTCACTTTTTGAATTGAATTACTGAAACTTATTGAAATGCGACTCTATATATATATATATATATATATGTATAATTTTTTTTTTTTTACTGATAAGTGGAAGTGAATAACATTTGACCTGGTAGTTACCATTTAGAGGGATGAAGCACTAGCAGGGCACGAATTGTAATTCCCCCATGAATTTTTGATTGTCACAAATCACCAACACACAAACAATGAAATTGGGGGGAAGATTTTATCCCTGTAGAGTTTCATGAGTCACAGCTGCATAACACTTCAGTGACTGGCTATGCAACAATTAATCTGCATCTTGAGACTGCTTAAATATTGTAAAACAATGTATCCACTGGTTTAGAAAGGAATTAAAAAAGTAAAAAACTCTTAGTGAGATTCGGCCTTTTTAAAAGAAAGCAGCTCTGCACCACATCTTGTTAATTGTCTCTCCCTCCACAATAACATTTCACCTCCCAGAAGCATCTCCTGTAGCTTGTGTTATGAATGCAGCAAATGCCACTTACTTTTTGAAAATCTGCTGTTTTGAGGTTTGTTTTTTTTCAGGATTTACACAAATATGTTATTGTTTCAGATTGGCAAAATGTCCAACAATGAAGACGAGGATACATTTAGCATTATGACTGAACCATATTTGTATGAACCAGAATATACTGATGAGGAGATCCAACAAATCAAAGTGGAAAGAACAGAGAGGAGGGCAGAACTGGAGAGACAAAAAGAGCAAAATATATAAATGGAAGGTATGGCAATGCAACAGACAAGTGGCGATTGGTGGTGCACATGTGGAAAATGTTATGGCCACTCGGGAAGAGTGCCTTTGTTACAGGGAGTAGGATGTGCTGATTTGTAGTGCTGAGGGGTGAGGCCAGCCTTGTTAAGCATTGCTGCAGTATGGGCAACTGATAAGGATAAAATTTTCAGTTATCATCAGTCATGGAGTTCTGCAGATATTTTACCATTTTTCAAAATTAAGCTAAAAGAACAAAACATTAAGGACTAAATGGGCAGCTTTCATTAGAGTAAGTTTGCTTATTGACCTTATTTTTTTAGTGTTAAATGCTTACTTAGTGTTGATGTGTGTCACATCCTAGTGACTTTATGGATACTGCTATTATTATTTACATGTATGATAATCAGGCACGTGATTCAAACCAAGATGTTAAATCTGTGTAGCACCATCAAAAATTGTTTTACCTTGCCACCCTAAATAACAACCTAAACAGTATTTAGTTTGCTAATGAAAGCCATTACCATTGTTATTATTTTATGGCTCTACATTTCATCATTTCAGTTGCAGTTGCATTTAAACGACTCAATTGAAATTTGTCTGAAAGTGCAATTGGCTCCAGTAATGGGTGATCAGGAATATTTTTTTTTCTCCTCTTGCGCTGCAAGTACTCATCCACCAAGAAATGAGCATTCCAAACTCACAGGTCCACTTTCAGAAGGTCTTTCATTTGAGTGCCCACATTCAGCCTAAGTGCTACAGGCCATAACTGTAAAGTATCGTGGTTACTTCAATGAAGTCAACAAAAACTGTGAATCCTTTGTTTTCTAAATTTATGTTAACATCCTGGATATGCACATTTTCTAACCATTTTCTTGAAAGACAAAATTGCTCTAGGCAGGTTGAGACACATTTAGTTTCATGCTGAACTCCTTATTTACTTGTAAATTCCACCCACAACAGCAGCTGTGAGGGAATGAGTAAACAGGAAATGTATTCTTACCACAAGGCAAATTGTTCCAAGAATCAGTGATAAAATAATCATTTTTAGTTTCCTTTCGTTATCGCAAGGATTCCTCGTGAACATGGAAGGCACATTTTCTTAAATAGTAATATTTACTGCTCCAAAGAGGATGTACTTGGTAAGTTTAAGCCTTTTCTTCATGCATGGACCCAGGATACCATAAGCCCTATTGTAAGGTACAAGAACAGGACTATTTTTTAAAAATTTTATTTAAAATGCTTCACTTTAGGACACTACTTTTTATGGCAAGTTAATATATTACCATGCTTGAGAAGAAATAACTTCAACTTCAAAAATAACAAACTTTTTATTAAATCTCAAATAATCTAACCAGTGTGTATATCTGCTTATAAGAAGATGTAAACTATGAACATTTAGGAACTATGTTGTTTTAATTTGTGTGTCATAATTAGCTTAAGACAACTTCTGGTTTCCAGGTAGGGAGACCAAAGGTAAATTCTCAGTTGTCCATATCTGATATATCTTAATAAAAATAGCCATCAAGGTAAGGTATAAAAGAAAGCATCTCTATTGATGTAATGCAGATGCTATACAGCTTTTGAGGGAGGCAGTTAACACACAGCTTTTAATATGAGAATGCAGTGTTGGAAACATAGGCAGTTCTGAAGCCACATCAACACATCATGCTGTCAGAGGGTGAAAGTACAGTGCAATCTACAAAATAAAATGAACCCTAACTAAAGAGAGAACAACAAATACTGTGCCATAGCTGTGATTACTTTTAAAGAATGCCTTAATTGGATTAAGAAGAACAGACTTTTCTAATTGCACAGACAGCTACCTTCCAATCATACTGAAACAAAGCTTGCTGTATGGGCATTCATTTGAATCCTTCAAATTGTATTCTTTCTTCTACTTTTGCCTCCTAATATTTAATGTCTGGATTATCTACAAATAAACATAACTAATAGGTAAATTAGTTTGAATTTTATCTCATTGAAACTTGCCTTGTTCATTGATGTCATCTGGCCCAATGATATCAGTATTGCAGGGCCTTCATATAAATCAAGGCTAATAATTTAGACATTTCCATTATTAGCTCGTCCAAAATAAAAAGAACCATAGAGTGTAAAGTACCTTCTGTGAACAATTTCATACGATAAAACAATAAAACAATAAATAAATTAATAAGAAAAGAAAAAAGGAGCAAATACCACACTATGTTCCATTTGGGAAAAAGCTTCCTCGTTTATAGGATGTACTGGGAAGTATACTCCAACTTCACGGCAGTTATAGGAGGTAAACAGGAAGCATTAGAAGCAAGGGCCATGTAACTTAATGAGTTAACATGAATATATGATATATTATTTAATTTTGATTTAACATGAATATATGATTTTTCTTTTCAGTACACCCAAAAGATTACAAATTGCACTGTATGCAATGAATATAACATCTTGTTTATTTTAGGGGAAATCTAAAATGCACCTTTATAATAACTTTCTGCAAGTTTAGAATTAATTGTACAATTATGGAAACATTACTTCTCAAAAACAATTAATCATTCAGCATTTTTTTCTATAGTTTCAGTTATATGACTAATATATTTACACTTTTAGAAACACATTCATTCCAAAACTATATCAAGATGCATAACTCAACGATGCAAGGATGTTGGAACAAGTAACAGAGTATCCCACACAGGGCCACCAGACAGCATTCTCTTTCCAGAATAATTTATCAAACTTTCTGAATTTAGATATCTCTTAGATTTTAAATGAAACAATAAACAACATTTGTCAGATGGTAGCAGAGCAAAGATTAAATATTACATTCTCAAAGCTATCTAAGCCATTTTTTTGTGGATGAGAACTTGTGTTAGTAGCATTTAGCAGAAATGAACCCCATACAGTACATTAAAGGTAACTCTTTCACAATTATGTGGGCTCAAATTAGACTCACCAATTAACTTTTTTATATGGTAGGAGCAAACTGGTTACATGGGAAAAAAATATGCTGAAATGGGAAGTATATACAAAGTCTACATTGTGATCAAATCAGGATACTTGATCCTTCTCCAAATAACAGGTATGGAAAGCCAGCCCCCGGACACAGACAGACAGATACCAGAATGTCCAAAACACACACGTTTTATTATCAACAGCACCACAATGCCTTCTTCACCAACTGTCTCTTTCTCTGTCACCTCTACTCCCCTCCTCACAAGCGCCGTCTCCTTCCTCCCAACTCCGGCTCTTCTACTGGAGGGAGGCAACCCCTTTTATAATTACCCGGAAGGGCTCCAGGCGCTATATCCAATGACATTTCCTGGTGTGGCGGAAGTTTCAGGTGAGCACCCGGAAGCACTCTGGGTGCCCCTGGCATTTCTTCTGGCAGCACTTCCTGGTCTGGTGGAAGAGCTGCGATCCAGGGTTCCAGCAACGTCCGGGCGACCCCTGGCGGTGGCCACATCCTCCCATAGGGATGACCTTCCCAGCTCTGTTCCAGTGGCCCCCAAGCAGACCAGGGTGGCTGCCCTCTTGTGGCCCAGGGAAGGTATTGCCCATCTAGTGGACCGTCCAGGCGTCCCGGCTGGATAGGATCCCCAGCCATCTGCCACAAGGGAAAAAAAACAAACGTTACCAGCACTTCACTGGCACTCCCTTGTAAGTTAATATGATGGCTACTGTAAAATGTATATAATAGTAATGGGATTTTACCTATGAAGATATTATAGCACTCTGAACCCACACTCAGTAAAGGAAGTTATACAAAAAAATGTTACCTTAGAACAAGTTGTTAAGTCAGAATGAAAATTACAACTGAATTTATGTTTAACTTACTGTTATATAAAAATTGACCCTGTTATGTGGTTTGAAAAGAAATTTACAGGCTGTGTTGGATGAACTGAATGGCTTATTTTGCTAAAACTTTCTGCAGCATGTTTCACTCCTTGAGAACAAGCAGTATAAGTGACCTGACAAGGAGAACTTGGGGTTTCAGCTCTGGCCTCTTAACTGTCTGACCACACTTAATGCTTTAATTAGCTCAGTATTTTGAAGAAACTATTTGATGGGTAAATCATACATTATTAAAAAATTAATGGACTGTTATCAATGGTTGATAACATTTCTAGCTGTGGCAAATTTGAAATCATTTCAGCATACTACAGTATGTTTGTTTTAGCTCAGCATTGTGGTAGCTTGTGATTCTAAATCATGAGATGGTGTCTCGGGTCTTTGTAGTAACTCAGTGAATATAATAATATTAACCTGCAATAAAAAGACTGTCTTGTTTCTATAGAATGGCCATACAACAATACCAGCATAGACTTGAAAGAAACATCAAGGTGAATGGACAGTAAATAAACTGAATGAAAACTGTGAATAGTTTAACTTTTTCATACAGTAAACTGTTTTGATTAGCAGGATTTGGAAGTCTGTAGAGAACTTGCAGAAAGTTCCCCAGCTGCGAAAAACATCCTGTGTGGTCCCAGTGCCAAAAAAGGGACATTTCAGTAAT
The DNA here is from genome assembly GCA_026402145.1 of Polypterus bichir lapradei. NCBI lineage: Eukaryota > Metazoa > Chordata > Cladistia > Polypteriformes > Polypteridae > Polypterus > Polypterus bichir. The sequence continues at coordinate 19,692,851 of JANRMT010062831.1, read as the reverse complement.
CCCAAGGACTTCAGAACAGTTGCTCTTACTTAATACATTATGATGACATTTGACAGAGACAGAGAGACTGAATTTGGGAGCCTGCACTAGTACAGGGTATTGCCACACCCACCACAAGACAAAGCAGCTGAGGATCCCAAACTCGGACCTCAGTGTAGCCTTGCAATGGGTGACATTTCAGCACCACACTAATCAGAATGGAATGCAACAGTGTGAGGTTTTTTACAGTGGCTGGAGTGCTAATCCTTCGAGAGGCTGGTCTTAAAACAGTTATGAGCCCTGGTCTCGAAACATGTGGATCCTCTGCAGTTTGCTCATCAGGTACATATATGTGTAGAGGATGCTCTTATCTACATGCTCCACAGAGGATAAAACTTGGATAAAACTGGTACCACAGTCACAATTATCTTCTTGTCCTTATCCATTGCTTTTAATACCATTCTGCCTCACTGACTGATGAAAAAGCTCAAGGTTTTGAATCTTGATGCCCTCACAACCTCCTGGATCATGGACTACCTGATCACCAGATAGCAGTGTGTGAGGCTGGGGGACTGTGTGTCAGCAATGGTGATGTGTAATAATGGAGCACCTCAGGGAAATGTCCTGTCTCCTTTCCTGTTTACCCTCTACACAACAGACTTCCAGCACAATACCAGCGCTTATCATGTACAGAAATTTTTAGATGACTCATCTGTCATAGACTGAATTAATAATTAATACTAATAATGAGTCAAAGTATAGGAAGTTGTGGAGTCTTGTGGTGTAGGGACAGCAACCAGCAAGTCAACATCAGCAAGACAAAATAACTGCTGGTGGACTCCCAACATGTCAAGAAGCCTGTGAGACTGGTTACGATTCAAGGGGAAGATGTGGAAAGGATGCAGAGCTACAAGTACCTGGGGGTTCACATAAACAATAAAATGGACTGGTCTGGCAACACAATTGCACTGTACAGGAAGAGCCAGATAAGACTGTACTTGCTATGGAGACTCAGGTATTTGATGTGTGCAGCAACCTACTGGAAATGTTCCACCAGTCCAAGGAAACCAGTGTGGTGTTCTATGCTTTATGCTGTGGTGTTCTATCTCCTGGGAAAGCGACTTGTGCTTATTAGGATAGTCTACTCAATCACATGGCAAATGCTGGACACACTGGAAGATGTTGTGGAAAAGAGGATAATGGCAAAATTGGATGCCAGCATGAAAATCCCTGCCATCCTGTCCAGGAGGTGCACTCTTGGAGAACAGTATGCTAGGAGGCACTTCTGGGGGTCTTTTCTGCCCACTGCTCTCAGGCAAGTCAATGCTTTGACCTGACGTACTCATAAAGTATTTTTATTGATTGATTGATTGGCTGTATTATCTGTCCTATGAGTTTGTATCCTTGTTTTTTTATATTTCAGCTGCTGTATGCATCACATCTAATCTAATAATCTAATCTAATTAATTCACATAAAGCTCTCTGAGAGTAATGCACAAATTTCTTAGCACAGTTCATATGCTGGTTTTGCATTCACAAAACATTTACATTTCCCCAACATTTTTACAAATAACAAAGAAGTACAACCAACAGAAAATTAAAACACAGGTTGAGCAAAACATCTAATCTGCTGCCATCTTATTTATGATTAGATCTTTATTGTCACATACACTGTGTGAGCATACTGAAATTCTCACAGTTGTGAGGGTGGGGATGGGGCTGGATATATAGAGAAACAGACAATAACATACTGTTTAAATAAATACTATAAATAAGTAAATAGTAGAAGAACGGTCTAATATACTAAGTAAAAAACAAAATTGTATAGACATATAAATGCATACAGCAGAAGAAACAAAAAACAAGGATACAGAATCACAGGACAAATAATACAATCAATCAATCAATCAATAAATTTGTATTGGTACAAAATTGCAAAATTAATTTAAATAATATCAGCTTTTAGTTTGGGGTGTTGGAAGAGTACAAAAAATAAGTAAGTACAGATGGTAAAAGCAGGTAAAATGAAGATGCAAGTACAGATGTGACATATAATAGAATTAGAAATAAACCATCAGGTGGGTACCTTATCAGTGAGTTTATGGCCTGGAAAGAAGAAAGTGTTCCTGAAGCAGGCGGAACATGTGGTAAGACTCTGGTTGAATATACCAGAGGGCAAGAGTGAAAACAAGGAAAAGCCAAATGGCTGGCATCAGAGATGATGGATTCAGCCCTCCTCAGACATCGGGTAGAGTAGATGGAATGAAGCTGGCACCCCCAATAATGTTAGAAGCCGTATGGACAGTCCTTTCGAGGAACTTGTGATCCTGGCATGTCAGGTTACCGGACTACACAGTGATGCATCCAGTCTGGATACTTTCAATAGTGCAATAAAAGCTCACCAAGATCTTGGTTCCCAGTTCAAAGCTCTTTTTCCTCCTTAGGAAAAAGAGCCCTTGTTGAGCTTTTCTGAGGATGAAGGTGGTGTTGACAGACCAAAAAAGGTAGTCAGTAATTAGACTCTCAGGAACCTGAAGCTGCTATTTAGATGGGGGAGCCATTGGTGTGGAGTATGATTTCCTTTGTTTTTCTTGAAGTCATGAATGACTTCTTTTGTCTTGTCAATGTTCAGAGAGAGTTTGTTGTCATGGCACCATATGGTCAGGTTTTTTACATTCCTTTTGTAGGCAGCCTCATCATCATCGATGACAGTGATGATGTCTGCCTTCATGCTTTGTTCGGCAGTCATAGCTGAATAGACTATATAGTTGTGGGCTTAGGCAGCAGCTTTGTGGAACACCAATGATGGTGAACAACGTAGGGGACTTCCTGTTTTAGTCCTCACTGACTGGGGCCTATTTTTTGAGAAGTCAAACTGCAAGCCACAGAGGGAGCTGCTCAGACCAAGGTCTCTGACCTTCTACGCCAGGCTAGTGGGCACAATGAACAGCATCCTAACAATTGTGTTTTTCTTTTCCAGATGTCCTTGAGCAGTGTGCAAGGTGAGGCAGATAGCATCATCCACAAATCTTTTGCGCTAGTGTGCAAACTGTACTGGATATAGGGTAGCAGGGATGTTATGGTTAATGTAAATCATGACCAGTTGCTCCAAATACTTCATCACCACAGAGGTAGTTTAGGCAGGAAACACCAGACTTGTAGCATGATTGTGGTTTCTTTGAAATTGTGCTTCCTGTCTCAATTCTGTGACTGTAAGTAAACAAACATAATAACATGAAAACCTGAGTTCATGTGTGTTTAATAATAGTACAAATGTAGAAATAGTATACTATCTTTTGCTGTTGAAGTTGTGCACGTTAATTGATGATGTTAGGCTTAACAAAATTAATTCATCTTCACTTTTTTATTTATGCTCAACATACGTGTATATGCTTTTACATGTCTCATATGTTTATCATCTAAACCAATGCTTTAGTCCTTGATACCCACTGAATGAAATTATTTTTAACCCTTTGCCAAGACTCTCCACTTCATACCCTCAGCCAAAGGTTCCTGAATGACATCCTAAGGTTCTGTTGCTGATGCATAGGGATCTGCTGCTGGAGGTTGCCAGACCAGACTCTTCTTAAAATGTCTGTGGTGGAAACTTAAAAAGAGTATTTTTAAAGAGTAGCATAATAGAACAGAAGTTAATATTGGTCTCTTACATTGTTTTGACCTTTTATTTTCAGTTTACATGTTTTGATTTGGATTCGTCCAACATTTAAAAGACAATCAGCTATTTGTATTAGCAACTCTAAACTGGCCTCTTATGAGGGAGTATAACCGTACACAGACGTGTTCACTGCAATGAAACACTTTAAGACTATCTAAAATGATCTCCCTCTTATCATTGATTGTTTCTTGGATAGGATTCTGCCTCTGTGGACTTGGTGCTAAATAAAAGAGGTTTTTTAAATGGAAGAACTGATACAATTCAAATTAATATTCATTAAACCTGATTTGCTAGCATACCTACAATTACTTTTCACCAGGTTTTGCAAAATAATATGAAGGGTAAATATAAAAAAAGTGTAACTAAGGCAAGTCTGTTGAGTTAACTGTTTCACTGTTCTCTAATATATTGTCCTTCAATACTTCCCTTTAGTTTGCTTGCTGCCTTTCATCATCCTTACACTGTTTTACTTTATTAATGCATTCAGCACTGCTCCAAATTCTTGCCTGAATGCTCTTGAGCCTCAGTTAATCCCACTGCTTCAAAGTCATCACACTATCTACATCTAAATTCTAGTAAAACAGTATTTTGCTTCCTTATAAAATAACTAAAATGGTACCACACTTTCTTTTTGATCCTGTCAGCTACACCAGGCTCATTCTCTGAACAGATTTAAATGTAATTGATGAACTAAAAATGAGCTCTGACTATCAAATCTTGGCTATGGATAAAGTTTTTTTTCTGCTATGTATTTAACGTCACTAAAACTGCTCTGTTTAAACCTAAATTGTTTGCCAGGTCATCAATATCTCTCAGATTACTGTGATTATTTATTCCCATGATTTTGTATTAAGAACTTCAAACAGATTTATATCTGTTCCAAAATGCTACCCCCAGATTCTTAAAATCTACTACAATATATTTAATCCTTTGGCTGACTCCACTTAACTGGTTTCCTGTCCCATTTAAGAATTTCTTTTGCCTTTTATTTACAAGTGTAAAACTCACATACCCTATTTATACACTGCAAAATTTTTCTATTTGATCCAAATCCATTCTGACTTGTTATTCAATTTTGTGATGACAGCACTGCAGAACTCCACCAAGCATGATGTCTGCTCATGAAGTTACTTGGTTTTGGAATTCTCATAAACTTTTAAAAAACATTGCTTCTCTGCTTCAGATTAACATTTTATACCCGAAAAAAAGGTAAAAGGTTATTTCCACAATAAAAAGGAAAGAAGATAAAACACAGAACCCATCAGGTGTGTAACTGAAAAGGAAACAGCAAATAACATATAGAGGAGAGGAAGGAGGAAACAAAATTAGTGTAAATGAAAGGAGAAAAGATCAGAGTATGTGTGAAAAAGGTGCCATTAGAGAAGATGCAGGGAGAGATTAAAATGTTATACTGTCATTAAGACCTGGAGAAATATGTGATCCCAGGCTGAGAGTAGTCTTAGCTCCTTCTAATTTTCTTTGAAAGTGTTGTTGAAGTCCTGCAAAAGAACATAAACAGAGGGATCAGTGTGGCTGTGATCAAGTGATGTTTGAAGTGTTCTACAATAGGCTTTGTAAGGTCTTTGATCGTAAATATCTCATATGCCTCTTCTCATTTCTTCGGTTCACCTTCGTCGATGGTGGCACACTTTCTGCAGTCATTGACTGGCACATGGCAGTTGTTTAATATTGACTTTACCAGAGAGACCAGGTATAAGGCTGTTGATGCTGAATATTTTCTAGTGCCACAGTGGCTCCAGTTACAGCTCAAAGTACCTGGTGGGGAACTTGTTTCTCTTCTGTGAAGTGAGTTGAGGAAAATAAGGAGATGAAGAAATTTTTTTTGTTGAATGGCCTGTGGCAAGGATAAAGTGTTAGGGTGGAATGGGAGGTCCTGCAGGATATGTATTTCATTACCAGAGTTTCTCTTATCGTGGATGTTATGAGTATTATGCTAGAGAAGTAGTAGAAAGGTTTTTTGAGTTTCAAGATCAAAAATAAATCAAAACTAATTCAATTCAAAACTGAAAAAACAAGTTGCACTATTACCAATTTTAAATTGAGAGACTAAATAGTAGTCAAACAGTTCAGGAATAAATTAGAAACCAAAAAGAACGTTTGAATAAGAAAAGCTTTGTAAGCAAAAAGGGGTTTTGAATGCACAAACTTGAACAGGGAAGTGATCCCAAGGATGACCTTTTAAAACCATTACATTGTTAGCCAAAGGTCATGACCTCTGAGTGCATGCCCTTACAATGCAGGAACTGCCCTAATGACATGAAGTCAAAATAACTGCAATCGTGATTAATTCAAAATGGCGGCAAAAACAAGACAAATACCAACAAAAGTAAGTGATATATCAATAAATTAATGTCGGTATTTAATTCAACAGCATATTAAACTTCCATTTTGAGTAGTAGATCTCTAAAAAAGATGATAAAATGACTGTTGTAAAGGAATGGTAGGGTTATGGTTGAAATGTTGACCTTAAAGGTGTGTGGAGACTAGTAAAATTGTTAATTAATTCCTACAGATGACTTCTGGAGCATGAGGGAGCACCAGCACAATTACTGGTATATCTTATAGGATGACATCTATGCCCACATAGGAAGAAAAGAATACAGCACTTTTCGTACCATTTCACTTTTTCATTTTCATACCACTCAGTTTATCATACAGTGTCTTATGATAGAGGGACCTTGCCTTATGATATCATTTATTTTTTTCCTCATTGTCTTACTAATTAAATAATTATAGAAGTAATCTTTCATCAGTGTTTTGGTTTCTGTGTGTGAACGTAATGACAGTTTACTGCTAGAGGCCCTTGTTTAGCTGTTCTGAAAGAGATGTCAGGGTTAGGCAATCTCAAAGACTTTCCTATTTTAGAGAGCACACAATAATGAAAGAACAGTGGGGATTAAAGGATCAAAACAAAACATTCCCATTCTAACTTAGGGAAAGCAAGTCTGCTGTGTGTCTGTTATGCATCAGCCAGGGTCTTTCACCTGGTTCAAGTTTATCTTTTTGTTTATTTAATCTTATTTTGTTATTTAAATATTATTTTGTGTGTTATGATATTAATTCTGGCTTTGGTTTTGTTCTGTATATATTTTTTTATTCAATATGGTGCTGTTTATTAGTTATTTTTTAAGTTTTATATTATGTTAAGTTATTAACATAAAGTCATAATTTTCTTATTTGCTTGCCCTTTCTGTTGTATATACAGTGGAACCTCGGTTTACGAGTAACTTGGTTTACGAGTGTTTTGCAAGACGAGCAAAAATTTTTAATAAATTTTGACTTGATAAACGAGCGATGTCTTGCAATACGAGTAGTATGGATACACTTTGTCTGCTGAGCGTCATGTGATCACAACTGAGCTGATGGTTCTTCTCTCTCTCTCCTTATCTCGCTCAGGCAGCGTGTCTCTCTCTCTCTCCTTATCTCGCTCGCTCGCCCAGGCGTCTCTCTCTCTCTCTCTCTCCTTATCTCGCTAGCTCGCTCGCCCAGCGCGTCTCTCTCTCTCCTTATCTCGCTCGCTCGCTCGCCCAGCGCGTCTCTCTCTCTCCTTATCTCGCTCGCCCATCGCGTCTCTCTCTGGCAATCGTCTCCTATTCTCCGTCTGAGTCTGTGTGCCTCACTCATATAGTCAAAATCTGTTTACTACAGCATTGTTACTGTGTGTGTGTGCGCTGCGAAGTGCGAGTCCCCATCTTGCTTCCCAAAACACGAAGCTGAGTCTCAGTACTTTAACACCAGCTTTATTCAGCTTGAAACAGCAACAGCGCTGTTATTTATTGTACCGGGATCTTTATAATGTTCCTTGTATGACCCATTGACGACAGGCGCTTATAGCATGTCTGCGATCTTTTTGGATGTGCTTATACGGCGAACTGCTACAGCGCTGGGAGACTGCGATTGCTTTGGGACACTCTTCCGCATGTTGTCCCGTTGGGTGGAATCCCACATGAGTTTAGAAACTCACACCAGCCATGATTCTTTTTAAAGGTAAAGTGCAGGTTAATTTGTATTATGTATTTTACTTTATATTTTGTATTAATCATTTTTATATGAATAGTTTTGGGTTGTGGAACGAATCATCGGAGTTTCCATTATTTCTTATGGGGAAATTCGCTTTGATATACGAGTGCTTTGGATTGCAAGCACGTTTCCGGAACGAATTATGCTCGCAAACTGAGGTTCCACTGTATTGAGCCCATGGTGGCACACCCACCCGATAATGCAGTAGTGTAACTACTCTAGACAGTGCCTTCTTGTTACAGGTGAGGAAAACTTGAATTCAGGGTTGGAGTACTGGCAAGAGTTTGTCTGGTAGAGAGACAGATAGGACAATGTGGTCTGAGGAGAATGAAGAGTAGGTGAAGGTGATGATTACTGTTACATTTTAGCCAATGTTGCTCCCTTGGTTTGGGTTTTAAGTCTTGTTTTATGTCTTTGTTGTTCTTGGTTGAGCCATTTATTTATGTTAATGTTACTTTTGTTAATTCTCTGCTGTATTGTCTTTGCCTGTGTTATGTCCCTTGTGTTTTATGTGTGGTCCCCCAAGAGGCAGGGACTCCAAAAACTGCTCTCTGCCCTATAAAAAGGCTAAATCTCCCACAGTCTCCTGGCAGTTCATTTGAAAGCACAAGGGAGTGGTGAGTTATTGGGAATCTTCCACATTTATTGCGATTTTTCAAATTTTGCCTTCATGCTGTTTTTGACTTTGTTTTGGCTTTCTGTATTGGGGCTTTGCTTGCATTGGATTGACTTATTGTTTGGGCAAATCCTACTGCCTTTATTATCAAAGGAGCTTCTTTGTTATTGAAGAGCATTTTTGTGAATAAATCATTTGTTTAATAAAGATTCTATGTGGCCCCTTTTTGTATATACAGTAGCCAGGGTTTTTCACTGGATTTCTCCCACTAGTGGATATTTTTGGAAGTGGTTTTAGGACTCCCAGAGGCTGCAACTTTTTAGATAGGCCCCAGGGGGGAACTAACCATAATTTTGTTTTGTTGCAGTGGGTTTTACTCCTGTGTACCTGTCATTGCTGTTGAATGAACATAACTTTTAGGTTTACCTTAGTCTCAGTAGTGTCATTCTGGGTTCAGGTACATATTGCTGGAAACTTCCAAAAAGATTGACATCTCCAAGATAATTACTATATGAACGATGATGGTTTACCTTTTCCATTGTAGTTTCAAACAATCTCTCACACTGATGCATAGTCGTCCCTGAATAAATACTTGCCACTACTCTAAACTTGAAGTTTATATTACTGTTACAAATGGATTGGCATTCACTTCTGGAACTTTAGGTAAAATACTTTTACACTTGTAACTTTGCCTAAGTGCCTCATGTTCCCTGGCAGGTGTCGTTTTATAAATGTTTACTTCCTTTTAGCAGTAGAAACACCATTCACTCATCAAAAGAAAAATATTTTGCCATGGTTGTCTTTACAAGATCACTGAATGCTGTTTATAAGTTATAAATGCAAGGGTGGTAAATTATTTGGGGGAAAATGAAGACACTTTAAAAAAAATATGCTTGACTCTTTTGAATCTCTAGTAGTACTCATGTCCTTAAGACATTGAAATTCTGATAAATAATGACAACATAAGTAAAATATCTTCCGCTTTCTATTCTTTTGGATTTTTTACACTTGACAGATGTTCAAACTCTTCTTCAGAAGGCCTAGATGAATACAGCATCTTGGAAGAAATGCATATAAGTCACAGCTGCACAGAGGCAGTGTTAACAATGTTCAGACCTTCCCTGAATTTTAATTCTTTAATAAAATCAAAATATATGGCTAGCCTATTAATACACTTACTGCTCTATTGAGAAAATGACATGTACTGTACATCCCTAAGGTTACTAAACTGACATAGAAAAAAATAGCAGACAGGAATATTTAATCTTAACTGCAATGTGTGCTTTGATGTCTGATAAAGACACCAAAACCAGAACAGACGAGTTGCTTTTCTAATTGTATAAAAATGTTTCATAATTAAATGTAATGCAAATACATACTTTTCCAAATTAATATGATCCTTTAGCTCATTACATTAATAACATTTATTAGTCCAGCTTACCATCACAGACTTATCATTCTTACCTTCATTTTAAAGTAGACATCTATCCACGGTTGATATTACTTGTAATGAAGTTCTTTCTTCTTTAGCATCACCATCAGCTATCATAAAGTGATTACTCCTCCAGGTTAGAGACCTATATTATGAAGGAAGAAATAACAGTAAGAGGCATAAGTAAAAATGGTGTATGGGCAGGAAAAGCAGAGTGTGTAATAGATAACTGGAATTGATTTTAGAATAAAGTCAGCAATTAAGAAGCTGATCTCATTTGTAATACAGTGTGAAAAATGAAGTCCCTAGTATGTGATGCAAAGTGTATGGAATAGATAGATAGATATTACTTTGTCCCAAGGAGGAAATGTAACTTTTTATAGATCTTTAAGAAATATTATAGCAAATAACAATAACAACAACCAACTTCAATAAACACAAAAAAATTACAAAAACAAATCTTTGAATTTGGCTGAAGATAAAAGGACAATCATTGTGAGGCTTTGCAAAGGTAAATTGCCACAGTAGTGTCACTTTCTGGAGCCTTAGTGGCAGACACAACAAGTAGCATAGGGTAACACATACTGGGGCAGCGCAGGGCTTCTCAGAGGTGGACTCATCATTCGCCATACCAGTTGAAGCTGAAACAAGGAGCTGTTTATACAGTATGGTGTGGGAGTGACTGGCCATTGGAAGAAGGTGCAGGTGGGAAGAAAAATCTATTTAAAACCTAGTTCAGGGCAGTAGCTTTGCTCACATTCCATTCCACCATCAGAACCCTGGATTGCTTGTGTTCAGTAATTATTCCTAGTCCATTCCAATAGGGAGTGTTAGCCCAGTGAGCTGTATATTTAGACCCATAGATTTCCTCATGAGAATATTGGGAATTGGAGAGTGCTTTTACAGTTACAAAATCAAAGGCTGACATCTTTATATTGGCACAGTTGGATTAAGCTTTGGCAGATCTATATATCTGTTCTACTATTAACCTCAGTTTTGAAACAGGGATTCCCATTAATAGAGTGGATTAAGTCTGATTTTCTATCATCTTGTAAATATTTCCTGAACCTGAATATACTTATTTGTCTCTCATGCTGTAACTTTAGTTTAGGTTATTATTATTTGTTGATTGTAGTTCTTTTCTAAGTGGTGTTAACACACACAAAACAAATATCACAACCACATTAACCTTTAGGTTGTGTAAGTACCATTTTAACAGCATGTTTTTGAATTGGTTGCTAATTTTAATTTGCAGACAAATTTTAATATTCCTCCTTAAAAAAAAACATTCAGAATATCAGTTACAGATGTATAACACCAACATAAAAGTGAGATACTCGAAATCTGATGTTAGAATTTTTGTCATTTCAAAGTCATGCTGTGCAAGATTCTTTAGCTTTGTGGTATCCACCTATCTCTGCAAATGTCTCTTAGTGAAGCTTCTTTAATTATAATTCTCAGATTATGTCTGAATGATTGTAACTTCTCTACTGCATTTAATTGAATGTATTCCTTTTAATGTTATGGTATACCTTCTCTTGCTTCTGTCTGATATTTTTTTTACTGTTGTAACTAACACAAGCAATTTGATTTACCATTCAGGGATAATAAAGTCCACCTTGATCTTAATCTGAGTCTGTAATTTCCAACTCAATCTTGCCCTGTAATGTACTCTAATATTGATTTTACTGTCTTCTCTATATCTTATCATACTGCTTGCTACAAAAAAATCAATACATAAAATAAAATTGTTAATTTTACTCAAGTTATCCCTAACTTACAAAAAAATTAAAGTTGTAAGAAAAAAAAGAAAAATAATATAATGATGTGTTTAAGTAAGCCTAAGCTTTTCTTACAGATGTTCTGGACATTTTCATATTCAATGCCCTAAATTACCTAAATTACAGAAAAGTAATTTAGGATGTAAAGTAAAGATGGATTGGACAATTGCTTGGTTTTCTCTCCAGTGATTCATTAGTATGGTTGTTCCTGTCATTTTGGAAAAAGTTATATTTTCTGAAGTGTTAATGTTTCAGGTGGAGCAGAGAATCTTGTAAGTTTCTCCTATATTCAACAAAATAATTCACCTCTCCTGGCTAACTTTTCTATTCTAAGATACAGGCTATTGATGGCGGGCCAATTGGTTTTGGGTTTACATAAAGAGTTAAACATTCCTTTGAATATAACAATGGAAACAATCTTGTAGCAAAAAAAAAAACACTTTTGTACTTGGACTCTTTTATACCCAAAATTATATTACTATGTAAACACTAATAATCAAGGTCAAAGTCAAATTACTCCTCCAGTGCAATATTTCTATCTATACTGCCACACATGTAGGACTGATGAGACTTTAAGCCAGATTCTCAGATGGTTACATAGGGCTATACCAGTAGTTCTCAACCTGTGGGGCGGGCCCCCCAAGGGGGGCGCGAAGATGTGAAAAAAAGAAAACAAGAATCAAAAATATGACATGAAAAAAAACATTTGTTGAAACCAAAACAAATTTACTTAAACTACATTCTGATACTAGAACAATAAATATAGAGTTAGATAAATGTTGATAAAAGTTAAGTAGGTATAATAAAATATGCATCTACATTTCAAAAAAATGTTTGGGGGGGGGGGTGATTAAAACTGTTATGAAAACTCGGGTCGCAAATACTTAAAGGTTGAGAAACGCTGGGCTATACTAAGGGGGTGCAAAACTTATTAACACAGTTTATATTTCCCTCTCCAGAATAGAGGAACATCAACAGGAATAAGCATGGCATTACTCCTGCCCTGACCCCTGCTCCTATATATATATTGTGGCCTGCAGGGGTCACATAGACAGACAGGCACCAGGAGACATAATGCCCTGAACACTCTCTCTTCCCTGGTCCTTCCATCCATATGAACACAAACAGGTTTGAAAGGGTGGCAGAATGTCAGTGAACAAACCAAAGTGACCACACAGTTAAATATATGCAAAAACAAAATCAAATAGCATTTGTAAGGTGTAAGGTAAATCATACCAGTGCCCTGTGTGGTATGAAATCTTGGATTTGCTTCAATTCAATTCATTTTATTTTTATATAGTGTACTACACAGGGTGTCAGTGCAGTGTGCTATGACAAGTTCTCATGTAAAATGTAAATGCAAACATTTCAAATGATCAAGTACATAGTGCAGCACAGATTTGTTTAAACAGACAGGAAAATAAAGCAGTTTGAAACTGATTAACTTAAATGGATTCTGGCATCTGTCATTTAATTAATAGCTGAACTATAGGCTCTGTTTATTTGGTTTTTATTTTAAATTTACCTTATGATCACCTCACATTTGTGTGTCATTTGTTTAATTAAATCAGTTGTTTTTATGAAAAATGTGTTTTGCAGCCATTTTGTTCTGGGTTAATATGGCATGCAGAAGTGTCATCCCAGTACTATAAATACATATATTTAATAATTTTCACTCTGTGTCTCCCTGTGAAAAAAACATGCCAAGCTCAACAGACCAGGAGTCTCATGTATAACGGCAAGCATTGAATTCACACTAAAACATTGCATAAGGACAAAAACAGAAATGTGCGTACACAAAAAAAAAGCCAGATGCGTAAAACTGTGCGTACAAATCCCACACACTTCGCCTTTACGAATCCCAATGAAGATGAAATTTAATGCATGTGCATGCGCCTACAGCCCCACCCTGACTCCTCCCAGAATTTTGCATATTTTAAGATGCAAATCAATATACAGTGGTGTGAAAAACTATTTGCCCCCTTCCTGATTTCTTATTCTTTTGCATGTTTGTCACACAAAATGTTTCTGATCATCAAACACATTTAACCATTAGTCAAATATAACACAAGTAAACACAAAATGCATTTTTTAAATGATGGTTTTTATTATTTAGGGAGAAAAAAAAAATCCAAACCTACATGGCCCTGTGTGAAAAAGTAATTGCCCCCTGAACCTAATAACTGGTTGGGCCACCCTTAGCAGCAATAACTGCAATCAAGCGTTTGCGATAACTTGCAATGAGTCTTTTACAGCGCTCTGGAGGAATTTTGGCCCACTCATCTTTGCAGAATTGTTGTAATTCAGCCCTATTTGAGAGTTTTCTAGCATGAACCGCCTTTTTAAGGTCATGCCATAGCATCTCAATTGGATTCAGGTCAGGACTTTGACTAGGCCACTCCAAAGTCTTCATTTTGTTTTTCTTCAGCCATTCAGAGGTGGATTTGCTGGTGTGTTTTGGGCCATTGTCCTGTTGCAGCACCCAAGATCGCTTCAGCTTGAGTTGACGAACAGATGGCCGGATATTCTCCTTCAGGATTTTTTGGTAGACAGTAGAATTCATGGTTCCATCTATCACAGCAAGCCTTCCAGGTCCTGAAGCAGCAAAACAACCCCAGACCATCACACTACCACCACCATATTTTACTGTTGGTATGATGTTCTTTTTCTGAAATGCTGTGTTCCTTTTACGCCAGATGTAACGGGACATTTGCCTTCCAAAAAGTTCAACTTTTGTCTCTTCAGTCCACAAGGTATTTTCCCAAAAGTCTTGGCAATCATTGAGATGTTTCTTAGCAAAATTGAGACGAGCCCTAATGTTCTTTTTGCTTAACAGTGGTTTGCGTCTTGGAAATCTGCCATGCAGGCCGTTTTTGCCCAGTCTCTTTCTTATAGTGGAGTCGTGAACACTGACCTTAATTGAGGCAAGTGAGGCCTGCAGTTCTTTAGACGTTGTCCTGGGGTCTTTTGTGACCTCTCGGATGAGTCGTCTCTGCACTCTTGGGGTAATTTTGGTCGGCCGGCCACTCCTGGGAAGGTTCACCACAGTTCCATGTTTTTGCCATTTGTGGATAATGGCTCTCACTGTGGTTCGCTGGAGTCCCAAAGCTTTAGAAATGGCTTTATAACCTTTACCAGACTGATAGATCTCAATTACTTCTGTTCTCATTTGTTCCTGAATTTCTTTGGATCTTGGCATGATGTCTAGCTTTTGAGGTGCTTTTGGTCTACTTCTCTGTGTCAGGCAGCTCCTATTTAAGTGATTTCTTGATTGAAACAGGTGTGGCAGTAATCAGGCCTGGGGGTGGCTACGGAAATTGAACTCAGGTGTGATACACCACAGTTAGGTTATTTTTTAACAAGGGGGCAATTACTTTTTCACACAGGGCCATGTAGGTTTGGATTTTTTTTCTCCCTAAATAATAAAAATCATCATTTAAAAACTGCATTTTGTGTTTACTTGTGTTATATTTAACTAATGGTTACATGTGTTTGATGATCAGAAACATTTTGTGTGACAAACATGCAAAAGAATAAGAAATCAGGAAGGGGGCAAATAGTTTTTCACACCACTGACTGTAAATATGTTCTGTTTGGTTTTTTGTTAAAACAATGCAATGGCAAAATCACATGGAAAAAAGAATTTCAGCAAATGTGAAGTGGAGCCAAGGAAAAATGTACTATTTTTTGGCTTAAGCAGTGGTTAAAGCAAGAAAACAAAGTCATGCAGTGACACAGCATGGCACAGACACTCAAAATTTCAGAAAGTCGCGCAGTTCCCAAAATAAAAAAGAAGCAGTCAGATATCAAAGTCAATGTGAAAAGGCGAGTCACAGCCCACCATCTGTTTAATTTGTTTCACACAATATTACAAACACTGACCCCCATAATGATGACGTGACTCCATACGGTGATGGTGCTGCTATGCCCAGCACATCTTCAGATGTTGGCTACACACACACCTCTGCCTCAGAAATTGCTGGGTGACCATCTGGCTGTGTGCTGCTGGACACTGTTCTGGAGTCACAAAATGCAATAGTGGATGCTGTAAGAGATGTGGCCAATGAACTGAGGAATATAAGGGCTGTACTACGTGATATTGACCACAATTTAAATGAACTGGTTAAAAAATAAATGCTGCATTTGCTAATTATATTCAAACAAAGTTGTAGCGCTGTCCAATTTGGCTGATCACTTGGTGGGTCAGGGTCAAGTTTTTAATACCACATCTCTTCAGGTACGGGCAAGCCATGACACACTTTCTGTGGACTATAGAGCAGCACATTAATAGAGTGGAAATACATTCTATTTACATAAGCAAATTCATTCTGTGAAGGCACCTTTATAGTGTAGCATCGGCGCTGAGCAACACAATGACTCGATTCTCTTCTCTTTACCTGGGTCTTTGAGGTAACTCTCTATCTTTAAAAAAACTGCTTTCCTTTTGCCATACTAGTTGGAAAAAGCACCTGTGTCTGCACAGAGCTGCCGTTTCTTCAGCAATTTATGATGTAATGGCAGCTCATTCTTTTGGTGATTCATCAGTGGCTGATGCAACTTGTTCAGCGCTGCTGCAATAGCAATGTGCGTGCAGCTGACCGCTCAGATTACATTTGAAAACTGGACGTAGCTGTGAATTGTGAATTTGATGTTTCACAGTTCAACCACAATGTAAGGAAATCTTATATATCTGGATGACAAGCGGATAATACCATCCCATACAGCAGGCATGGTGCGACTCAGTGATGTTTGTGAAATACCCAATCGGTCAGCAAGTTCATGGTGAAAAGCTCCTGTGGTTAAAAACTCTAGAGTGGACAGAACTTGCAAAGGAACAGGTGCAGCACAGTTCCTCAAAGTCTGGCTTTGTAAAGCTGGAGCCACTTCAGCACACAGCTCCAAAGGGATAGCTCTTGGAAATCGAAATCAACTTAGAAGCCAGTCATCATCATCATCTATAAATATGTACTCTCTTCTAATTCTTCCATTTGGAATGTCTTCTAACAACGGTAAAGCAGCTATGGTAGTTTGAATAGTTTGGCCATTCCATTCCCTATTAGATTGTTACAGAGTGTAAGAAAGATGCTATATTGCGCCCGACCCGACACAGACACAGGAGGCACGTGTAAAATTAAATCAATTTTTTATTTTCTTCAGCTGTGAGACACATCTTCCCCATGTCCCACTAGCCCAACACAGTCCCAAGCACACAATAAACACTAATTTAACCTCTTCTTCTCACTCCACCACTCCTTACCAAGCTTCGTACTCCTTCCATCTGACTCTGGCCTCTGAGTGGTGGTCGCTGGCTCCCTTTATAGTTCACCCGGAAGTGCTCCAGGTGCTTGATCCCTGATTTCCGGCTGCACTTCCGGGTGTGATGAATTGGTTGCCCACACGGGCTCAGAAGTCCCAAATATAGCACCCCCTGGTGGTACCTGCAGGACCCAACATGGCTGCACCCAACTCCAAATCCCAAGATGCCCTGCGGGAACCCGAGACACTGTTCCACCCCAGGGAGGTGGCCAACTAGCGTTCAGGGGGAGGTATTGCAATGTCTATGGCTGTTCCCCCTGAATATAGTGTGCAGGGGCGTCCCGGCTAGTTAAGGACGCCAAGCCCCTGTCACAAGAGTGATTACAATCAAGTGAAGTAAATTTGTGAACAATATGCATTTAATTTTGATGTATTTGATAAACCCTTTATCATTGATGCAAATAAGAAAAAGAACAGTAAATGACAGAAACAATAGCACTGTTTTGACACTGGGTGCTACCAGTATTGAAAACTGAGCAGAAAAGTACATACACATCGTAGGGGGCTACTGTGAAAATGTGCGTGGCTTTATGGCAAGTTTAGTTTTTATGCATCTCAGTGTGCAAAGAAACAGGCGAACGCAACATTTTTGTGCGTATACACCGTTTATACATGAGGCCCCTGGTCATCATAACAGCTTTTTCCAGCTTATCCTGAGAAATTCTTAGAGGTTCCCTGACTTGTTAAGAGATTTAATCCCCCCAAGTGTGTGTCCAGATTCTGCCCTTACATCTTCTCCCTTACAATTATACTCATTGCACACTCTTTAGAAAGAATCTAGTTACCATCCAAGCCACAAACTACCTTTACTGTCTCCTTTCAATATGAAGTAGCACTGATTTCACTCTGAGGCTTCTTGAATTGTTGAGTATCTGACCATACCACAAAGAATGAGCCAGGAAATCCTGTTCAGCAGCCACATTTTTTGCCTTGTACCCTAAATCTCATCTGTTCAGTAGCTACACAGAGCATGCAACATGATGCATACTTACTGCTTATTCCAAACTTTTATTCAAAGACACCACTTTACCACAATGGTCTGGTACAACAATAAATATTGTAGATGCATCGATTTATTCATCTCCTCTATCTACACTTCTGAACATGATTCCAAGGCACTTCAATTACACCACTTGACGCAGCAGTAAGGAACAAGCCATTTCTTTATAGGAGAGTACCATAACATGAGAGTTGGAGGTGCTAATTATCACCCATCACATCATATTTAGCTGCACCTCCACCTGCATCTGTGGTGCATTTCACAGATCACAGTCTGATGAGGGAAAGAGGACAACACTTTGAATCTCAGATATAACTTGATAATTGTGGAAGACAATTAGGCCATGATGTTAATTAATAGATGGAGGTCATTTACTCATTTACTAATACTTGTAGCAAAGGTACAGTAGCATTCATTTATGTGACCTTTCCAAAGCATTTTGGAACACAATTAACTTACAGTATATACCCAGACATTTGGGAGATACACACCTCAACTTGTGTGACTATTCGCTCATCTCAGTAGGACAAAATAGCTAAATGCTGATCCCATATAAAACTCCTGTTGTTTACCAGTACTTAAAATAATAGAGTCTGACCTTTAAAAAAATCACAAGAAGACACTTTCCTGTTTTAGCAGAAAGACCTTTCAACAGTTGTTTAGTCTACAGACAGAATAAAAGTTCACAAACAGTACAAAGTTATAGTGATATGAATTTTATTATTATTAGTTATTTGTATTTAACTTCCATAAAACCTGCCCATAAGGTGATAAAAAGGAGAAGAGACAAATGGAGTCCAATGTCCCCAGTGAACTGACTCCCTTTAGTGCCAAGGATACCAACATGACTCCCTCTCCTCAGATGTAGGGAGTGATTGACACCCAGCGATCCTCTGAAACCCTGTACTCTTGTAGAGCCTTCTACATGATACTAAAGGGTACATGGACGTAAAAATAGTTAACAAAGCACACATGGAAACCACTGACATTGAGAATCAACTATCATGAATATTTTAATATAAATTATTTAATCACCTCCACATATGTCTAAATACATTATATGTGAACCAGGTACAAGTGAGTCCGTGGAGACAAAAGCGTAATTAAATGTTCCGGACAAAAATAAATGAAAAAATATCTTTTGCTCCACTGCATGCCACATGCTGAGACCTTGTGACCATATGAAAGGTTGGAGTTAATAAAATCAAAACCAAAATAAGCAATTTAGCTGTCTTTTTATTAACATAATTAACCTTACCTTAGTTGAGAGCAATAAAAAACTATTTCAGATAATTTAATTCAAATTTTTGTCACTAACAAGAATGAATACCAAATTAGACAGAAGAAAAAAAAATTAAAAATGTACAATACCCTCCCTGGTTATAAATGGATTAACTACATAAAGTATAAATATCAAATGCTGTAAATTACTAAAATAAGAATATAAAAATGTGAATAGTAAGTCATCCAAAACAATATTTAAAATTTGTTAAATTAACATCTGTTATAGAAGCTGCACAAATCACATCATTCCATACATGAAAACCATTCTACAAAGCAAGAAAGCTAGAAAATGAGTCAGATTGTAAGACTAAACTCAAAAACGTCATTGTGAAAAAGAAGCATAATTTCAACAAAGAAATCCACAAGAACAGCAAAACTAGGAAGGTTATTATTACTATTATTTTAAAATAAATGATCTCTAGTTCTTGTAGTCTGCAAGGCTTATGCATTGGTCATTTTGAAACAAATAATCTGCAGTGGTTAGGTCAAGCAGCAGAGATGCAAACTAGTTAAAGGGATAATCTTAAGAAAAGCTCATGAAGTAAAAGTCAGTAACAAAATGTCATCGAAGAGTCATCAAACTGGTAATGGCAAAACAAAAACAAAATAAGACACAGAAATGAATGCTAAAGTGAAGGTCTCTATGTATTTTAAGTATAAAGTGACTTTCAAGTCTTCACTTTAAATAAATAAAATGTAGGCATCTCATGACATATATAGCCCTCCTAAATAGAAGTGCCATGATGAGACATCTGCCACAATATGCCCAAATCATACGGCTAGCGGTGGTAGACATTGACACAGATGCCATAAACAGCATGTTTGCCGTCTATAGAAAGCAACATGCAATAATGCAATCAAAAATGTAGCTCTAGTTCTTATTAAAGCAAGAAATAAGCTTGTTTAGAACACTGAAACCACAAGCCAAAGGCCTGAGCAATTTCATTACGCTGTTTGTATTATTTCACGCCCTACCATCTAAGAAACTGAATTGTAATTAATTAACATTACACCCAACCCAACAGGGACTAGGGTGGAGGGTCTAAGCGTTCAAAGAATTCAGCACAAATAAATCATCATAATGAGCTGCATTTCATATTAAAGTAGGCAAGACTAAGACAAAAAATGGGAAACCATGAGCAGAACCCAGGTCAAACCATGAAAGGAGACAGCTTGTTTTTTATGTACACCTCCATTTAAGTAAATGATATGAGTGTGGGAAGTAAAAAGTATGAAAATTGAGCAACTTCTGTAAAGAATTCATGAACTTAAATATGCATGTGCACATGAATCACAAGATGGCAGACTTGATAATGCATTAGCTGTTTAAAATATGTAATCAAAAGCTCATATTAGCTTTAGGTAAAGTCAGATTATATTTTAGCTAGAAAAAGCGGAGTTGACTTTCATTCATTTGGCATAACTAGTGATCTGTGTTGCTGTACTTCAGTAAGAGTACATGTAAAGTATTGTAGAAAATATGCAAGAGTGTACAAGTGGAGCCATCATTCTTAGTCTGAGTGGTTGTGGATCAGGTTAAAAAATGATAACCCAACAGGAGCATTTATTAAATTAATATCAAGTCATGCTTTACCTTTCACCCATTGGAATTCCACTGCTTACAATATAACACAGAAATCCAAAGCCCTTGATAAAAATCAAAAGTCAGCAGCATTCACCCTGGCAAAAGTCAATACGAAAAAATAGCACAATTTTCTGTCAGCAGGCTGGTATTTTCACATTTTGATAACAGCAGTAGGTATTAGGCAAACAAAACAAGACCAAGTTTAAAAGGAAAAAAAATGTGCCCACTGGGATCAGCAAGGCTGTTGTTATCTATTGCAACCTGCTGAATGAGTTGTTAGCTTGCAATTAAAACTAGTTTGACAGCTGTGATTCCCAACTGAAATGGAAGAATAGGGAAATGTAAGAATCTGGGATTATTGTGCTATTCTAAACTATTAGGCTCTGTATATCTTTGTGTTCACCTTCAGTAAGTGATATCAGTTTGAATGATGGTGCTCTGTGTGCACACATATTCAAAGATGACAATTTTCTGTTTTTAATCTGATGAAAGTAACTAGACACATCACTAACAAAAAAGAAACAAAATCAGTCAGTAAGTCCCAAACCAGTTAAATTCAACAGAGCCTACCTTGGCAGGGCTGGGCACAGACAAGGCCATCCACACTAGGGCTTTATTTAGAGACTCCAGGTAATAGGGATGTTGCAGAAAACACAGGAAGAAAATTTATACAGGCAGAATCCACAGAGACAACAATGAGGAACCTGATAATGCC
This sequence comes from Polypterus bichir lapradei, assembly GCA_026402145.1. Taxonomy (NCBI): domain Eukaryota; kingdom Metazoa; phylum Chordata; class Cladistia; order Polypteriformes; family Polypteridae; genus Polypterus; species Polypterus bichir. The sequence goes on along the minus strand of JANRMT010062831.1, from coordinate 19,671,426 downwards.
AGATCTGTGAAACAGCAGCACAAGCCACCATGTTACTTACTAACACTTGTAGTAAAGTTTTTATTTAATTTTTGAAAAATGTTCAAATGTGAATATCTGGAAGAAAAACTTTTTAGTCATTTTTCAAATACCCTTTAAAACAACAATGAAGTGCCATGACCCATCAATTTCTTTCTCTCTCTATATATATAAATACCCCTAATTAAAGGCTAAGTGTCTGTGTGTCTGTCTAGTTGCTATGACTCTGTCATTTAAAAAGATGGCACATCACAAACATGAACATTGTTTTTACAAATTTCTTACCAAATGCCATATGGCAGACATATGCATTGCATTTGTCAGGCTACACCAAGAGATCGAAAAAAGCATTAAAAATGTCAAAAGAGAAACCAAAAAAAAAATTGCTACAGAAGCTAAAACATACAGCAAGCAATTTTTCCAGTACTACACAATAAAAGAGAATGTAAGAAACATTAGGGACACGAATGGAGAAATCAAAATAGCAAATGAATTGAATAAATATTTCACTCAAATATTTATAAAGAAAGAAACAAGTGAAATGCCTCTTGCACAAGTAAAAACAAACTCTAAGTCCATAGATTTTAAAACAGAAGAGTCAGATGTGCTTCAAGCCCTCAATACGTTGATGACTAATACAACCCCTGTACCTCATGGGCTCTTATCAATCGTATGGCAAGAAATGAAAGACATCATCTATAAACCCTTTTGTGGCATATTTCAGCAGTCACTTCAGAAAAGAGAAGTAAAAGAGGACAGGAAAGTTGCAAATGTGACTCTAATCTTGAAGAAGTGAGACAAAATGTGTCCTTGTAATTGCAGACCAATTAGTCTTACTTCTGTGCCATGCAAAATTATGAAAACTATAATAAAAGAAATAAATTTAAAAAGCCAGCATGGGTTTAAGAGAGGAAGGTCCTGCCAAACTTATCTTTTAGATATTTTTGAAGAATCAACTAGAATAGTTGACAATAACAACGCATACATCATAATATACAGTACCTAGACTTTCAAAAAGCATTTAATACAGTCTCACACAAAATAATAATTCTGAAACTAGAAGCTTTAGGCATTAGACGTAACCTACAAAACCGGATGTCTAGTTGGTCAACTAGGAGACCAAGAGTACAGATAAGAGGAGAATTCCCCACATGGAGGAAGGTCATCAGTGGAGTCTATCAGAGGTCTACCCTTGGACCTTTACTTGATTTATATTAATGACATTGATTCTGGTATGGCCATTAAATTTGTCAAATTTGTAGATGACACTAGAATTGGAGACTATGAGGAAGCAGCAAAAAGAATTCATAAAAACACCTGGACTATCTTCAGAACTGAGCAAACACCTGGAAAATGCAGTTTAATGTAGAAAAGTGCTACATGTGAGCAAAAAGAACATCAATTATAAATACAAGATCGGAGACACCATTATACAGGAAGCAACCTCTGAAAAGGATTAGGGGTACTCCATTTTAAACAAATTAAATTCTTTCACCAGGATAGATTACATGATTTATATAAAATAATTTCTCAACTGAGACCCTCCACCTGCATCCTCGACCCAATACCAACAAGTTTTTTGAAAGAAGTATTGGTCGTGCTAATTGATAGTATTCTTGACACAGTAAACTCGTCATTAGATATGGGGGTCATCCCAGACTGTCTTAAGACTGCTGTAGTTAAACCCCTGCTCAAGAAAAATAATCTCGACTCCTCTGCTTTTGAAAATTTTAGACCTATTTCTAACGTGCCTTTCTTAACAGTAGAATTAACAAAGCCTAGGAAAAAACTCATAGATCCGTCCCACCTTAAATCGCTTCTCACCTCTCCGTCAGCATCTTTTGTCCTTTAAATGTGTTGATAAGCAGCAAGCAATTTGCTATCACATCCCCCACTGGTGCACAGTTTTCTCAGCTCAAGTCTGTTTACCGGCGTATCAGTTGCTTAGTGTTGTATAGAGTGAGAAGTCAAGCAAAATCACACCTTTTATAAATACTATATTGTTATTTGGAACACATGCATTTCATGTGTGTTCTGTGTCTAAAACGTTCTATGTAAACACATTGTTAAAAAAGAAATGTTTTCCATGTTTTAGTAATAATTGACAAAATGTAGACATGAAGTTTATAATATTTGAAGCCTGAAGTCCAAATATCAAAGAAACACTTTCACAAAAGGTACAAATATAACAGAACAAGTGTGCTTTTATTCAAAAATATAACTGCTGAAAAACAACACACGTTAGGGTGCGACATTGACATGCATTTAATACAACCGCTTTGGTGGCGCAACGGGATCAACTGGTTGACTGGTAATCAAAACTTCACGGGTTTGATCCCCGACAAGTCTGTTTTGAGAAGTCAGCTGCTTTTATCCTTACTATTTTAGAATAAAAACATACATTTGATTTCAGTCTGTAACAGCCGGTGTAAATATATGATACTTGTAAAGGTTAGCTTTATTTCTTTTTTTTTTATTCAGTTTCATTCTCTCAGTTGCATTCACAATCCTACCCTAACCCCCCTCCCCATCTGACACTGCGTGTTAAGTAAAATTCTAGAGAAGGGAGTCATTATGCAACTTAATGACCACCTCAATAAACATGCTATTCTTGATAAGTTTCAGTCGGGTTTCAGAACAAATCACAGTACAGAAACTGCACTCGTTAAAGTAGTAAATGACTTGCGGGTAAATGCAGACAGAGGCCGTTTATCTGTTCTCATCCTCTTAGATATGAGTGTCGCATTCAATACCATTGATCACAATATTCTTAGAAATCGCCTTAGTCAATGTGTGGGCCTCTCTGGCTGTGTCTTAAATTGGTTTGAATCCTACCTGGCAGGTAGAAAATTCTTTGTAAGTTGTGGTAATTATACTTCAAAGACACATGATATTCTATATGGTGTTCCACAAGGCTCTATCCTTGGTCCACTGCTCTTTTTGATTTACATGCTTCCGTTAGGTCAGATTATCTCGGGGCATAACGTGAGCTACCATAGCTATGCTGATGACACACAACTCTTCTTATCAGCGCCTTACGATCCCGACTCTCTTGATTCACTGATACAATGTCTTACTTGTGTTTTTGAATGGATGAGTAGTAATTTTCTCAAACTAAATAAAGAGAATCAGAAATTTTAGTGATTGGCAATAATCTATATAATGAGGTTATTAGAAATAAACTTGATGCATTAGGATTAAAAGTCAAAACGGAGGTAAGGAATTTAGGGGTAACTATTGACTCTGATCTGAATTTTAAATCACATATTAATCAGAATACTAGGACAGCATTTTTCCACTTAAGAAATATAGCAAAAGTTAGACCCCTTATAACATTGCAAGATGCTGAGAAATTAATCCACACTTTTGTTTTCAGTCGACTAGATTACTGTAATGCTCTCCTCTCAGGACTACCCAAAAAAGACATAAATCGATTGCATCTACTGCAGAAGGAAGCTGCTAGAATCTTAACTAGGAAAAGAAAATCCAAGCACATCTCTCTAGTTTTGATGTCACTACACTGGTTACCTGTGTCATTTAGAATTGACTTCAAAATCCTGTTTATAGTTTACAAAGCCTTAAATAATCTCGCTCCATTTTATATTTCGGAATGTTTTACACCTTACACTCCAAATAGTAACCTTAGATCTTCAAATAAGTGTCTGCTTAGAATTCCAAAAGCTAAACTTAAAAGAAGTGATGAGGCGGCCTTCAGCTGTCATGCACCTAAAATCTGGAATAGCTTGCCAATAGGAGTTTGCCAGGCTAATACAGTGGAGCACTTTGAAACACTTCTGAAAGCACATTACTTTAACTTGGCTTTCTCATAGCTTCATCTTAGTTTAATCCTGATGCTCTGTATCTTCAATTAATTATCATGATTATTCATGGTGGCTGCAAAATCCATACTAACCCCGACTTTCTCTTCTGTTCTTTTGCCGGTTTTCTGGGGTGGCGACCTGCGCCACCACCACCTGATCTGATCAAAGCACTGTGATGTCCCTACATTGATGGATTAAAGGTCAGAAGTCCACATGACCATCATCATCAAGTTCTTCCATGAGAACCCTGAATACTATGAGGACTGATTGAGGTCATTTATGTTAGGTAGAATGCCTAGAGGGGGCTGGGCAGTCTCGTGGCCTGGAACCCCTGCAGATTTTATTTTTTTCTCCAGTTGTCTAGAGTTTTTTTTTTTTTGTTTTTTCTGTCCTCCCTTGCCATCGGACCTTACTGTTTTTTCTATGTTAATTAGTGTTCCCTTATTCTAATTTTTATTTATTTTGTCTTTTTTCTCTTTCTTTATCATGTAAAACACTTTGAGCTGCATAATTTGTATGAAAATGTGCTATATAAATAAATGTTGTTGTTAAAGTTGTTGTTGACACAACATTTTCATTATCTAAGCAATGTGCAGAAGCAATTAAAAAGGCAAATTAAATGTTACATTATATCATAAGAGCTGTTGAGTTTAAGTTAAGGGACATTACACTCAAATGATATAATAGCATTTGACATTGGGCAGAGGAAGGCAACCAAGTGCATCCTGGGACTTAAGGACATATCCTACTCTGACAAACTCAGAGAATTAAACTTGTTTAATCTCAAGCAGAGGAGGCTGTGTGGGGACCTAATGCTGGTATGTAAAGTTCTCAAAGGCAATGATAAAGTACATTCAGCAACAATCTTTTGGCTTAAGGGTGAATCACATCAATGAAATTTAAGGGGGAGCCAGGAAACACTTCTTTATGCAAAGAGTTGTGGGATTCTGGATCAAATTACTTTGATATGTAGCTGAAGCAGAAACCTTGACAACCTTTAAAAAGAATCAAGATGAGATATTAGGACAGCTTAGCTATTAATGTAATGTTACTTCTCAGACAGAAACAAGAGATTGTATTTAAAAATAACCACATTCGTATTTTCCCTGATTTCTCACCCTCAACAGCTGCTAAATGTGCTGCTTTTTACAACATTAAATAGCGCTTATGGAAAGCCGATATCAGAAACAGCCTCTTGTATCCTGCCAAACTGAAAGTGGATATTCAAGACAAGCATTGCAACTTTACCACTACAGAGGAAGCAGAAAAAGAGTTAAGAAAGCTGATCCTGACACTTTTTTGAAATACGATCGTGAGCCACATTCTGTCATGGCATGGCAAGAAGATATTACCGGCTGTCTGATCCGCTTGCAATGATACTGGTATCGTAATTATACATCCTTTTCTCTTCTCTGCCACTTTCTGTTTATGTTTTAATTACAATTCTACATGTATATGTGTATGTGTGGAAGAAATTAAATTAGTAACTTTTTTTTTTTTTACTATTCTAAAGGACACTGTTTAACATTATACCCTTGGTTTATTGTTATTATTGTATTAGGATTTACTATGCTTATCCAGGGCCACTTTTCAACACCATTCCCTGGGTTTACTATCTTAGTATTTCAAGACTGTTAAAGATTATATTTTATGCTTATAGCATTTAGACTGTATCGGCAATAGGTATCTCAATTTTAATTCTCCTATGCCACTGCTGGGAGGCTTGTTTTGTTTTGGATGTGCTCTGTCTCTAGGTATGTCAGAGGACTGGGACTTTGTGAAGTGGGGTCCAAACTCACATGGCGAGGCCCCCAACGTGGATGATAGGGAATTCATGCAAAATGTATTTGCATCCATTCCCAATGTGAACACTCATAAAATTATAATGGCTGGGGACTTTAATTGTGTTTTAAATCCAGACTTAGATAGTCTCCTGTCACAAGGGTGATGACATCTAACACTGCAAAGACAATTACACAGTTTGTAATGGACCACAACTTCTCAGACCCCTGGAGATTTCTAAACCCAAACTCAAGAGCATATTCCTTCTACTCACCAGTGCATCATTGCTACTCAAGAATTGATTATTTCTTTGCAGATAACAATTTTTTGCCTTTGATTAAATCTTCCAAGTACGATGCTATTGTTATTTCTGACCATGCCCCTCTGATCTTGGAGCTAAAATCATTATGCTCCACATACTCATCTCGCAGATGGGTTTTAACCCTCTTTTATTAGCAGACGAGAACTGTATAGAATTTATATCAAAACAAATCAGTTTTTTTCTAGAAACAAATACATCCTCAGAGGTCTCCTCGGGAATACTCCGGGAAACCCTGAAAGCCTTCTTAAGAGGACAGATTATCTCATATCAGAGTATCAGGTATCAGAGCTAACCAGCAAAATTACTAGAATAGATCAAGAACATGCCAGGTGTCAGAGTGAGGCTCTTCATAGGAAAAGGCAGGCTCTGCATTCAGAGCTCAACCTCTTAACAACTAAAGAAACTGAACAACTCATTTTTAAATCAAGACATCATTATTATGAACATGGAAAGAAAACTAATAAGCTCTTAGCTTAACAAATCCACAAGCAAGAAGTTCACAATGCATTCCCAGCAATTACCAACAAAAATGGAGACAAAATCATTGACCATAAAAATATAATGCACACATTTAGAGACTACTATAAATCCTTATATTCTAGTGAGTTTAAAGAAGACAAGACACAATCTAATGCATTTCTGGATGCATTACAGATACCACAAATAGATAATCTCAGCGCATAGGAACTGGGTAAACCTCTGGCACTATCACTAACTAGATGCTATAAAGTCACTTCAGAGTGGGAAAGCAGCAGGCCCTGATCAAATTTTATAAAAAATTCCCCACTCAGCTAGCTCCCCTTTTATTAGTAACTTTCACAGAAACTAGAGACAATAAAATTCTACCTCAAACTTTTTGCCATGCATTAATCACCATCTTTCCTAAACAAAATAAGGACTTATTACAATATGCATCAAACAGACCAATTTCACTTCTGAATAATGATGTTAAGATACTCTCCAAAGTCCTAGCTAGAAGGATGGAGAAAATACCTGAGTTCATAAAATCAAACTGGATTTATTAAAGGCTGACACTTAGCTTACAATCTTTGATGCCTGTTTAATATAATATATTCACCTGCAAAGTCAAACACCCCAGAGATATTATTATTGTTGGATTTAGAAAAAGCATTCTGCATTCTGAATGGAACTACCTTTTCACTACTTTGGAGAAATTTGGGTTTGGCCCGAACATTTGTGCATGGATCAAACTACTGTATACCAATCCAGAAGCTTCAGTTTGTATTAACAACATTAATTCAGACTACTTTAAACTAGAACGTGGTACCAGACAAGGATGCCCCTTGTCACCACTACTTTTGCAATCGCCATTGAGCCACTGGCAGTTCACTGTCAAAATGCTTATGAGATAAAGGGAATTATCAGAGAAGGACTTGAACAGAAAATTTTTCTATACGCAGATGATTTGGTACTGTATATATCAGACCCACAAAATACTGTGCCTGTAGTCCTAACAGCACTAACAGAATTTCAAAAGATTTCTGGTCTCAGAATTAATTTGAATAAAATTATGCTCTTTCCAGTGAATTCTCAAGCACACAATATTAGATTGGACACCTTCCCTTTTATCATTGCAGATCAGTTTAAATACCTAGGGGTAAATATCACAAATAGACATAAAGCTCTTTATCAACAAAATTTTGCCGTGTGTAAGGAATAAATTAAGCAAGACTTGCATAGATGGTCAACCCTTCATCTCACTTTAACTGGAAGAATTAATGTTGTTAAGATGAATATCCTTCTTAAGCTTCTCTTTTTATTTCAAAACATTTCAATATACATCAATAAATAATTTTTTAAGAAATTAGATTCAACCATAACCTCATTTATTTGGAATTCAAAACATCCACTTATCCAAAGACCGACCCTACAAAGACCTAAGGCAGAAGGTGGCATGGCTCTACCTAACTTTCAGTTTTATTACTGGGCAGCAAACATACAAGCTATAAAAACCTGGGGCCTCATGCATAAACGGCATGTACACACAGAAATGTTGTGTAAGAACGTTCCCACGTTCAAATTGTGATGTATAAAACCAACACTTGCCGTAAAGCCATGCACTTTTCCACGGTACCTCATACCCTGTCGTACGCAAGTTTTCCGCTCGGTTTTGCAGACTGGCGGCACCCAGCATCAAAGCAGTGCTACTGTTACTGTGTGGTTATCCTTTATTTTCCTGAAGCGGCTTTATAAATTAATCGCATATTGTTTATTAGTATAATGCATCTGATTGTAATTAACCTGTAACAATATAATGGTCCAGGGAATAGCCATAGTATTCCAAATACCATAACTGCTTTAGCGTTGTTACTCTCACTGCACCTTTTTTTTCTTCTTTCAGCTGCTTCCGTTAAGAGTTGCCACAGCGGATCATCTTTTTCCATATTACTCTCACTGCACCACTCAGAGTATTTATATCACTGCAGCAGCTGATCGGAAAGAGAAATATCGGTATACAGCATCAAGGCTACCCTGCCTCAGCCACGGCAAAACGTTTCAAAGCCTTTCCTGTATGGACCTCGTGGTTCAGAAACAGTTTCATCCCAAGAACTTTGAACAGTCAATCAGTCCATCAAGTGCTCCTTGTAGAACTGTTTGTACTTATAAGTACAATCACCTCACTGTAAACTTGCACTACAGTTATAATATTGCACAACCTGCGCCACTTTATAAAGTGCGTATTTACATATGATGACGATATCATTTTTAAGATGAAATGCAGCAAAATATGTTGATTATATTATATAGATAAAACTTTAACTTCATTTAAATAATCTGTATTGTTAATAATTAAACATGTGAGGACACAGTTTTGCAGCGCTAGCTAGTTCACGGGTTGATCCTACCTTGTGCTGTATTCTTTCTGGGGCTGACGCGACACTGGAAGGATAGATGGATAGAATAATGAAACTTGTACTACAAAGATATTTCAATGTTCCTTAAAAGTTTTCAAGAATCGTCATTGTAAGCTTACAGATAGCTTAACGTCTATTACAGAGTTGACTGTGTGGTGATTGGGTATTTGGAGAAAGAAAAGTAAGCACAGGAATTGGAGGTTAGTATGTTTGAAAGAGACAGTACTGCTACAATAATTTCATCGAAGGTTGCGCACAATCACGCACTGTATTCCCCTGTTTAATAACATGCTTTAACTCCTATCATCATTAAAAAGATATCACGTATTCATCTCAGTATTTTAATTATTCAGAGAGCTGTAATATTACGAATATAATGGATTCTGTGTCCTGTCGGAGAAAGAGAAAGTGGAAGCACATAGTGATTCACACACATAGAGCACATGAAAGATCAAATACAAAACAAAGCATTTAACATGCTACTTTAGTTACGATGGGGTTTGAGAAACTGGTTAATTAAATGATTTTAAGATGAACTTTATGATGTTCTACTTTAATGACAAAATAAACTACGTAATTAAAGTGGAAATTTCGAGATTGAAGTTGACATTTCGTGCTTTTTTCCTACTGTGTGCCTTTTTTATTTTCTCTGTACCCTAATAAGCTTTTATATGACACTCAGACGGTGGGCTACAACTCACCATTTCACGGCAACTTTGATATGTGACAACTTCTTTTTTATTTTGGGCACTGTGCGACTATGTCAGGTGATCAGCTTCCTTTTGTTGTTTATACCACTGTTTAAACCTACAAATAGTACGTTTTTCCTTGCCTCCACTTGGTATTCGCTGAGATTCTTCCATTTTCCCTCTTGCTTTTGTCATTGTCTTTTCACAGAAGGCTGAGCTTAAGGGCGATTTATATTGATTTGCATATTCATAGAGGCATAATTCTGGGAGGAGTTGGAGGCGGGACAGAAGGCGCGTGCATGAGCGGTACTTTTCACACTGACCAGGATTTATGGAGCAGAAGAATGTGGAAGTTGTAGTACGCACAGATTCCTGCATTTAGATTTTTCTGTGCATAAGCACATTTCGGCTTTTGTGCTTACGTCATGTTATAGTGCGAATTCTACGCACAGTGTTATGCATGAGGCCCCTGGACATGGACACAAATAGATGAACATACACAGGCTTGGTCCGCAACAGAAATACAATACTGCAGTACTTCTTTATATTCTTTGCTTTGTGCCCCAATAAATTAAGGTTATCACCAGTATACTAACAACCCAATTGTGCTTCACTCACTCAGAATATGGAACCAATGCAGGAAGCATTTTAAGATAGAGAAGCTTTTATCTGTGGCACCTCTGGACAAGAACCACCTTTTTCAACACTTGCAAACATATGCAGTTTTTAATGTTTGGAAAACATTTGGGAATGAATCACTTAGAGATCTGTACAAAGACAATGTCTTTGCATCCTATGAACAATTACATTCCAAATTTAACTTTCCTTCAACACATTTGTTTCATTATCTTCAAATTAGAAACTTTGTTAAACAGAACCTGCCCAATTTTCCTCACCTCCCACCTCCCTCTATGCTGGAAAAAATATTGCTTAGTTTCAAGGACTCAGACAGCATTTTAGCAATATACAGTATAAAACCATTTTGCAGTCCCTATCTTTCAAAGATCCAAGAGGACAGTGGGAAAATGATCTCTTACTCAATATCTCAGAAAAGGTTGCAATGCATAGAATTCACTTGAGCTCCATATGTGCAAAGCATACAATCATTCAACTCAGAATTATATATCGAGCACATCTGTATCGTTTAAAATTGTCCGAAATGTTTCCAGGGCAAGATCCAGCCTGCGGACGCTGCAATCATGTTCCAGCCTCACTAGGCCACGTGTTTTGGGCCTGTGCCAAATTAACATTATTCTGGACCAAAATTTTTAAATGCCTTTCAGACAGCCTTGGTGTCACAATCTCTCCTAACCCATTAACAGCTGTGTTTGGTGTACTTCCAGATGGGCTTAAAGTGCAGAAGGACAAACAAACTGTAATTGCCTTTACTACACTATTGGCATGTAGACTTACCTTGCTCAACTGGAAGAATCCTATCTCTCCACTTTTAAGCCAGTGGGTAACTGATGTTTTATACTATTTGAAATTGTAAAAAAATCAAATTCTCACTTAGAAGATCTGTGCAGAACTTTTTCAAAACCTGGCAGGATCTAATCAATAACATTTTAGAATAAGCATTTAAAGCACTGAGGAAACAGATTCTCTCCCAATTTCTTTTTCTTCTCCATTTATCTTTATTAATTAATTGATTTACTTATTTTTACTAGCTTTAAGTTTTACTCTGCTGGCCATGGTCTCTTTCTCAGGGATGGGGGTTGATTTGTTTTCAATCCTATTTTTGTAAAAATTGATCTATTTGTATGGAATGTTGTGTGATTACAATTAAATCAACAACAACAACATTTATTTATATAGCACATTTTTATGCAAAAAAATGTAGCTCAAAGTGCTTTACATAATAAAGAATAGAAAAATAAAAGACACAGTAAGAAAATATAATAAGTCAACATTAATTACAGAATAAAAGTAAGGTCCGATGGCCAGGGAGAACAGAAAAAACAAACAAAAAAAAAAACTCCAGACAGCTGGAGTAAAAAATAAAATCTGCAGGGATTCCAGACCATGAGACCGCCCAGTCCCCTCTGGGCATTCTATCTCACATAAATGAAACAGTCCTCTTTGTATTTTGGGTTCTCACGGAAGGACTTGATGATGATGGTCATGTAGACTTCTAGCTTTTAGTCCATCAATGTTGGAGCATCATGATGCTTTGAGTAAATCAATGAAATCAATAAAATTATATAAAAAAAGTGTTAATTTAATGATATGTGTAAAACTGTTGGTTTAAAGATTGTACAGATAGACTGCTTATGAGGCAAACATTTTTGTTGCTTTCTTGATGTATTGTCATTTTGTTAAGAGTTGTAATTGTATGCAATTTATATAATATATCCAAAGTTTCAATAAATGGCTAAGTAACCTAGGTCAACCCAAGATTAATTTATTTTATGGCAAAGTAGCATTGGCAGATGACTTTCTGACAGTACTGTACATGATGGCTAGCTCGTTGGTAAGGTAACTAACTAGCTGAACCCTCAGCTTTTCATATGGTATACACTATTCATTGTAATAGCGATCATGTCATTCCATTTGCCAGGTGATAGTGGCTACCTGCTTAGATGCTGGCTCCCCGACACCCAGAATACAGAGGAGAGGGGCTACAATGCCATACATGCTTGTGGCATACTCAAGTATGGAGCGTACCATAGGACTCCTCTAATGAAGGTGGAGTTGTCTGGATGTTTCAAATGGGATGCTGGTCTAAAATCAACGAAGGTCTGCTGCGTCATGACTGCATATGTACAAGGCTGATTTGCAAAGTACATATACAGTTGTTTCAGGGTATCAACTCGGGGGGGTGGGGGTTCAAGTCATATTCTCATATGCACAATTACAAGATGTGATCTATAAAAGGTAAATTGCTTACAAATATTTATAAATCAGATTTTGTTTGTAGTACACACATTTTCTGTTTTTTTTTTTTGTTGTACTTATACTTCCATGCTCAAATCCATGAAAAGTTTTATAAATGAAACTGCATGGACACAAGGTAGGAAACCACCTTTGCAGCACTCACTCAGGTACACATGCACTCTCATACTCACTCATACAGGGCCAATTTGGAATTACCAGTCAACGTAACTTTAATAATTTTGTCATAATGTACTGTAAATATTTAACAAACTTAATAAATTTTTTAAACTTATTTGTAAATGAGTCTGTTTTATAAAGATACCTTGCATATATTTCTTTTCTTTAGTTCACAATTATTCTATGAGAAGTACTGAACTGTAATAAATAAAAGCAATATAAGTTCTGATTAAACTGTAAATGAAAATACCTCCTTTGTGTGTTTTGAGGAGTCCATCCATCCATCCATTATCCAACCCGCTACATCTTAACTACAGGGTCACGGGGGTCTGCTGGAGCCAATCCCAGCCAACACAGGGCGCAAGGCAGGAAACAAACACTGGGCACGGCGCCAGCCCTCCTCAGGTTTTGAGGAGTCATCAGGTAATTTTCAGTTAAGGCTTTGGGATTTGAAACTCTTAGCAAGCTTTCATATGAAAGCAAATATCGGACATTGGGACTGATATATAGGACAATGTTAGGTTATGAACGTGTTCAGTTGCTGCGGACATTTGTAACCTGATTTTATGTTTATTTCAGAAGTTGATGAGAAAAATACTTAAGGTCATATCACGCAATTCACCAAAAACATTTAAAACTGGCAGTGATGCAGTATTATTATATATTTACTGTGCCTATAAAAATATTCACCCTCCTGGAAGTTTTCACTTCTTATTGTTATGCAACATTGAATCACAGTGGGTTCAGTTTTCCTTTTTACACTGATCAACAGAAAAATAGTCTTTAATATTAAAGTAAAACCAGATCTCTACAAAGTGGTCTAGATTAATTACAAATGTAAAACAAATAAATAATCACATACGTTTTTACCCTGTTTAATACAACACACCCAAATCATCACTGGTGCAGCTAAATGATTTTAGATTTCACATCATTTGTTCCATAGAAATCACCTGTCTGTAGCTATGGGGTTTTAATTGACTGTAGTCTGAATGCTCCTTATCTGGAAGGTTCAGTTTGTGGTGAGACACAGTTAAGACAAAAGAACACTCCAAGCAACTCAGTGAAAAGCACATGTCAGGGGATTGATACAAGAGCACAAGAATATCTCTTAGAGTGCAGTTATATCAGTCATTAAGAAAGGAAAAAGTGTGGCATGGCTATAAATCTGCCAAAAGCAAGCTATCCACAAAAACTGAGTGTTGGTCCAAGAAGACTAGTGAAGGAGGCCACCAAGAGAACTCTGAAGCCGTTACAAGCTATGACAGCTGAGACTACAGAAACTGTGCATATAACAACTGGTAGCTGGGGGCTTCTCCAGTCAAAAATTTATGGGAGTGTGGCAAAGTGAATGTCATTGCTAAAACAAAATGTACAGAGAGTTTGCCAAAAGGCACATGTGAGACTCTGAAGTGAGATGGAAGATGATCATGTGGCCTGATGAGACCAAAATTGAGTTTTTTGAATATCACATTAAAGCCTCTCTTTAGCATTAAAATAGATCTGCTTTTCTAAAGTACTGGCCAAAGGTTCTGATTAAGCACATTTAATCCAATTTTTCTGTACTCTGCACACTGGTAAAACTGACTGGTGTCAGAAGAAAAGAGTCTGTGTTAAATTAGAGTCATGGACCCATTACTGACTTAAGCGAGTTTTCTTTTTATTTAAACCATTTAGTTGTTCTGTTAATATTTTGTAAGTATTTGTTATTGATCATGTGTTTTATTTTCTTTTATATACATATTTTCTTAATGATTAAATTTTTCAAATATTGTCTGTCTTGGCAAATATTTTTCTTATTAATGTTACATTATTGTTTCATGTTTATTGCTACATATTTGTTCTTTTTGTTGTGTGCCCGCTCAATTCCTATTGAACCCAAGGGACCAACCCTTGCCCTACCCTCTGCCTACCCTGCTGGCCACTGAGGCTTGTAATTTTGAGGATCATGTAAATTCTAGTTTTTAATTTTCTAGATATGGACCTTTTAGTATGCATATGTATTCAGACTTTAGGAATGTGAATTGAATTGGTTTTGCTTAGGTTTCATTTTTAAGGCATTACCCTTATGAAATAATTTCCTTGAATATTACAATTTGTTTGTTAATAAAACTCTTTAAAATATTAAGAATAATTGTTTTTGTTATTTGGGATCAGGGTTTTAAAGGGCCTTCTCTTCCCCTACTGCGATGTATTTTTTTTCTAGTCTGGTCTGTGAGACTGTGCTGCATGCTTACTGAGTTTGTAGCCAGACTAATTTGTGCTGGTGGGGCATACACTAGATGTTCAGACCTCTGTTGGAGTACAGGTCTGACATTAAAGTCATTAAAATTTACAAGATTTGTGTTATGTGAGCTGGCTGTTGTAACACAAGGAAGGAAGGCACGGGTTAATCTAAACGATTTGATGATGAGGTGTAGGAAGTACCACAGCTAAGTTTGATGCAAAATTGTAGTCGAGAAAACAAAACACTAAATCATTAACCACAGAAGCTAGAATAACACAGAAAGTTTCTCACCAAAGGTTTTGGATTTATCTGCACATTTGGATGTCCAGGAAAAGTACGCTGCTGTCATCATGCTGATGTTCTATGTTATGTTCTTTCAGCAGAAACAATGCTGTAACAACCACAACACAAAATGGGGGTGTCTATAATAAAGCAAAATGGCATCAGAACAGACATATTAAATGTGCAAATACTTTAACTATAATTTCATGCACAAAATAAATGTGAAAAATTGGGACTCCTTAGCAAAATAAAAACCCAAAGGACATTGTACAAAACAAGAAAAAAATTGAATAATTAAGCAGACAGCAAATCACAACAGTCTGGACATAATGTTCCTTGGAGATGCTGATAAAAAGAAGGATTTTCACTTTCAATCAGAAATCCTTCACCAAAAAGCCACAGTATTCATTCCACTTGGTCCCATGTCAGTAAGCCTTTTGTGGTCTGAATGGAGTGACATTGACAGAAGTCCATATCTTGGCTTTGAAAAACTGCCCTGCAGGTGCTGATTACCTTAGATCTATGAAAGAAAGTAAAGCCGTGTAATATCTTTATGAATAATTGCTTCGGGTTTAACAGCAAGGAAAATGAACACAAGAGTAACTATTACAGAAAAAATCTGAAATGCCAAAGGGCAGCTACAGAATAATATTGCTGTAATATTCACTGGCATACTGAAAAGGTTTCTTTGATTTTTTAACAATAAGAGAGCAGTCACAAAAGAAGTTAAGTGAATTAGAAGATATAAGGGAAAATATATATATGCAATGAAACTGTGAAAGTACTTAATTAGTATTTTCCAAATTTTTCACGGGCAAAGAAGTTAGAAAGATGATTTAGATTCATGGAATATTTAAATTATATTATGATACTGGGAAAAAATTCCTAAAATATATACGGTACAGTCATTATTTACATCTTACAGTCCAAACCTTTGGCACCACTGTACCACACCACTCTTGGATTTAAAAGTATTTATTTTTATTTAATAAGAATGCCTTTTCACAGGTTCCACAAGTATACAATTCTTTTTCTTTTCATGTTTCCGCTCCTCTCTGTCCTCCTTCTGTCTCAGCTCTGACTATTGGGGAAGATGGAGCAGCTCCTTTTCAACCCATATTCAGGAGGACTTCTGGTGCAACAAGATTGCCACCCTTAGGCACTTCTGGGTCAGGTAGACCCTCACTTTGACAGGGGAGCCTGAACCCCAGCACCTTACCTTCAGTAGCACTAGAAGACCCCAAAAGGACTGCCACCAGTCACAGAACTACAACTTCCAATCAGCCCTGTGGGTAGTCCAAACAGGAGTCATACCAGAGGGATGCTGGAACACAAGGCATGATGACCTCCCGACCAGGAAAGGTATCAATAACCAACCCAGCCAGGATGCCTGTCCATCCTGAACCTGAACCTTCCATTATACATCTATCTATCTTAGTCCAGTTACCAACTATCCTGTGTCATCTATGACAACAAAAATCTTTATCCTTGGAAAAAGAAAATTATTCTCTAATAGGAGGTATACAGGTGCCTGAATTGCGCTAAATTCCTAAGGAGAATTCATTGCCCTAGGGAGAGTTCACTATAATGTCCATGGATTTCTTTCAGCAGTTTTTGCATAATATAGTTTAAAATGTTATTTTTCTGATAAGTACACCATAGTCATGAAGAAATGAACCTCATCTGGAAAAATTTCAGATATCATGCACCATTCAGACATTACTCTGCTCAGTATCAAGATACTTATGTTCTCTATATAAAGGCATCCCATGTCTTAACGCTGCCACCATCAACCTACACTTCAATTGAAATACAACAACATGAAGCTACAGATTCAGGTGATTATTTGCCATTTTTTGTCTTTCACATGGATTAATTCCAGCCTAGTTATTACTCTGGAAAAGAGGAGTCAGATTTAGTTTTTTTATTTCCATCAGTCTGTTTCCAAACTCAGAAAAGGCTGGGTACTTTTCCATACCTAATACGCCTGCTTTTATGCTGTATATGAAAAACATAGACAAACTTGTGTTCTTGATACCTTCACTCTGGTGTGTTCACCTCTCCATACTATGTGCATTTGGTGATTGAATATCTCTTGGGAGTTCAGTTAAATCAATTTTTAGTAAACTGAAATAGTATGGCACAGCTGTATATCACAATAGGCCTTCCACAAAAACTCATTGATTGTGCAAGAAGAAGACTAGTGAGGGAAGTCATCAAAAGAACTCTGTAGCAGTAACAAGCTTTAGAGAAATTGTGAGTTGTAAAAGATGAGACTGACAAAGATAAGGAGTTCAGGCACCACTCTGCTGACCCTATATAATTGAAGATTTGTAAATTAACAAAAAGTCATGCAACAATGGCAGAGAATTATTTTTTAGACACAAGTTTCAAGGTGAACTGAACAAAGATGGTGGATCTTCTGTTCATCAGTCTTTCCGGCAGGAAGAGTCAGGACCTGGTGGGTGGATAATAGAAGTGACATCAGTGATTATATAGTCTTTGATTTTCCTGTCTGCAGAGGGAGGAAGAGAAAAGACATTAGCTAAGACATTAGCTAAGACATTAGCCTCTGGACTAGCAGGAAATTACCATCACCCTGTGTGCATGCGTGTGACAGAATATACCATTTGGTGCTTCACCAGTAACAGGTTTATGGAAAAGTGGCAAAGAGAAGCGGCTGTTAACAAAATGCACAGAGTTTGCCTGAATGCATATGGGAGACCCTGAAATAATCTGGTAGAAGATTTCGTGGTCTGATGAGATCAAAATTGAGCTTTTTAGTGTTTCTACTCTCGGACATCTGTGTTTTTTGCATATAATTTTATTTTTATTGTTTTTACAATTATTTTGCAGTGAGTTAAAATGATTATTAATTATGATTGGCCAACCTTTTTAAACATCAGAGAAAATATTCTGAATTACACTATTAGCCTAATAAATGCACAGCTGCTGTGATCTGGATTGATATTTATATTGCTGTACAAAGCTAACACAAATAATGCGCTGAATGATCTGTACAATATTATTACAGAATTTGAGCATTTAAATCGTGAACAATTATTAATTGTTGCTGGTGAAGTCAACAATGCAAATTTAAGGAAGTTTTGCCATAAATACCACCAGCATGTCACCTGCTCCACAAGGGGAGCTAATACTGTGGATCACTGCAACACTGCAATAAAAGACTCTTACTTCCTGCTGTGCCACACTCACTTTGACAGTCTGGTCACATATCTGTGTTTCTGCTTCCAGCTTGCTAAAAGAGGCTGAAATGGTAAGAGCTAACAAGAGAAGTGGTACAGTGTTAAATAAAAGAATAAGGAAAAACTGCAGGACTACTTTGATTGCAGATACAGGGAGGTGTTCTGAGCCTCTTCATGAAATCTGGAGGAGTATGCAGATGTCGTAACATGATTCATCAAAAAATGTGTAGATGAAAACAATCTGGTTATTTCCTTATAAAAAACTGTAGATCACAGATGACATCAGGAATTTACTGAAGTCACAGAGCAATACACTGCAAAATGTAGATATGAAAGCATACAAGAAATGCAGATATAGACTCAGCATGAGAGTAAACTAGAAATGGGATTTAACAGCTCTAACAATTTGTGCAAATTTTGGCAGAGATTAGGGATGCGTACAGACTACAAAGTAAAACCCAGTATCCAGTATCATTCTGATTTTCCCTCCCTGATTAACTTAAATCTTTCCAACCCCATTTTCATCTTGACAGCAACCAACCTCCATTCAGTTGTCAGCACAACCACCTTATTCATCTCTTCTTTGTACATTTTTAAACAAGTTAATCTCCATAAGGCCTCGGGTATGGATGGAATCTCAGGGTGTATTTTACTGTGTGTACTTGTAGCACTTGTATACTTGTAATGACGCTGATCATTACAACATTTTGTTATCATTTAACTCGGAATCACCATTCATTTTCCTGAATCAGCCCGCAATCTAGGAGTTCTCTTTTACTCTAGCATGTCATTTAAAGCGCACATTACAAAGCTGTCCAAATCATGTTTCTTCCATCTTAAAAATATTGGGAAATTAAGGTGCTTTCTAAATAAACAGGACTCTCAGAAATTAATTCATGCATTTATTTCTACTAGGATTGACTACTGCAATGCGGTGTTTACTGGATGTTCAAATTGTTCTTTATACAGCCTCCAATTAATCCAAAATGCTGCTTCAAGAATTATTACAAAAACAAGAAAATACGAACACATAAGTCCAGTTCTTAAATCCTTACACTGGCTCCCGGTTAAGTTTAAGGCAGATTTCAAAATCCTCCTTTTAACATATAAAGCCTTAAATGGCCAAGGTCTGAGTTACTTGTCTGAACTTAGCATGACTTGCAAACCAGAATGCACATTAAGATCTGAAGATGCCAGTCTGCTTATGATTCCAAGAATTAATAAAATAACAATGGGAGGTCTAGCTTTTAGTTACCGGGTCCCTAAACTGTGGAATGCTCTGCCTGCTACTATAAGAGATGCCCCTTCGGTCTCAGCTTTCAAATCCTGGCTGAAGACTCACTACTGCAGTTTAGCATATCCTAACTAGAGCTGCTGATTAAGCGTACAGACTGTATATCTGTTGTTAGTCATTAGCACTAAAACATAAGTAACATGATAATTTGTTACTAACCCTCACCTATTCTGTTTTTCTTTTCAGCACTGGGTGCCACAGCCCACCTGCTAAGTTGTTTTGCCTGCCTAAGGTAAAGTCATCCCTGATGGAGGATCGCAGGAATCGTGGGGTAGATGGGTCCTATCATCGGATTGGCTGGCCCAGCACTGTCTCAGCTGTGGAATGGCCAAATGGGGGAGGCAGCTTGATGGCTGAGGTCTCCAAGACTCTAAACAAATCCAAATCATATTATGTGATATCATCTACTGTTAAATTCTGCTCCGTACTTGTAATATTTTTATACTGTATTGAGGATTTGTTCTGTTCTGTGTATTGTATTGTATTGTACCCCTTCTTTTTGACTCCCATCGCACGCCCAACCTACCTGGAAAGGGGTCTTTCCTTGAACTCCCTTTCCCAAGGTTTCTTCCACTTTTTCCTTACATGGGTTTTTTTTGGGAGTTTTTCCTTGTCTTCTTAGAGAGTCAAGGCTGGGGGGCTGTCAAGAGGAAGGGCCTGTTAAAGCCCATTGCGGCACTTCTAGTGTGATTTTTGGCTGTACAAAAATGAATTGTATTGCATTGTATTGTACCAAATGATTAGCTGACATCTTCCATAAAGCCTTTAATATTCATAGAGAGTATATCTGCTTCAAAAGGACAATGATTATCCAATACAAAAGTTGACTGAAAATCTTCAGACCAGAGTCACTCATTCCTATCATATCGTCACAGCTGGTCCACAGAGGATGTCATATCCCTTGCACTTCAGACTTTCCAGGCACATCAGGAAAATAAAAATTGTTTTATCAGAGTCCTGTTTGTAGACTTCAGTTCAGCATTTAACACTTTTGTACCACTAAAGCTGACCTCCGAACTCCTCAGTTTAGAATTTAGTGCCATCTCTGCAAATTGATTTTGGACTTCCTAACCAGCAAACCTCAACATGTGCAGATTGGCAACTTACATCCTCCACACAGTTCCTGAACACAGGCACTCCAGTGTATGGTGTGATAAGTCCATTTCTGTTCTCTTTCTTCACCTATGACTGTATGGCCAGTATGGCATACTACATTGACTGTGTCTGGCTGTAAAGCATATTTCCTAAAGCTACAAGACAGCAAGACTAAACACTGTGTAACCATGCCCAAATATTACACTTTAAAGATTATAAAATAGATTGTCTGGACACACAATAGTAATACCTCAGAAGCCACATTTAGGCCTCCTGCTACATACTATATTATTAAAATTGTATCCACTTTAACCTTTTGTTTCTTTGTTGCTGATAATAATTGCCACAATCATCTTTCTGTACTGTTTGTACAAGTGAACATCCATGTTCCCATATTACCCTTATTTCCCTATTTAGACTGGTGTTTATCAATAATATATCCCATTTCATTGTTTGGGACATGAAATCCACCACTTACAATGATTCAAGGACAAGACACATTGCAGTTTCTGGGAGCATATATACTTATGTGGTCTGCCTGTCTGTGTGATGTCCTTCTATACCTTAAGTACAGAGTGGTTCTCAACCTTTATTCCTCCAAGGTCTCCCAGAGAACCACAAAAATATGTGAACTCTCACCACCACACCACCCATAAACACAGGCCATGATATTTATCTTGTTGTAATTTTGCTTCAGTTTTGACAAAGGTGCTTGTTTTTGAACTTAAATTAACTGACAAAAGTATATTTGCTGCTAGAATTTTTACACAGATTGTATTTTTAAAGCATAATACAAAATGTAAACGCCATGTCAAAAATTCCCCCCTTATGTTTTTATTAAATAAAAGTTATTTTATTAGTGCCTTAATTTCATAATCATAACATAAAACAAGTTGGTATTGTTTAGGGATACATAATAACCAGTAATTACCAAAATACAGAATTTGTCACTGCAGATAGTTTTGATACAGTATCAACAAAAGCTGCTCCCTACTCACTTGGCTTAAGTATTACTTGTTAAATTATGCATAACATGATTGCATATTTCTGAAAATAAAAAAAATGTCTGCATTAATTAGTATTAACCATCCTAATTCAGGGTATTCATAAGAAATGTAATGATTTACCCATTGAGGTAGAAGTACATAATAAACAGGAATTGGTGTGTCAGAAATTTGAAACATTAAAATGTGCTCTCTAGTTTTAATGTTTAAGTGTAAATATTTTGAATTGTAATATAAAACTGTAATTTTTAACCCTCTGATAGAGGTCCATAGATGGCTAGATCTCTAGTAAAGAAACACAAATTAAAAATAACATCACATTCGTAATCATTGACCTTAAAATTTGTCATTTGTAATCTTCTGGGAGTTGCTCTTAGAGGGCTAGGATCAAATGTAAAGAATAAGATATCAAAAATAGTATAATATTCATGATCAGCAGCCTCACAATTCCATAAAATGACCTTCTATATGCTTATATTATCGAGCCCATTTTTTTGAAGTTTTTGGGGATAAAACACTGGAGTCAGTTGATGTGGCATACACAACTTCAAGTCCTTCTGATCATTTTTTCCTGAAGATACCTATTGATTTACTTTTTATTGTAAGGGTGTTATTTCTTGAACAAAATATGGTTCAAAGATGACCTAAAATGACTGTTGTTCAGGTCTAGAGGGATACAAATAGGAGGAAAGCCCAAAGAGCTTGACATCTTACATAGCTAGACATCATGACACACCAAACATACGTGGGGGTTTTCAGAGGTGCCAGACAAAAACACTGAACAGATTTCACAGTGTTCATAAGTAATTCTTATGATCACAATAAAAAGTATTTTTTTAATGCAGAATTAGAAGCTACTTCATTATCCTGTGGATTCAGGAGTGTTTCCATCAGTGATAGCAAGACTGATGGGTTTTTTTTTAACAATAATGGAAATGCAAAAGTGTTTTTTGTCCACATACAAAAATCTAGTGCAGTGAAAACACAAAACCACCTGTCAAGGTAAACCACAACAGGGAGCCCAACCACGACACCCATGTAGCTTTAAAAAGTGAGCGGAGACGTAGGAGTAGTGTGTATCGAACTGCATCTCCTTCATGACACTGTCACATCTTTAGCATCATTCTAAATTCAAAGTATCATATCATATTAATTTCTCTTTTTTTGTTGGGTCATTGCCATCAGCCTGTACCCATCTAACTAAAGTTAGTAGCTGTGGCGCACTGTGCACCACAGATAAGCATGAGTGGACACTGGAGGCACATTTTAATACCAGTGTGTATATGTGATCCCTCTAAATTATATTTGGATACAATCTAAATATGAAACAAGTATTAAAGGAGATCTTTGAGAAAACTGACAGTCATTGTGTACCATATGTAACATATTATGGATATTGTTGAAACTGTTCACTTTAAAAAGATAAATTTGACCTCCCTGCTGTAGTTTCATTTTTAGTGACTTGAGTATTTTAAAGATATTTTATTGTTATTTTAAGTCATCTTGTGGCCCCTCTGTAGGTTTCTGAGTCCTCATAGTAGGCTGCAGCCCCAGTTAAGAACCACTGACCAAGAGTAACCACATTTTAAGAGAGTGTTCTTGCTTTGTTAGTTTGAATCCACTAAACTTAATTTGATTTTTTGTGGGTTCAGCAGCTGAAGACAAACTTGCTGTTGATGAAAACCATGGTATAATAATAATAACAACAGCATCAACAATTTACTTACATTTATATAGCACTTTTCTCACGGCTCAAAGCGCTTCAGTGAGTGGGTAGCCACTTCAACCATCACTAATGTGTAGCATCCACTTGGATGATGTGGTAGCAGCCATTTTTGCGCCAATACACTCACCACACATTAGCTCTCAAGTGGTGATGTGGTGAGAGAAAGACAGCCAGTTAGAGGTAGGGTGTAATTAGGGTCCAGAATGACTAGGATGTTGTAGAAAGTTTAGCCTGGACATTGGGATACACCATTGCTCTGGATGTCCAGAGATCTTTTATGACCACAGAGAGTCAGGACCTCAGTTTTATGTCTCATCCCAAGGACACCGCCGTTTTACAGCACAGTGTCCTTATCACTGCCCTGGGGCATTGGGATCCACATACAGACAACAGAGTAAGTGCCCCCTGCTGGTCTCACCAGCACCTCTTCCATCAGCAACCCAAGTTTTTCCTAGAGGGTCCAAGTACTGCCAGGCTGGAACACGCTTGGGTTCAGGTGGATGGCCTGTTCTGAAGTGCATGTGGTATGGCACCTGATGTAGCTGAGAAATGCCAAGAGGGAGGACCAAGGAGCACTGATGCTTCTCTATTAATAAAACAATGGAAATTCCTTTAGATGAGTCCCAATTTCGAGTGACATAGTGGCAGAGTGCTTAGTGCTGTTGCCTATCAGATGCATGGAATCAAATCTAGCCCAGACACCATCTGTACAGAGAAGGCACTTAAGTATGCAATCCGGTTTTCCTCAGGATACACAATTTTTACTTTCACTTCCTAAAGATGTGCCTGTTCGGTTGACTTGTGATTTTAAGTTGGCATTGTGTGTGTGTGTGTGCATGTGTACCCTGCAATACACCTTTTCCCTCCATGGGCTTGGCTTCTGTTATGCACCCACTACTGCTGGTATATGCTTGGAACAGGGTTCATTTTACGTAAATTGCATCTGTGTCAACCAGACCCTTCCATTAAACCAGACGACACAATTATGGTGACACAATTACTCTAAGGTCCTATTTTAAAGTCAGAAATCTTGCCAGATTAAAAAAGCTTTGCTTAGTGACTCTGCAGAACACCAAGAACAATAAGTGATTTGGAAGGAAGTAATAGCAGCCAATTATAAAGATTAGCAGAGTCACTGAAATGCAAAATGAACAGCCACACTAGAAGTGTAGTTGTTGATGTTGTAGGTCTGGTGAGAACTGTTGGAGTTTAGGATGATAATTTGATTTGGATTTAATTGGACTGAGTTTTTTTAACTTTCTTATGTATATAATTTATATGGAAATTACATTTTGAATACATCCCGATAATGCACAAAATGTTTTGAACCTTTCATGGCCATGTTTTTTAGATGTTCCTAGTATAATATTCTATTTCTGGAATTAGGGATGATTCCCATATACCTGAAAAAAAAAAAACATTACATTTAGAACCAACTTTTTGAAAAACGTGTTTTATAATTTTGCAGACATTGCGTTATAATTTTTCTTGCACACAACAATTCAGTCACTCAAAATACAGTACGTGTCCTGTAAACATGCAATTTGAGTAAAAAATGTGGTTACGTTGAATTAAATCAAAGTATTGGAAAGCATCAAAATGGGATAGAATAGAGAAGTTAAAGACAAATAATGTTCTTTCTTCCTTCCTTTATCTTACTAAAGAAGTTAGTAATATTAGATTTTATAGATAGATATCTTATCCTTTAAATGGCCTATCCTTTTGTCAAAAATTCAAAGACAAAAATCTGTCACAGCACTGAACTCTAAGGGACAAAATATCTAACTGAAGTAGGAAATAAGAGAATCTTTCATGCATTGCAAAGGTTTTGAGAAGTCTGCCTGGTGTAGTTAATAGTGGGAAAGCAGTACTTAAATCTAAAATTGTTATGACTATAATATTTTCAGCATTTGAATGTAACATACAATTCTTTACAGCATGGATTAATGATGTTTCTGTAATATGACAGGGGCGAACACCAGACTGACATTACATAAAAAAATAGATTATCTTCATGCAAAATTTGAATTGCAAAAGTATACTTTTCTCTTAAAGTTCATAAAGAAAGTGTAAAACTTAAATGAGTTTACCTTTCTTAAGTATATTATCATTTAAATTTGATTTCTTCAATTAAGGTCCAATTATGGCCTCTACGGTATAAATGAATCAGAGAAAATGCCACGCAGTAAAGACATCTTAATGATACTAATTATGGACTGTGCATTTGCTGTGTGTTTAACAAGAATTTAGTTGAAACAAGGTGGTAGACATCATTTTCAGATATGATTTTTGAATCATCATGTTTTGCAGTCAAGTCATACTCATGCAATGTGTACAACACCTCGTGACCCTGTGCTACCAAATGTGGAAGCTGAGTGTTCAGTTCTCAGTCTTGCACCAACTAATGTGAAGAAATCCATAAAGCCAACGCTACTATTATTAGGTGACAGTTTAGTCTTCATTGTAAAAAAATCCTGTTAAATTTACAGTAAAAAACTGGCAGCTGCGGTTGCCGGAATTTCACTGTAAAAAATACAGTAAGGATGTTTTTTGCTTTACAATTTTCTGTAAAAAAACATCCTGTTAAATTTACAGTAAAAAACTGGCAGCTGTAAAAAAATATTGTAAAGATGTTTATTACTTTACAGTCTTCTGTAAAAGACTGTTTAATTTAAAGTAAAAGTGATCATTTTAAATGAAATTGCAGTAAATACAATAAGGATGTAATCTACTTTAAGGTACAGTGTGCATATTTTACATTTAAGCAGTCATAAAATTGTACTTTAAAACTGCACGTTTTGCTGTAATATGTATGCTATTTGACTGTTAGAACTATGACACTATTCCAGCACAATGCATATAAAACATTGCGCATTTGACAACTTAAAACTTTAATTACCATTATTCTTAACTGTTAAATTTACACTAGCATAATATAATTAAGTAATCATGTGACAGATGTTAACTTGAAAAAGCTATTTAGCAGTGCAACTTGAGTGAAATAACAAAATAAGAATCACAATATAATCATTTGCATTCATTTTTTTATTTTCAGTATAAACATCAATAAACCAATAAAAAAGATGTTTATCATAGATTTTAAGTATTTCAAACAAAAATAAACAACACAAAAAGTGCTCAGATGTTGACAAAATGTTGACAAACTCTGATATTGAGAACACCTGCCATTAAAGAGGTAAGATGAATTTTTAGTGAAAAAAAAATATATCATAAACCAAATTATTTTTTCTTCATTGGCAGCACTAAATGGGCACCATGAAACGATTATTAGCTTGTGTCTTCCTTTGCGTTAACTTTATACATAAAATACAATTTAAAATATCAAAATTTAATTTACAACTTTATACAGTGCTTTATAACATATTCCTTGTTTGTAATTGGAAAAAAAAAGAAAGAAAAGTGAAAAAACAAGTCCTCCATGTTCCTTAGTTTTACAAAGGTAAATTATGGAAAATTCTGAGACTCCCTGTCCTCCAAAATAAAAAAAAAAAAAAGTAAACCACAATAAAGAGGGATCGGACTTCCTATTTGCTTCATACCTTTAACAAATAAATAAGAAAATAAATAATATAAAAATAAATATTGAACTAAAATGAGGATTCAGATTTATTTGTTCAATGCCTTCTAAAACAAACAAAAATACTAAGAAAACCAAAATACGGAATTAGATTTCCTGTTTGTTCCATGTCTTCTCATTGCAATGCTCAGTAATCCTCTCGTATGCAGGACACTTCTATGAACTAGTTCTCCAGTCATGGTCAGCAAGGTCAGCTATTAGAGTGAGCACTTTGGGATTGATTGGGAGCTGCTTCTTGTTTTTCCTTGACTCGACCTTAGTGCCCTTGTCCGGATTTATGTTGAAAAAGCTTCTGAAAAACAAATTAATTTGCTTTTACTTGCTCGTTTTTTTGATATGTGCTGCACACTATCAATTATCAACAGTATTTTGTGAAATAAATTCTGTCATACTCACCGTTGCAAGAACAAGAGTGGATGCCAGTTCCACTGGATAGTGAATATTGAAACAGTAAAAGCTGCCGAACATCATTCACAGTGCTGAGATAAAGGTTGGAATGTGTTTAGTTGTAATCTGTCGGTCGATACCCAGCATGAACATTTTTGAAGTGTAGATTGAAGGACCTATAGATAAACAATGTATACAAAATCATCTCAACAAGCTTTTTGACACTTAAAGCAAAACTGTTTCCTCACTTAGTTTACACCAATATTTTTGCATTTAGTTTGAAAATATACTTAACAAAAACAATAATGCAGGGGGTGACTGGCAACTTATCAACCACATCTTCAGCAAGGACTCTTCCGCATGATGAAACATTACCTCTTGCCTTTCTTCAAAGTATGCAAGAAGAAGAATCACCATATCCTTGACATCTTAAGAACAGCCCTCCAACTGACCTCTGGACACCTCCAATTTAGCAGCAGCTCTCATTACTTGCTTTTTTCTCTCTGTGCTGGTGGTTTTTAGGAACTTCAGGAGCCGCGCTCTCTTTTTGTCCAAGCTTGCAAGGAACATCTCTTTCAGATCAATCCCAGTCAGCTGTTTGAAGTGTACACCATGCCAATTTCTTGGAATACAAAAGGCTAGTTCTCAAAAAGCTGTTTCATGCTGGCTCCCTTATTTATATCTTTATGCTGGGAGTAATATGTTGATTGCACAAGGGTTCAGATTTCTTCTTTGTTAACATTTGTCTCCTTAGACAGCATCTTCATTTTCTCCTGTTTATCCTTCTGGCTTTCTGCTGTCTTAGAAAGTGGCATAAATTTTTCTTCCCAATTAACACAGCCATATGTGTCTTGAACCACTGCCTTTTGTTCAGCAGGGACCTCCTCAGTATCACTATCTGAAGCATGCTTGCATTTTCTGATTTTTTGTATGTCAGGTCTTCTCATGTTGTCAACACGATTCTAGAGCTGTTTAACCAGTGAATGATATCCTGGTCCAACTACATCTCCTTCAATGACATCCTGCAAGGATGCTGGGTACTTTGTCACAATCTTTTTGGCAATAACAATGGTACTTTGCTTACTAGGGGAATCACAGATCTTAATCATTTCAGAAACGATAATTCTGACCATTTCATGTCGTAAACGTGGACTTGGTCTTTTCTTCCTTTCAAAACAGTTAATCGGTTCTTCAGGAAATTTGTTCCAAGGAATGTCAAAACTGTCAGCCCATTCTGAAACAAATCTGGAACTGCTGCTTAATGGTGAAGATGAAGAACATGAGGCTGAGGGACTGTAGACTGTGGAGCATGATGATGATGCATCTGGATTTTGATCTGTACAGGCAAAATAAATACCATTGTCAAACACAAATTACATGATCAACATTTTACACATTGTAATATTGCGTGATGAGATGTATTTACTAATGTGGCTTCATGCAGACACAAGTTTTCTGGCCTGAACTGGTCTCAGCACGGGCAGGAGGTCTGTTTCCTGAACATACTGAAAATCTTGACAAGTCTCTACTCTAAGTGACTTCAGTGTACCTACCACCAAATTTAATACTGAAGATGATATGTCCGAGAGCACATCAGCAATAGCACTGCTTATGCATTTTTGTCCAGACTCATCCATATCTAAAGATAAAAATAAATCCATCACTAAGCAATTGTAATGTATCTGAAATCAACCGACCACAACTGAAAGTAAGTTTTTATTTGAAAAATGAAAAGAACCCGTCATATAATGTATTGTATCATCTCCATAACACCAGAAATTATTTTCATGTCACATTGTTAGAAAATATAAACAACGCACATTCTTGAAAGTAATATGTTGTTCATTAGCTTTAGCATTTGTGTGAATAAATAAATCATTGCTGCTGTTGTTAATTACAAATCCAAAAATTAACACGAGGTCAAAAATTTTCACTTGCAATTTTGGGATGACCATGTTACCAAATGCAATGTTTCATTTTGCAGCAGACCAATCAAATATTGGGCATCATGACACCCTTAGGGTGTATTGCCTCTTTAAAAATATTACCTCCTCAAATGGTATCTCTATGAAGGAATATTGTTTGGGGTTTTGTTACAAACTGAAAAAAATAATGTCATATTAATTTATTGTCCATATTTTAATAAATATTTTGCTTCAGCTGAAAAACCTCAATAAAATCGAGAGTGTAGGGGGACAACGGCCTACAAGGACAACACACTGTGTTTCAGTGGAACTACCCTCTTTACACATTGCATTCTGTCACTTGCAGTTCTCAGGGAGTACAAATGATACGGAGTAAGAAACTCTGCTACAAACAGTCGAGTTAACAAGTGCACACTTTCCTCCTTGATAAAAATTAGCACAAGTTCACCAAACTCCACACAGTCATCATTTCCAATGACAACAAACTGCCATTTTTTAAATGCTGTTCCTTTAAACTCAGTTTCTGCAGAAACTTGGTATTTGTGGCATTGAATCCAAACTGACACACTGCATCCTTAATAGTCTCAGAGTAAAGTTCCAAGAAAAACGGAGAGCTCTCTTTTATTTGCAAGACCATGGGATGTGCTGTCCCAGCTTATAAATAGGCCTTAAGCATCTGATGCCTTTCAGAAAGGGTGTTACACAAGTTCTTAAAATTCTTCAAGTGTCTTGTACACCTCTTAAAGTAGCTATGTTTACTTTCAAACCTTATGGTCTATAACCTGATAAGTGGACCAAATTTCAGTGTTAGTTCAGGATAGTGCTGTAAGTAATGATGTTTAGGTTTCAAATTACTTTCTGGAAAGGCTGATTTTCTGGATTCTAAATACTCTTGGATGATAACATTTAAATAAGCGACCTGTGATACTGAAATCATCTGAGCACAGATCATGTCAACAATGTCTTTTAGCTGAAGTACTAACTGCCACGCTTCATCTGCAGGATCTTTTACTCTGTCTCCATTTATTAAAGGCAGCAGCCTCAAAAAATTCCAGTTCTGAAGAGCCTGACCTGCAAGTCTAAGTCCTTTACAACTGACCTCACAAGGCTTTGTGAGAGCATCAGGGCCTTTATATTTGAACTGCCTAATTCGCCGATTAAGTATAGAGTAAGTGAACCACTTATTCTTAACAAAATACTTGAGATACAATGCAACATCATATGACAGCACACCTTCAAAAATATCATGTCCAAGACAAGGCGGCAAACCAAGCTGGCAAACATTAAAGTATTTCAAAGAATTGAATACAGAATTGAACTTTATCCCCTGAACCTCGGTTCAGTGGTATTTTCTGCTGTAATTGATCGACAGCACAAATGTAACTCTCAGCCATACGTAATGGGTCACATGATTTTGGGTCATCATAAAACTCATCCCTGGTAATCAGACAGTACCTACAGAAATACAGTGAATGGCTAAAATTTTCAGTGAATCCACCAACACAGTGTGAGCCCAACTATCGCCAGCAATGCAATAAAGTGTGCCTTTAATGACAGACTGCTCTGTCATAGCAAGTCCATTGTCCTTAATGTCTTTCAAATCTGCTATTAATTGAGAAAAAACTCTTTCATGGCCAAAGTCTTTGAATTTTTTCTCTCTACACAACAATACTAACTGCATATGTTCAGTTTTTGACCTAAGATAAGCAGGTAAATTTGCAAGACATAGATAAACAGCCAAAATGCCGTGTTTCTTTTTTGCTGAGCCTAAAGGGTTAACAACCTCAAAGGCATCTTGATAAAGCACTAGTTTGAGGCATTCTGGATTTTCATTGAAAAAAGCACTTTGTTTAAATATTTGACCATCCATGCAGTCACAAAATACATCAGTAGAACTCCCTTCTGATCTCATAAAGCAATCCTGCCAGACATCTGAATCCAAAAAACACTTCAACGTCTCTTTCACAGGCACATAATAGGCACATTGCTCAACACAGTGTTCATCTCTACCAAAAAGTACTCTTTTTGGCTCTACATATTTGAAGTGTTTTTTAAAGGTTTGGGCCCTTGAGTACATTTGTCCCTTATGACACATAGAAAACAAGTCTGATGCCTTGACTACATCACATATTTTGACAATGTTCTCATCTGCTACTGACAAATCATTCTTCAAAAACACACTCAGTTTATTCAAAGTGTATGCCTGTCCCAAATTATGAATATTTTGAATCTCTTCTACAATATTTTGTATTGTGGAAGAAGCAACTGACCTTGCAACTTGATATAAAGCAAGAAAACATTTCTCAGATACAAATCACCAAAATTTTCTACATCCACTCCATATTCTTCTAATTGGCCTGGATCTGCTTCCAACTCACCAGGATCCGGCTGAGATAGTGTACAAGTTAACTGTGATGACAATGGCCTGTGTGAATCAGTAATGTTGCTGGATGTACAGTTTCTGTGTCTCCTAGACATATGGGAGATAAACGAAGATTTAATTCGGAAAACACTCTCACATCCTCTCATGGGGCAATTTATCTCACGACCTTCCAGTAAATGCTCTTTAAATGAGCAATAAGTCCCTGCACATCCTGACATGTACGATCACACAGTGAAACATTGCATGACAAAGTGATAACTTCTTTAGGAAGAACCACAGAACTTATAGTACTGTAATGTCGCCGATAAAAATGTGACTTAAATGCTTCGTAGTTGAAAAACAACTGTTTGCAATCAACAACAGCACATTTAAAAATGGGATGAGGTTCATTACGATGCAGTCTGCAATGTAGTGCAAGTGCTTTTAGAGTTTGCGCTACTGCGCTACAAAAACTACAAGTGTACATTTCAAAATCTAACCGTCATGTCACGCAACTTACAATGCTAACGATATACAAGTGAACACAATTTTGAAAATGAACATCAACGTGCTTAAAATACTGTGCATAAAAAGTTTTAAAAACTTACCATAAAAGTAACGTTTTTAAAGTTTTGTCCGTAACAAATCAGAATAAGCAGTGCGATTCTAAATAGCATCATTGGAAAATGGCCGTCAGCAATAGTAAAGAGAGCGCCATCCGGGCGGTCAGACCCTAAGTTCAAAGGTCAAAAATATATATCGTTCAGAATTTCATAATGTTACATTAAAAAAGTAATGGAAATATGCATATGTTATTTTAAAGAATTTAACCGCTTAACGTTATCTATGATTTTGGCAGAAGCAGATTTGAATAAACAATTTCGATTACTAGCCATGTTACCTGATGCAGTTATTCGGCAGGGATTAAATTCAGAGTTTAACAGGAAATTTTTTTTGATGACAGTAAAAAAGAATTAATAGATTAAATGAATTGCAGAAAAAAATAATCCCAGAGAAATGGCACATATGTAAAATATCAAGTTTATTTCTGTACAATAACGGTAGATTCTTGACTATTTTAATACTATGATCTCTTGTAAATAATACAAGAAGAATACAAAGTTTACAATAGGTGAGTTCTGTTAGAAATAATGCATTTTACTGTATATTGTTTTACAGTAATTTACCGTTAAATTAACAGGGTATGTTTTTTAAACAATAACACTATTTTTTACAAAATAAAAGCATAAATTTGAACAGATTTTTCTGTATTTTTGATTAGTAAATGTCACTGTTAATTAAATGGTAAATTAAGATTTTATGATTTACAGTTCTTTACCTTCTCAATTTTACATGTATTTACCGTCACAGACATTTTTAACAGTGTTTTTATTTGTTCATCTTGCTACGAAGAATAGTTCTTTTTCTTTCTTAATCTGAACCACTGCCAATGTTGTCCTTGCAAGGAGGTTTATCATATGTTTTTGTTAGAACATAAGAACATGAGAAAATTGCAAACAAGACGAGATTATTCAATTCATCAAGCTTGCTTGTTTAGCTAATAGCTAAGCTTGTTCATGCAGACTGTTAAATTTGCAACTATGTTAATGCCATTGTTGCTTTAAATTTTGCTGTTCCAGTTTTAAAAAATGTATTAAGCCATGCTGATTCCCTTTCTCTTTAATTTTCTTTTAAAAACATACAAGTAGTAGAAGTTTATTCGCTTTTATTTTCTTACTTTGGACAGGAACTGGTTTATAAAGCCTCTTACACACAAAGTATGCAATATAGTTGTGTGTAATCTAAATTAACATTGGTCTCCCAGCTTGTGTTTGACATTCTCAGAATATCAAAAATGAAGGAGTGTTGTTATTATTTAGATGCTGCATAACTGTAGTTTTTAACTGAGCACTTATCAATATAATGGAAGGAGCAGATGAAAAGTAAACCAAAAAAGAGTCAGAGTTGTATTAACTGAAGAGATATTTACATTATGAATGTTAGCACTAGGAGTGATAATTATGAAGTTTGCCTAGCACAAATCAGCAGAGACATGTCAATAATGCTTCCAAAGCACATGAAAATATACAATGGCCCTTAAGATGTCCCTATAGACTAGAAATACTGTAAGATCTGTGATAGATAAGGGATGCTGTGCTTTTTTGCTGTACAACTGTTAGCATAATCCTTTAAAAGACTTTGTGATGGAATGGCATCTTATCCAGATTTGGTTCCTGCCTTGCACCTAATGCTAACAAGACAGGGTCTGGCTTCCCACAAACTTATATTGCAGTAAAGGAGTCTGAGGATGTTATATTATGTTGTAATCATTCAAAATAAGACTCTCCCGTTTTCCCTTTTTTATTTCTGATCAGCAATGAGCAAGAGCTCAAGTAGTTTATAGGCATTAGTACATGTATTTAACATATTCTTACTGTTGTAGCTACAACAGGTTAAACAATTCATTCAAGGTTAAATACTAAATAATTGGTGGTGATTAAACCATTAATGTTATGCTTTACATTCCAACAGCTTTTAAAATTCAAACTGCCTGCCAGACAGACGAGGTCCTCAACTCATTGCTTCTTTGCATTTTTGATGACTCTTAACCTCACTAATCATTTCTCATTCATTAAACTACCAGTAGAAACATCCATGGAGAATGAAATATAAGTGAGCTCTCTTGTCCTTATTCTACAAATTTAGAAAGTCTGTCCACAATCAGAGTACCACCAATATTATGAAACTGATGTAATATGATAATAAGAAGATCCAGTGAGTAATGTACATTCTAAATGTTACTGCATACTCTCCTTGATTTTGTGTCATATATCTACACTTTTCTTTCTGACAATAATAGTGGTGTCTCTTCAAATCCGGTGTTTCACTTACTATATTATTACTTTGAGAGACTTGTCCTGGACTGTATGAATCCTCTCATGTAGACCACGTGGACACTCTGCAATTTGCCTATCGGATAAAGGCTGGAGTGGAGGATGCATTTATCTGTCTGCTTACCAAGTCTTATTATCACCATGTTAAAGCTGGCAACACTGTGAAGAATATGTTTTTGATTTCTCTGGTGCTTTCAATACCATTCAGCCATCCCTAGCTCAGAGATACGCTGGTGGATGAGCTTATGGTGTCCTGAATAATGGACTATCTGTTGGGCAGACCACAGTTTGTGAGACTGTGTTTCTGATATGGACGTAAGCAAAACTGGAGCACCACAAGGAACAATTCTGTCCCTTTTTCTCTTAACTCTGAATACCTCAGACTATAAATATAACACCAGGATATGTCATTTGCAGAAATTCTCAAATGATTATGCTCTTATGGTGTGTATGGATAAAGGAGATGAGACAGAGTACAGGAGTCAAAGACAATTGTCTGCACCGTAACATCAGCAAAACCAAGGAACTGGTTATAGACTTTTACTGCACCAAAGAGCCTCTATGTCTGGTCACTATTGGTGACTCCTAAAAGTACTTGGGGGTCCACATCAATGACAGTTTGGATTGGCCTCAGAATACTGAGGAACTATATAAGAAAGGGCAGAGCAAGCTTTTCATCCTTAGGAGACTGCTTTCTCAGTTATGGCACACACCCTGGACCCCATGGAGGCAGTACCAAACGAGATAATTAAAACTGAGGACTTTCAACCAATGAATTATCTAACAGAAGTGTGTCAAGAAACGCTACCTTCAGCTCTTTTTACCAACTAAAACAGCAATATGCCTTCATAATACCTCACTGTAACTGTAACAGCTGTGAAAGAAAATTTAACTGCTTGCAAGCTACTAAGGGTTAAAAGCTGAGAAAGTTGTTTTGCTATAACGGCAAGTTATTCATACAGGCATCTGGCATAAGACAGGGTGCAGTAAGATGAACTAGGACAATTTCCTCTTTAGGAATGCGTCTGTTAGACATAGGAAAGGTGATCTTTCCTTCTTTAGGGCCCCATCTGTCATGTACACAAAATAGAAACGGTTGGCCAATTTGCACAATACAAGATGAACTGCTTAGGTAAATGATATTATGCTTTTTGAGGAGTAAGGGAAAGGGGGAGGAAGGAAAAAAATATAAGCTGACTGAAAAGTAAATCTGCGCTCTTCTGCCTTGCAATGCATGAATCCATGTACTCATCTGTGACTGAATAAAAGCTGATTGATTTAACTATTCCTGTCTTTGTTGAATGTGTTCTAGGCTTGGGGTGGAAAATCGCCGTCTATGCCTCTACCCGTGTATTGGTGGGACACCGGCACACACTCCTCCCCCTTTTACCTGAAACTTGGAGGGCATCCTGGCCCGCCCATGCCCCCTCTTCCATTGGATTAATGCTGTTGGGGTGAGACTCCAGGCGCTTCTCTGCCAGGCAATGATGATGAAGTCGCTGTCCCTTGAGCTTACTCCACCATCACTCCATGAAGAATTGTGCCACAGGCACCGACACAGATCCATTGTTTTGCTATTTAAGAGGTAGGCAGATGGAACAGACGTAAAGTATCCCAAGGGCAACTCACCCCTGTGGCCGCTGCCTACCTTATCACAGATCCTGCCTTCTGGAGCTTCTTCTTTCTGGGTGGACTTTCTCCATTACACACTGTACAGGCTATATCCACAATATATATATATACAGGATGAGTCAAAATTATGTTAACACTAATGGTACTGCTATATATATATACTTATGTACAATTTTTGTGGATAATTTATGTGCCAAATAAATTACAGGTGTTGAACATGATGGCAAACAGGTTGAGACATATACATACCATACCATGTAATTCATGCACAACTGTGTACGTGGGACAAACATCAAATACACTTGCCACATGTGTAAATGAATATCGCAATGCGCTCAGAAGAAAGGACACACAGTCTATGATTTGTGCACTTACAAGTTCAACAGGATACACATTTAAATGGGAATCAGTGCACATAAAATTCAAAACTAATACTAAAAGTGCCAGAGAACTGGCTGAAACTTGGCTATCCAATGAAAATGCCATTAACAGACATTTGGATATGAACCCAGCATATGCAGGCATGAAAAGAAGAACATACACATAATAAGCAAGACCAATACCCTCTGAACCCCACCTCATCAATCCCCACCTACAACATCTATCCTACCTTCCACCCCTTATTTAGTATATATTGTTATGTATTCCTGTAAGTGTAATCGTTTTCCTCTGATGATGATTCCTAGAAGGAGTCAAAAGTTTAGGAATTAAGAACTACTTTAAGGTACAAATACGCAAACTTCTATATATACATGCAGTGGAATCTCAGTACACGAACGTCTCGGAACACGTACAAATCGGTTTACGACCAAAAAGTTTGCCTAACTTTTGCATTTGTTCACGACCACACATTCGGTATACGAACAAGCCAGTTTCCCTTTCGGTTTGTGTGCGCCAATGATTTTTACACATGTTCAGTATCTCCCTGTGCAGAGAGAGAGGGAGAGAGACACACAGACATGCACGCACAAGAGAGAGACACACACACATACACAGACGCGTGCGCGCGAGAGAGACACACACACACAGATGCGCGCGTGAACGAGAGAGACATACACACACACGCGAGAGAGACAGTTGAATTAATAAGGCCGAGAAGGCAGTTAAAGAATGCACCAGGCTTGTTTTTAAAGAGACAGATCCGAGCATTATTTTAACCTTGTTGTATTTAATGAAGACTTTTTTCTATTAGATTTTAACCTCCACTTCACTTCTGTTTACAGCGATTGGTTCGTAGCGTGTATTGTTGTAATATTACTTTTCTTGGTGGTTTATTAAATTATGGATTTTTCAAATGTTCATCTTTTTGCCGTGCTTAAAACTCATTAAAAAAAGTGTTTTTAGCGAGTGGTTCGTAGCGCTATAGCGCAAACTCTTACAGTGTTAGTTTTCTCTGTTGTTCAAGGTTTTCTCAGTGTTATTCAATGTTTTTACATTTAGTTTACTATTATGCTGTGCATTCTATGGTATTATTAACTATATTTGTGCTTAAAAATCTTTAAAAAATATATTTACATACAGTTTGTACGGTCTGGAATGAATTAATTGTATTTACATACAGTCCTATGGGGGAAATTACTTTGGTTCACGACCAAATCGGTTTATGACCAGATTTTTGGAACGAAATATGGTTGTGAACCGAGGTTCCACTGTATATATATTGTCACACACAAGCGATTGGGGGCAGCTAAAGGATCTGACAAGTCGCACAAAACTACAAGACGGGGGACTAAGACAACATGTTAACACCTCTCTCCTTATTTTAACAGGAAAGACGAACAAAAAATACTCACGGCACCTTGAATTTGTCTCAAAAGCCTCGTCCAAACGTCCCAGCTGCTTCAGTATTATGAATTCACCTCCAGTCGCTTACAGATGACGCCAGTATTCCTATTTCCGTTCCCCAGCTCATAAATTCATCTGTGTCACCACCATTCTTTGTCAATTGTACTTTGCAAACCTGACCATTATTGAGAATTCTTTCAACCTTTTACTGTGGTTTATAGTATACGGGGACGGAATCCCCAACCCTTAATCTGTGTGTCTGTGTTTTTTTCACAGATTGGCGTAGGCAGCAGGATTATTGTCCAGAAAATGTCAGGACAGGACCTGAATACTACACTGAGCACATTTATGACGGAGTTCCAGAATGAGAAGGTCAAGCTGGTGACTTCATGGAGACAAAGACGCGGCTGGAGGCAGCAAAAGCAGTAAAACCAGAGCCTGTATGGCCTCCACCACCTCCTTTAGTACCTTTGGTGGTGTCTGATGATATTGAGTCCTGCTTGTTGATATTCTCATAACCAATGGCTTAGGGAGGACTGGGCCCACATACTGGCACCGTACCTGAAGAGGGATGCGCAGCAGGCCTATTATGACCTCCCTGAGGAGGAGGCCGCCAATTATGATCTCTTTAGGGCTGAGATATTTCAGCGCTATGGCATGACTTTGGGCCAGCAGGCGAGGGAGTGGCATTGGAAATTTGACCCCGATTGACCAGCGAGAGAACAGGCTTTTGAGTTCTGGGGCAAGCTGACTCGCTGGCTATGGCCAGATGTCAACCATTCGAGGCATGTAGTTAAGCAAGTGGCCTGTGAAGGCCTCATCAAAGCTATGCCCGATTACTTTACCTGGCAGGT
This sequence comes from Polypterus bichir lapradei, assembly GCA_026402145.1. NCBI lineage: Eukaryota > Metazoa > Chordata > Cladistia > Polypteriformes > Polypteridae > Polypterus > Polypterus bichir. The sequence continues at coordinate 19,632,596 of JANRMT010062831.1, read as the reverse complement.
CTGGAAACATCCTTTTAAGGATATGAATGTCCTTCTTGAGGTCTTTGAATGTAATCTGGCGGTAAACTGACTGGGGGGGGGGGGGGGGGTCAGAACGGCCTGCTTATGGAAGCTGACAGGGACGCGTCGCTGCTCCTGAGCCCACCCATCACACTGCTGAGGCTCTGGCTCAACTAAAAGAGAAAGGTTCCAGTCTTCCCTGCTGTTTCAAGTGTGGGGAGCTGGGACACATTATCACCGCTTGCCCTTTAAATGCTGAATCAATGGACTGTATCTGGCTGAAGGGAGAGAGGTACTGTGCACTGTATAATCCCCTGTCAGTTCCAAATACAGGAGTGGTGTGAGTAAATGGGCAAAAGTGTGTGGCAAAGTTCAATTCCAGGAGTAACATCTCTATTATTGCTCACTGTTTTGTCTTACCGCGACAGTGGTTAACCCAAAGAGCGAGTGTAACATGTACCCATGGGGAGACCAGATATTATAGGTCCGCTAAGTGCTTTATAAACAGGGAGGGTGAACCCAAACAGTTATTGGTGGCTGTGTTGCCCAAGACCCCCTACCCGGTTTATATTGGGACTGCTCAGAAATTAAAAGCGGTAAGGTTACCACCACTTCTAGAAATAAGCTGGGTCTAGTAATGGACAAATCAGTGTCTGTTCCAGCTGCCCACATGCCGTGTCTTCCAGCAACTGATGATGACTGTGCTCCTCTTGTTCCTCTTCCCCTCATTGATATTCCCTTTGAAAGAATCGGTGTCGATCTTGTTGGCCCCTTAGAACCTTCAGCAAGGGGCCAGAAATATATATTGGTAATGGTTGATTATGCTAGTCACGTTCAGGGAGGTTGCCAAATTACTCTGCATTAGGCATCTTAAGACATCTGTGTACCACCTGCAGACAGACGGGCTGGTTGAAAGATTCAACCAGTCCATCAAACAGATGCTCCGCAAGGTAGTCAGCAAGGATAGTAGGAACTGGGACCAACTACTCCCCCTTGTACTTTTTGCTTACCGAGAGGTTCCACAGGCCTTGATGGGGTTTTCCCCTTTGAATTACTCTACTGACAACAACCCCAGGGTATTTTGGATACACTAAAAGAGGGCTGGGAAGGAGATGCCCTTCCCTCCTCTAACATCTTGGAATACATTGCGCAGTTACATGATAGATTGGCGAAAATCCAGCCCCTGCTAAAAGATCATATCACAAAGGCTCAATCAGTGCAGGCACGGAACTACAGTATAATAGAAACAGCTCTTTGTGGGAATTCCAGCCGGGAGATCACATGCTCACTTACCATTCTAAACTTTTGTGTCATTAGCAGGGCCCATACGAGGTTAAAGAAAGGGGCTTGTCAACTATTTGGTGAAGCAGCCCAATTGTCGGATTTACCATGTCAATTTGTTAAAGCTGTGGAAGGACAGGGAAGACGACCCTCACTTTTTTCACTAACATCCATCTTAACCTCAGTCTTAATTTGAACATGCACCAAAGACAGGAGCTAGAATTTGCGATCCTGTCCGTGCCAGTAGTGGTAAGTGAATTACCCGTCCATACCTCGCTGATTCAGCACGACATAGTGACAGATCCGGGGGTGGTCATCAGGGAACGTTTCTACCGCCTCCCGGAGGCAAAACGTACGGAGGTGAAGTTGGAAATTCAGCATATGTTAGATATGGACGTCATTGAGGAGAGTCACAGCCCATGGCCCAGTCCTATCGTTCTTTTCCCCAAACCCAAAGGGACATGGAGGTTCTGTAATGACTTCCGACGTCTCAATCAGGTCACCAAATTTGACATGTATCCCATGTATCCCAGTAGATGAACTCCTCGAGTGGCTAGGGAATGCATAATATTTCACTATTCTTGACATGGCCAAGGGATACTGGCAAATTCCCTTAACGGCCTCCACAAAAGAAAAAACAGCATTCAGTACCCTAGCGGACACTGGCAGATTGCACGGGGCACCGGTGACCTTCCTGCATCTGGTAGAAAGAGTGCTAAAGCCCCACGATGCCTATTGTGCTGCCTACTGATGTAGTCATTTTCCCACGATGCCTATTGTGCTGCCTACTGATGTAGTCATTTTCTCCGGCTCCTGGGAGGAACATGTGCAGCAGGTTTACACCGTTCTCTTGATGCTAGCGAGAGCCTGGCTACTTATTAACCCCAAAAAGTGTTTATTCGGATTAAATGAAGCTAAATATTTAGGCAACCTGGTTGACTGTTAAACCACAGTGTTCCAAAATCGAAGCCATCCTGAACTGCCCCCATCCGATAACCAAGTGGTAGGTACAGACTTTTCTAAGATTAGTGTGCTATTACCGCCGGTTTGTGCCTCAGTTTTCAGACAGAGCTGCGCCCTTGATAAACCTGACAAAGAAAAGGGTCCCTTTCAATGAGGTGTGGGATGAGTTTCCATTGGTGCATTTTATCCTCCCTGATAGATGCCACTTGTTCCATTCACAATAAACCCGTTCACCATAAAGGTCTCATTACATATATTCTGAAAATTGTCATCTTTGACATTCAATTTTTTTCTCTTTTCATCACGACTTGAAGTAAAACGCCAGAACCGTGTGTTAAATGCTATTATGGCTCACTAGTTTGAACTGAGCATTACTTCCCTTGCCAGTGCTTAAACATGTGGAGTAACTGTCACACATGTTGTGCTTATTAGTGCTACACTCCTTTCAACAAGAAAGCTACAATATAAAATATTAATAATTATGAATGGTTTTGTTGAATCTATCCTTAAAATGTACTCCTTGAGATGCAGCTTCAGATTTCCATTCCAGCTACTTTCTTTATCAATAGCTGCCAAAGGAACATGCTTATTTTGCCTTTGTTTTGACTGACTTGAATTTAAGATTCAGAAGTGTTATTTGCTTCTTTATTGAAAGAAAAAGGTGAAGGTCTGAGAACTGCTGATCTTCTCTAGTCCTCAAAATATTTTGATAGTGCTCTCAGAGAAAAGAAATACCTGTACAACAACTTTGAAAATGTCTGGTGTGACAGAATGAGAGCTCTAAAAAGCCATCAAATTACACAATATGTTTTATTAACAGCAAGAATTGCCTTCTAATTAAGAATTTTGAATGAAAATGGTGGCCCTCCAGGAACTGAGTTTGAGACCTCTAATTTAGCTGGTTATCTGTTGGCCCACTTTGCATCTCATTACTCTTTGGTGGCTGAGTAAGGGAAGAAAAACAATTACTGGTTCTGAATATTCAAAAGCAAGTTGATTAAAATTAAGGCCGAAGACATCTGTGCTATTAGCAGCAGCAATTGGATGGTAATTAATAAAGTGGTTGGAACAAAAACCTGCAGCCATTGTGGCCCTCCAGGATCTGGATATGACAACTCCCTCCTTAAAAGTAAAAATAATGCAAATATTAAAAAAGCATTGGGAACTGAAAATCTACTACTTCGGTGCATTGGCAGTTTTGCCTGGTGTGCCAGGTGCCAGTGATTCTCCAGCACATTAGGCTGACAGTGAGGTGTTAATGTTGAGCCTGGCACTAGCATGAAGCAGGATCTGTTTTGATGATTTCTCACTTCCACAGTGTGTGCTTCAGAAAGTTTGCCTAAGCCACTCACAGGCAGCTCAATGTGCTGAATACTGCAGAAAAAGCTGCTTTAGCATAAATGGGATCTGGAAAAGCCTCGAGGTTTGACGGTTTCTCTAAAAATCATGACAGATCAAAGGAATCGGGCTCCCTATAGCCTGACAGCAGAAGCAGCAAAGTCTTTCATCCTCCAATCCAATGACTTCTGGTTGACCCCGCTCGTTTCCCTAGGCAAAGCACACAAAGCACCTCCTTATTAATAAACCACTAGATTGTGACACCATTTGTATTCATTACGGCTCATGTAAATGAAATTTCCTGATAAAAGCATTAGCATCAACAGTTTAGTTACGAAGAGAAACCAATTAAACTGTTTAAAGAAAAATAAATAAATTGTCAACAACTATAAAGGGAGTATTAGATACAAATTATTTACTGCCTCACTGGCAGTGATAGAAGAAATGTTTAGGGATCAGTGTTGCTAAGAAGGAAATGAAGATGACATGATTTGAAATGCAAAATAAAAATGTGCTGTTAGCCCAAGTTCACACTGGAGAGGTAGTAAAAATAAGAAGATAAAACCTCTAGCACTTTGTCCTCAGCTAAAAGCCATAAGAACAGTCTTCTATCACTTTTACTGCTGTGTGGTGGCATAGAAGAGCTATTCTTGACTAAGATGACTAGCCCACTTTGGTGGTCAGAATGGAGGCACCACTTTACCTGTGCTCTAATGGGAGTTCTGACACAGGACAGCTTTGTGTGAGAGAGAAAGACAGTGACTTTGGAATATTGTTTAATAATCAAGAATTAAATCCGTAAAAGATCAGTGATCATTAACATTAAAGCAATACCAGGGCAGCTGATGGAACGGTCCTTACGAATGACACTGCAGTTGTGACCTGCTGGGCTGACTACTTTGAGCAGTTGTTCAAAGCTGATCCATAGGCTAGGATGTTGAATATCTCTGGGTCCTTGGTCCTTGAGGCTGATTCTCCAATTAGCTGTGAACCACCCAATCTCACTGAGATTGCACAAGCTGAGGGGGGGAAAGGCTGCAGGATTCTGTGGTATCCGGGGTGAACTTCTCCAGGCTGGTGATAAGGCTGTCCTCCTGGCATTGCAAGCAATCTTTGCTTCCATTTGGGAGACTGGCATCATCCCATCTGACTGGAAAATGGGACTTGTCATCCCTATCTGAAAAGGGAAGGGTGATCGCCTGGATTGCAGCAACTGCAGGGGGATAGCACTGCTCTCGGTGCTGGGTAAGGTCCTTGCTAGGGTTGTCCTCAATAGGATCCATGATCACTTGCTCACCTACCAGCGACTGGAACAGTCTGGTTTTATGCCTAAAAACCATCAAGCACCAACTTTTTCTACCATCGACCGCATCCTGGCACTGAGGATTCTTATGGAGTGCAAACGAGAATATTGGCAGAGGTTCTTTGCAGCCTTTGTCGATTTTCGCAAAGCGTTTGACTCAGTTGAGCGAGCTGCCCTGTGGGACATCCTGAGGATTCGCGGGATCCCCTCAAGGTTGCTGGATATCATGGCTGGCCTGTACACTGGTACTGTGAGTGCTGTGCAGAGTGGACGCAGGATCTCTGCATTTTTCCCAGTTGATTCTGGGGTTTGTCAGGAGTGTGTTTTTGTTACTCTGTTCAATGCCTATATGGACTGGGTGTTGGTGAACAATGTAGTATGAAAACAGGAAAAATTATATAAGATCGTGGGGTCCAGCGGCTGTGGGGCATCTGTTGGTGAAGAAAGGTTCACGGATCTTGACTTTGCTGACGATGCTGTGATCTTTGCGGAGTCAATGGAGGCTCTGATCAGGGCGCTCGAGGGACTGAGCAAGGAGTCTGAGTGTATGGGCTTCCGAGTGTTCTGGATAAAAACCAAGATCCAGGCCTTTAATGACCTCTTAGGCACAGCCATCAGCAGTGTGTCTATTTGCGGAGAGAGTGTTGACCTTGTTGAGAGGTTTACTTACCTTGGCAGTGACATTCATATCAGACTCTTCCTATGAAGTCAGTAGACGGATTGGGAGAGCATGGGGGGTCATGAGGTCGCTGGAAAGGGGTGTGTGGCGCTCCCGATATCTATGCAAATGGACGAAGGTCCAAGTCTTTAGAGTCCTGGTGCTTCTTGCCTTGCTATATGGTTGCAAAATATGGATGCTATCCAGTGACCTGAGATGAAGACTGGACTCCTTTGGTACTGTGTCTCTCCGGAAAATCCTTGGGTCCTGTTGGTTTGACTTTGTGTCGAATGAGTGGTTGCTCATGGTGTCCCGAATGAGGCATTGTGAGAGACCGTCAGTTATGGCACGACGGCCATGTGACACGTTTCCCCGAGGGTGATCCAGCTCGTAAGATCTTCATTGTTATGGACCCAAGTGGCTAGACTAGGCCCAGGGGTCGCCCACGTAACACCTGGCTGTGGCAGATAGAGGGTCATTTCCAGAGGGTGGGACTGTACCGCGTGCCTGCCTGGGGGGTTGCAAACCGGGATCCCGAGTTGTTTCGTTGTGTAGTGGGTGCGGCAACGCACTGTACCAGTGCATTCAACCCAACTTGACTTGACTTGAATACCAAGAACAACGTAGTATGAAAACAGGAAAAATTATATAATGAACAAGCGTATCATCCAACTGTCTTCCTCTGTTTTTCATCCTCTCAGCCTGCAGGGTGGTGTTTAGTCACAAAAATAGTCACCAGGCAGGATTCAACTGCACACTGTATACTAGTGCATCAAATCAGCACTACGGTTCATTCATGCCAAACTAGTTTAATGTCACCAATTGTCTCTAACTCTTAATCTGTGTAGGAAAAGCAGGAGTTCTGAAAGAAATTCATGTGAGCACAAGGAGAACATGCATACTCAACACTGATGAAACCCAAGGCTGGTATCATACTGGATCTGTGGGCTGTCAGGCTACAAGGCTAAAAGCTGCTTCACAGTATGGCTTAAACAAGCTTCAATGACAAGACATATGTTTGCAAATGTTACCAAATCTGTTTATTCCTATTGAGAGTTGCAGGGGCTGAAGCCTTGAGACCAAAGCAGGAAAACAACTTAATTTATAAAACCTGCCATGGATCTGAGTATGAAAATATGCGCGTTCCCAAAAATGGGAAAATACTTAAAAGGAAAAAAAAAAAAACAGATTTATAAAATGTGCTGTATGTTCATTTCTATTGTCACAGACGACTGGGGTTCTGACCCGGCAGGGACGCCTAAAAGGACCGGAAAGTCGCAAGTATAGCTTCTGGGCCATGAGGGGGCAACTGTCCTGGAGCAGGAGAGAACCACGGGAGAAGAACAAAGAGCTTCTGGCCTGTTGGTACCCGTGGCCTCCGCCAGGGGGCGCCTCAAGCCTTGTAGGACTTGGAAATAGTTACTTCCGCCACACTCGGCAAGATGGCGGAGGAACCTGCCAGGGACACCCAGAGTGCTTCCGGGGCAAAGGGCAGCACTTCCGCCACACCAGGAAGTGCTGCCAGAAGGACATCATCAGACACCTGGAGCACATTCGGGCAGGAATAAAAGGCGCCGCCTTCCAGCAATCTGGTTGCCAGAGTCGGGAGTGGGAGTAGGACAAAGCTCCCAGGAGGAGACAGGCGGCCAAGGATTGAGAGAGAAAGGACTTTATTGGGGTGATTATTGCTTTGTGCATTGTGTGTTGGTGTTTAGGAATTTACTCCTGTGATTATTGATGAATAATAAACGTGTGACTTTTATAAAGATGTGGTCTCCGACTGGTGGTGTCCGGGCAAGTCTCACACTATACAATTTACCTTTTATAAATCAAAATTACCTTGTAAAAGTCTATATGTCATGTTTTAAAGGCCACCCTGAAATATTTGTATATGGAGCATACTAATCAACCTATATACGCAATTACAATGCTGCAGAACTTCATTGGCTGATAGGACAGCGTCCCACCTGATGCACCAATTCACTTCCACCCACATTTAAGAGAATATGGCTGCAGTCCTCTGAGGGCAATATACCACCTTTCCTCTGCGAGGGAAAGGTCAAAGGTGCCTGTGTATGAATGGTTAGCTGCTATGTAATGACATGATTGATGTACAATGAATAGTAAAAACCATGCAAAAAACTGAGGGTACAGCCAGTTAACTTACCAACAAGCCAGCTACCATTTACAGCACCATCACATTTGTCAAAGCTGATTTATCTCAAAATAAATGAATCACAGGTTAAAATGAGCCACTGAAACTCATCTTGGCATGACAGATGACTTGTGTGCTAATGAAATGCCACTGTTAACAAAACCAGTGTCATTCTTGCCTGGTGCCCTTATTAAAATATGAGTGCAGTGAATTGTTCCATTTGCCTTAAGAGAACCAGACACTGCTGCAATTTTCCTTTTTATGTTGACAAAAACATGTTATGTTTTATGTAAGTGCACCCAGACCATATAGTCAGTTACTGACTTCCAGCACAGTCGGCATGAAGGAGTGAATCTTCTATCCTGATCTGTCGGCCAGTTCCTGGGAAGTGACAAAAGGTAGCCTATATAAACTGAAGAATAACCAAAAAAGTTCTTCAGTTGAAATACGCAACATTGGCCCTTTTAAAAGGGAACTAAAATACAGTCTGTACATCATATTCATCACTTTGAGATTTAATATGCTTGTCACGTCAATGCACATTATAACAATGGTTCAGTTATATGACTTATTAGGTGTATGAATTGTCATTTAGCTGGTTTGGATGCATGTCCCTACTTTATTAAGGGTGTTGTCATTTCCTAGTTTTCTCTAAAATGTTGTGTACACATAGGTCAATATTACCTTAAATATAAGCATGTTCCCTCTTCACATTTTCTTGTATTAATCCAAGCGTTTGTGTGGAATGCTGCGTAAACACATTTTGAGCCTCTTTTTATTTGTATGCAAGCTTTATAAATGAGACTCCTAAACACGGTGCTCTTGCTCTTGACATAAGATAGTGTCACTGGTTTTTGATTGTTGGATTTTGTTTGCATGAGGTTGGTTTCCATTTTTTGCCTGCTTTGTCATTTTTCTTTTGTAATCATTTTTAAATATTTTTTAAACTTCTGTATAAATATTTAAGAATCTTTGTATGGCTTTATTGGTCCCAAGTGTTTTTAAATTTCTTCCCTCTGCCCCTTTCATTTTGTGACTTTAAAAGCCTTTGCCCCATTTTTGGTCCAGTGCAGACTGTATGCCCGTCTGTTGATGACGGGGTTCAGACTGGCATGTTCTTACACCTTTCTCTCATGGCCAGCATTAGGTTTTTCAGCAACTTGGGCTGCAGTAGCTCTTCTGTGGGATCAGAATAGACTGTCTAGCTTTCACTTCACACACAGCAATAAGCCTTGTTGCCAGTTCACTGGTTGTCCTTTCTTGGACCACTTTTGGTAGGTTCTATCCACTACATACTGGGAACAACCCACAAGACTTGTCATTTTGGAGATGCTCTGACCCAGTCATTTTGCCACCACAATTTGGCCCTTGTCAAAGGTATTCAGATCCTTACAATTCCCAGTTTTTATGCTTCCAGCACATCGTCTTCAAAAACTGAACTGGCTGTTAACTTTCTACCTAACATATCCCACCCCTTGACAGGTGTAATTGTAGCGATATAATCAGTGTTATTCACTTCACTTGTCAGTTTTTTTAATGTCGTAGCTGATCAGGGCATAAAAGTATATACGTATCTGGGCAGTTTAAGTTTTGTCTTCTTACTTATAATTTTTTGATTCTAATTTGTCATATGCATTAACTTCTTTTTATATATTTTTTTAATTTTATTTCAGGAGCAGTAGTATATGTATTTTGAAAGATCATAATTGCCCTCGTTATGAGTTAGTTTTAGTGAATATCTGATACTTTAATTAAATTTTAATATAAAAAAGAAGACCGTGTCACATCACAAGTCTGTAAAGTCGTAATAATTCCCTGTCAGTATTTCCTTTTCTATGCTAAATAAAAGTTGGATTGTTTTGATTTTAACATGTACAGCACAGTACTAGCGAATTTCATATTTGTTTGAGCATCATTGAATCTGACTTGATGTTTTGAAGTGCTGTTTTAGTTAATCTCCCAAGATCGACCACCTGACATTACTGAAAAATTCATAGCAAGTGACTATTAGAACTACTGTATAATACAAACTTTTTTACTACCAATAATCATAGTGTTTGACGGGCTAATAACTGCATACACAACAAAAGGACTAAAACCATATCTCATTCTCTTTCATTACATTGAAAGAAATTCCATTGGGGTCAGGAAGATAAATCATTTTTACTAAAATGAGTTACCAAGTAGAAACATTTGAAAAACACTGCCCTGGTGGACTATCTCATGCAGATTAATATGATGTAATAGCATCAAATACTTCAAAGTAAATATTTAAATTTTATCAATCACACAAAAGCAGAGGGAAAAAGGAGAGCAGTTACAAATTATTATATAAAACAACAAGTCAAAACCCAGTCCCACACTTGATGTTACAAATGTCATATTTTGTCCTTTTCTGGCTGCTGTACACTTACTAATTATAAACCATATGCTGTAAGAACACTCAGAAGGTACTGACGGGTGTAACACTAAGTTGGCATTTGTCTTTTTTTTTTGATCTTAAAAAACAGATCTTCATAAGAACACCAACCAACACAGGAAGGTTATGGTCTAGGGCGAACATAATTTCTTCCAATATTTGACAGAATAAGTTGGTCAGAGGGTGCCTAAATCTTTGTGTAAAAAGAAAATGAAACAAAGGAAGACTGTCAAGAGACTGCAAGACCTAATAAAATATAGGTGAGAGTAAAGGGCTACTAACTGGGGAGAGTAAGGAAATGTGGGTAATTCTAGAGTGAGGCTAGGGAGGACTAGCAGAAGGTCAATATCCCTTGGAATGTGCATGGTCCTATGTAGAAACATAAAAGATTGTACTGTTCCATTAACAGACTGGGCAGCATACAGATTTCTTTTAGAGACTCTGTCTTTTAAGGTCAACTGTTGGCTCTTTGTTGCCAAGAGAGGGAGCATCCCTGTAATGAAGTAGGTTTATACACTGTCACAAAAGCCACAATGAGACAAAGCAAGGTTTGGGGCAGCCACCCGTATAATTTGTTTTCCTGGCTGCAAAGCGTTCTTTTCAAATGATAGCACTGCTGTGCACAAAACCGTGTCCAATACAGAACTGAGGGCATAGGGAAAAGGAGAAGGTTTTTAAAGGGGAAGACAGGAAGTGAGATCATAGGGGTTGGGCTCATTGAGGTCTTCAGCCATTGGTTCGAGCCCGGACGTGACATCACAGGGGCCTGAGCCGGCAAGGTCTCCTTCGATAGGCTCGGTCCTGGAAGTGACGTCAGGAGAGCCAGGAGGAATCTCCCGGGAATGGCCTGCAGGCAAGGAAAAAAAGAGTCAGTGCACTCTGCCACATCCTGGTATGTCTCAGAACTGTCCTTACCCGAGCCCTTTAGCTGCCTCCCATGCGCACGTGTGTGACAAAACTTAATACTGAAATATATTGAACATTTGTGATTATAAATTTAGACAAAATAAGCCCTTGATGCATTCTTTTTTTAATTATCTTTGTTAATAATAACAATGGAAATCAGCAGAATTCCAAGTTTTATATTAGAATATTAGAACAGTTGAGACATTTTTTTAAGTAACATCAAGTCACAATTTAAACGTCTCCAAGTCCTACTGTCCACCACACTGCCAGGTAATTTATTCCATGTGTCTATGGTTCTTTGTGTGAAGTATGTGTCTTATATAATCAAATGGCCATTCAGTAAAGAAGGAACTTCTTTTATCAGCTATTCTCCTGAGTCATGCCATGCCCCCCAACTACCACACACTTTTATAAAACTGTAACCTTTTACACATGAGAATTTCTGATGTTTTTATTCTAAAAAAATGAGAAAACATAAAACAAAATGTGGATAGCAAGTCAATAATTTGCTATTAAAATTTACTGACACTCTGCAAACAAAAATTGTGGTTCTCCCTGTGGACACCAAGCAGCTCCACCATCTAATGAAAAATGCCAGAGGAGAAACAGATTTAGAATACATACATTACTAAGGTACTTTAATATCTGGCAAGGTTTTCATTTCACATTTTTCAACTACTGCAATAATCACACCACTATAGTCTTTAAGTATATACAGTCTACTTAAGGTATAACACCCATATGGGTGTGCTCAGAAACCAAGATGTGGAATTTCAGCCAAGAAGAGGACAACGAATTTCTTGAAAACAGGTTAAAAGCATGCTAACACAGAGTAAATTAAACTTTATACAGGAAATTGAAATTATAATTTTAATTTCTAAAATGAATCTACATATCCATCTTTTAATTAAGTCCCAACAAAACTAGTGAAGATTTCAGTCACTGTTCTGGCAGTGTTTCCTAACATTACTGATTGATACATATCCTAAAGTGCAACTTGTCAGATATTTATTGAAAAAAATAAATATTATTATTTATTATAGAAACATTTCAACATAATTTTTTCTCTGTTAAAGTACCTGAACAAGTTGATGCCACCCAGCTTCAGTCTCATCCTACTCATCACAAAGTACTTGAGAAGTTCCAGTGTGGCTTTCATACCATCATAGTACAGAAATAGCATTAATTTTTGTTGTAAATGACCTTTTAATATTTTCTGATGAAAGAAAGGCTACATGCATTATACTGTTAGCTATAAGTGCAGCCTTTGACACTGCTGACCACTTTATTCCATTACACAGTGGCTTGAAAATTATGCTGCGCTATCATGGTCCTTGAGAGGTTTATTTGTATTTGAAAATGATTTTAGTATATACAGGTATGTGATGATGGTACTCCATTATTATGTTTTGAAGTTAGATACGCTGTCCCTCAGGGTTCAGTACTCTGACTAATAGTGTTTTGCTTTACTTGCTGTTCCTGGTGATACATAAAATATAATACCTGCTTTTACTTGTATGCAGATGATACTCAGCTATATCTTTCCTACAGACCAATGTTTCCTTTATATTCTCCTTAACTGTGTGTGTAGAAGAGAAAAAGTATTTCATGAGCAATTACATTAGATCATTTCATCATTTTTGATGAGCACTGGCCATACAGCCCAGCAAATCTTGTCAATCCTCTTTACCAATTATTTGTCTTTGAGTGCGGATACAACAGAAATTTTATTAACTGGAAGGAATTATACAGACACAAACATACTTCTGTCCCTTTTTTAACTATATCAGCCACACTCTTGACATTAGCTGTAATGTTGTATACATTACAGTACTATCTAAAACTTTACATCTTAAAAATATAGCAATATATTAAATTATGGAGGATGCCGATAGATTTGATGCATTTATTTCTGGTAGAGTTGACTAATGCAATTCATTATTTATAGGCAGTTCAAATAATAATATCTGTAGCTTTTGGTTGAAAAAAATTGAAAAAATGTTTACTAGAACTAGGAATTATTCAACTCATTTTCTCAAATCCCTGAATTCCAGTTACATTTAGGGCTGATTTCAAAATAATTCCTCTTACACAAAGCTTTAAATGGATATTGCCCTACTTATTTGAACTTAGCAGTTTATACAAAAAATGTATGTTAAGCTCTCTAATTGCTGGTTTGTTAAAAATTGCAAGAATTAATAAAGCAACACTATGGGATTTATTTTTTTAGCTATATGGCTCCAAAGCTGTGGAATGATCTGCCCACTTTTATAATAGATGCCACGTCAGTCTCAGCATTTAAATCCACGCTGAAGTCTCACTTCTTTAGTCTAGCATGCCCTGACGGAATGTTCATGTTTTACTCTGTATACACGAAAAGAAGCATGGCAGTCTTGGTGAACTGTTATTGACCCTTCTTAATTCTATGTCTCTTCCTGGTATCCTGCTGTGGTACTTGTTGCACCTTGTACATTGCCAAGCTGCTACTCTTTTCCATGGGAGCAGCCCTGGAATTTAAATATGAAACAATTTAATCTCCTTATTAGACTTACTGTCAATGATGGCACCTGTGTGTGTGGCTGGTCATTTGTGTGTGCATTCATTTTGGTCTGTTTCGTTTTTCACTGCCCAGTTTATGTCTTTTTTTATCCACAATTTTTTTTCTTTGCTGGTCTATGATCATCAATCTCATTTAAACATGCGATCAACAGTTGACAAACGTTTTAAATATGATTGAGCTCTCCAGACTACTTGCTCTCCACCTTTTCTGATGGATATACCAGCATACCTGTGCTGTAAGCCCTGCCTATTACCCCAAAGAAAGGACTGCAGAAGACAAGGAAAGCACAGGGGCATACTTGTGAAGCTTAAAACTTACCTGGCATCTTCTCCGGAGATTGATCCACACTACGGTGTGGTTTATAGCTGTTTCATCTCTTGGCACTCATAAATGAATGAGCTCATCTGCTTGTGATCTCTGCATCACTGCAGGGTGGAGTAGATTCTTGGAACCTTCATCTGCTGTGTCATGCTCGCAATCATTCCAGTGAAATGATTTGATTGATGATGGCTCTGGTAAATGGTAGATCTCTAGCTAACAAAACATTTATTTTAAATAATTTCTTCCCCTCACAATGATTGGATATTTTTACTTGGGACTGAAACACGGCTAACTGCCAGTGAGTTAACCCCTTTCCTTAAATTAGTACCTCCCGACTATAATTTTTTAATTCCCTAACATCTGCTGGTCGGGGTGGTGGATTAGCGACAATATTTAAAAGCCATTATTGCTGTTGCTAATTGACAACTGACAGCTACTCCAGCTTCGAATTACAGTTGTTTGAAATGGAACAATGTTGTGTGCAGTGGTGTAATGGCCACCAAAATTTAACAAGGATTTTATATGTGAGTTCTCTACATTTCTGGCAGAAACTACACTGAATTACTGATAAACATTTAATTCCTGGAGACTTTATGTTAATGTGTGCTGCCTGAGTAAACCTCTGGTTAAAGACTTTTTTTAAAAATCATTGATTTTTTTAATCTTGTTCAGTCTGTGATAGGCCCAACACATAAGCATGGAAATACATTGGACCTTGCTTTATGGTATGGTTTATCTGTCTGTGACAGTGAAATTGGGGATGCTTGCTTTTCTGATCACATGCCTGCTATAACTGAGGCTTCCTTACCTTGCCAAACAGTACTCACTGCTCTTGAATAATGAACTTCACTTCTACCAGCAATATCTCTTCAGCTTTTATGGATGCTGTCTGGTCCCCAAAACCTCAGCTGAGCACGTTTTTCAGATATTATTTGAAATAATTGTCATAGACCTAAAGTGTAGCTGCGTCTTTTCCAGTTTCCTAAAATCGAGCTGCTACTGAGTTGAAAAGGCAGGATCCTACATGAGTCAAACTTGTAATAAAAGAAATTTCTCTGTCCAATAAACTTTAGTGAAAATTCAAAGCAAAACAGTTCACACAAAAATAGAGAAAAAATTTTTTACACACTCACGATAAAAGAAAAAAAAGGAAAAAATGTTTCTTCTACAAGTTTAGCTTTTTCTTTTTAAACTTCAGTTACTTTATATACTTAAAGATTTTGTTATTTCTCTATAGCAAACTTACAAATGCTTTACTTATTCCATTCAGTACATTCTATATGTACAGCACATTGAAAATATAGTAAAAAAAAAATTCAGCATGGTTTTAAGACACATCGCAGCACAAAGTCAACACTTTTAAGAGTTCTAAATGATCTCTTATTATTAAGTGACTCAGGAATACTGTGGCCTTGTTGCTATTAGATCTAGCTGCAAGCATTTCATACAGTTTGATACAGACCATGACATCCTTATTGTCCATCTTAAGCAATATGTGGGTATACAAGGAACTCCTTTGAAATGATTCAGTCGGCCTGGGAAATTTCTCCTCACCCTTGGCCCATATCACCTGTGGGGTCCTTCAACAATCTATTCTGGGGCCTATTCTTTTTTCACTGTACATATTGCCCTAAGGATCCATTTATAAAAAACACATTATTTCTGTACAGATCATATACAGATATGTCCTCCACTGAAACAGGTCAATACAAATTCTCTTTAACATTTATTGGAATGTCTGGTAGACATTAAAAAATGGATGTCACAAAATCTTCTTAGTTTTGGACCTTCCGATCTTACTTATGCTCCTGCAATTAATCTTGGCCCTTTGACAACCTACTGTAAACCATTCGCACAAAATCTTGGTGTGATTTATGATAATCCCCTCAAATTTGATAAGCAAATTAACTCCACTGTTACAGCCTGTTTCTGTCAGCTCAGGGTATTGGCCCAGGTCAAGCCCTTTCTTTCTGTACCTGATTTTGAAACGCTAATTC
The DNA here is from genome assembly GCA_026402145.1 of Polypterus bichir lapradei. NCBI lineage: Eukaryota > Metazoa > Chordata > Cladistia > Polypteriformes > Polypteridae > Polypterus > Polypterus bichir. The sequence continues at coordinate 19,616,695 of JANRMT010062831.1, read as the reverse complement.
ACGTGTTTGTCTCTTCTTGGTTTGAGTATTGTATCTCATCACACACTGGAGTTAATCAGTCATCTCTTGCTAATCTTCAGCGAGTCCAAAACACTGCTGCCAGGCTTCTAACAGGCACTCAGAATCAGAACCACATCACTACGCTCTTAGCTTCTCTTCACTGGCTTCCTATTCACTACAGGACAGAGCTTTTCAGTCTTCTGAATGTTTTAGCCCCCTTACCGATCTCTTACACCCTTACTCCCTTATCATTGAGATCCTCTTGTAGCAGTGCTACTATAAGTTAAAACTGCATCTCCCAACAGTCCCTGCGGAGGCTCTGATTGGTCTTCTGTCTGGGGTGCAGGGGATGTTGGAATCAAAGGTGGTCAGAGTGGCTCTTAAAAGGATGGCAGGTATCCAAAGAGAAAAAAGTGGTTTTTTTTTTTGTATTCTGTGTTCTGTGTACCTGTCTGGCTGCCTTCCGTTGGTTAACCGTACTTAGTCGTTGTTGTCCTGGATTGTTTTGTTGTTGGGGTCTGGATTGTCTTCTGTCTACCTGTGTGCTGAGGAATGATAGTGGGGTCATGGCCTTCCAGCAAGAAAAGGAGTGCTCCTGAACCGTCCACCCGTCTTCACCTTTTTTAGGGACTACCGGTAGGAATGTTTTCTCATTACCTTTCAAAGTACAGATCTCTGGAGTTACTATCATCATCATTTTGTTACATCCGATGCTGTTTTCCATGGACTTTGCTACATTATTTTGTCTCTGTTTGTAAGTGTGTGTGGGTCGGGCCAAGGCTGGGAGCGTCCCTGGGATCTCCTCCTTAAAAATAAATAAATCACGTCTTTTTAACGGTGTGAATCTTAGCGGCACCTGATCGCTACACTCTGACCAGAAATTATTCATTGTGCTGAGCTCTAGATTTAGAGGGGACCAAGCTTTTGCAGTAGCTGCTGCTTAGCTTTGGGAGTGAAACAAGCTGAAATTCACTGAAAGATGATGGCTCAGTACAGAAGTAAAAAAAAAAAACTTGATTCAATAAAATGTTTATGAATGGGTAGAAAGGTTTAAAGTGGGTTTAAAATGTTTATGAATGGGTAGAAAGGTTTAAAGTGGGAAGAACAAGTGTAACAAACTCAATCTGGTGCAGAAATTTTTGATTAATAATCAATAAGGTGGCCACCCAGAAGCTTGCCATACTATTGTAGGATTAATCCAATAATTTGGTAAGGCTCCTAATTTATTTACTATATCTTTCTCTGTTCTAGGAGGCAGGTCTACGGCCTTTAGACCTATGTCCAGGTAACTGAGGCACACCCATTTTTAGAAACAGTATAATACAAATTATTGATAAACACAAGGGTTATAGAAATTTGATAACTGCACGTATGTTAACATATAAGACTGGTTGCAGACAGACAAGACAGACAAACATATAACATATAGGCTGGCTATTTACTTGTATCTAGTGTTCTACTTTATCTTGACACAGATAAATAGATTTATGATAGCAAGTCTTTATGAATGATGTCCGATGTTGTGTGGAGTTCTTGTTTTGTTGTTGCTCTGGGTTCAAGTGGACGATTCTTCATGTGTTAGAGTGCACTCTTTCTCTTTGTAGCATGATCCTTGTCAGTGCTGTGCTTCTGCTTCTTCAGCTTGCCTTCAGCTTTGTTTTGCCACATCACAAGCAAAATGCATTTCTCATTCTGGCCCAAGAGTTTAGATGCTGAAGTCTCCTTCTTGAAGACATGACTTCACAGCCTCGTCAGACTACTGGCACACAGCTTTGGCTTGACAGATTGGGTCATCTTCTGGTCTACAAAGATATAAGTTTCTCATATTCGGCTTTCCAAGCAAGAGGCTTTTCGGTTCAGAGATCAGATTCTGATGTTTTCAGTCATTTTTGACAGTTCCTCATCCCTGAAAGAATCCAAATCAGGGTGTACCCTGAGAGTTCAGTGATTGCCCAGTGTTTATCTCAGACAAAAAAACTGAGAGAGATTCTTCTTCTACCTCGTCTACCTCGAGAGATGGGGTGCATGTGGTTATGAAGGAAGGTTGATCCTCTTCCTGATTGGATTAAAATCACTTCCAGTTACAAAATCGGTATCTTCTAATAGGTGGGTTCCTCTGTCCATCTTAGTTGTCATCTCTTGAATTATAGGTGATTGTCCTTGCTTGGGTCCATTTCGCACCTCAAGAGGTTTGCTGAGGGCCCTCAGGATAGATTTCAGTGCAACTCTGATTTACATCTTTGTTATTAGATGAAGTCCAGGCAGATCCTAGTACATGCTGAAATTGATTCACTTAGTTTGAAATGCAAGTGGGAGTTTTGTGCAGTTGAATGCCTGCATCCCTATTAAATCTGCTTTCTTAACAGGCCTGGTGTGCAGAGAAAGCCAAGCAGAATGGACAATGCACCCATTGTCCTACACTGGTCGACCATCAACATTGCACACACACAAGCCCATATCAACATAGTGAATGCCTTCATCAGAGAAGACAGATGGATTACATTATTACATTGTCCACTGTTGCAGCACATTTGACTATCAGCTATGAGTCTGCACATGTCATAGTGCATGATGACTTGGGGTACCATAACGTTTGTACAAGATGGGTACCAAAACAGCTTACTGATCTGCACAAGCCAACATCTTTCAATGAAATTTAAGTGGGTTTTACTCTCTCTGCCCTAAGAAATCTTACTAAAGTGTGTTGTTCAACAATGGAGCAATCCTGCAGTGGAGTGTCCAGGTTCATTTGACCATGTCTTCAAGTAGACTAACTGCAGAATGTTGTTCTGTGTGTGCTCAAACTACTCAGAAGCCATTGCAAACATGCTGCATTGCATCAACTTCTTTCTATTGAAGTTATCGCATAATTTCCAAATTGTCTTTACTTTTTAATTAGACCCTCAAATATAGTTGCATTGGAGTTGCAAAAAAAAAAAAACAGAAAGATGCTTTAAAACAAGCTTTATTCTTGAACATATAGCACACTTGACAATTTTTCCACTTGAGGACTCTTTGGTATTAAAAGAAGTCAAAGATGTCTTCCCCAGCGCTATCAAGTCAATAGCATACCATCCGAAAGGCAAGCAGATTGATCAGGAAAAGAATAAGTTATTGGGCAAGCTGCTCAACTTTAAAGATTTCTAGAACTGTGAGGTACAAGAGTTCATGTGCTGCACCGTAGCTATCTGTTGTTGACCCTGCATGGCTAAACTGCTAGCTGTGTGAAAGTGTGTTTTCTCTGTACTTGAACCAGCTTTTGAAAATGAAAGCACAGCAACGATCATTCACTACATAGATAGCTAGCTACCAAGCTAGATAGACAAATGTGGCAGAGAAGCTAGGTTTTCACTTGATAGGGATTATTCAGTTACAAGGAAAGCACACTTTCTTGCAAAAAAAGTCAGAAAGATGCAGGATCAGCTGCCTGTCAACTGCTTTAATATGCAAGTCTCATATCTCATGGTAATAGAAGTCTTTAATAGTCTTTGTTTCTCTATATGTAAACTTCCTTTCCCTGGTTAGGGTTTGTCTCTCGTTCAGATTGGTCTAGAAAGTAGCATCTCTGCATCCTCTCCAAGGCAGCTGCTCCAAAGGAGACACCTTTTAGTTTTAGTAAATACTTGCTATGGTACCTTTCACAAACAGATAACAGGATAATTTAAAAATATTTCCCATTTCTTGATCTACATGTGCCTTTTGTGTCTTTCCTCCATATTTGTGTGTGTGTGAACACCTCTTCACCTGCACTTGATCATGTTCCTGTAAAGTGTTTGTCTCATACTCTTTTATTATTTGCAGGGTACCTTTCTCTCCACCTGTCTGTTTTCATACTTGCAGTCTATGAAGGCGACTATTTCTGTATGACTAAGTCTTTACTCCTCCTCATGTATCTCACACTCTCATTTCCTCTTTCATTGTGTCACCAAAGTCAAACTGACCAATCAGATTGCTCTGGGAAACTGGACACACAGACCTTAGTGTTTTATTATATAGTAGACGAGAAGACAGAAATTGAGTTGAGTATTAATTAAAGATTAATTATATATTTTTTTCTGTTTTGCTTTTTCTTGAAAAAATCCAAAACTCTTTCTGCAATTACAAGAATAATGTGTTCTTAGAAAAGAACTGTTTATTAATGTTGTCTGTGCAACACACAGCCCAGAATGCAACAGGATATATATACATTTTTTTTTTTGCTACATATTGCATGCTGGCTATATTAAACTTCATTATCTACACTTTTGGTGCTTCTGACAATGTAATCTCTCTGTATTAACTATGATAACATTAAAATGCCAATGACTGATACAGAGAGCCCAATCATTACTAAAGCATAAAATCATGACACATAACAGTGAAATATAATGCAATAATAATAAGGAAAATGAAAAGGATGCTTTAGAAGTCCGTTTTGAGTGTTTGAAAAATCTAACAGCATCAATGACGATTTAGTCTCTGTCAATCTTCCATGCAAATAGTGAGGGCAAATGTACACAGTAGGTGTTCATTCATTAACTAGAGGGCTTCCAAGTTGCTCTTGCCAAGGCTGAGTGCATCACATATGAATAGCAGCTCTTCAGAAAGGCATACTTAAGTGTCATTAGTTAGTATCAGGGACAGCAACTGACATGAAAACCCTCCTTTACTTAAACAGCTCTTCGCTCCATTAGGAACTTCTTTCTGCATGCCATTAGTGACTTTGATGTGCACATACAGCACACTACATTCAAAAAGACACATGCTTGGGAAATTTTCTTTTAGTCTTATCGTGGATATAGGCTTTCTGTTTCAAAACTTTGCAGCTAAAGTCAAACTTCTTGGAGTGGTGACTGCTTCACCATTAAATCCTCCTACGATTTCAACTATGTAACAGACAGGATAGATTAATTAACATATCTTTTATAGTTTTTATCTTTCTTTCACCTTTATTTAGCCATCACGATTCTTTGTTTCTATAGATTAAGCTTGGGGTGTACCGTAGGAATTAAACTAGGTTTACTAATACATAAGTAAATGTTATATTTCTGACATGATTTTCCTTTCTTTTCAAGGATAAACATAATTTTCTTATTGTAATAAATTTTCTGCTTAACTGTTCTTCTTATTTCCTTTTTGTGCACAGCTCCCTATTGCTACACTTCCTGGGGTCCTTGGTTGGTTAAACTGAGCTTCAGTGTACTAGCTGGCTCACAAATGTCTGTCCTGAGTTGCACATTCTCTCTTCATGTCCTGCATATGGAATTTATTACTACTTGTATTTATTTTTTAATTATGCAATACTTATTGCAGGCATATGTGTCACTAATAGTTAATATAAAATTCATTTTAATTATATTTTCATATGACAAGTTATGCATATTCAATGACCGAGGTTTTAATTTCCACATCTGGATGTTGTCCACGTGGATTTTGCACGTTCTCCCTGCATCTATCTGTGTGGGTTTTCTTTCTCAAGATTTACTTTTCTTCCATATCCCCTAAGACATGGGGTTAGGGTAACTGTTGGCTCAAAACAGGTGCTTCGTGAGTGTGTGCACAAGTAAGTTCTGTGATGGACTGCTTTGTGCTCAGTGCTGCTGGGATGAGCTATAGCCCCCTGCCACCTGGACTACATTTAGAGGGTGAGCAAATTTAATGTTATCTTTATATTAGACATCGGTTGTATACTAGTATGCAGAGCTGGATGTACAAGTAGCTGAAAGCATATTCTGGATAGACTGAGACAGACAAGCAATATACATATTTGGATGATGATGATGTGAATACAAGTCAGTGTGTGAATTTGTTGAAATAAATATCTTTTGCTTGTCTGTATGTTATTTTATTTTTTCCTTTTTGCTTTGAGCCAATCTTGAAATAAACAGCACTTGCACCAATGTGGCTTCCCTAGCAGGAAATTGTGAACCGACACAATCTCACACCATTAACAAATATCCATCATGACAGCTAGTATCCTTGCAGGCGGAGTGGTATACTGAGTAAGATATTGAGCTGCCGCCAACAAAATCACAGGTTTGGCTTCCATTTTCACTCACTGTTAGAGTCTATTTAACTCACCTCATCTACCATGGCTCCAGTTGAAAAAATAAATTTGCATTATGCTTGTAAAGCACTTTAGAATGGTATAAGCTGTAACAAGATGCTATTTTAAAAAGGTCCCTTCTACCGTTCCTGTGCTTATGGCTAATACCTGGGTGTTCTTTCTCTTTTATGTCTTATAAACCTGGCAAACCCAAAATAGAGCACCCCAAACATATACTATATGCAGAGCTTTTGAGTAAAATGCACTTGGGAACATCTGACTCCTTAAACACATAGTTTAGAAGCCAACCACACAGATGGCTCCTTATCAGACTACTCAAGAGAAGGGGCCTTCTGAAGTGATCACATGACAATAGCCTATCTCATGTTGCTGAACATGAGCCAAAAAAGTACCTGGTACTTGGGAATACCACTGTTACACCCCTACAGAAGATTGCAAACTCAAAGTCAGACAAGTTTCTGGTGAAGACAGTCAATTGACTGTCCGAATAATCACCACTGAAGCAGCAGCAGCCCTCTCATGATCACACTCCTGATGGATCAGATGCATCCATCACGTTAGAAGAGTGGCCTTTTGGAGGCTATGTTGAGGGCGTGTATGATAAAAAATGTTGGACTGGTGTGATTTGTGACAAGAGTGAATCAAAATCAGACATCCTGATATGTTTCATGCATCCAAACTACCCTGCACAGTCCTTCCATTGGCCACCAAGAGATGACATGTGTTGGATGCCATAACAGTGTGTCATCACACTGCTTAGTGCTCTCCCAATGGTCAGTGGGAGGCAGTACCATCTTGGTCTGAAAGACAAATATGCCCTACACCAGTGCTTCCCATACTCGATCCTGGGGACCCACTGTGGCTGCAGGTTTTTATTCCAACCAGATTCACAGTCAGTGATAACAATCGATAACTAATCTCATTTAATTAGCTGGTCTTTTTATGCTTCTCTTATTCTGCATTCAGAAACACACAACAGTATCTTTTCTACATTTATAAGACATTTAGAAATATTTCTATTTTTTTCTAAAGCTATAAATGCTTAATTAACTCTCTTTTGTTGTTTTCCTATTATTTCCTCTTTTCCTGTGCAGTTTGCTCACTTCATTTACCCCTAATAGCGACCATTAACAACCAGCACAGCAGACACCCGGGATGATGAAAGCAGCAACAACTTCAGTGTCAGACTCGCTAATTAGTAAATAATCAATTAAATAACCAGAACAACTGGAAAAGGTTGAAAATATTGTTAATGACTTAAAAAACTACATATTCTCCATATAACTGCTTATTACATTTTAATAAAAATCTACCAAACTTAGTTTGTAATTTCTACATTGACTCCAAAATGCAGAAACTGGGAAATAATGACTCACTTAATTAGGCTAAGAGTCCAATGAAAAACGGAAGTTGGTTGGAACAAAAACCTGCAGCCACAGTGGGTCCCCAGGATCGAGTTTGGGAAGCACTGCCCTACACTCTCCACATCAACTGAAACAGAAATGAAATGGGTCCCATTCCTGCTGATACAATACCAAGATGTTAACATTTCACTATAACCAGTGTTGTATTTCATGATAAATCCAGCAGCTGTTGTTCATGTGTTGTACTTAATGTGCCCTTTGGTGATTTGTTTTTTCATTAATCCTGTACCTAAGTTAGTGATGAAGAACTTGATAATTATGTTTAGAATGGAAAATAAAAATGAAAAATTCACATAAGAAAAGCAAGACTTGTAGTTTGTGAAAGAAGGGACCATGTAGGATACAGGAAAATAATTTAAAAAATGTATGAACATTCCCTCAATGCATTAAGCAGGTCTGAAAATTAGACTCAAAATTTTTTTTTCACATTTGAGTGGTCTGCAGATTTTTGTTTGTTTATGACCTTTTGAAAAGCCATTTTTAGGTGTCTGAACTTGGAAAAAAATTCTGCAGGCTACATCAGTTAGAAGTATGTTTTCTGAAAGCCTAAACATGACAAAGCCAAAGACGCAAAATCTTTTTTTCCATTTTTGGAGGTCTTCTCTCATCAAGTGGTGTCGTCTGGGCCAAACATTTTGATTATGTTACGCACTATACCTATAAAGATACTTGTATGTAAAATTTGAGCCTGCTATGTGGCTCTTGTGAAATTGATTAAAAAAATAAAGCTGTGTCGAATTTGAAACCCCTCTCCCCTCACAAAATTGGCTGTATCTTTCGAAAGTATTGTTCTTTCCTCAAAATAATTGTACAGGGTGTCTCCCGGATAACACGGGTACACCTGGTATTTTTTCAGAATTTTTTGAGACCTAAGTGTGTGATATTTCTAGAAAATCTGTTGATTTAACATGGAATGGCCCATCTATATCCATTTCCAGTCCCACTAAAGTCGATGTCAAATTACACAACTTCATGTCGAAAGGGATGTCAAACTTGATGACTGAATCACTGCCTTCCAGCACAACTAACATATTTTCAAAGCACCACAAGCTTGCTACTTTTTCTGACAGCCAGTAACATGCTGCCTCATCAAGCTGGTGTCCATGCATGAGCTTTACAGGTAGCTAAAGTTTTCATGCACTCTCTTCCCTTTTTTTCCATTTTGTTGTGGTATGCAACACACATGGCATCAGACACTGTTTGTCATGTCCAAAAAAAAAATATACAGTACACCACTAAAATTTGCGGGGGCTACGTTTCCAGAGCACCCGTGAATTGTGAAAAACCACGAATTTTGGATGTGGTTAAAAAAATGCCTATTTTTATAGTTTAAACCCTAAATATGCCCCCAAAACACTTTAATTTAATTTCAAACTCAGCTTAATACATTACCTAAAAAAAAGAATGTAATGGTAAACCTGTATACTGTACTGCTATGTCTCCCACAGTGCTAGAATGTAAAATACCGATGTTACTGCTATATGTACTGTAATTCATGCAAGCACGTTTTCATTGCCAGAAGCCTTAGAAGGTGCAGGGCATTTTGGTGGCATAAACTGCCACATACTTGGGGGTTAATGCATCCCTGGATGGCAAATACTTTTTTGCTGCACTTTAAGTAAACGTCACAATTCACAAAGAAAAAGTGAAATTTTAATGGAACACATTTTTTTCATGCAAAGAGGATCACAATTACTGCAACACTGATCATTTTACACACTGCTAATGAACTGTAAAAACTATTTTAAAAACTACTGGAACAATATGTACAAAGTGCAACTGACACCATGGATGAAATTCAGTAAATCACCGAGCCAACTGCGCTTGAACTGGCTGCACTCAAGCACACAGAGGTAAAATTCTGACGCTTGGAGGCTAGTCTAGTGCAGCGGCTCAATCCCAGGGACAGTGAGGCTACAGTATTGCAGGGTGTCACGCTTGGGTCACAGAATTGCAAAGAAACACAGGAGATTGTAGAGACAGGAACTTTATTCAACCATTTCAAACAAACATGTCTCTTTCAGAAGTAAAACGAGCTCAGTATGCAGTTATTTCTCAATTAAAGAATAGACAAACATCATAGGGGAGCACAACGGGAGCAGAATGCCCAACAGGAGCAGAGGATGTCTGGGGGAGGAGAGAAAAACAAAGCAATCAGCCAAAAAGGACAGGTGCTGTTCAAGCTTTTAAGTATGTGTAGCGTCGCGTGAGAAGCATATCACGCGACAGAGCAGCCTCAAGTAAGCACAGCAAGTAAAGGAGCAATGTGAAGGTAATCTATCAGCGTTTTTTAAGAGGGACTTTTTGAGCAGCGTCTATGTCTTCTAGGGGTGCGTTCAGCCCCCCTGCTCACAAGGGGTTGGCAGTGGTCATGAGCTGGCTGCTCAATGAATGTACGGCACTGATTGATCAGCTCCTGCGTGCTCGCAAATGGCACTGGGAAATGACTATAGCCGATTGCGGCAGTTTAAGTGTTAAGAGGAACAAAATGGAAAACACAAGAACACTCAACTGGAGATGCATCACAGTCAATCAGCAGCAAGGAGAAATGAATAACACTGTAGCAGTCCGGTGCCGCTAAGATTCACACCGTCGAGAAGACGGTGATTTATTTATTTTTATGGTGGAGATTCCAGGGACACATCCAGCCTTGGTCCGACCCGCACGCACTCACAGACAAAAACAAAGCAAACCAGTAATCAAACAGCAAATAAAGAATGTAATGAAAACAAATGAAATAAATGAAAACAACGATACCACCCCTGTTCCCCTTACAGTGATTACACATTAAATACAACAAGCACAAACAAAACACACACAGTAAATAATGAAAAACGTTCATGTAAAATGGCAACGGATGAAATGTAATGATGAAAATAGATAGTCCAAAGATCCACACGTTTAATGGGAATGTAAAGATAGTCCTACCGCCAGTTCCTGAAATGGTGAAGATGGGTGGACGGGCTCAGGAGCGCTCCTTTCTTTGCAGGATGGCCATGAATCCATTTACAGTCTTTGTGTACACAGGCAGACAGCAGACAATCCAGACCCAAACCATGAAACGATCCAAGACAAAACGAATAAGTACAGGTAACCCAACAGAAGGCAGACAGACAGGAACTTGAAACACAAATTACAAAAACTTTTCTTTTGCTTTTGGTCACCGGCCCCCTTTTTAAAAGTTGCGCTGACATCCTTCTTCTTCATCCTTCGTTCTTAAAAGTTAAGTTTCTTAAATATCTATCTAGTGTGTTGCTATACCTCTTTGGAATGCACTTTACAAACTGATATACTTTACTTATATCAGTCTCACTTAGGATATTGCAAGGGTTAGTATAGTGTCTTCCATCCAGTCTCCTGGGGCCTCATTCATAACGCTGTGTGTAGAATTCGCACTATAACATGACGTAAGCATAAAAGTGGAAATGTGCTTACGCACAAAAAAATCCAGATGCATAAATCTGTGCGTTCTCCAACTTCCATGTTCTTCCACTACATAAATCCCGGTCAGCGTGAAAAGTAACGCACATGCATGCCCCTGCAGTCCCGCCCCGTCTCCTCCCAGAATTACGCCTCTTTGAATATGCAAATCAATATAAATAGCCCTTAAGATCAGCCTTCTGTGAAAAGACAATAGCAAAAGTACAAGGTAAAATAGGAGAATTTCAGCGAATACCAAGTGGGGGCAAGGAAAAACTTATTTGTTGGTTTAGTTGGTTAGTATTTGTTGGTTTAAACAGTGTGTCACGCATGTGCGAATAGGAGGCCGCGGACGGACCCGAAACCGCTTCGAAGGACGGTAGGGAATTGCGGGGTACTAACCTTTCTGCTCTCTCTTCTAGGAAAAAAGACGCTACGCCATCATAACCTGACCGCAGTACGTCCACTTCCGCCCTTCCTCCGCCATCTTCCCTGACGTCAACAATCCCGTCATCCCTCACGCCTCCTTCCCAGCATTCCTCCACTTCCGGCTCCTCCTGTATAAAGATGGCCGCCGACGCCTGTGTAATCGTCGCGCATATGAATGATTTTTGTTTATATGATTATTGACCCAAATATTTCTTTTGTTTACAGTATACGGGGCCAAAAACCCCAACCCTTTATGCTGTATTTGTCTTTTCTTTTACAAGTGGTATAAACAACAAAAGGAAGTTGATCAAGTGACATAGCATGTCGGAGAAACTCGAAAGCTCAAGTTCACAAAGTTGCACAGTGCCTGAAATAAAAAAGAAGTTGTCAGATATCAAAGTCGCTGTGAGAAGGTGCGTCGTAGCCCACCATCTGAGTGTCATATGAAAGCTTATTAGGGTACAAAGGAAAAAAAAAAGGTACACAGTGGGGAGAAAGCACGAAAAGTCAACTTTAATCTCGAAAGTTGCACTTTAATCACATAGTTTATTTTGTCATTAATTTTGTCATTAAAGTAGAACATCATAAACTTCATCTTAAAATCGTTTAATTTACTAGTAATTAAAATCCCATTGTAACTAAAGTAGCACGTTAAATGCTTTGTTTTGTATTTGATCTTCTATGTGCTCTATGTGTGTGAATCACTACGTCCTTCCAGGCTTTCTCTTCCTCCGACAGGACACAGAATTCATTACATTTGTTATATTACAGCTCTCTGAATAATTAAAATACTGAGAAGTATACGTGATATCATTTTCATGATGATAGGAGTTAAAGTATGTTATTAAACATGGGAACACAGAGGCGCAGTGATTGTTCATGTTTCACACAAGATGCTTGCTGCGCCATGCACGACCTTCAATGAAATACTTTATTACAGAAGTACTGTCTCTTTCAAACGTACTAACCCCCAATTCCTGTACTTACTCTTCTTTCTCCAAATACCCAATCGCCACACAATCAGCTCTGTAATAGATGTTAAGCCATCTGTAAGCTTAGAATGCGGATTCTTCAAAACTTTTAAGGAACATTGAAATATCTTTGTAATGTTTAACTATTCTATCCATCTATCCTTCCAGTGTTGCGCCAGCCACAACAAGAATACAGTGCGAGCTCCTGGCTAGCACTGTGGCACCGTGTAGTTAAAGTTAAAATTTTATCTGTATAATATAATAAACATATTTTGCTGCATTTCATCTTAAAAATGATATCGTCATCATATATAAATACGCACTTTATAAAGTGGCTCAGGTTGTGCAATATTATAACTGCATCGCAAGATTACAGTGAGGTGATTGTACTTATAAGTACAGACAGTTCTACAAGGAGCTCAAATAGCGAATGGCTGAGGCAGCATGTGCTTGATACTGTATACCGATAATTCTCTTTCCGATCAGCTGCTGCACAGCTGTGATTCACACTCAGATACAGTGATATAAATACTCCTAGTGGTGCAGTTCTGAGTAATGTGGAAAAAGATGACCCGATGTGGCAATCCCTAACGGGAGCAGCTGAAAGAAGAAGAAGGTGGTGCAGTGAGAGTAACAACTCTAAAGCAGTTACGGTATTTGGAATAGTTTGACCATTCTGTGGACCATTGTATTGTTACAGGTTAATTACAATCAGATGCATTAAACTAATAAGCAATATGCGGTTAATTTCAGTGCATTTATTAAGCTGAGTCAGGGATGTGGATCTGAAAAAGAAAGATAAACCACACAGGAACAGTAGCACTGCTTTGATGCTGAGTGCCACCAGTCTGCAAACCTTAGCGAAGAACTTGCATACGACAGGGGATTAGCTACCATGGAAATGTACGTGGCTTTACACCAAGTTTAGGCTTTATACACACATTTGAACGTGAAAATGTTCTTACGCAACATTTTTGTGCGTATGCACCGTTTATGCATGAGGCCGCTGGTGACTTGATATAACATGAATATTGCACTGATTTCAATTATTTTCTCAAATGCAAGATTTTTACCTGTACATTATTTTGTTACATGCATAATCATAAGGTTATTTAAATTTTACTGTCATTTCCACTTCAAGTATTTTCTTACTATATAGTCATTTGGCATAAACTGAACTTTGCTCACTTGTACCATTGTAACACCTGCTTGTACAGCAAGATCTCCTAACTGAATTTACATTAGTAGTTACTCTTGAGGATTCTGTGACAAGCAGTGACTATAATTCTTTTTGTCTCTGCCTGCCTTAAAGTCTTTTTTCCATGTAAGAATAATGCAATATGATGGCTTCCTACTAGACCATGCTGAATAAGGCCATTGAATCATTTTCACTAGATGTTATCAAACTCATCCTAAAACACACTTGTTGTGTCTATAATACCTGATTTCAAATGGTACAAATAGATACATTGACAGTGAAAAGTAGAGAAAAGACACAACGTTGGATTTGGTTTATTTCCTGAAAGTAAATCCAGGATTTAACAATTTCTTCTCTGGAACAGAATAGAAGAGAAGATATTGCACTCTACTTATTTCAGTTTCATTCCTGCTAAAGTCCACAAACTGACCTGCCCCCACATACTATAATCTGATCCCACATACAACCGACAGATTTTTATTGTTTATAACTGACACAAATCTTCCTCACAATTCAATACATTTTTACTGTAAATAAAAATAATATTAGCATACACCGTTGCTATATTTTCACCGTTTCATTTGCTTAACCAGTTTCTTTCCGTTCTAAGCAGCATTAAGCCCAAGGCAGGAATGAACACTGGTTAAGTTCCTGTTCCATCGTGGGTCACAATTTCACACACACATAAACAGTCTAGTTTAGAGTCAGTAGTCAACTTAATCTGCATGTCTTCTCAACTCGGAAGGAAACTGAAATGGACAAGGAAATCCATGTAGACTCCTCACAGACAGTGCTCTGGACCTACGAGTAAGTAGCTTGTGATAAGCCGAGCCTGCAGAAAATTTAAAGTAGCATTTAGTATAGCTGTTTATTAGCTTATTATGTTCAGTGAAATAGTTTTAGAAGTAAAAGTTACTTATCTGCTATTTTAGTGCTCCAGCATTGAATAACGAGGTGACCGGCAAAGTAGCACCAGCATTTGGAACCCCTTTTTTGCGAGTTGCCCCACTAATCTGAAAGTCTGCAAGTCTGAGGCCTTCTCCGGCCTGAACTGGCAATATGCTGAGGTGCATGTCCAATGACACAATACCATCTCTAGGTGCCCCTTCGAACTGAGGTGGCCTGAAGTTGTTACAGGAAAGAAACATCAGAATGCTGAGACAGACGTTGCGTATGGCAGGCTATTTTAACATCACAACTGTTACAACAGTGATATCGCTGGTTTAAATTTGATATCAAGCTTTTACAATTTGATATCAAGTTTCTAAAATTTGATATTGTGGTTTTAAAATTTAATATACAGTTTTTAAAATTTGATATCAATCTTTTGAAATTTGATGTCATGCTTTTAAAACTTAACTTCAAAAAAGAGACCTTAAATGTTGATTTATTATGGTAGGCCATTTTAATATTTTATCCAGTTTCCTTTTTATGAAATTTGATATCAGGCTTTTAAAATTTGATATCACAATATTGAAATTTGATATCAAGTTTTTGAAATTTGTAGGTACTCATTTTTGCATTATTGTCTTTTTGCATAATTGTTTACCTTTTATTTTTGATTAATTTTCTGTTGGCCCATTGTGAACTGTCATTTGAAGAAGGAGTATGAAAGGTTTTTTGCATATTTTTGTTGGATTTTCTCATCACTTTTTTCTCTCTAGTCACTGTAATTATTGTATATATATATATCACCTACAGTTATTTTTCTTCTTAGTCTTCATGTTCTTGCATTGAACTGTATATATTTGTAAGCCATTACAGTAAATATTTATTGGCACTTCTGGAATAAACCAGAATTTTGTTTTTTTTTTCAACAACTTTCCATCAGGCCAATTATTATTACTGAATAGGCAAGTTTAATTCTACTTATCAAGATGCAAAAAAACACAAAGAATATTATAATATTCATCTGAGAATTTATTGAAGAATTTTATTTTTCAGGTGTTCACTTGAAACTATGAAGTTAGAAAATGTAGCTCAAATTTTGTTGGACAAACTTTTATTCAACAACAACAATATACTTTATATTGAATGATTCAGTGCATAACTAGTACCATAACCTTCCATTTTTTTTCTTCATTAAAACCTAAAACCAAAAAGGGTCAGATAAGTTGGGACAGAACATTTCATGGCTAAGTCACCAGCCTGAATATTGTAGATGACAAGAAAACCCAATGGCATGCAGCTGATGTCTAACATTGAACCTTCACACTTTTGAAACATCTTACAGTTTGTATTTGAAGACAGGTCTGCATTTTTAATGCTTGACTAATTCAGTTGTAATGTTCATAAGATTGTAACAAACTGGACTTTTTAAAATGATACTAAATACAAATGGTTTTCATGATCTTCTGAGATTTTTCTTCCTTAGTTTGCTGCATCTTGGATATCGGACTAGTCTGGTACCAGAATTAAATATGTAGTTAAGCTTTATATACTGTACAATGGCATGCAAAATTATTCAACCCACTTGAAAGTCTTCATAATTTTCTGCATGACAAAAGATCTGTACACATATTTATCTATTCAGTATTTTTAATGTGAACTCTTATGCTGTAAAAAAACATTTCCAAACACAAATTGAACCATTTTCTGTATTCTGTATATAACCGGAGAAGAAAAACTCAAAAGTTAGTGATTGCATAAGTATTTACACCTCTGTGCTTTGGAAGCTACATGTTTACACAAATGACAAATTAATAACAAACAACTCAAAAGAGACAGTCATCTGACCATAATTAAACATAAATAGATACTACTTTCTATCTCTCGGGATATAAAAAGCCCCCTATGTAAGGGTCATAGTCTTTTTTGGACAATCAATGCAAAAATTGAAGACAAAGGAGCATTCTGCTGATGTGAGAAACAAAGTCATTGAAATGAGCAAGGCAGGAAATGGCTACAAAATATATCAAAGAATTTGAATGTCCGGTTAAACACTGTTGGATCCATCATCAGAAAGTGGAAGGTTCATCACAGCACCCAGATTCTTAGTAGAACAGGCTGTCCTTCGAAACTAAACATCACAACAAGACATCAACTGGTGAGAGAGCCTACAAAAAATCCAACCATCACTCCCAGAAGTCTGCAATGTCCTTTAGCTGAAACTGGAGTGAAGGTGTATGGGACCAAGATTTCCATAAAAAGGGCCTGTATTGGAGGGTAACAAGAAAGAAACCTTCCTTAAGAAGGTCACACAAAAACATGACAATAAGTGAGACACCTTAAGGATATTATGAAAACATTGTGTCTGCCAAACTCAAGTTTCCATAAAAATGGGCTTGATGAGTAAGCTTCAAAATCACATGAAGAATCCTTCTGGTGATATGAGTAGGAACAAATAACGACAATTGCGGGACAACTTCCATCCATATGGTTTTAACAGAATGTTTCAACTGGAAGTTCAGACATTTTCAATCATGAATTCTTGCTTAATTGTTAATGACAATTTAACATAAACAAGGACTGATTACTTGTAATAGTGGGTGTGTGATGTGTGTGTGTATGTGTGTGCATGAGTTTGTCCTGCAATGGACTGGCGCTCTCCCCAGAGGATTGTTCTTGCCTTGTTTGCTGAGATAGGCTTCAGCCCTCCTCAACCCTGATCAGGATTAAGCAAGCTTAGAAAATAGCATTGTATGGTATTTTATTACTTATTAATTTGGATAAACTGTAAGAGTTAATATCAGAGCATATAATAAGTGACTGTTTTTTTAACTCTGTATGTTAAAACAACAATGTGTGGTGAAGCATTTCCATGTTTACTATTTTACATTAATAAGTAGTTGAACCATTAGATTCTCATAATCATAATATAATAGGTTTCATAGTATTCTTATCAAAGTGAATATATAAAAACTGGGATTATTTAATTTGAGTAAATGAAGACAAGTCTAAAAGCGATTGACTGGGATAATCTTGTATATATGGAGACAGCAGAGGAATAATGGAGCAGTTTAGAGAGTACATTATTTTCAATTCAGAACAAGTTTATCCTGAAGTTTTAAAAACACATTTAAGAGAAGTGTGTGGTGGATGAACAAGGAGCTAAGAAAAAGATAAAGCAACTGTGTAAAATGACCAGGACAATTACTGTAACTCAAGCACTAACCATAGACATTTTTGAGCACATGACAGCAATGATTCAAAAGGAAATTTTAGAAAATAAAAGGTAGTTAGAAAAGACTATTACAGAAAATGCAAAAAAGAATCATACAGATGAACAGAATTGTCACAGAGGGGGTGAAGGGTATTGGTAACCATAAGGAGGAAATTAAATATACAGAAACTAAAGCAGAGGATATGAATAAAAAGGAAATGATAATCCATCATTTCATGGAAATGAAAATTATCAACCTACTGAGGGCTGAATTCAAAGACACCCTGAAAACCAAAGTGAAAAAATGATATGGCAGGCTAGTCCATTTTGCTTAAATTTCATTGCAGCAACTCAAAATCGTACTCATTAGTTTGTATGGCCCCCACGCACTAGTATGCATGCCTGACAATGTCGTCAGCATGCTCCTAATGAGACGATGAATGGTGCCCTGGGGGATCTCCTCCCAGATCTGGACCAGGGCATCACTGAGCTCCTGGACAGTCTGAGGTGCAACCTGGTGGCATCAGATGGACCAAAACATAATGTCCCAGAGGTGTTCTATTGGATTTGGTCAGGTGAGTGTGGGTGCCAGTCAATGGCATCAATCCTTCATCCTCCAGGAACTGCCTGCATACTCTTGCCACATGAGGCCAGGCATTACCGTGCACCAGGAGGAACACAGGACCCACTGCACCAGCATAGGGTCTGACAATGGATCCAAGGATTTCATCCCGATACCTAATGGCAGTCAAGGTACCGATGCCTAGCGTGTAGTGGTCTGTGTGACCCTCCATGGATATGCCTCCCCAGACCATCACTGACCCACTACCAAACCGGTCATGCTGAATGATTTTAAAGGCAGCATAACGTTCTCCACGGCTTCTTCAGATCCTTTCAAGTCTGTTACATGTGCTCAGGGTGAACCTGCTCTCATCTGTGAAAAGCACAGGGTGCCAGTTGTGGACCTGTCAATTCTGGTATTCTAAGGCAAATGCCAATTGTGCTTCACAGTACCACAGGCCACCCTCATGAATTCAGTTTCTGATTGTTTGGTCAGAGACATTCACACCAGTGGTCTTCTGGAGGTCAATTTGTAGGGCTCTAGCAGTGCTCATCCTGTTCTTCCTTGCCCAAAGGAGCAGATACCGGTCCTGCTGATGGGTTAAGGACCTTCTATGGTCCTGTTTAGCTCTCCTAGAGTAACTGCCTGTCTCCCGGAATCTCCTCCATGCCCTTGAGACTGTGCTGGAAGACACAGCAAACCTTCTGGCAATGGCACATATTGATGTGCCATCCTGGAGAAGCTGGACTACCTGTGCAACCTCTGTCACCTTTAGTGACACTGACCATAGCCAATTGCAAAATTAGTGAAACAACAGTCAGAAAAGATGAGGGGGGAAAATGTCAGTGGCCTCCACCTGTTAAACCATTCCTGTTTTGGGGGTCATCTCATTGTTGCCCCTCTAGTGCAACTGTTGTTAATTTCATTAACACCAAAGCAGCTGAAACTGATTAACAACCCCGTCTGCTACTTAACTGACCAGATCGATATCCCAGAAGTTTCATTGACTTAATGCTATACTCTGATTAAAAAGAGTTCCTTTAATTTTTTTAAGCAGTATATATATTCAGCAACCACCATAGATGAAGCAAGCAGAATGCATCCAGAAAGATATCTATCTAGATAAAAAAAATCAAAAAAAGATAAAAATATTCTATATGTCTGTTGCAGCATATTTCCTTTGCTTGGAGCTTCATGTTGACCTGTACACTTGTGTTAAGTTACAATGTTTCAAAGAGAACTGTTCAAGTAAAATAGTAAAAAAGCACAAATTATTCTTAAACCTATTCTTGTCCTCATATCCTTTAAACATTCAGCAAATAACTTGCCTTTTAATCTAACAATTTGTCTTCTCAGATAGCCACCTTTAGACACACTGCCTTTTTCATCTTTTCAGGCTTTGTTCGGGTTCTTCTCTGTGTGTTGTACAGTCTTTATTTATTCTGCGCTCTAAGGAATGCCTGATGAAGCCTCAAAAGCAACATTTTGTTTCCAGCTTTTGTCTTTTTTTATTTCCAGGGTACAAATTACCTGCCTACCTCTCTCCTGTGCAGTTCCACATTTCAGGTTTTTTTATCATTTTTAAGACTGTTTCTTCACATACTACAAGTACTCCACTACTGATTTATAAGCAATTTTTGAAATTTTAGTGACATATATAGTTGTTGGACATCTTTCAGTTTCAGTGTTCAAATCTTTAGCGTGGACATGTCTTTATGCCAGCTTTTCCCATGATGCCTTACTACATGTATGTGTACTACTGTACAAAAAGTACATAAATTCATTTAGACTAGCAAGATCTTACTGTAAATGCAAGAAATTCCTGTGCTCTATCTATAAGTTACTTCTCTGTAACAAGACCTAACCAAGGACTCTAGTCTTAGTAAGCACCTTGAGCATGGAAAAGATGCTATATCAATAAAATGTATTATCTATACTAATAAAAGGCAAAGCCCTCACTGACTGACTCACTCACTCACTCACTCACTCACTCACTCACTCACTCACTCACTCATCACTAATTCTCCAACTTCCCGTGTAGGTAGAAGGCTGAAATTTGGCAGGCTCATTCCTTACAGCTTACTTACAAAAGTTTAGCAGGTTTCATTTCGAAATTCTACACGTAACGGTCATAACGGTCAACAACGTCCGCCATGTTGAACTTTCTTATTTACGGCCCCATCTTCACGAAATTTGGTAGGTGGCTTCCCTGAGCTAACCGAAACCAATGTTCGTACTTATTTCGGTGGTATGACGCCACTGTCAGCCACCATATTGAACTTTCCAACGTCACTAATTCTCCAACTTCCCGTGTAGGTAGAAGGCTGAAATTTGGCAGGCTCATTCCTTACAGCTTACTTACAAAAGTTAAGCAGGTTTCATTTCAAAATTCTACGCGTAATTATCATAACTTTCAACAGCGTCCGCCATGTTGAACTTTCTTATTTATGGTCCGATCTTCTCGAAATTTTATAGGCGGCTTCCCTGCACTAACCGAAACCAATGTACGTACTTATTTCGGTGGTATGATGCCACTGTCGGCCGCCATATTGAACTTTTCAACAGTCTGTGTTACTTATGGGCCCATCTTCAAGAAATTTGGTACACGGGTTCCCAACGCTAACTGAATCCTACTTACGTACATATATACATCCATAGCCTGCAGCTTGGTCACCGTGTGAGGTGGCGTTGGGTCCCCTATCCCAACGCCTCCCACGTTGTTGACTGCCTGCCTATATAAGACCGTCCGTCGCTCCGGTCTCTACATTCCTTTCCTTGCTTCGTCACAGAATTCACGTCTCCCTACTGATAACTACAACCTTTTTGTTTAATCCACGGTTTCTCCGCTGTTTTATTGTTTGTTTATTACAATTATAGTTATTGTATAGGTATTTTAGACTTACTTTACATTGCTCAGGTACCGATTTCCTTTATCATTCCAACCCCCATTACCATGTCTATCAAGGTGATCACTATCGATCAAAGAACTGTCACTTACTGAGTGGTTTCCATGCCCGGAGATGGCACCTACCTTTTCCATTCTCTTTGTTACATATTGCACGGCCATATCAGGCTCACTCTTGATATCCGGAGGAACATTGTGTCTTATGTATTGAATGACTGGGACAGGTTCAAGGTGTGGACTGATGACGGTACAGGAGATAAATATACTACACAGGAGCACTAGAAGAGTGAAATGCTTAAGCCCTTCACCTATGGTTCTGCATGTGAGTTGATGGCTGCCGCTGAATTGTTCAGTTGTCGCTTTCAAGTGTACTGAAATGGCCAAATATTTTACACCTTTCGACAACCGCCAATGCCTCTTAAACATCTTAGATTCACAGGTGACGATTTCAGTAGTGGACACTTTGATGTTTATGGATGTTTAAACTCTCAAAAGCTGGATGTGATTTTATCGATGAAACCGGTTATGTGCTTACAACGCTTGACAGATGCCGAATGTCACTTTAACACAACAAATCCTGCAAATACTGTCGTAATTGAAACAAACCATGAAACTCAAACCGATTATGACAGCAGCAACTCAAGCTGTGAGATATGAGACAAGATTACTGTTCACATGGCCATCTGTAAGTTACATGCTCAAGAGTAAGCTCAGCGCACAGCTTGGTCATGTTATAACCGGAGGGCCGAACTGACAACATGGTATACAAAGAGATCCTTAACAAATAATTATTGGCATATTTTCCCTCAGTTTAAAAAAATTAAATTGTCTTCTTAATAAAAATTTTAAGGCAGTACTTCACCGCTGCGAAGCGCGGGTATTTTGCTAGTTATTATTATTATTATTATTATTATTATTATTATTATTATTATTATTATTAATGCTTACAAAGAATCAATAAATACTTACCTCTCTCTGCAGTGTGTCAAATTAAATAAGTTTAGCATTATTAAAATTGTAACTAGCTAATACATGCCCCTAATTAGCCCTATTCTACAATGTTAAAGAATCATCTTCTTTTATCTACATTATAACTCTTTAAGAGTCTTCCTTGCTTTACTGTATTATGGTAGTAATTCTGGCATATTGACATTTATTCCACCCTTTTTGATTTAACTTTTTATTTCTGATTGATCTTAAATATTGTGATATGTGAGGTATGATAATAGATTGACTGTCACCTTTAAGATGGAAATGTTTTTCCGCACATACCAGTACTAATGCAAACAGACATGTGTGGCAGAGACGGTAACTGCAAGGGAAAAAAATATTCAAAATATATCAGAGTTGCAAATCCCAGGAGGTGAGCAAAGGAAGGTTGCAAAACAATGAAATTTTAGACCTTGAACACCCTCAATGTGATACTTTGGTTCAATTTTGTCTTCTGTTTGAAGTTGTCTTCAGCAGGCTTCTCTGTAAACCTTTCTCTGTCTTCCTTTTATTTCATGTGTCAGTTTTATGCAGTTTAATCTAAATCAAGATATCAATGTCAGATTCCACAGCTGGTAAGTAGCTGGTAGATACCCAATAATATAATGTTGGAACCCTGCACTTTTAAAAAGAAGGCTTAGAAACTCAATAACCATTCAAGAGAGCTAGGCCAGCAGAGTAAAACTTTAAACTAGTAAAAATAAGTAAATAGATAAATGAATGAATAAATAAAAATAAGTAGAATAAAAAAGGGGACAGAATCTACTTCAATTTAAATGCTTATTCTAAAATGTTATTGGTTAGATCCTGCCAGGTTTTGAAAATGTTTTGTACAGATCCTCTAATTGAGAATTTGATTTCTTCCAATTTCAAATAGTATAAAACATCAGTTACCCACTGACTTAACAGAAGTGGATCAGGATTCTTCCAGTTAAGCAAGATAAGTTGATGTGCCAATAGTGAAGTAAAGACAATTACAGTTTGTTTGTCTTTCTTTACTTTAAGCCCATCTGGAAGTACACCAAACACAGTTGTTAGTGGATTAGGAGGGATTCTGACACCAAGGCTTCTAAAAGGCATTTAAAGATTTTGGTCCAAAATAATGTTCATTTGGTGTGCACGCAAAACACGTGGCCCAATGAGGGTGGAACTTGATTGCAACATTCACAGGCTGGATCTTGCCCTGGAAACATTTTGGACAATTTTAAAGGAGACAAATGTGCCCGATATATAATTTTAAGTTGAATAATTCCGAATCACTTTAAGAAAAATGGCACACAATATGGAACTCTTTTTGATTATCTTTTTTAGTTAGTATATAATTCACAGAGGGTGTAAGTGCCA
The DNA here is from genome assembly GCA_026402145.1 of Polypterus bichir lapradei. Taxonomy (NCBI): domain Eukaryota; kingdom Metazoa; phylum Chordata; class Cladistia; order Polypteriformes; family Polypteridae; genus Polypterus; species Polypterus bichir. The sequence goes on along the minus strand of JANRMT010062831.1, from coordinate 19,593,304 downwards.
TAATTGATGAATTGGCATCCCGACAGAGATGGAAGGCAATTCCTTGCCTGGCCGTTGTCATAATACGGTCGGCATGGTTTTTGATTCTTATCCCGGTTGAGGTGGAAAGATAATGGATAGATTGGGGGAGACACTCGATCAAGAGGAATTTACGAGAGATGGCAGTGCTCCTCTAGCTTGTCCCAGTCTGGATACCCCCACAGATGCCTGGGACTTGTAGTTTGGAGGGGCAACCCCCAGGCACATTGGGTGCCACCAGAGGGCTATGCCTGGAAAGAAGCTCCCTTTGTTCAGCTTCCATTTGAACCAGAATTACTTCCGTCATATAAATCCGTGGCACTGGAAGTTCTCCTGGTTCCAATATAAACAGAGCTGCCTCACCTCTCAGAGTCAGGAGGAGGTGGGCAAGGGAAGGAGTGGAAGGAGAAGAATATAATTATTTTGGATTGTGTCCAGCTATTGGGAAGATGAAACCTGTGATGGTACTGTTTACAAGTTAAATCATTTTATTTGAACCTGTGACTGTGTTGCTGTGTTGAGTGTGTGGTTTGGGGCTTAATTGCAACCCCTACTGGCCACAAGGGGGTGGGTCAGGATGGTGCAATGTTTAGTGTAAAAACTAAATAGACATGGATTTTACTCTCAAACCAGTCAATGTCATTGTGCAGTGTTTCCACCTTTTCCTCACATAAACATGGCTTTATCCAGATATTTTGGCTTCATCTCACATCCTAAAGATTTACACATTCTGCGCAAATTTCAACAGTCTTCCTATGTATATATGTGTCTTGTTATAAATGAGCTTCAATGAATTGTGTATAACATGGATGGATACTGTAATTAGATATATGAGTGATTTAGTGCAAATCTTCATTAAAAAGACAACAGATACAGTGAGCCCAGCAAAAATGTTCACAAATAAATAAACACACAAAAGACAGATATGAGAGTCAGGGAAGAAAGCTGCTTACTCCTTGGAAAACCATGGATTCATTCCAGACAAATAAAGGCATAGGAAACAAAAATGCTTCCCCACTAATCATACCGCTTTGCTTTTCGAAACCCTTTTTGTCATTACTTCATCTGCTTATCCATAACATTTTTCTTTTCTTTTTTTTTTTGCTTTCCAGTGTCTTGCTGCTTTTTCACTTTGCTTCTAGATCCCTAATTTCAGGCCGGGATGCCATAATATACTTACTGCATTGCCTTTTTTTTCAATTTCATCTCAAAAAGGAGCTTTCAGCAGCTGTTTTTAAATGACACAGCTAGTGACTTGTGATTTTACTGCCAAGTATACAGAGAACATTTTATTTTGAGACAAAAGGTCACTCTTTAAACTCCATACAAAGGTTAAACTATGCACGCCTCTTAAAGCTCCCTGCTTAATCAGAAGAGATGCCAAACAAAAATTGTCAAGCGCTGACCTTACATAACCAAGCCATTAGAGCAGGGGGAGGCGATATGCTCAAAAATGCTTGCGGTCTGCTTTGAAATGTCGTGTGTGGGAAGAAGGCAGAGGGAAGTGTCAAAATGAAAAAGCCGGCTCTTTGCGTTTTAAAGAATAGAGTATATATTTTAATGAAACCTGGGTGTTAATTTTCTGCTGATTTTATTTTTTATCCAATATCTTGAATTTGAAAAGGCACATATGAATAACCAAATCACAGGCAGTTTAATGCGGACTCTTATGAAGGTTCATACACAAAACCACCATTCTTGCTGGATTTTGTATACACTATTCAAATTTTGTGCTCCTTTGTGCTGTTCATTGTTTCATCTTGTATGGTTATTCAAATGTTTTTTAAAGTACTTAATACTACAGCTCACTCACTTCAGCTTGAATTTGTATAAAGGTTATTCAACAAATAAAGCACTCTGTGTTGTAGGTTGCATTCATACTTCGTATGATACGGTCCACAAATGTCACTTTTATTGAGCAGTATGGAACCCTACCTTTGGAACACCCTATAGGTGCTAATGAAGCTTTTTAGGCTCCAAGTTTATAAATTTCCAGTCTAACCTTAGAGTCTAAAATGTATATTAATTTTTCAAGTTGAAATGACTTTTTTGAAACCATGGTATATATTAAATTTGCACTGAAAACTATTTTCTAAAGTGATGCATTTTTTACAAACTAAAACAAAATGTCCTGTCTGTTCTTATGGTTTAAAATGGGATCTACAGAGCATGAGTCCGATATGTGAAAAGAAAAGCATTAAAGCTTACTGAATATGTACATCTGAAGCAGTAAAGATTTCCATTTTAGAAAACATGCCTTCTGCATTTCTGATATATGTTCATGACAGCAAGAAAACTAGTAGTACATTTATCAAAGACTCTTAGCACTATTATATGTTTCTGTTCAATTATCTGTTCACAACGACTATCAAGAGTAGAGTTTTTATGTAACTAAAAAAGAAATGCGTGAAACCATATAGACATCTGGAGCTGTTGAACGCAGCACAGCCTTTCTACTGAAATGTTTTGAAAATGTGCATATCTGGAATATGAATATAAAATAAAACAGTTTTGACCCACCTATGATAATCACAATACCTTAAGGTTATTGGTCGTAGGACTTAGGTTAGACATGTATACTCCAGGTGAAGACATACTGAAAAGCTTATCTATGAGTTAGTGGATGAGCTTTTCATGGATGGCTACTTGCTGCCTAAGAGGGAAAAAAAATGTTTTTGATTACTTATTTCTGAAGCCTACTACATTCCCAGATGTTTTCTAGTTGAGTTATACCATTGTAGCCGAAAATGAAACAGGGTGAAAAATAGAGCTGTATATGGTTTACCAAACATAGTACAATTTTTGCTCATCTTTGAAAACACACAAATGTTTTTTTCTAAAACAAAGACATAAAATTGCTGGAAAGAAGAATTCAATATGCAGGTTAAGTGAATTGGCAAATCTAAATTAGGGTGAGCTGAGGTGTGTGTAACTGAATATAAAATGACAGATTTTGTTTCATCTAAATCCTGAGGAAAAACCCCACCCTAATGACTCGAGTCATTCTCAACAGAACAATGGCAACTGCAGAATTCATAAAACGAGCTATGGGACACCACACCTCTGGTTGTTGCAGAGTTAGACAAGCAAAAAGGTGAAGAACACAGACAGACTTCTTTTAAAATGACACAATCAAACTCTTTTATTTTATCAAAACCAATAAGCTTAACTGTAGAAACAAAAGGTTCACATAGTGTAGAGTAGGATGAAGAGGTCTTAGTGAGATTAATTATCCTGTACTTTGTTGCGATTTATAATAAAAAGTTGGTGTTTGGACTTGAGGCTTGGTCTCATCAGTTGTGGTCAGGGGTGCAAGAAGGCACAATACCATCGTAATATATATGAAATATATAGGATGATGTGACGTTCCTGTGACAAACTCATATATCAGGTACTATTCAGGTGTCCCAACCTATTCTTACAAATCTTAAATTGTCAGATATTTTAATACTTCAGGTAGAAAAATTATGAAGACATTTCTCAGCACTCTTCGTATGTGAACTACAGTTAATCACGGTCATTTTATGTGATTTTAAAATCCACACCAAAGTTATCACATTCACAAGTCAGAGAGCTTGCTTTAGCCACTTATGCATTCTGTAAAAGATTACTTTAAGTATTACCCTAAAATGGAGTCTCCAATTAAAAAGAAACATTATAATCTTTGATTCTGTAAATAACAACAAAACTGTCAAAGTTTCAAAGCGACTATTATAATACTGCTGACTGCATGGCTTTGATATAAAGTTTAGGGGTTGATAGTTAAGCAGGTTTTAAAATGGATGGACTGGGGCAAGGCTAGAAATGGCAGAGATGACAGACGTGGGCAATAATCTGGTGGCCAAGTTAGAATCTTGAGTTTGTTGTAGAACTATCAGTAAAACATGCTTCCTACAGTATATGTGATGCATCATCCATTATCACTTATTAAAGAAAAATAAAACAAAATGTTTATGAGTCTTACAAAACTTAAGAAAATGTGAGGCTTACTATATATCCAAAATGGTGCAGCACTAGGTGACTTCACCAATACCTTGCTCTTTTAATGTGGTGCATTGCAATATTATGCAAAACAAAAGTAAACCAATGGGGCTGCTATAGTACTCTTATAGTAAATATAAACTGGAAAAAGAATGGATCACAAAAAGATGAGTTCATAAAGTAATGAATGCTTTTGCCAATGTCAACATTATAGATGGCATCAGAGACAGCAACTAGAGGACTGGTGTTTCTGAGTTGCTAGCTCACAATCAGACAACGCTCTGAACAAGTTGAAGTAAACCACACAAGGCCACTCAGTAATGAGTAGGTTCCCGCTTAATGAAACGAGCCAAGTTCATCATTGATTTAAAATCTACAAACAGCATGAGTTCATTTCTTCATCATTAAAACATCACTGACGAAAATTGAATATGGAGCTGTACTATTTCAGCCTAATAAAGCAAACTGAAGGATATTCATCACTCTGTTAAGCACCCAGTCATGGGTAGATTTTGAAAATTACATGATGATTATACGGTTTAAAGCCCACATGGAGCTGCTGCAATCAAAAGCCGACAACAAAGCAGAGCAGGCACATGAGACACAAGCAATGTGTTGTTGCTGCTGCTGCTCATTAAAGTATTTTTTAAATGCTGTGTTTATCCCTAAAAAATATATTATGAGTATTTAATAGTGATAGCAATTACTGAATTACAGGAGCATCTATATGTACAGAAAAGCAGGGAAACAAATTGATATTGCCTGACAAGGATGTTCCCTTTACCTAGTTAACCTGTAATTGAATTAATTTGGCAACTTGCAACTGACAAGCATGCGCTTCTTGGCTTTCAGACCTTGAGGAAGCTACAAGACAACAAGCACCGTTATAAGATTAGGAACAAAAGGAAAGGGGTGTTGTAGACAATGGCCTTATTTTGTGATACAATATAGCCTTAAAGGTAGATTTCATAGCTTCTTCTTGGAGGGCCACTTTGGCTACTGGCATTCTTACCCACTGAGATGTGTTTCAGCTCCTAATTTGTCTGTCAGCACAACCTTCTTTTCAATTCAATATTTTGTTTCTCAGTGTTTGGTCTCAGCAGATGCTTATAAAAATATGGTACAAGGTGTCCTACAAGTCTCACTTTGGCACACAGCATGGCTATTTGTACTTCATAATTTCTTCTTAACATTATAGTTCCATATCCTACAATCAATTTCTTATATACAGATGCTGAGAGGAGCTCTAGAGGAACATCTTAATAAAAACCCTCCTCCAAGACTTAAACTACACTTAAAAATTAAGATGCTACAGTGGTTCTTCAGATTGATGTCATACCACAACTATTTATGTTCCCCAAAGACCCATCCATGTGAGCGTTCTAAAAGGAACCTTTACTTATTTTGATCTGTAACAGGCTCTATACGTTGAATTAAAATGAACAGATGGAAACAGATTTGTGAAATCCCAATGGATCATGATTTTAACACTACAATTATCAATGCCTACAAAAAAACTTGTAATTCTGGCCCAACTTAAATCCCTTTGCACCTCTCTGTCAGCATCTTTTGTCTTGCAAATGTGTCAATCAACACAAGCAGCAAGCAGCCTGCTATCACATCCCCCCACCGCCACAGAAAGGGCACAAAAGTTATCCAAGCTCAAGCCTTGATTATCTGGGAGTGAGGTACCTAGAGTTGAAGAGAGAAATAATATATAGTTATTTGGAATACATGAAATTCATGCATGTTCCATGTCTACAACAATCTATGCAAGCACATCGTTAAAACAGAAGCATGTTTCATGTTTTTAGTAATCTATACTAATAAAAGGCAAAGCCCTCACTGGCTGACTGACTGACTCACTCACTCACTCATCACTAATTCTCCAACTTCCCGTGTAGGTAGAAGGCTGAAATTTGGCAGGCTTATTCCTTACAGCTCACTTACAAAAGTTAAGCAGGTTTCATTTCGACATTCTACACGTAACGGTCATAACGGTCAATAACGGTCGACAACGTCCGCCATGTTGAACTTTCTTATTTATGGCACCATCTTCACGAAATTTGGTAGGCGGTTTCCCTGCACTAACCGAAACCGATGTATGTACTTATTTCAATGTTATGACGCCACTGTTGGCCGCCATATTGAACTTTCCAACGTCACTAATTTTCCAACTTCCCGTGTAGGTAGAAAGCTGACCCCATCTTCACGAAATTTGGTACGTGGCTTCCCTGCGCTAACCAAAACCGATGTACGTACTTATTTTGGTGGTATGACGCCACTGTCGGCCGCCATATTGAATTTTCCAAACATCACTAATTCTCCAACTTCCCGTGTAGGTAGAAAGCTGAAATTTGGCAAGGTCATTCCTTACAGCTTACTTACAAAAGTTAAGCAGGTTTCATTTCAAAATTCTACACGTAACGGTTATAACGGTCAATAACGGTTGACAACGTCCGCCATGTTGAACTTTCTTATTTATGGCCCCATCTTCCGAAATTTGGTAGGCGGATTCCCGGCGCTAACTGAAACCGATGTATGTACTTATTTCGATGGTATGACGCCACTGTCGGCCGCCATACTGAACTTTCCAACGTCACTAATTTTCACAATGTCCGCCATGTTGAACTTTCTTATTCATGGCCCCATCTTCACGAAATTTGGTAGGCGGCTTCCCTGCGCTAACCAAAACCAATGTACATACTTATTTCGGTGGTATGACGCCACTGTCAGCCGCCATACTGAACTTTACAACGTCACTAATTCTCCAACTTCCCGTGTAGGTAGAAAGCTGAAATTTGGCAGGCTCATTCCTTACAGCTTCCTTACAAAAGTTAAACAGGTTTCATTTCGAAATTCTACACGTAACGGTTATAACGGTCGATAACGGTGGACAACGTCCGCCATGTTGAACTTTCTTATTTATGGCCCCATCTTCACGAAATTTGGTAGGAGGCTTCCCTCCGCTAACCGAAACCGATGTATGTACTTATTTCGATGGTATGACGCCACTGTCGGCCGCCATATTGAACTTTCCAACGTCACTAATTTTCCAACTTCCCGTGTAGGTAGAAGGCTGACCCCATTTTCACGAAATTTGGTAGGTGGCTTCCCTGCGCTAACCAAAACCGATGTACGTACTTATTTCGGTGGTATGACGCCACTGTCGGCTGCCATATTGAATTTTCCAAACATCACTAATTCTCCAACTTCCCGTGTAGGTAGAAGGCTGAAATTTGGCAGGGTCATTCCTTACAGCTTACTTACAAAAGTTAAGCAGGTTTCATTTCGAAATTCTACGCGTAACGGTCATAACGGTCAACAATGTCCGCCATGTTGAACTTTCTTATTCATGGCCCCATCTTCACGAAATTTGATAGGCGGCTTCCCTGCGCTAACTGAAACCAATGTATATACTTATTTCAGTGGTATGACGCCACTGTCAGCCGCCATACTGAACTTTCCAACGTCACTAATTCTCCAACTTCCCGTGTAGGTAGAAGGCTGAAATTTGGCAGGCTCATTCCTTACAGCTTACTTACAAAAGTTAAGCAGGTTTCATTTCAAAATTCTACACGTAACGGTTATAACGGTCAATAACGGTTGACAACGTCCGCCATGTTGAACTTTCTTATTTATGGCCCCATCTTCACGAAATTTGGTAGGCGGATTCCCGGCGCTAACTGAAACCGATGTATGTACTTATTTCGATGGTATGACGCCACTGTCGGCCGCCATATTGAACTTTCCAACGTCACTAATTTTCACAATGTCCGCCATGTTGAACTTTCTTATTCATGGCCCCATCTTCACGAAATTTGGTAGGCGGCTTCCCTGCGCTAACCGAAACCAATGTACATACTTATTTCGGTGGTATGACGCCACTGTCAGCCGCCATACTGAACTTTACAACGTCACTAATTCTCCAACTTCCCGTGTAGGTAGAAGGCTGAAATTTGGCAGGCTCATTCCTTACAGCTTCCTTACAAAAGTTAAGCAGGTTTCATTTCGAAATTCTACACGTAACGGTCATAACGGTCAACAACGTCCACCATGTTGAACTTTCTTATTCATGGCCCCATCTTCACGAAATTTGGTAGGCGGATTCCCTGCGCTAACCGAAACCGACGTATGTACTTATTTCGATGGTATGACGCCACTGTCAGCTGCCATATTGAACTTTCCAACGTCACTAATTCTCCAACTTCCCATGTAGGTAGAAGGCTGAAATTTGGTACTTATTTCAGTGATATGATGCCACTGTCGGCCATCATATTGAACTTTTCAACGGTCTTTGTTACTTATGGGCCCATCTTCAAGAAATTTGGTACGCGGGTTCCCAACGCTAACTGAATCCTACTTACGTACATATATACGTCCATAGCCTGCAGCTCGGTCACCGTGTGAGGCGGCGTTGGGTCCCCCATCCCAACGCCTCCCACATTGTTGGCTGCCTGCCTATATAAGGCCGTCTGTCGCTCCAGTCTCTACATTCCCTTCCTTGCTTCGCCACGGTATTCACGTCTTCCTGCTGATAACTACAGCCTTTTTATTTAATCCACGGCTTCTCCACTGTTTAATTGTTCATTTATTACAATTATAGTTATTGTGTAGGTATTTTAGACTTACTTTACATTGTTCAGGTACCCATTTCCTTTATCATTCCAACCGTACCCCCATTAACATGTCTATTGAGGTGATCACCATCGATCAAAGAACTGTCACTTACCATGTGGTTTCCATGCCCGGAGATGGCACCTGCCTTTTCCATTCTCTTTATTACATATTGCACGGCAATATCAGGCTCACTCTTGATATCCGGAGGAACATTGTGTCTTATGGTCTTATGTATTGAATGACTGGGACAGGTTCAAGGTGTGGACTGATGACGGTACAGGAGATAATTATAGTACACAGGAGCACTAGAAGAGTGAAATGCTTAAGTGTACCGAAATGGCCAAATATTTTACACCTTTGGACAACTGCCAATGCCTCTTAAACATCTTAGATTCACAGGTGACGATTTCAGTAGTGGACACTTTGATGTTTAGAAATGTTTAAACTCTCAAAAGCTGGATGTGAAGTTATCAATGAAACTGGTTGTATACTTACAACGCTTGACAGATGCCGAATGTCTCTTCAACACAAGTCCTACAAATACTGTTGTAATTGAAACAAACCATGAAACTCAAACCGATTATGACAGCAGCAATCCAAGCTGTGAGATTTGAAACAAGATTACTGTTCACATGGCCAACTGTACGTTGCATGCTCAAGAGTAAGCTCAGCGCACAGCTACAGCTTGGTCATATTACAACTGGAGGGCCGAACTGACAACGTGGCATACAAAGAGATCCTTAACAAATAATTATTGGTATATTTTCCCTCAGTTTAAAAAGGTTTAATTTTCTTCTTAAAAAAATTTTAAGGCAGTACTTCGCTGCTGCGAAGCACGGGTATTTTGCTAGTAAATAATAAAATATAGACATGAACTGTATAATGTGTGAAGGCTGCAGTCCAAATATCAAATAAACACTTTCACAAAAGGTACAATTATAATACAACAGCTTCCATGATGCAACAGTTAGAACTGCTGACTTGTAATCAAGAGGTTGTCGGTTCAATCCTGGCTGGCTCGCAAATTTACCCTTTTGAGTAGTGAGCTGCTCTTATTGTTAATATTATACAATAAAAAACATGCATTTTATTTGTGTCTGTAACAGCCAGTGTAAATTTATGGTACTTGTAAAAGTTAGCGGTTTTTTTTTTTTTCACTTTTATTCTCTCAGTCACGATCATGATACATTCCCACACACATTCGTCCCCCCACCCCCTCCCCCCACCACAGATCTGACGTTGTTAGTTTTTATTTGAAACTGGGAATAACTGTAGATGTGAGTGGTGTTTTGAGACAATAGAACTGGAAATTCTCTGATCTGTGGGGATAAAAACTGACACACAAACGCTGCTGAATCTGCCTTTTTCTTATCTCACCGTCACTTGAATTCTTTTTTATTCAGTTTTATTGAGTGTTCCTGCTCACGCTGAGTTAGTATGCACCTTATGGTCCATGATGTCAAAGCCGCACTGACAAAAAAACAGAGACATAGGTATATATGATATTTGCAATTATTCATTTTATGACCTGTATAGTACATTTCGGAAAACATTGTGGCATTGATGCAACATTATTCATATTCATTCACATACCTTCTTGCGGTTGTAATCAGTGACCACTTTTTTCTTTTTCCGATCTTGCCCATTCTCTACATTTTGGTGCATGGTGGTGTTTCTTTTGTACTCAAGAACAGGCTTGAGCTGGGAGAACTTCTTGCCCTTTCTGCGGTAGTGGGGGGGATGGTATAGCAGGCTGCTTGCTGCTTGTGTTGATCGACACCTTTACAAGGCAAAAGACGCTGACTGAGAGGTGTGTAGGGATTTAAGGTGGGCCAGAATTATGAGTTTTTTCATAGGCTTTGGTAATTCTAGTGTTAAAAGGGCTTTGCTGTATACAATAACACAGGCTAAGTCCTGGTTTTCTTACTATGTTAGTGTCCTGCTAGGTAGCCTACAATACAAATTGAATCTTTTTTCCACATATTAGGAAGTTTTCAAAGCTCAAAGACTGAACTTCACAAGCAAAGAACCAGTCCCAGAATGAAATTGTGCTTTGTCAAGCAGTGTTTCTATGAGGAACCACACAACCTAGTAAAGAACTATAAAATACCAGCATTTCTAAGCTTGTAGCTTTATGCGTTTATTTAACAACAAAAATTTGAAAAATAAGATCCCAATTGTACTGTAAATTGAATTAAACTAAGCAAACAAAAACTAAAGTGAAAGAAATTAACAATTTGCATACAAAACCAAAATCACAGTCTAAATGAAAGCTAAATGAAAGCCTTTCAATACTCCAAATGTAAAACCCAAATGTTATTATTGACATTCTTAATTATTTTTTCTCAGGTTCTCCTTAAGATTTAAATTTAAGTTATATATGTGTTCTAGAGTTTTCAGATCAAGCAAGTCTCTTTCTGAAGTCTGTTTTTAAATTGCAAACTTTACTTTTTCACATTATTTTCAATGCCATTTTGTTTTAGCAATGGGCAATGACATTTTGAGAGTTTTGTGTCTCCCTTTTCCTTGGTGATTCATCCCACAATACACCGGCTCAATCCAATGATTATCACCATGACTATAATGGCCACTGTGGAAGAATAATTTTAGGGTAACATAGCTTTCATCTTAAAGAAATGTCATAAAGGTTTAATAAATGTCAGAAACATTTTGTGGCATATCTGGACACCAGATAAAGATTAAGTGAACAGCAAAATGTACTGAAAGATGACTAAGAAATGACTTAAAACTCAGCCGATGTCTTGTAAACAGCCCGAATGCACAGTTGTTATATGAACAGAAATTTCAAGGGTGGTGGCGCAAGTCAAAGGTACAAAGAAGAACCAGAATGTAATAAAATATACTTTTATTTTATATAAGTCATTTCATTGTAAACCAACAAACCAACCAGAGTAAAACGTATGCATTGATTGACATTGTATGTAAATTCAATAGTTTATAAAATTAACCTCTATTCTTTGTTTCTCGGACCATTCTGACCATGCTGTAACAGACTGCTTTTAAAGAATGCTCCCTCCAAGGCATTTTGCCGAGGAGTAATTAAAAGATACAATGAACAGCTTTTCTCCTGCCTGATAACTGATTTGTCCTGTTAGAATATATCTCTTTCTTTAATAAGATGTTAACTTTCTACCATACTACCTCTTGCATTTCTAATTTATTCAAGATTGGATAAAAACCCTTAGTAATTGATATTTTTGGTACTAAAATCTCTGCTTTTTTTTTGGGTTAGCATTTGACATTCATGCTTTCAGGCTACGTCTTTTCTAGCAATCATTTCTCATAAAATATACATTCACAATCCTTTTCCAGTCAGTACAATAGCAGAGTTATCTGAATCAAAACCAAATAACAAACCAAAAATCCAAACTGCTGTCTTAAAGTCTAATCAACTAAGATTTTTCTCTAGATAAAATACCAACTCTTGAGAGAGAACCAGACCAATTGATGATGCCACAGGCCCAGTCCAGCCCTTAAACCACACTCCAGTGACTGCACTCATAGTTACCGCAACACTTGCAAAACATTGACTAACTGCAAGCTGTACCCCTTTATTAATCAAACCAAATAAGATTAAAGGATACAGAGGCACAATTAATAGCTATTGAAAAGGAACAAAACCAAAGATAGTGCTGAAGACAGCAACAAAACATGACAGATACAGACTCACATGACATGGCCACCTCAACAGCAGTGAATAATATGCCAAGTCATTCTCTGGTAAACATTTTCTTTAATACGTTGAATTTGGGAACTAGTACCTTCATATAATTTGGGAGTGTTTGCCAATATGACAACAAGCAGTTAGGACCTAATGAAAAGAATAAGTGTTTGTAGCTGAAAAAATAAAGATATAGGATACCTCAGTGCTTATGTGAGCTTTTTATTAAAAAATAAACAAATTTCATTGCTTTTGTTTTTTCACACCTACATATGCTGCCATTTCAAGAGTTTTTTAAATTACTTCTGTGTTTTTCAATGAAATTGCAATCTTATATTACATACTGCACTGGACTTACAAAGGCATGCATTTAAACCTTATTTTTGTTCTTGTGGTCTCAAAGCCAGCACAACTCCACATAGTACAATATGCTCTCATAGATTAGGAATCAATTAACCAAAAGTCATTGATTTCTAAAACCACCATTTGACTGAAAGTTACCTTTAAAAAAGGTTTACAAGAATAGTATAAAATCATAAATGGTTCATTATGCTGTTCACGTCCTAAAATTATTTATGAAATTTACCTGTTTAGGGTTGTGTGAATCCAAGGCCCATCAAAAAGACCATTTGACAAAATACAGGGACTAGTCCTGGAGGGGAAACCAGTCCATGACAGGACTAAAACAAACATGGGCTCAACTTAGTGTTGCCACTTCACCAAAGAAGCAAGTTTTTCTGATGAAGGTTGGAAATTCATATAGTCATGTGTTAAAAAATGCAAACTCCACCGTGGTAGTGATTGGCCCTGGAATTTAAGCCAAAGGCTGTAGAGCTGTGATGCAACTGCATAATTAAACAGACGCCCCTTAATTAAGAAATCACAGGACACTGTATGTACAATAGAATAACTCATTTTTCATGTACCTAAATGGAAATAAAAAATGTCAAGTACCTTGGACACTGGCTTTTACTCCTGGATGAATATCTTGTTTGTAAACCAAAGAAGGACTAGGATAAGTAATGGGACAACAAAAGGACTGAAGAGTGCAAAAAGGTGCTAAGTTCATTAATAGTGTCATTGTGCAAAAATTGCAAAAAGAAAAATCCATTATAAATAAATAAATAGTTTCTCAAAAACAAATGGTCATCGGGGTGTCTAGCTGTAATAGCAATATATCAAATGCTGTATATATTCACAGGGGAAATATCCAAAAAGTCCTTCCCAGAGCAGCAACCCACCTGGCAAACTCCATAAGGTTTTTAGTCCATGAATGAGGCCACCATGTCACTTGATCGCCACTCACCCAACGAATATCCAAGTAACTTATTGGTTGTCTCATCATCTCTTTCTTCATGACATCTTTGCCATCAATTTTATAAAACTGTAGTTCCCCTCTGGCATCATTATATCATCCTTGCTCCTTATCTGCAGTAAAGACATCAATAATGAACTGTCAGTCTTCACTCCCTCTAAGGTCAGTACCCTCGAAATGTGCACCAGCTCACCATCGTCCCTACTACTCACTGCAGCAGACCAGCAATGACCCTGCGCTCCATAAAGGCCCTCCCCTTTCTTCACATTGCACCTTTTTCCCTGATCTCTTATTTTTTCTTGTCATCCTTCTCTCTCTAGTCCTTGATCGATTAAAATCGCTAATTACTTCGCCTTTCTCACATTTTTTCTTCACCTACTTACTCCACGCTGAGTCATGCTTAATGATCTAATCAAGCTATAACATGTGTGGTGGCACTAATCACCTAGCCTGCATCTATTTGACTTCACACATTCAGTGTTGCTCTCAGCAACTGTGTCTATCTTTACATCTCTCCGATTGAACGAAGACTAGCAGGATGATGCAAAGTGTCACAGAAACAAGAAGCCTTATTTCACAAGAAGTTTATTTAATGCATCAAGGACTCTTTCATTTAAAGGTGTGGTTGGAATGAAGTGCAGGAAAAGACATGGTCTATTTGCTGTACCCATTTTAAACCCACCTACTAAACTGAAAAGAGAAACAAGACAACTAGATACAAACATATTTCAGTTCAATTCAGTTTCAATTCAGTACTTTAAATGGAAAAAGAATTACAAAGTCCTCATTGTAACTCATCACTTACAAAGGTTATTGTATTCTTGGACAATTTTAATTCTAATAATGATATCCTTTTATTAGTTTAAAAATTAGTTGTATAGTCATTTGAAATGTATGTGCTATAGCCTTAACAATGTTAATCAAAGCAGATACACATTTTAAATTGTTTTTCATTTTTAATATTCTGCAAAAAAAGCCGTCTTGCAGTCTTTCTTTTCTTATTTATCAATTATTTATTGATGAATGTTTTTCTCCCACATCCACCAAAGTCTTGCTTGTCATATTGCTTATTGATTCCAGATTGTTTTGAACCAGACTCCTGTTCAAGACTCTGTCCTGCCTTTGTGCCTTGTTTTTGATGACTGTGTTACCAAATGAAAGATGAGCTGTATTACATTAAACTGTAAGAGCATTTACCTTGAAAAAAAAAGCCAGATTTCTTTAGAGGAGATGTTGGTTTGGAAGAATGATATGGATGATGGGTTCAATTACAGACCAGTTTTTCAATTTGCACCCCAATCCCAACAACAGGATTTGCGAAGATGTGGATTTATCCTGGAATAAATTACTCTCCATTGCAAAACATCTTGACCTTCTTAAATTTTTATTCAAGTTATAGGAAACAAAGTTATCTAGGAGGAGATATTGTAGATACAGTGTAATGTACAGCCTTATTCCAAAATGGATTAAATTAATTTTTTACTTAAAATTCTACGCACAACACCTCATAATCACAATGTGAAAAAGTTTACTTGAGATTTTTGCAAATTTATTAAAAATAAAAAAATTGAGAAAGCACATGTACATAAGTATTCACAGCCTTTGCCATGAAGCTCAAAATTGAGCTCAGGTGCAATCTGTTTCCCCCTGATCATCCTTGAGATGTTTCTGCAGCTTAATTGGAGTCCACCTGTGGTAAATTCGGTTGATTGGACATGATTTGGAAAGGCACACACCTGTCTATATAAGGTCCCACAGTTGACAGTTCATGTCAGAGCACAAACCAAGCATGAAGTCAAAGGAATTGTCTGTAGACCTCCGAGACAGGATTGTCTCGAGGCACAAATCTGGGGAAGGTTACAGAAACATTTCTGCTGCTTTGAAGGTCCCAATGAGCACAGTGGCCTCCATCATCCTTAAGTGGAAGAAGTTCGAAACCCCCAGGACTCTTCCTAGAGCTGACCGGCCATCTAAACTGAGCAATCAGGGGAGAAGGGTCTTAGTCAGGGAGGTGACCAAGAACCCGATGGTCACTCTGTCAGATCTCCAGAGGTCCTCTGTGAAGAGAGGAGAACCTTCCAGAAGGACAACCATCTCTGCAGCAATCCAATATCAGGCCTGTATGGTGGAGAGCCTGGACGGAAGCCACTCCGTAGTAAAAGGCATATTGGAAGCCCGCCTGGAGTTTGCCAAAAGGCACCTGAAGGACTCTCAGACCATGAGAAACAAAATTCTCTGGTCTGATGAGACAAAGATTGAACATCACCAGGCCAATCCCATCCCTACAGTGAAGCATGGTGGTGGCAGCTTCATGCTGTGGGGATGTTTTTCAGCGGCAGGAACTTGGAGACTAGTCACGATAAGTGGAAAGATGACTGCAGCAATGTACAGAGACATCCTGGATGAAAACCTGCTCCAGAGCGCTCTTGACCTCAGACTGGGGCGACGGTTCATCTTTCAGCAGGTCAACGACCCTAAGCACACAGCCAAGATATCAAAGGAGTGGCTTCAGGACAACTCTGTGAATGTCCTTGAGTGGCCCAGCCAGAGCCCAGACTTGAATCTGATTGAACATCTCTGGAGAGATCTTAAAATGGCTGTGCACCGACGCTTCCCATCCAACCTGGTGGAGCTTGAGAGGTGCTGCAAAGAGGAATGGGCGAAATTGGCCAAGGATAGGTGTGCCAAGTTTGTGGCATCATATTCAAAAAGACTTGAGGCTGTAGTTGCTGCCAAAGGTGCATCGACAAAGTATTGAGCAAAGGCTGTGAATACTTATGTACATGTGATTTCTCAGTTTTTTTATTTGTAATAAATTTGCAAAAACCTCAAGGAAACTTTTTTCACGTTGTCATTATGGGGTGTTGTGTGTAGAATTCTGAGGGAAAAATATCAGGTAACGCTGACCAACCACAAGCGTTACCTGATAGGTAACCACCCATACAATCAGATTGTGATTCAGACTATGAATGCCTTGAATGTAATTACCCCGATCTACAAACTGTCAAGTAAACGAACCACACGCCGTGGCGCAGCGTTAGGGGCTTCGTCTCTAACGCTGATGTCCGAGGTTCGATTCCTGAGAGGGAGTGCAGTGAGTGTGTACACCTGATGAGCCCAGAATTAGGGCGAAACACGTGTCGTGTACTCTTTGCATTATTTTACAGTAAAACTATTTTCAACCATTATATACATATATATATATATATATATATATATATATATATATATATATCAGCGTTTCTCAACCATTAAGTATTTGGCCCGAGTTTTCATAACAGTTTTAATCGCGCCCCCTAACATTTTTTTGAAACCCTAATAAAATTTATTCCTATATTTTTTGCTGCCTATACACCGCTACAAGTTTTATTATACCTACTTAACTTTTATCGACATTTATCTAACTCTATATTTATTTTCCTAGTATTACAATGTAGTTTAAGTTAATTTGTTTTGGTTTAAATAGATGTATTTTTCATATTTTCAATTCTTGTTTTCTTTTTTTCACATTTTTCACATCTTTGCGCCCCCTTTTTTATATATATATACAGTAAAGGCCAAAAGTTTGGACACACCTCCTCATTCAATGTGTTTTCTTTATTTTCATGACTGAAGGCATCAAAACTATGAATGAACACATGTGGAGTTATGTACTTAACAAAAAAAGGTGAAATAACTGAAAACATGTTTTATATTCTAGTTTCTTCAAAATAGCCACCCTTTGCTCTGATTACTGCTTTGCACACTCTTGGCATTCTCTCGATGAGCTTCAACAGGTGGCCACCTGAAATGGTTTTCACTTCACAGGTGTGCCTTATCAGGGTTATTTAGTGGAATTTCTTGCTTTATCAATGGGGTTGGGACCAGCAGTTGTGTTGTGCAGATGTCAGGTTAGTTGGACGATCATTTATTTTTCAACAGGACAATGACCCCAAACACACCTCCAGGCTGTGTAAGGGCTATTTGACCAAGAAGGATAGTGATGGAGTGCTGTAAATGGTCATGAAAATAAAGAAAACACATTGAATGAGGAGGTGTGTCCAAACTTTTGGCCTGTACTGTATATATATTCATATATACTGTATTGTACTGTATATATATATATATATATATTAAAAGGGCATTCATGCATGCAGAGTGGAGCCCACAGACTAAAGCAACATTTTGAATACTGCTAATTATTATTTACACATATTATTATATACACTTTATAGAATTAGCATTTTACTGGATTAAAGGAATATTTAGAATCATTTCAGTCTCTCTTATAGCTTTTAAAAGAGGCTCTGAAGGTTTTACCACATGCCTTGATTTAAATTATTGACTCTCTGATTTTTCCAAATGCACTTTTCTGTTGCAATCTCCATATACAAAGGTAATCAAGATGTGTTTGCATTTAATTGTTTGGCTGTTGCCATTATCCAAAATGACATACAACATTTGAGATACAATTTGTTATATTTCTTTAGTTTTTTTCCCAATTGGAACAAGTCAAAACAGCAAACTAGTTGCAGAAGTGACTTGATCGTGGTTACACAGTGTCAGTTGCAGGATTTGAACCTACATACTCAGAGTTTAAAGAGCAAAGCCTTAACTTCTACACCACAATGCCTACTTAAGGCTTTCTTAGCATATTATTGGTCCTGATTTTAGACTGCCATTGATGTTGCTGTCTTAAACACTTAGTTTTATATGTATACCAAAGCTATAAAAACAAGCTGGGGTAATTAATTAAAGTTTGGCCAGCATGACTGTAATTTCTTGAATAACATTTTACGAGATTTTATTACAACGGACCTCAGTGTCAAGTGTTGTCATGGTTAAAAATGTATGCCTTTCTGACATACCTGTACAAATAAAGAAAGAGCTAGCATTCAGTTTTATCACTTCAAACTAAAGTATTGTCCATATTCTTTTGATGATTTAGTGTTCTTTGAAATTCTTGCATTGAATGGACTTAGACAGTTACAGTTTTTTTGTGCCACATTATACAGATCGCTTAAAGCACATGCTTTTCTTCCTTGTGATTTATCACATATTGACTGATTTTGTTTTTTTTTTTACCTTGTTGCTTTGACTTGCTCTTTTGTTTGCTTTGTGAAGTGCCTTAGAATGGTGTGCTCTGTGAAGGCCACTGGATTAAGTAAATGTTGATTTAATTTCCACTGAAATTTCTGTGCCTTCGCTAATGCTGTTTTTGAAATTCAACAAAATACTTCTCATAATAAACTTTCTGGCAATTAATTCAAACCAGCTTCATTCATTTAACAGTTCCGGGGTTACAGCCCATCCTCAAAGTATAATATACTTTTTATAAGTGAAGTTTTTATTTTCTTCTTCTTCTTCTTCTTCTTCTTCTTCTTCTTCTTATTATTATTATTATTTATTATTTAATTAAAAAGTAAAACAAGGCTCTGATTGCTAGCTTATCTAAACCAAATGCTTGAAGCAACTGGGCAGATCTCTACCTTAAAGATTTTGGCAAAGAAAACACAAAACACAATTACAACAGTCAAGTGATGCTTCTGGTGAGTCTTGAACCTGTCACAACAACTGCAATGCAGAAATATCACAATAATAAAGCTGTAAATAACATAAGTCTGAAGTTTGCATTTCCCTTTTGATTACCGTTATCTTTCATACGTCGTCCAAAGAAAAGAAGCCCAGATGCTATTCTTCACCATAAACAACATGCATGTGAAAATGATTTCTTGTGCTGTGCTTTTCTACACCAATTAAGTAGCTCACTTATTCAAGCCCTCTGCCTGAAGAGACAACAGTAACTTCACTAACACAGCATTACATCAGATACAAGTTAGCAGACAATTTGCTTAATTTAGCAATTGCTCTCTAACAATTATAAAATAATAAAGAGATCTGTCTTTAACTCCCCTTACTGCAGGCAAAGCAGAGAAGATCAGTAAGCTCAAAACAGCTTTGGGCATTTTCTTCACGTGAAATGAGAAATGGTCAGATTTATTTAAAGATTATTTTTGATCATCCTTTTAAACTATTCCCCTCCAGCCATCAGGCAAACCAAAAGAGAAAAAGATGAAGTCTTTGTGCCATTTAGCCAAGGAGAGCTGGCAAAAGTTGGGTGAGCTGGAAAGGCAGTATAATCACACGCCTGGAGGGCACTTGCTGTGTGAATGATGGTTTGAAATTTTAAAGTATTTTTAAATATGTACATAGTATCAAACATTCCAGAGTCCTGGAATGTGCCAGAGCTGCTGCTTAAGGCACCCCGGCAAAAAAATGGTTGCAAATTGAAGGAAGTGTTTGGTTTATATTGGTGTAACACCTTTGAAACTGGAATGAAGAAGTCAGAAATGCTGCCTTACAGTTAAGGATCTGGGTTTGAATCTGTACCAGGACTAACTATGCCAGCATGATTGGAATGATGGGCCCTTTATGAGTGAGCATTGGTTTGTGCGCCACTGTGTGCAGTGACTTTAATTTTATTGTAGGTTGATTCCTGCCTTATCTCTGATGCTTAATGTATGGGAAGGAAACTTTACTATTATTATTATTATTATTTATTATTGTCACTCATGAATAATCCACTGCATCCACTGAACAGTGTCATCTCCAGGCAGAGGAGTAGCTTCAGTGACAGACTTTTGTCACTGTCCTGCTCCACTGACAGACTGAGGAGATCGTTCCTCCCCCACACTATGCGACTCTTCAATTCCACCCGGGGGAGTAAATGCTAACTTTTTTCATTTTTATTACTATTTAATTTAATATTGTTTCTTTGTATCAGTATACTGCTGCTGGATTATGTGAATTTCCCCTTGGGATTAATAAAGTATCTATCTATCTATCTATCTATCTATCTATCTATCTATCTATCTAT
>JANRMT010062831.1:19561056-19572822 GCA_026402145.1 Polypterus bichir lapradei | reverse complement strand
TATCTATCTATCTATCTATCTATCTATCTATCTATCTATCTATCTATCTATTAGTACCTTCAGTTGGGATATATTGGGCAAAATGGTTTGGAGGATCTTTTCACCCTTACTGTGGTTATTACTTGTTTGGCTTTGCACAATTTTAAAAATGGCTAGTCTGGGGTTCCCTGCTGATTTGAAGGCTGAGAGGGCTGCCTGGGAAAAAATATATATTTTGTTCTTCAAAGACCTCTGAAGTAAAATAGAGTGGTTAGGGACCCTGTATTATCTACCCTCAACGAGTGACGTTAGACCTTATTGGGTGAATCTTTTCCTGAGGTTTGTGGTAAGCACAAAATAATTTGTTAGAACTTATACTGCTGTATTGTGTAAAGGTGCCTGGCATGATTATAATATGGCAATGTAAGATACAATACAGTAGAGCACAACTTATGTTTTGTATAGCGTGTGGACTACCAAGGCTGGCATTGCCAGCTGAACCCAACACAGACAAGCGTGGGACACAAATTCAAGGCACACACTGTTTTTTTATTTTCTTTTTATCTCATGGGAAATGCCTTCTCCCGTTTCCCATAAGTAAAACACAGTCTCAGCACAAGCACAGCACACAAACAATTCTCTTCCTTATCTTTCTCTCCTTTCTCCTCCATTCCTCAGGTCAAGCTCTGTCTTCCAATGGCTGTTGGTTTCTTTTATAAAGCACCCGGAAGTGCTCCACATGGTTCATGACTCATTTCTGGCAGCACTTCCAAGTGTGGCGGAAAAACTGCCCATAAAGGCTCAGCAGCTCCTGCTGCAGCACCCCCTGTCGGTGCCTGCAGATCTCAACAGGGCTGCACCAAATTCCAACTCCCATGAAGCCCTGGGGAGGTAACGCTCTGGCCACGCTTGATTCCCTGGTCCTCCCAGTGTGCAGGTGTCCCAGCCAGGCAAGGGCCCTGGCTGCACACTATAAGCGCTCTTTGCTGAGTGCAGGCACAGAACGCTGTGAACAATTCTCAGTTAAAATACAGTATAGATTATAATAATTACTAAATAATGGAATGCAGATAAAAAACACACAGAGAACAATGTAGAGACTGATTAAACATAAAAAGAAACCAACAACAACTGTGCATTACTTAATTGATAAGCTATGGCCAGTTGACAATTGAGGAGTTTAAAATTCTAAAAGAGTAAGTCAAAAACAAAGTAATAGCCCTAGAAATCTCATCCAAGTGGTCACATACCCCCTCCTGGGTTTTCTTTAGTCTGTGCTGGCCATCCAATCCAATGATAGAATATTTCCATCCAATGACTCCAACGCTCCTTTGTCAAAGATAACTTTTCCATATGAAGCAGAGCAGTATGGCAGTAGATTAGTAACATCATGTGCCACATCCAGATACCTGGAAGATAAACTGAATAGGGGAAGGTTAGTAACAGTTTAAATATATTGTGATACAGTATAATTCTGTAGACATGACTACCACACAGACATGCAATATGCAGAGCTAATCAGCAGCTCTACTTAGGGTATGCTAGACTAAAGTAGTGAGTCTTCACTCTGAATTTAAAAGATGAGACTGAAGAGGTATCTCTTATATTAGCAGGCAGATCACAGTAAAAAAGTAAAAGCAGTACAAGTTAAAAAAATATTTGTATAAACAAGCTGCATGCACTAACAGCAAATAAAATAACCTACATAGGTAGAACCTAATGCAACAGACACCACTGAATGCACTTTCTATTCTTTGAAGTCTTACTGTCTGCCACAATACATGGTAACTTATTTCATGTGTGTATAGCTGACTATGTGAAGCAAACCTTTGAAATGTTTATGCAGAATTTACTCTTAACAAGTCCGTGTTCTTGTTGAAGGACTCATTTTTGTCACCTATTAAACTGTTTGCCTAAAATGAAAAGTTTTGACTGCCTCAGTTTTTCCTGATAGTTTATATACTCTAGTCCTGAAGTCAACCTAGTAATTCTTCTTTGGACATTCTCTAGTACTGCCATGGAGACCAAAACTTCACACAGTCCTCCAGATTAGGCCTCATTGGTAATAAAACCTAAGCATAACCTTGTCTGACTACACACATTTTGGTATATAACCTAACATGATATTAGTCTTCTGCATATTCATTGGATTTAGACTATGTGCTGTATATGAAAAATAGGAACTGCTAGGAGTTAAATGATGCACTGGAGATGTTTTCTCTGAGAGAAAAAATGGAAAAAAACAGAAGTCACAACACCAGCACAATTCACCTAGCCCAAAATGTAGCAGTAAGGAGTTTACACACATAGCAGGTGGGACACTGTTACCTATTATGAAGGCTTGGCAATTTAGATGCTGCCATGAGCGCCTGGCCCTTCATATATGCATATACTAGAACCGGAAAAGGGAGCTCTGATAGGATTACCCAAAAATTTTTATTGAGATAATTCTTCACCTAAAAATATATCCCTTGAAGGTTTTAAAGGCTGTTTCCTAAATTATTTAAGTCACATAATCATTTGGAAGGGTGGCTGTGCAATAAAAGATTGTCAAAAATAACTTGAAATATGAATGTAAGTACTGTGTTTGTATAGTGGGTAAAGATGTGCATCGCTCCAGTTGTTATTTATGTACACTTTATCTATACAAGCAGGTACAGTGAGAAAATGTAAGTTTCTTTGAGGATTGTGTCACACATGTGTGTCTGGAGACACTTTTAGGGCTCATTTAATAATTGTTATACTCTGAGCCAGAATGTGGTGCTGTTGTCTAATGCCTTCTATCTTCACTTCTCTGCAGAAAGGGTAATTGACAACTCCTCTGTCTTTGATGTCACTTCCGATTTTTCCCTCCTGAACCTGCCCCTTTCTGAAATGCAGCAAATAAGATATTTTACACTATCAAGAGACCTGTTGTTTAATATCCAGTTTACCAGATGGACCAGATACAATGGTATTATTGGTGATATATTTCCAAGGGACAAACACACACACACCAATATTTATATATATATATATATATATATATATATATATATTAGGCATATATAAACAAAAGACCTCTGTGTGTGTGTGTATGGAGCAGTCCACTCTGCTCACACTCAACCATGGCGAATACATGGCACATGCATGCACCTCACCTCTCATTACCAACGACCTCATTATACTAATGTCATCAATGAAGAGATACAACATCTTAAAGAAGCAAATGCCACAGCTTAACAACAAGGGCACAATTTGAAGTTTTCATTAACAGGACTCATAGGCCAGGGATACGGCTAAGATATAGTATCACCAGTGTCTTCTTATGAAAACCAGTAGATCAGCAAGCATAGGTGTGTCCACTTTCTTTGCACTGGCTACTTCTTATGAGTTAGCTGATGTCTCTCCAAGTTCACAAATACAGTAAAACTGCTAGGGAGTCTTCAGGTTGCTTTTTTGTCCTGAAGACCACACACAGCTAATATATATAAATACCGCTGCTGCAGGGGGACCAGGCTGCTCTTCAGAAACTCCCTCTTAAACAGCATTTCACTGGGAAACAAACACACTTTTACACCTCCTTCTTTGTGGGATCAGGTGTAGGCTTTCTGACGGGGCTTTGAAAATTTAAAAGACTGTGCTGCGGCCGTCCTAAAGTCTCGCTCTCCTGTCCTCTCTTCTTCCAGACTCACACAAACTATATACTGTATATATATATATATATATACTCAGCAAAAAAAGAAACGTCCCCTGACTTTCAACTGTTTTTACTTTCAGTAGACTTAATGTGTAAATATTTGTATGAACACTAAAAGAGTCAACACCATAAGACATAAACTAAAAATGTTTCACAATGTGTCCCTGAATGAAGGGAGGCTCAAAATCAAAAGTACCAGTCAGTATCTGGTGTGGCCACCAGCTGCTTGAAGTACTGCAGTGCATCTCCTCCTCATGGACTGGACCAGATTTGTCAGTTCTTGCTGTGAGATGTAACCCACTCTTCCACCAAGGCACCTGCAAGTTCCTGGACATTTCTGGGGGGAATGGCCCTAGCCCTCACCCTGCGATCCAACAGGTCTCAGACGTGCTCAATGGGATTGAGATCTGGGCTCTTCGCTGGCCATGGCAGAACACTGACATTGCTGTCATGCAGAAACTCACGCACTTTTTGCCACTCCTGTCTGGTCCAGCGAAGGTGGGTTTGTGCCCATAGGCGGCGTTGTTGCTGGTGATGTCTGGTAAGGATCTGCCTTACAACAGGCCTACAAGCCCTCAGTCCAGCCTCTCTCAGCCTATTGCGGACAGTCTGAGCACTGATGGAGGGATTGTGTGTTCCTGGTGTGACTCGGGCAGTTGTTGTGGCCATCCTGTACCTGTCACGCAGGTGTGATATTCGGATGTACCGATCCTGTGCAGGTGTTGTTACACATGGTCTTCCACTGCGAGGATGATCAGCTGTCCTTCCTGTCTCCCTGTAGCGCTGTCTTAGGCGTCTCACAGTGCGGACATGGCAATTTATTGCCCTAGCCACATCAGCAGTCCTCATGCCTCCCTGCAGCATGCCTAATGCACGTTCACGCAGATGAGCAGGGACCCTGGGCATCTTTCTTTGGGTGTTTTTCACAGTCGGTAGACAAGTCTCTTTAGTGTCCTGCGTTTTTAGAACTGTGACCTTAAATGCTTACTTTCTGTAAGCTGTTAAGGTCTTAACGACCATTCCACAGGTGCATGTTAATTAATTGACTATGGTTAATTGAACATGCATGGAAAACATTGTTTAAACAATTTACAATGAAGATCTGTAAAGTTATTTGGATTTTTAAAACATTATTGTTGAAATACACAGTCCTGAAAAAGGGACGTTTCTTTTTTTGCTGAGTATATATATATACATATATATATACACACGTGTGTGTGTGTGTGTGTGTATTGCCATGCCCATGCATTTTGGAGGCGACCTAAGGGCTCTGATGATGGTACTAAGCCACCAAAGAAGTAGGTAGCACTCTTCTCTAATGCCTTCTTTCTTCCTCCATTTGCAGAACAGAAAACTGACAGCCATTCCACCACTGACTTCGATTCTGTTGTCTGCCCTCTTCCCTTCCAGCCAGGATCATTTAAAACCATAGCCACTGCCATTTTGAATAAGTTCACAGAAACACTCAAGCTCATAGGAAAAACATTAGGGCTCTAATGAGGAAAGGACAATGCCCTCCCAGGGCAAGGAGTTACTGTCATTAAATCCTTTTTTCCTTTCTTCTGCAGACCTGAGGAAGGTACCCAGAGAGATGTCTGTTATCACTTCTGAAAGTCCCATCCCAATGGGTATTTAAGACATTGTCTGACTAGTTTTGTTCCCATGAGTTCTCCCAGCAATGCAATCTTATTTGCCACAGCTATATTCACCAGACACATAGCACCCATTTGCTGTTTGTTTTGCTATTTGAACCTTTAATTTTTTTGTTCGTTATTGAATGGGGTTACCAAGGTTGTTCACCCAACATTTTTACTTATTTCCACTGCTTTCTTCTTTTATATACTTCACTCCTCCTAGGTGAACTTTGTCTCTCCTCCATTCCCGACTCCAACTCGCCTAGATGAGGTCAATTAGAAATTCCACAAAGTAGGGATTAAGAATCCCATCAGATACCCCTGGAGGCCCTCATGGAACCCAACAGGGCTGCCTCACTGGATTACAGGTCCCAGCATGCTCTAGAGGCATCTGTATGGGAATCCTTACCCAAGGAGGCTGCCACCTAGCATATTGGGAGAGAAAATATTCACCTGTGCTCACCTCCCCTGGTCCTTCCATTGCACAGATAAGAATCCTTGTTCAATCCTGACTAGGATGCCAGTCCAAATGTTCTGTCTAATACAATATATACATATAAATATATATATGTATATATGTCACACATGCACATGTAAGATGGTTTACCAGCTCAAATATATCTTTTCTCAGGGTTGGCTCTTCCTTGTAATATTCTATCCTTTTGTCCCCCTGCAGACCGAGTAAAGACCGTACCTCCCAGTAGCACCACCTCTGATCCACCCATTCACTTGTGGCACCCCCTAATGACATCCTATCTGGTCCAGAACCCACCTCTACAGACATCACTTCCTTTTCCGGCCTAACTGACTCCACCACTTCTGGCTTGTGCAATAGATAAACCAGAGAACTTCCTTGTTAGCCAGATCCATTTTGAAGTCCGCTTGTAAAGACGTGTTTTTTGCTTTGCTGCCTGATTTTCAGTACACAGGGTGATTAGCCCCAAACCTTTTTCTACCTCTGACTATTTTCCTATCACTATGGTGGGGCCCTTGCCCATCCGGGATGCCACTATAATGGAAGGTCTAGGGGAAAGGGCATATCCAGACCATTACCCCTCCAAAGCGCTAGAGGTCAGCCCCCGGCATCCAGCAGTGCCACGGGTTTGGAGCATGGAAGCTCAACTCTGCTGGTGTTTGTGGCCACCGCCAGGTACCGCCTGGAGAATTGCTGAGCCCTTGTTTGCAGCATTTCTGCCATACCTGGAAGTGCTGCCAGAAGTAGGTCAACAAGCACCTGGAGCACTTCCGGGTGCCTCATAAAAGAAGCCAGCGGACACTACTCCAAGAGAGCCAGAGTTGGGAGGGAGTAGGACGAAGCTTGCTGGAGAGCTTGCTGGAGGCGGAAGGACAGAGATAGAGATGAAGAGAAGAAAAAGACTGTGTACTATTGGTGCTTTGTACTAAGCGCTTCACAGCTGTACATAAAGTGTGCTTGTGTCTCTACCTATCTGTGTCGGGTTAGGACAGGTGTACATGCTCCGGTGGTCCACAATATATGTATACAGTAATCCCTCCTCGATCGAGAGGGTTGCGTTCCAGAACCCCCTGCGATAGGTGAAAATCCGCAAAGTAGAAACCATATGTTTGTTTGGCTACTTTTATATATTTTAAGCCCTTATAAACTCTCCTACACTGCTTATAAATATTCCCCGCACAGTTATACAGCATAAACCCTTTATATTCTCTTAGTTATTAGGTAACAATCGTTGATATTATGTATATAAACAAACTGTTTATATACTACTCACAAACATACGTATCGTATATCATTGAGGAGTTTTAATATGTAATACAGTTTTAAACATATTGTAATTGATTAGGTAATATAAAAATAAGTGAAAAATTTATAACATGCAAATGCTGTACCTAAAACCAAAATGTTATTTTAAAGATACTGTAGAGTGTCTCCAATATCACATATGTTACAGCCATTAAGATACAGGCCACCGGCAATAACTACAATGCAAGAAAAATTGTATAAAATGTGTGTACAGTTACAATAAATGTACTGTATGTACCTGTACTAAGTACGTAGAAAATTAGTTATGCGTACTCACCAACAATAACACGACGACTTGTCCGATAACAATGAGTTTAATTTTAATGCACAACAAAGGAGAGTGTTACAGCTCTTCTAAAGGAGCCTCTTCAGGCGATTGTGTAGCACCGCCGTTGTTCTTCTTCCGGCAGTCTTCAATCCAAATCCCTAAAGCAGATTCCATCCGGACTACCACCTTATTACACCCACTTACAACTCGTTTTGCGCCCTGGTTAAAGGACACTGCGGCTGTAGATCTTATATCCTTTTCCTCCTTTTTAAATAAAAAGAATCGTGGACTCATTGATGCTGTAATGGCGTCCTGCAGCGGTGTAGCTGTTTCCTTACTTCAACATATTCAAAACTTTTACCTTTTCGGCAGTCGTTAGCATCTTCCGTTGGCGCCTGGGCACGGCTCCTGAAGCAGTAGCAGGAGCATATCGTTTTGGAGCCATAACGAAGGGCTTGACTATGCACAAAGATAAACACAACAGTTAACTCTTTACACAGCGAAACACGTTAATGCTGAATAAGTTAGACGAGACTTCCTGGTTAACGCAGCAGAATCGAATTTGGTGCTCCGTCACTAAGCCAATCAGCACACAGGAACTTAACTGCGTGCTTTGATCGGGCAGCTTCTCAGCCATCCACCAATAGCGTCCCTTGTATGAAATGAACTGGGCAAACCAACTGAGGAAGCATGTACCAGTAGTAAATTGTCTGCAGAAACCCGCAAAGCAGCGAAAAATCCACGTTATATATTTAGATATGCTTACATATAAAATCCGCGATAGAGTGAAGCCGCGAAAGTCGAAGCGCAATATTGCGAGGAATTACTGTACACTGTATGTATATATATATGCATTTAAGGATTCTCTAGTCCATATTAAGATGGCTAAGAGCAAGGGCATGCAATTCTAAGCAGTATCATAAGATGATGAAAAATGTTCTTTGATCTTGATTTGCAGTTTGAATTCATGCAACCTTTTGCAACTTATCTTGTACAAAAGACAAATACATGTGTTTCTTCATATCTCTATTATTTAGGTTTGGCTAGAGATTGAAAGACTCCCTCAGAAGTGTTTGTATACTGCTTTCTGTTTTGAAAGGGAGATTTGACTTTTTATTATGTTTTTTTTTTTCTTATGGATTCGCACAGAAAATCCCTGTCCCTGAACTCTGCAGCATTGTCCTGTCTCTATCCATTTAACACAGCTCATAGTTCATCACATTTCCAGCATAAGATTGACTGATTGGCACAGCACTTAGTGCAATAGGCCAGTTTGGAATCTTCATTCTAGTCTGAACCAGTTGTATCCAACATCTTATTTATTTCTGTTTCCACTGCCTATGCTTGTATGCAGCCTGTCATCACAATAAGCTGCCTGGCATGCACCGCCTTGCTTGTTTTGTTACGTCTCTCCTCCCCCGTTTGCTCCAATTCCATTTATAATCAGTTCCACTCAACATGACCCCACTGCTTTGCATCTTTTATAGCTATAATATTTCTTATTCTCTTTCATCTATCCCACTTATCTTTGCACATTTCACACTGTCCCAGATAACTTATTTCTATTTTTTCCCCGTACATTTCTTTTCTCTAAAGCTATATACGGCCCCATTGTCACTAACATTCTCTGCCTCCAGCGCTTATATCTTTTCTTTTCTGTCTTGTGTGTTGAGGCTGCACTTTCTTTATCTTTCACACTGCCTAACTGTATTACTTCTATTTCAATATCAGAAGTGGTTTAAGGCCAGAGGATGTGGTCTTGCTCTGTGTTCTTGCTTAGTTCTCCCAGTGTCCAGTATAGAATTCCACACAATGCAGCAACAAGCAGAACTGGATCACATGGGACTTAAGGAAGGTAGTTACAAAAACAAAACCTGTATCGACAAATCTAAAATGTTTTCTTATTGACTGCCCTATTCCTGCCAGCTTGCACAATAATTGGACCTATCTACGAGGTAACTATCTATCTATCTAACTACTGTATATGCCCATTTACTGAACCCATTTTGTTTAATTCAGGGTTGTGGAGGACAATTGCCAATCCCTGCAATGAAACTAACACTACATGGGAAACTCGTCCATCAGAGAGGCCACTCATGCGCACAACTATGTTAGCATTCACATGAGATCAAAGTAGAATCACCAATTATTATAAAATCCATATCTTTGGGATTTGGAAAGAAAACAGGAGTGCCCAAAAGAAACAGAGATCTGTTCTGGATTTGAACACAAAAATGACAGAGATAAGCATCGAGCAACTGTGCCACTAGAATTGCCTACATTTTTGTGAAGATTTATTCATGTCCCATCTCTGCCTGTTTTAAATTAAGTACTGTCATTATACTGTTGTCATAATTTAAAGCATATCTATCTTAAGTTCTATTGATTTCATTACTGTATAAGAAGTTAAACCAGAGGAGATCATTCAGTCCACTAACCTCATTTGGTTAGCTTAAAGCAAAGCTGTCCCAATATCACATTCAAATACTTTTGAAAAGCTGCCTCAGGTTAGATCAGGTTGGGTAGAATGCATTGTTACAGTGCATTGATGCACCCCCCTCACGACTAAACAGCTCGGGATTCCATTTGGCAACCCCCCAGGAAGTCTCAACCTCTGAAAGTGACCATCTATCTGCCTCAGTCAAGTGTTATATGGGTGTTCCCTTGGCCTGTTCCAGCTGCAACTACAACCAACAATGAGGATCCTGCAAACCGGATCACCTTTGGGGAATTGCACCATGTGACCATAGTGCTGCAACTGATGCTCCCTCACATTTCAGGTAATGTGCCTCATTCAGAACTCCATCAGAAACCACTCTTTCAACACATAGTCAAACCAGTAGTACCCAAGGATTTTTGGAAGAGAAACAGTACCAAATCAGTCCAGTCTTCATCTCCAGTCACTGGATAGCATCCATGTCTTGCAATAATATATGTAGCAAAACAGAAAGCACCAGGACCTTCGTCCTTTTGCAAAGATATGAGGAGCACCACACACCCTTTTCCAGTGACCTCATAGCCCCCACACTCTCTCAATCTGTCTATTCACTTCATAGGAAAAGACACCAGTAACATGATTGTTACTGGCGAGGTAAGTAAACCTCTCAATGAGGTTGACATTCTGTCCCTGGACAGACACACTGCTGATCGCTGGGCCCAAGAGGTCATTAAAGGCCTGGTTTCTATCCAGGACACTGGCAAGCCCAGACACACAGACTCCTTGCTCAGTCTCTTGAGAACCCTGATCAGAGCATCCATGCAAGCATTGAAGAGAATAGGAGCAAGAACTCACCCCACCGAACCCCAGAATCAACTGGGAGAAATGCTGAGGTTCTACCTCTACTTTACATAGTTGCTTGCTTTAACTTAATCACTTGAGGACTGTCACGGCTCTTTGCATGAAGAATTGTTTTTTTGGCTTCTGTCCTAAATGCACACCGCCTTAATTTTCAGCAGTATCCTCGAGTATATGATTAACACATGACTGTTTTTCTCTGCCTAGCTATTACAGCTGCTATGTCTTATTTACCATACTCCAGATGCAATCTTACTAATATATTAAACAATCAGTGTTTAACATCCCAAGATTTATATGTGAATTTTCTTATCTTGAATAGATCAGCTTTTTAACAACAGTATTTCTAAATATTCTTCCACCTACCCATACATTTAATTTCTGAACCTGACATTATTATGGAGACATTGAACTGGAGCATATTCAGGAAGCAATACTGTAGCTTCAAGACAGAAACCACCCGGAAAATGAGGGCCCAACTGTTAGAGCCCAGGCTCTTAGGATTGCTGCTGCAAACACACCTTCCACATTGGCACTTAAAAAAGAGCTACACATCTTCACACATTCCTTTAACAACAATATAAATTGCAAAACCATGACACTTTATAGCTGTGTGTCCATTTAATCATTGCCATCTACTTTACTTTTAAACACAGATTTCTTCTGGTCATAATTTAAAAAATCTAAAACATTTCTTGACAGCAACAGATCTGCATAAGAAAGACTTGGTTATTGGACTCATCAACCAGCTGGAGGTAGTGGTGTAGTAGGAAATGAAGACAAAACTCAAAGTCATTATGAACAATGCTACATATCCTTTCTCTGACACTCTAACACTGAGGACTTTCATTCAACAAATTATTCAACAGAAGAGTGTCAAGAAATGTTACTGGTTCTCCGTCATACCTATGGTAATACATCTATATAACACCTCACTGTGACTTTGACAGAAGTTTTCTTTCTATGAATCATTCCAGTGTGAATGTGTGTATTTTAGGGGGATTGCTGTTACTTGCCAAAATGTGTATTTACTTCTTTAGATTCTGTAAAAAGCTAAATTGCCCTCTTGATGCAAATAAAATGTTATCTATCTATCTATCTATCTATCTATCTATCTATCTATCTATCTAT
>JANRMT010062831.1:19550271-19561046 GCA_026402145.1 Polypterus bichir lapradei | reverse complement strand
TATCTATCTATCTATCTATCTATCTATCTATCTATCTATCTATCTATCTATCTATCTATCTATCTATCTATTTAGCTGGCAAGCTAGCTAGCTAACAAGCTTTCATGTGTTGTGTTTTACCATTTCCATAGTTTATTCTTTGTCTGTTTCTATTAGTTTTTCTTGTATTTATTTACCTTTAAAAGCCCAAGAGAAACCATTTGAAGCATGTCAAATGTGGGTTTGGCAGCCAAAAGAGAAAATGAGTTGACTGACATATCACACAAACAAGGAAGTTCTATAATTTTCCAATTAAGATAGAGAATCTTCATCAAAGCAGGAATAAGGAATGAACTAAAATATGGAGATTCTCCTTTTACAAATATAGATGCCAGAATAGAGAAGAAAGTGACTGTGAATGCAATCATACAAATAAGTATGATGAAATTAAACCGAATGATACAGATGGGAGCATATTAATTGTTGAAGAAAAATGGATGAGAAGTTATATTGTTTGGATGTTAGAACCTACTGAACCATAGAAAGCCTAAAGAAGATTTCTCATACTACTGCAAAGTGTTTATTTCATAGTGACTGTGTGGGCTGCAGAACTGATCAACAATCAAACTCCTTAACTAGTTTTAACACCCCACAACAAGTGTTTTTTTGGGTCTGATTAAGTAATCAAAGCAATTACAGAGTCTTTCCCGGTTGCCAGAGTGGCGCTTTGAAGCAAATAATAAAAGCTTGTCTCTGTGTTCAGCACCAGTCAATCTTTTTTTGTCAAGGATTTAGTTGACAGGAATTAGAGACCCCCTGTTTAACCATACCTTATGAGGCATTACCCAGCAGAGGTCTTCTTAAGTTCGCAGCCAGAATTAAACATCCAATCTGGTCCCTTTGTGCTCCTTTTATTCTAGTTTAGGTTCACCTCACTGGAAGAGGCAGTCTGTTCTGTCTGGCCACTACTGGTCCTCCTTTGGAAAGAAAGAAGGAGAATCTAGAATTCCTTTCCTTTTCTCCTGTGGTTTTCCATATGATTCTGCCTCATGCCTGAGAAGGAGGCAGGGTGAACTGTGACACTATCTTCTGAATAACTTCTCATTGTGATTAAGTGTCCAATAAATTCCAAGGTTTATGCATTTGCCCATATTTTAAAATTCACTGTTTTCATAGTTGGCTGCCTGCTGTTTTTAAAATGATTATCATAGCTGGTGAAGACATGGTACTTTTTCATTCATGTAGATGTACTTACTGCATGTGTTCCAGTACAAAAAAGAACACCTTCTTTGTCATTTATGAAAAGGTGAATAAAATAGTTTTAGGATTGCAGACAGAAAGATGTGTCTTTAGGAAATAACCAGGATTGGCAAGAACATATTATGGAACAGTTATCTATTGAAAAGTTACAATGACATATTCCCAAACTTTTTTAATCCAATTGAAGGATGCCAGTAGTTACCTCAAACATGAGGCAAGATCCCATCTTGTATGGTACACACTGAGTTAAGCATTTTCAGCATGGGAGAGGCACGATACAGATAAAACATATTATAAGCATAAATCCTGTGAAATGATCAGACTTGACACACTTAAAAAATGGTTTGGGCCAACCACCCGTATATTTTCCCTGGCTGCAATGGATTTTTGAGAATCAAGACAGATGTGTACTTGATGGAGTCCAAAACAAGACTAAGGGTTCCTGGAAAAAAGGTGGCTTTACGTGCCAAAAGAGAAAGTGACGTAGTAGGCGCCTGAACCAGAAGTGACGTGTATCCAGATGCCGGAACTGGAAGTGATGCTCTTCTGGGTTCCAGAACCGGAAGTGATGTCTTCAGGGTTGAATCAGACAGGTTTTCCCATTTTTGATCTGCAGAGACAACACAAGAAAGTTTAGCGCACCCCCCTGCCCCCTGACCTGGTGTGGAATTACCTTCACTTGGTCCTTACAACTCTCTCCTATTCGCATGTATTTGACAACCCATAGTTATTAATTCCATTTGTTGCCCAATTAGTCAATTTCAGTAAAACTCATTCATACTGTACCAGTAGCATTTGAAGTTGCCCAGTGAGAAGTGAGATGAAATTTGGAGTACCTGGAGAAAAACTGAGAGACAAAAAGCATATCAAACTCCACACAGGCAATGTTTAGGTTCACTGCCAGCACCAGGTACACAATCCTCTAGTATTATATATAATGTTTAATAATAAATTGTCTTCCAATTATATACTTCTAAATTCTACTAGAAAGAACCATGGTGGCTACAACTGCTCGAGGAGATGGAGGGGATTTTTCATGATAGCATCCGATTTTGCAATCATCCTCTTTTCCACAACAGCTCACAGTGTGTTCAGAGTTAGCCCTGTGATGGATCAGGTGTTCCTGATAAGCTTGTTCAGGCATTGTACTTCTTTTGAGCTCAGGTTGCTTCCCCAGGAGACTCTAGTAAAGGACAACACACTGGTTACTAAAGGCTGGTAGAACATTTCCAGCCACTTGCTGCACACATCAAAAGACCCGAGTCTCCTTACCAAGTATGGCCTGCTCTGGCCCTCCTTGCACAGCACCACTATGTTGTCAGAACAGTTCAGTTTGTTGATTATGTGAATCTCCAGGTACCTGATAGCTCTGCACCAATACCACATTGGTGACTGGTCTCAGAGGCTTCTTGGCATGCCAGAAGTCCATCAACAGTTCTTTTGTCTTGCTGAGGTTGAGTTGCAAGTTGTTATCCCTGAACCATAAGATGAAGTCCTCCACAACCTTCCTGTACTCTGACTTGTCTACATTATTAAAGGGAGAATGATCCAAAGAGAAGACAGAGAATTTGTAGCTAAAAAGAGCAAAACCAAAGCTCACTTTAGTCGCTTTAACAGACAAAAAGTTAAATTCAAGAAGTTGGGACGCTGAAACGCAATTCAAATTGGTCATTAAAACCAATGTATTATAAACCTTAGCTTGTTTTCCATCCCAGTTCATTTTTTGTTGCTGATATTTTCTATTATTATTTTTGTGACATCATCGCATAGCAATTTTGTGGTTTGTTTTTGTTGTGTCAGCCAGCATAATAGTAGTTTAAGACTATCCCATAACCACATTGTTGTTAATGATGACATCTAGCTGCTGCCTTTTGACCATAGGATTTTTAACATGAGACATAATCGCAGCACCATTATTTAAGATGGAAGCGAACTACCAATAGTGTCCAAGTTTTTGGATATAAAACTTATGATACTGTTAACTCACCACTGAGAAAACGTTGAGTAATTAATGTCCGGAGAGAGCAGCACTGTCAGCAATTGGCACACAGCTCCAAGCACCCTGTCACTAAACCACAGTCATAACAGCTACAAAGAAAAAGCAGTGAATAGTACTCACCTACACCAAAACCTTGGAGGTCTTCTCTCTTGCCCCATTGTTTGCCATTTGTGCATGAGGAAGGTATGCTGACATTTTCAAAGCAGCACCAGGGCTAAACACAGGTATGGACTGAGTGGAGACAGCAATGATAGTGGAGGGATTGTGTATCTCTGTTTGGGGTAGTTATCGTAGGGTTAATTTAATGTCTTCATTGATTTCTATTATATAATTTTTCTTGTAATGTCAGATAAAGTCAGCTTTTGATTGTTTTATTTGTGTTTGTAGATCTGAGGATAGTGGTTTTATGATAAGTCATTCGTTTTCCCCTTGTCTGAAGTTATAGTTGCATCTAATTAGTGCCTGTTCCATCCTGAGATGGCTACTTCTTTTATAAGGCTGAAGTTTCTAACCAGGAGAGGGGGGGTCACAAGCCATGGGTTGACTCAAGGATATCAGAAGAGAGCGTGCACACACACATGCTTCAGTAGGGGGACTCTTTTATTTAAGGAGCCTGGAGATTCTTTAGGGCCTCAAAGCCCTTTTTTGTTATTTCTTTTTTTTTTTTTGGCTGGAAGGCTGCTTTAATTAGCCCAGAATTTAAGTAGTCGGTAAGAGCCCTGAATTTTGATCTTGTTGCCTTTTTATACACTGAGATTATTTTGATTATGTTATGCAGGATCTACGCTGGTATCTAAAAGCGTATCCTATTACTGCCAGAAGGGATCCTACTCTGCTAGGCCCTTAAACTGAAAAATGCTCTGGGGCACTGTACAATGGTTAACTTTGTACTCTGACCCCCAATAGTCATATAAAAAGACAATTTCCCCTTGGGGATTAGCAAAGTGTATGAAAATCAATAAAAAAGAAAAATTTTGCCTACTTTTTCCATCACTTTTTACTGTACATATTTGAATCATTGCCTTTTGCACCTTGTTTTTAAATGACTGTTTTGAATAAACTTTCAGTTTTTATTGATATAATATCTGCCATCATCCTTGTCTTGGACTTTCTGCTTGCATTAACGATCCACAATGGTCCTGGTCGGTCTCGATCTATTAGCTGGTTGTCTGCCTCGGCAGGTGGCTGGCAACTGATCTTTGCAGAGCCATTAACTAGTTTCAAATGATTCTAGGGAGACACACTTTTTTGTGTACATTTGAATATGACTTTAGGTTACTGTTTTTGTTTTGACATTGCAATATTATCTTGTTTAACAGACGTGCTTGGCATGAATATTTTTTTCTTTCATCTCTTGCTCTTGCTCTGCCTTGTGGCCTGCCTTTTTTCCAGTTCTGAAATGCACAATGCCTGACATTTCATAATGACTCTCCACTTCTGCTGGTCACGCTCACATCTTTTTATTGTCCATGTTTGACTAGTAAAACTTATTGATCATCGTGCCAGAGGGTGGCAAATTGTTGCATTTTGGTCAGAAATTTGAACTTCAATTTGAAATTAGTTTGCAAGAGCCTTCCCTTTATTTTTATTTTACAAGCTTTAGATTCTTCTTCTAATGAACACATTATCCATTAATAAGATGGCCACCATAACTTATATATATATATAAATATTAAGTTGTGCATACACAAATACCTGCAACTAAATACCTAAATAAATAACTAAATGTATTAGAAAATGACACCTGACAAGAAAATGTAAACAAGACTGTTATAAAAATACATTTTTAGATAACAGATTCATTAAAAGAAAAGCAAAAAACTCAAACAAAAGTAATATTAGTAACCTCAAGATCTTGAAAATATATAACCTATTAATGTACATACAATGCATTTGTTAGTTATGAAGAAAGTATGAATAATGTCAAATAAATACCTAATAATAAAATGTTAATGTATGTAAGTATGTCTAGTTCTTCTGGATAATCTGATTGGTCAGTTTGACTTTGGTGACATGTTTAAAGAGGATGTGCAAGCATGAGACACATGAGGAAGAGTAGCAGGCATGCTGAGAGATCACCTTCATAGATGCGAAGTATAAAAGCAGACAGGCAATATGCAGGGCAACTCTAAATGACACATCATGAGAAGCTGGCTTTATGGAAACGCAATTGAGAGATGAAATGTTGGTCAAGATAGGATCAGACACACAAGGATACCAAGAAAAGAGGCTGCAGGATCTGTACTGTCCCTGAGCAAGGCGAATGTAATTCTATTGCAAAATGCTGACATGATGAGTGACAGTTTACTTTAAATTGAGTAAAAACTTTAAAAGGGCACTGTTGTATAAGTATTTCCTAAAATAAGTTCGTAAAATGTAAGTTTTTCCTAATAATTGTTATGTCTTCTTGAACATGTGATCCCAGTGCTCATCTGTACTAGGCTCAAAAGAAAAACAAAACAAACAAAGAAAAACCTGAAATTTATGAAGACTGTTTTATGACTGATGTAAAAGAGCAAATAATTCATACTAATGTCCATCGGTTTGTTCTCAATAGATACACTTTGCAAACTAATTAACCTCAGTTTATACTGAAGTATATTATGTGAAACACTGCAACTCTGTGGAGATTTATATAACGTTTTCATCCATCCATACATACATTTATGCATTATCTGACTTGTTTATGCAGTTGAAGGGTGAAGAGAGAAAATAATGAACCACTGGGATTTTGTGGGGCATGCCAGGATATGATTTCAAAAAGCATTTCCACTACCATTCCAGTCTAATCAATGCTTCTGCAACAGACTGATATTGATCCATTAGTATGCAGTATTTGGATTCAGATTATGAACATTTATAGTGTTGTTTGTATCCAGATCGAATGTTATGAATAGTTTAAGGTCCAGTTATGGTTTGGTTGTGTAAATGATCTTAATATTTGCAATATGCAAAGAATCTATACTAAAGGCCAGCAAGTTTTTAAATATTGTACTTGACTAAGAAGATATTTATCTGTAGATTAGTGACCATCACAATTAAGAATAAACAAATATTTAAAAAAAAAATACACCAACGGTTGCTAATTCATCATGGATTGTATAACATTTGTCAAAGACATTGAAAAATTCCCTTTGTAAGTTATACATGTAGGCTTTAGTATAATATGTGTACATACGTATGTGTGGCCTTAAGTGTCTACTATTGCATTCTATATTCCTGCTCTGGAAGTTCTTCTTTTTCATTCTAATTGTATCACATAAAAAGTAATACTTTTAGGTTCCCCTGCTGTTAAACTATTTTTCCCTCTGGGTGGAAAAATTTTGACCAACAGTTGGGTACCACCAACACTGCTGTTCTTTTAGCTCATCCACTTTGAACTCCCTCTTGGAGGACAGAGATGAATATCCAGACCTTTTAAACTTGCAGTTTAATTACAGGATAAGAAGACTAAGTCTGTTTAGAACAAGACACAAGCCCTAACCCTAACCTGGGGAGGATACCAGAGCATTAGGAGGCCCACTCAGTTATACACCCACATTCACTGATATAGGGTAAATTTAAAGATTCTACAGTAGTTAATCAAACCTGCACATCCTTGGAAAATGAAGTACCCAAACAAAAAGCACTGCTACAAAAGAAGAAAAAAAAAACATTCTCTGTGTGTGTGTGTGTGTGTGTGTCAAGAGCTGCAAAGGCATGCTGTCTCTGCTATTTTCCTGAACAGACCAGATGGGAAGTGAATTGACCAGAAAGAATTGTGCCACCTGAAGCTACACATCTAGGCCTATGGTTTGGTTTGTAGTTAATACTTATTGAGCTCTGCTTGTTTATAATTTGGGCAATTTATCAATAATGCATAAATAAACATGCAACTTAAATCTTGCCTGTTTTTTACCATAATTGCCTGAGGTTATTGATGTAAGAAGGAAAGGAGGAGGAAGTGCAGAACTACAGTACCTCACAGTTTGGTAAAAGTGTGGGATTTCAGACATTTTGCTAAGTCTACATAATTAAGAGTATAAAAGGGAAAACAGAGTCACCTAGGACTCTTACACCACTAAACAACTACGAATGCATATTGTGATGCATTAGTCACTGTCTTGCACCCAAGGGAACACTCTGAGTCCAAAGGCGTCAAGAAAACTAACTATATTCCAGTCAAAACAGGAACTGTCAGGGTATTTAGTCAAAAGGGAGCTACCACTTCAATACACACAGATACAGCACATGAGCAGGGACAGGGCCAGGCCAGTGGCTGGGTTATAATGTTCTCCGCATCAACCACTGGGCAACAGACATAATAAGCAGGGAAGCTGTGAACTTGCAGTTGCCTCAGTGGTGCTTTGAATATAGTGCCATCACACATAGCATTAGTTCTGGAACCAAAAGTCTTGATCTGGGCTGGTCTCTCTCCCACTCAGGAGTTCCCATGTGTGAAAGAACTCAGGCAGATACTCAAAAGCCTCTGACTGAAATCTGTGCAATTGGGGCTTTCCCCAGTGGATGAGAGGGTTGCCTCAGTTTGTCTATGAGTCGTAGAGAGGAACATTTTGACTACTGTTCATTCATATGCACCAAACAGCTGTTTGGAGTATTCAGCTCTTCCTAGATAGGGTGGTTGAGATGCTTGAAAGGGTGCTGCCCAACAATTCAATAGTCTTACTAAGTGACCTCAATGCTCAAATTGAGAATGACAGAGATAATTGGAGGGGTGCATTTGGGAAGATTGAGCTGTCAGATCTAAACCAGAATGATGAGTTGTTATTGCATTTCTGTGCCAGTCATGGATTTTCTATAACAATCACATGATCAAACACAAAGAGGCTTTTGAGTGTACCTGAAACTAAAGCACCTTTGATCGTAGGTCAATGATAGACTTTGTTCTTTTGTCATTTAACCTGAGGCTATTTGATTTGGACACTTAGGTGAAAAGAGGGACAGAGCTGTTAACTGATCACCATGGGGTAGCAAGTTGGAGTCAAGCAAGGGGAGAAGGTCAGATAGACTGGGGAAGCCTAGATGAACAGTTAAGGTTTCCTGGGAATGTCCAGCTGAGAACACCATTCATGAAAGAACTTGGAGAGTAAGGTCAAGGGCATTGAGTCAAAGTGGGTTCTGCTCAAGATCTGAGTTGTGGACATAGCTGATAAAAACTGTGGTCTTGGTACAACTCTAGGATCCAATGTTGGACACCAGAGTTGAGGGAAGCTGTCAAAATGAAGAAGGTGGCCTTCAGGAAAATGCCGCTTGTGGGATCTCCTGAAATAGTTGAAAGGTATCATCAGGCTAAAAGAACTTCTGCAAAAGAGGTTGTGGAAGTAAAAGCTTGAGAAGGGGAGGAGCTTAGAGAGGCCATGGAGAAAGACTATCAGATGGTGTTCAGGTTGCCCAGATTGTGTTAAGCTGGGATAGAGAGGTGCTGACTTCTTGTTGAAAAATTATTGAGAAACACTTTGAGGAACTCCTCAATCAAGTGAACATGCTCTTTTACTAAGAGGAAGCGTCAAACATGTCCGATGTGGATGATCCCACAACTGTTGCCAAAATCACTATGGTGGTCTGGAGACTCTGTATTAATAAGGCTGCTGGGCTGGATAAAATCTGACCAAAGATGTTGAAAGTGCTGGACATTGTTGAGATAGCATGGTTAACAGATTTATTCAATGTTAGATGGAAGGTGTGTAAAGCACCCATGGAATGGCAGACTGGTGTGGTGGTCTCCATATTTAAGAAAAGTGACCAGAGTGTGTGCATTTCAACTAGTGATCAATTTCTGTCTCCCAGGTAAGTTATAAGTAAGGGTGATGGAAAGAAGAATCTGTCTAATGGTTGAGCCAAAGATACAGGTGGGACAATGTGGATTGCATCCTGACTGTGAAACAGTAGACCAACTCTTCTCCCTAGCAGAGTGGGTAGGGGGTGCATGGGAATACCGAAGTCTACATGTGTTTTGCAGATTTGGAGAAAGCATGCAACAGTGTCCCTCATCATGTGTTGTAGGAGGTGCAGCTGAAATATGGGGTAACAGGGTCACTCTTACAAGCTGTTCATTCCCTAGAATTTTCTTGATGATGATCTTACAGTCTGTACAGCTTGGTTCTTAGGAGTGAAATGTAAAATTAACATAAACACAGTTCTTAGACATATTTGTTTTTTTCCATAGTAGAAAAGTATGGCTTTGGTGATAGTCTTGTACTGAAGAAATACAATGAAGCAGATTGTCAGCTTGAATAAATTGCAAATGTAGAATGCTATGTGATACAAATAGTTGTCAAATCATCATTGTGATTATAGACACTGAAGCTTCATTTTCAGAAAGCTGTAGTTATTTCAGGTTAGGAATTCACAAATCAGTCATTCCATAAATACAGTAAATAAAACACAAAATTGTCTTTTTATTATTGTGTTTTTGCCATAATATACCTAATTTTAATCATTATTTGTTTATTTACTTACTCAGTTGTTCATTTATTGGCACTCAGCTAAGCAAGTTCATGGTTATATGAACAAAGTAATTGAAAAATATGCTAGCAACAATTGAGAAATGCAAAGCTTGATTGGCTCATTAAAACTGAGAGTAAGAAAAGAGTGTGGTTACAAAAAGAAAAAATATAAAAATTGATTTGTTCAGTTCAATTGTCGAAAGAAATATAAAATGAAAAAAGAACACTGAAACTGATTCCTTTGTTATTATTGTTAAGAAAACCTGCTCTGCTATCATAGATGCCAGTGGCATGGCACCTGCAGCTTTATTTTGCAGTAAACCTGACTCTCACATCACTAACCACGTGGCTCTATCGATTAACTTTTATCTGCTTCTCTTCTGCAGGCTCAGCCTTGCTTGGCACTTTTTCAGAATTAGCCCACTGCTCTCAAAACAT
Organism: Polypterus bichir lapradei; assembly: GCA_026402145.1. Classification (NCBI taxonomy): domain Eukaryota; kingdom Metazoa; phylum Chordata; class Cladistia; order Polypteriformes; family Polypteridae; genus Polypterus; species Polypterus bichir. The sequence continues at coordinate 19,550,924 of JANRMT010062831.1, read as the reverse complement.
TTTGTTCCCCGTCTTTGCCTTCTTCTCATTCTCAACCACATAATATGGCACTGAATTTTAAATATCTCTTAATATGTAACATTAAGAAAGTTTGTTACTAGCCAATTAATTACAAGGATCTTTATGCTAGGTTTGCTGAGGTGGTGTTGGTGGGGGGGGATTGAGATTTGAAAATAGAGCAGCAGCAATAAACTAGTGAATATTTAAAACATTAATAATGCAGCACAGCACATGGGTCGCCAGGCAAACAGTATATCTGTGAGATAAGCAGCAGCTCTAACTGGCAAGATAACAATGCATTAATATTGTCTATAATGAGCTTAATCTCTGTATTCCAAGAGAAAGGTCTTTTAATGTGTAAGGCTATTATTTATTTAGCATTTGGCTCTATCCCACATTTTTCCAAATGTTAAATTGCACTAAATGACTTCTTCAATATATAGTGTGGATAGACTGGATTGACAGGGGTTCAAGATTTGGGGAACCACCCCATTATCCAGATTTAAATGGCACATAATAAAATGGTACAAAGAAAATTATCAGCCTCTGTCAATAACAACAAAACAGCTCAGTTTTGATGAGAGAGGAACCTGTCTTCTAACTTTCTCTCTATCTCAGTTGAGGGTCAAATAAGGATACTAATATATATAAAT
>JANRMT010062831.1:19465811-19548214 GCA_026402145.1 Polypterus bichir lapradei | reverse complement strand
CAAGCCCCAGATTAAACAGGAGTTCCTTAAAATAAAACAGGGGTCTCCTGACAAAGTGGAAAAGTGCCATAAAAGCACAAGGGCGGCCAATGAATCCTCCTCAGTGGAGAAAAGGGTGGAGCCAGAAGTACCGAGGTGCTTCAGATCTCGCAGAGAGAGACTACCGAGGGGACCGCGGCTGTGTTATGAATGCTGCAGGCCGGGCCACGAATGGAGAGGTTGTTCTAGAAGGGCAGGGGATCAAAGTATTCATTCTTATACTGTTCCTCCTAGGTTTTCACGGGAGTGTCAGCTGCATCGTCGAGGCCCGGCCTTTGGATCACCTTGGGGGAAGATGTCCCTTGTAGGACAGGATGCTCAAAACCAGGATTTTTCGCTGGGGGAGGAGTACTGTGGTCTATGGCCGGCTTGTCATCCCGGCCAATACTCCCAGGCCGCCAGATGGAGCCCTCCCTGCAGCATGGAGGTGCCCCGAACACCAGCAGGGAATCCTGGACAATGGAGTTTTCATCCACAGCCCTGCTGGATACCCCAGGGGCTGCTAGATGGAGCTGCAGGGAGGAGCAAAGAATATTATTTGCCCTACGCCCCGGAAGTATGTCCGAGTCACATGGAGAAGGGGAATGACATGCTTCCGGGGTGAAGAAAAAGAAGAGTTTTGATCTGATCCGGAAGTGCTAAGAAGTCACATGGACTGAGGCAAAGAAGCACTTCCGGGTCACGGACTATAAAATGACTGTGGCTGCTCCCAGACGACAAGCTGAGCTGGGTGGAAGGGTGGCAACGCATCTGGGAGTGGAGGATTGTTTATTGTTATTGTTATAGTGTGTATTAATGAGTATTGTGGAGAGGAGGGTGCTTGGTGCACTGTTGTTAATAAATATAGTCTACTTTTGGACTTTTATCTGGTGTCTGGAGTCTTGGACAGGGGTTGAAGGGAGCGATACCGCCCCCTATCTGCCACTATATATATATATATATATATATATATATATATAATATTTGGATATTTTGATGATTGCTTGAATATTGTATAAAGAAAAAAGTCACTTTCTATTTACACATAGAGAGAATGAGATACTATATATCTCAACCAATGTATATATATAAATGGATGTATACAAACAAATATATCTGAACCAGTGTTGTTGTTGTTATATTTATGAACCATACTTTTATATATACACACGTGTAAAAGCATGCATGATAGTTAAACTAAGACTTGCATTCTGCATGCAGTTTCTTTTTTTTTTTTGTTTTTCTTTTTCTTGAGGAATGGATAACCCAGTTATCATGATAGTACAGTACCTATAACAACAGAGACATTTATAGTATACTAAGGATATACTTATGAACTGTAGTGATAATTTTTAAAGTCTCAGCTTAATAATTGTGTAGGAACAATTCACACATGTGAGCTAATATAGATCAATGCAGGACCAGAGGCAGTTCTCATGTCTCATTATTAATGTAATCAATTGAAACTAATGACTACAGTAAGTAGCAATGGAAAATTAAAAAATATATATTTTTGCCATTCCTAAAATGTATATTAGTTGTCTTAAAAGAACATAAGCTGCATAGGGTTGGGGAATAAATAATTAATGTTTGTATTATTAACATGGTGTTAATAATCATTCTTTTATATACAGCCATCCCTTGCTGCTCCTGGGGGTTAGATTTCCACTCATGTCCAAAATCCACTCTGTAAAATCAAATCAATATATCATATGTAATTAACACTGTATAATAATGGTTATCATTGTTCTTAAACCTTATGGGTAAACTTTGTGAATGTCTTACTTAAAAAAAGTAAATCAGAATAATCAATGTATGTCTTAGGCATAAGAAATCTTCACTTTAATAAAAAGTCATAAGCAGTGCCAGAATTTCATTGGGGGTTGGATGGATTTCCCTCAATGTTACAACAAACATTTGTGGGCTGTGGGGGTTGTTGGTTTTGGGGTCTGTATGATTTGTCTTAAAATGTGCACATACTAAACTCATTTAATTCCATGTTCTGACCAATAGCTGAAAAAATATACAATACAAAAGTGAAAACGAACATGCAACATTATGCCACTCTCACGTGCCATGAATATGAGTAAAACTGCCTTATCTCAGAAATTCTGTCTTCCTTACCTGAAAAATCTCAGAACATAGTTTACAACACTATCTCCCCATGGGAGACATAGCAAGTTATGCAGTAATGTAAAAGATGTGTTAAAATAGATAATGAAAGGATTTATACTAAACTATTAAATAGGTAAGGTGCTACATAAAAATACTATAATGTAAAAGATACACAGGTACTTTATACAGACAAGTAAAGGTATGTTAAAGTACTCTAACAGATAGAAGGAAATACTCTATATAATAAACAGTGCAAGGATTTGTATAGAACCAGCCATTAATTAATTAATATCAAGATAATTCAGATATTTCTGTTTTCACAAGCTCTTGAAAGTTGCTTTTGTAACAATACAGTTCAAATCAGGCTTTGTACACAATCACTTTGTCAGATTGGTGACATTTGCTGTTGTGAGGTTTATATTTGCATTAGTATACTGAGGAGACATTAGCCAGTAAATAACAATTACTGAACAGTAACATTTAATAGACCAATCAAATGAAAAATTTAAATGTCACAAACTACTGATACTTTAATTGGCTACATCCCTCCCTTCCTTTTTATAATTATCCCTTAAGGCTATCTTTGTTAAATCAAAATCATCAATTTAAGATTAATCCATTATTTCAGAACTCCTGCAAAGCAGCCTTTGTTCTGTGCAAAGGTACACATATTTATAACATGCACAGGAAATAGCAAATGCTAAAAATGACAGCATAACTTTACTTTGTTTCAAATTATTATTTCTGGTTTTTAAAAATTATCTTCAACTGGGTCTATGCAATTCTTTTTGCCTAAAAATAGAAACAAACAAAATGTGACCCCAGCACATCCCATTATTATAAAGTAGGGTAATAAAATTTGAAAAAAATGTACAAGCAGAAAGAAGGGCATTAAATAGAAAGAGGACAATAATTACTGCAGTATTCAATTCTTATAGAACCAAAGTAAAGCAAATCAACAGAATCAGGTAAAGCACAATACATTCTAGAAGGACAATCTGAAAAAAGGGCAGAACAAGGAAATTTAAAAATTGGCAGAGGCCAATTTGATTGGATTTGTTTAATTTCACAAGCAGTTTCTTTTGGAAATGAAGACCCTTACTTGTATTGCTCCTTTCTCTCATTTTCTCTGTTCCTGGTTACCATAATTCAGGGTGTATAGAAATGCTGTAAGATTTTTGCTGCTGATCATCTATTGGACTGGAGCAGAGCCGAATCATCATCACTGGATACATTAATGTTACTCTTCAGCTGCTTGGGTAGTTGTGTTTCTCGCACTCAAGACTGCCATAGAGTTAGGTTCCCCCTCAAACATAGCCAATCTAATATTGGCTTCTTCCCTGCTAATGCTGAATGTTGATAATTTTAAGTCTTCATCTAGGAAAAGATATAGCAATTCCAATTACATTTTTGTAATGCATTGAGTTTCATCTATAGTTGACACTAAGCTAAGTGGGCTACCCAGTAATTTCTTGAAAAGGATGCTACATTTTGGACTTACACATAAAAGATTTACTTGGTAATGATATCAATATTTGTTTAATAATTGTTTGAGATGAAATCTTCATAGAAATACCAATGGGAGAAAACCACAAAACACAAAAAACTAGAACAGCTTTTTACAATTATGTAAGAACAAAACAACCACCACCCTGTTTTTTTTATTAATAATTAAAATTACCTGCTACAATTTAGTTTAAAAACTTTCTAAATAAAGCTGTTGACTTTTTAAAAATAAAAAATGATTACTTTATTGAGCTTTCTGTAGGGAAGACGAATATTTATCGTCCAAAGACAGATGAGTGACAGCACAGTGAACTATAGAATGCTGTCCATGATACGTGCCTAAAGACCTTATTTAATTTGCAGCATTATTAATTACATAAGTAATGAAGGAGTCACTAAATGCTGACTGTATTTACTGATGGGACTGAAGATACATTTTATTCATTTTACACTGAACATACCAGAGGTGAATGACTGTGAAAGAAGGTTTGTCGACTTGGCTGAAGGTTAATAAAAAACTGGGTAAAACAGATGACTGTTTGAACTATCATAGTTTTTTTAGACCGAAAACAAAACACATGTGAGCAAACAAGAAAACAACAACACAAGATGAAATGGCAACTTGCTAACAGCTGAGTAGCCCCTGTGCGCTCTACATAACACAAAGACTCATGATCAAGAGTGATTTGAAATTGTCTGTACCTGCAACGTTTGACATTTTTATTTGATGTGACGCACTTTGAGGTGTTGTTAAATGTTCTAGTAAATTGATTTGACAAACACACAGATTATCAGTGGATTATAAGCATTTACATGCTGTAAGAAAAGAAAGATAAATTTTAACTCTTCCACCCACAGACAGTCATAATAAGGTGGGAAGGAGGAGAGATTTATTTCTCTTAATCAATTATCAATCTTGCCTTCGGTAATGCTGGTAATTGATTAAGTAATTTGGGACAACTCCTACTTTATTTACTTTCCCTTTCTCTGTTGTAGGAGGTGATCTCCAGCTATTCGACTTATATCCAGGTAACCGAAACACACCAATTTTAAGAAACAATAATAATAATAAACACAAAGATTATAGAAATATGATAACTGCATATATATGTTGTGTCACAGGAGGCTGTGGTCAGACCCAGCCGGGATGCCTGGAAGGACCGGGAGGTGGTCTATACGTTCCCCGGGCCACGAGGAGGCAACTGCCCTGGATGTTGAAGGGACCACGGTGAAGGAGCAAGGAGGCTCAAGCCCACTGGGACCCTGGCCACCGCCAGGGTGCACCCTGAGCATCGTGGAGCCCAGGAGATCGACACTTCCGCCACACCTGGGAAGGTGGAGGAAAGACCTTCCGGGGACGCCTAGAGTGCTTCTGGGTGCAAGGGCAGCACTTCCGCCACACCAGGAAGTGCTGCTGGAAGAGCCTCATCAGGCACCTAAGAGCACATCCGGGTGGAAATAAAAGGGGATGCCTCACTACAATCAGGGAGCTCGAGTCGGGAGCAGGACGAAGCTCCTGTGAGGAGAGGAAAGACGGCCCATGGACACTGAGAGAGAAGTCCGTGAGGAGGATGATTGGTGCTGGGAGCACTGTGTGCTGTGTGGGACTTGTTTATTGGAAAATAAACGTTTGTTTTGATATGGTGCTGGTGTTAGTCTGATGGTGTTCGGACCCGTGCTCACAATGGTGCCCTCAGCACCTCAGACCACCGCACACACACGCCGTGTGGAAGCGGCCCGCACATGCACTGCGGATGGACTGCGACTCACTCCGCAACCGCCAGCAGTTCATTGAAGCACCGTCTCCAACCCGATGGGGGAAAGGAATGTCAGGCGAGGCAGGCGAGCTGTGGACTCCCCAGTGTTCACCATCGCCGTGGTATCGTGCAGTTCTGGTGACCGAATAGCTGCATCTCCGATAGTGGATACGACGCGAAGGGCTGATCGCATGGTGGGCATGGCGCCAACACCCGCAGGGGTGCAGACAGCGAGGGGTCTTTTCCTTTCCCAAAGGGTGACTCAAGCCGTCAGGGTGCCCAAGAGGAAAAGCAAGAACTGGAGGAGTGAAGCTGACTCTTCCCACAAAGTGAGACGTGAGCCCGGGAGTTCACGTATGGTGACGGGCTGCCTTCTGCGGTGGCAGAGGGAAGCCCCAAAGTCAGCGGAGAAGACGGGAGTACAAGCAATCCTGTTATACAACCCGAAGATGGGCCATGAAGGCCGCAGAGCGGGTGCCAAGGTTTCAGCTGCCAAGGTGCCTGCCGAAGGGGGGGGGTTGGGAGTTGGCCCTTTAACTTATTAGAAGATGCCGGGCAGGGCAACGTCTCTGTCCCTCTGTCTGCTTTGTATTTTACAGGACCGGGCCCTGGACGAGTGCGATTTAAGCCCGCTTCATGGGAAACCTACCCTTGCGGGACGGGCCGCTGTGCCCGACAGGTTTTCGTTGGAGATGGGGCAATGTCACAGGAGGCTGGGGATCAGACCCAGCCAGGATGCCTGTGAGGAGGGTGATTGGTGCTGGGAGCACTGTGTGCTGTGGGGGATTTGTTTATTGGATTTGATAAAGTACTGGTGATAGTCTGATGGTGTTCGGACCTGTACTCACAGTTGACAAAGTTCCCTTGAGAGGGCCACCTGAGAGAGTCAGAGAGTATCTTTAGGATGGTACAGTGAGTTTTAAAGGAATGTATAACTTCTGATTAGATTAAAGTCACTTCCAGTTACATATTAGTGTCTCCTCATAGGTGAGTTCTTCTGTCCATCAAAGTTGTCATTCATTTATTTACAGCTCTTTGATCGTGTCTGAATCCATTTCATGTCTACTGGCTCAAGAAGTACAAGCTGGAATTCACTCACTTAGTTTAGAATGTAAGTGGGGGAAGGCAAAGCAGCATGTCTTCTAAATTTGCTGCCTTACAGGCATGGTGTGCCACTAAAACCTAGCAGAATACAGTAATCCCTCGCTATATCGCGCTTCGACTTTCGCGGCTTCACTCTATCGCGGATTTTAAATGTAAGCATATCTAAGTATATATCACGGATTTTTCGCCCATTCACGGATTTCTGCGGACAATGGGTCTTTTAATTTATGGTACATGCTTCCTCAGTTTGTTTGCCCAGTTGATTTCATACAAGGGACGCTATTGGCGGATGGCTTAGAAGCTACCCAATCAGAGCATGTATTACATATTAACTAAAACTCCTCAATGATATGATATGCTTCCCGCGCGGTGCTTGATTGTTTGCTTTTCTCTCTCTCTCACCCTCTGACATTCTCTGCACCTGACGGAGGGGGTGTGAGCAGAGGGGCTGTTTGCACAGAGGCTGTTTGCCTAGAGGATACGGACGCTCCTCTACAAAATGACTCTTTATCGCGGTGCTTCGGCATTCTTAAAAGCACGTATTGATTTTTTTAAAGTTTGCTTTTATCTCGCTCTCTCTCTCTGACATTCTCTGCTCCTGACGGCGCTCCTTTGAAGAGAAGATATGTTTGCATTCTTTTAATTGTGAGAAAGAACTGTCATCTCTGTCTTGTCATGGAGCACAGTTTAAACTTTTGACTAAAGGGTGTTATTTCATGTCTAGAGGGCTCTAATAATGTTAACAGTGTGGGAGAGTTTATAAGGGCTTAAAATATATAAAAATAGCCATACAAACATATGGTTTCTACTTCGCGGATTTTCATCTATCGCGGGGGGTTCTGGAACGCAACCCCCGCGATCGAGGAGGGATTACTGTAGACAATACCCACTTTGTCCAATAATGCAATGTGATGTTAAACATTAAATGAACATAAACATGTGGAGGAATGATTAATGCAAATGGTTATGATCATGTGCCAGTAACTCCCAGGAGCTTATCTGGACTTCATGTTCGGGTAAGGTGGGCCACACGATAAGAACTCTTGCACTAAACTGACACCTGTCAATTGGATAAGATAGGCCACAGGATGAGAACTCCTGCACTAAACTGACACCTGTCAATTTCATTTTCTTAACCAACAGTACTACTGATTGTGCTGTTTAGTAAACAAGCATCCACATGGTATCTTAGCAGGCTTGTTTTATCACAACAGTGAATGCAGATGAGCAAACTCAGCAACTAATCCAAATTAATTATGCCTAGAGTTTGTGTGATGCCCCTAGTTTCCACTGCTGGTATTGTCGGCATTATTTGCAGGATGTTTGCTTGGCAGAGACCTGCATATCAAAAGTATTGTAGTGACCACAACCTAGACACAAGCTTGAATTAATACAATTGTTGCATGACTGTTTCACTAATGGGATGGGGGTAAATTCTGCAGGAGAACCATCTGGGAGTAGAGTACCTATGAGTATCGCTTCTCAGAAAACTTGCCTGGGCTGTACTGATGAAGATGAGATGAGCCACCAAGGGTCATCCACAGAGACAAATGGAGTGTTGCTTATCAGGTAAAGAAAAAGACAACCCTCTGTAACTGTGCAGCCACAGATTAGACTTGAGATACTGTATGTGCTGTAGCTAAGCATGACATATCAGATAATGAGCTGTTTGCCACTCCCTGTTATCACTTCACTAACAGTGAATGCACTGCATGTTGTTTTATATACATCCTTAATCCCAGGCAAGATGAGGATGATAAGTTGAGAGGTCAGATGGGTAACCAAATGTGTTGATCACCACTGGAAAAAGACAGACATGTAACTGATTACAGGGAACCCTGGGGGTTACGTATTTAGAATACCTGTTTCTGGAGAAGATGAACTTCAAAGGCATTCGATGAATGACTGCCTCATAGAATTTCTAACTGGAGATAGAGGATGAGATATGCATCTTGAACTTAGCACTAAATTGATAACAGTTGAAGGTGTAACCTGTTCCTTTACCTGATGGGAGGCTGACATAATGGATTATCTCAGTCAATGTGACAGAAGACCCAGCAGGACTGATGCCCCAGAATGGATGGTTGGTAGTTACTTACCTTTTGGGGCATCCTTGTCAGGATGGTTAGCACTCACTTTCCTGGCTGAGAGTGCAGGGTGAGTAAAGGGCACCAGGGGGCTGTATTCTGTGCTCATGTCACTTTCCCATATACTAGGGTACAGCATCCTTTATGGTGAGTCATTATTTGGATGCCTAAAGGACAACAGCATGGCAGTTTTGCTTCAACAGGGTTGGCCTATTGGGTTCAGTGGGTACCACCAGAAGGAATTATTGGGAGGTGATTCCCCAGTGTTAGGGTGATTCTGCCTTACCCAAAAGTTCTTAGGGGAAAGGAGCAGTTGGCAAAGCCCAGGAAGTTGGAATTGGGAAGAGGTGGACAAAGCTCATCTGGTAAGAGTGGAGGAGGAACTGCAATTGTATAGATTTTGAGAAAAACAAACGTGTGGAAGGTATTTTCTTTAAATAAAAAAAATATTAGAACCAGGACTGAAGTCTACCCCTAGTGGCCAACATTTGATTAAATGATGTAGCTCAAAAACTACTCATGCAAAAGAATTGCAAATCGATATCTCTGGTCCCAAGACAAAATGAAGCAGACTTCAAAAACCCTGATTGAATTAAACAATTTCTATGGCCATTACCTTTAGACATAGGTCAAATAATATCTGAATAATACAAGGATAAATACTGGACCAAATTGGACCAAAAACTATAAGCCTACAGCCTGTATCAAGCAGGTCCCAGATTCAGGATGGAAATCTCAGAAACTAATTGTTTTAATAAATTCTATCTTTGTTAGTATGTAGTTATCCAGGAGTACTACACAAGACAAATAACATACAATTTTCTCATAAAAACTGTAATATAAAGATATGAAAATACATTTTGATTTTCCAGACATACATACAGATGTCATGTTCAAATCAAGTTTTCTCAATGTTTTGTACAGAGTAGAAACAAATTGGACAGTGAATCTCATATCCCATCACCACAAAATGATAAAGAATGTCATGTTTGTGTGAGTAAATCTCTTTAATGACGGGCAGTTTCTTGTAGTAGAACCATTAAGTCTATAGTAGGAGGAGGCAGCTCAGCTTTTAGGCTCTTCAGCCAATGCAGTTGAGTAATAACTTAAACTGTCTATCACCAAGGTGCATTTTAATATAGCAAGTTCTCAGCTGAGTGAATATAAATGAAGTCTCATTAGTTGGAGGAGGTAAAAGATAGTGGTGTTTCTGTTAATAACTGGTCTAGTCAGATGCAGATCAAAAATCCAAACCCTTTTGTTCAAATTTCTCTGCAAATAAGTCGGTACAATTTATTGTAGTGGTGAGCAGTAGTAATATTTGTCTATATCTGTAAGAGTTATTCCTCATATAAAATGTGCAAACAAATATGGATTTTAATGTAAACATGTAGAAATGTCTACATACAAGCAAAAAGGAACATTAACTTCACATAAAAGATGAAGGACATTAACATTCAAAAAGAAAACTCTGACAATGATCGAGAATTTTACAATTTTACTGACCAGTGTCATCATTCTATTGGAATGACAGGTCTGAAAACAAAATAAATGTTGGGTTGCTAATCCAGTCTTTACTTCTTAAGTCCAACAAAAGTGCACCACGCCACAGTAACAAACAAAAGATTCACCAACTCGCATTACAAACAGCACAAATAACGCCTCTAAATCTTTAGATAACACAGATCAAGGTAAGAATGAACCCCGTCTCGTCTCTTTACTTTCCCAGTCAGTAAGTGTCACTTATTTCTGGGTAGCTGTGCTGTTATGATCCAGGGAACAGAATGTATGGAGTTAATTGCCTTTACTGGGCAGTTTCTTGGTTGTTTCATTTATGTTAGGTAGAATGCCCAGAGGGGACTGGGCGGTCTCATGGTCTGGAATCCCTACAGATTTTATTTTTTTTTTCTCCAGCCGTCTGGAGTTTTTATTTTGTTTTTTTCTGTCCCCCCTGGCCATTGGACCTTACTCTTATTCGATGTTAATTAATGCTGATTTATTTTGTTTTCATATTGTGTTTTTTATTTTTCTATTCTTTATTATGTAAAGCACTTTGAGCTACTGTTTGTATGAATATGTGCTATATAAATAAATGTTGTTGTTGTTGTTGTTGTTGTTGTACTGTGGAGGCAAAAGAAGACAACATAGTTGGTGGCCTGCAGTGGAATTACATACCTGTGACCCTTTGACATGCATGCTTACCACCAGTCAATGTGCAGAAACAATTAAAAAGACAAATAATATGTTATGTTACATTGTTAGAACTATAGAATGCAAAATCTTGGTACATTGTACTCAGATTCAATAATAGAGAGTAAGACAACATCTAGTGTACCGTGTACGGTGTGGCCTGCAGAGGGCGCTCCTACCACCCAAACCTGACACAGAGGCAAAACACAAGTGCAGCACACACGTTTTTATTTTTAAATTTTTTTCCAGTGAAAAACACCTTCCCTCATATCCCACCTATACAGTACAGTTCAAGTACTGCAAACACAGTTCTTTTCTTCTCTTAGTCCGTCTCCACTCCTCCAGGAAGGCTTCGTCCTCTTCCACCCAACTCCTTTTATAGGACATGCAGAAGTGCTCCAGGTGTCCAATGACCTTCTTCTAGTAGCACTTCTGGGTATGGCGGAAGTGCTGCCAAACAGGGTGTGATGATTATTCCTTTCTAAAAGAATACGGCACAATACAAAACAAAGTTTTGGGGACCGTCCCCATATATTGTCTTCCAGACAATTAAAGAAAAAAGTGATTCAGAGTTTCAAAAACCAAACAATGAACAGTTTTCTTGAGTCAAAATGGCGACTTTATACATGAAAGGATTATGGGACAGGAAATGGTTGGCAAGAAGTGACGTTGAAAACAGGAACAGGAAACAATGTCATCATGATGGGACGGAAGTGAGGTGAATTGATGGAGCCGGATGTGACGTCATCATGGTGGGCCGGAAGTGACGTCGTCGCGGCCATTTTGGAATCCGGATGTGGAGGAATTATTTTTCTTCAAGTTTTCTGTTGAGCAAAAGAGATTCAGGTAAGTACCACGTGACAACCCTCTATCTCGCGATGTTTCACTCACCTTTAGGCTCTTTGACTGCCTCCTAATCGCACATGTGTGACAAGGGCTCAATTGTTCCTGCAGCACCCCCTGGTGGTGCCCACGGAACCCAGCAGGGCTGCTCCAAAGTCCAATTCCCAAGGAGCCAACCGGGGGGCTGCCATTTAGCGCTTAGGGGAAAGTAATGCAGCTGTCTGCAACGGTAGTTCAGGTCACCATTCTCCAAAAAATCAAACCACTCCTAGAAGCAGTACAGAAGGAAGTGGAAAATGCATTCCTGGATAAAAGGGATGTTTTACTCTCATTTACTAAGGGATTTATTATTAAGCAGAGAAGGCTATGTGGCAATGGAATTCATCCATCCATCCATCCATTATCCAACCCACTATATTCTAACTACAGGGTCAAGGGGGTCTGCTGGAGTCAATCCCAGCCAACACAGGGCCCAAGGCAGGAAACAAACCCCGGGGAGGGCGCCAGCCCACCGCAGGACCCGCACACACACACCCACACACCAAGCACATACTAGGGACAATTTAGAATCACTAATGCACCTAACCTGCATGTCTTTGGACAGTGCGAGGAAACCGGAGGACCCGGAGGAAACCAACACAGACACGGGGAGAACATCAATGGAATTCAAGTCTGCAAAAATCTCAAGTATATAGTAGCAATCAGGCTAATCTGGTAGAATTGTTTCAGTTTAATAGTAAATTTTATACTTGAGCATGCTGGTAGATATTAACCAGGTTCAAGTTAGAAAGTCGATAGCAATTCTTTAAACAAATAATCTTAGAAATCCAGAATAACTACCTGTGGTTGTGTAGATGAAACTGAGACCCTCCTTTAAAAACAAGATATTGGGACTACTTTACCTTAGCTAATCAAACAAGGCAGATGAAATGAATAGGTGCGTTGCAAAATGTTTTCAGTTGGGAGTACTTTTTAACTCTCTTGTCTTCTCTGTCAATGAAGCTGACTAGCTAACTTTACCTTAGATTTCTGAGTAAATAAAAATAATCTGATTATATATGTGAAAAACAGCAATTTGTTGTTTGTGACAATAAAGCCCATGATTTTCAGCTTTGGATAACTGTGTTTGATTTCCTATTGATTAAATAAAAAATTCAAATCATGTCACGATGCACTCTCCCTTACTTTGGTACCATTTCTAAAAAAACTTAAACCACTGTGAAATTTCCAGGTTCACAATGAAAATTCAGACACAGCAATCCTGATAGTAGAAATTCTGGACTGTTCAATGTATGCACAACCTTTTGCCATGGCACCATAACTTCATTACCCCCACAGAGACTTTATCACCTCTGAAATGTAATGCATAAAAAAACTCCAACAATTCCTTACGTATACTGTTTTTCAGTCAAAATTACCCAGAAATCTATTAATCCGACAGTTATTTTGAAATATCCTGCTTGGTACCTTAGTATTATGAAGCAATCCCTTTTTAGTATATGCATAGCTGTCTCTCAAAATGATGAACATTTTAAACAGGCTGTTATTGAAATTCTTGTGGTGGAGAAGCAATCAGCAGAATGTGACATCAGGGTGTAGCATATACACCTAATTATCCTATTATGAGCATTTTTAACCATTTCTATTAGCATTTAAAAAAACTGTGCATCAACATTTTCTGTGTGACCCTATTACAAATCATAATAATATCTAGGTATTTACAGATTGCAGCTGGGAATTATATGAAAATGAGTGGAAGTTAAGACATTTTTTATCCTTTACTCCATTAAATAGTTATTGGGTGTCCTAGATTACTCCATTCACTCAAATGATATCCATGATGGGTAAAGCAGCCTTGCTTTTCTTCCTACTAGCCCCCCTCCAGTATACTAAAAGTGGAGTTGCCTGCAGTGTTAAACGTCTTCCCAGCTTAAGCTTTCATCTTACAGCGACTAACACCAGCAATAGCAGAAGACAGCAAAATCACCCCAGGGATTTCATTTCTGTTTTTGCACGGAAAGTTCCGCAGAGGATCTCCAAGACGAAGCAAAATAAATAGAAATATTTACAAATAGTCTGATCATCTCTGTATGATTGCTTGTCACACATCCACTCAGCTGCTGTGCGGCTGAATGCCAATTCCTGATAACATAACAGGCTTGGCTGCCAGTGGCGGGTGGGTGGCAGCTAGTCGGCACTCGAGGGGAATTGAATGTTTCCATTCAGCTGGAAGAATTTGTTTTCTGCTCTCTTTCTCTCTCTCAGGATCTTTTCTTCTTCTCCACTGTCTTGAAGTGATAAGCACATTTTATAGCATTGTGCATGAAGCAGGTTGAAAGTAACAAAGTCACCCTCTTCTAAACTTGGGATAATGAAAAGGGAATTACAGGACTCCCAAAACATGACAAAGTGCAAAGCAAAGAATTCTATCATCAGAAGGAGTAGCTTCCTAGCTGTCTCAGCAGATTGGAAAAAGCACCAACAGAAATTGCATATGAATACACTGTACTCTTTAAAAATGCCATCTGCTTCTTGATGTTATAGTTCAAGAAATAATTATAACTTTCAGCTCTGTTATGACAAGTTTCGTAATATCTTTATGGCACATGCGTCTCCATTTCCACTATAGTATCTAGAATGTCGTTATCCTTAAAGTGCTTGTTAATGGATGCCTTGTGTTAGTGTAAGCTCTTAAGCCATTTTAACAGGCCCTGTCAGTAACACAGTTTCATGTGGGAATCAAATTTTTAACACAGCTCATTGAACCTGTCTCTTTTGCCCAAGAATCTACTGTTGATATTGTTTACGCTTTCGGCCTATTTGTTTATTATGTCTCACAAATGTTAAAGTTACCTGCAGTTTCAGATTTAAGCCATACATGTTCCAAGGTCTGTTTATTGTTAAACTGTGTAATGAGTCATTTCGTTTTTTTATCTTTAAAACATGGCTACACATAATGCTTTCAGCTCCTTGTTAATTCTTAACATCCATTTGAGGTAAAGAGATATTTTCTTAAAGTGGTCATTGGGGATATGTGGACTAAACATGCTCTCTAATACAGAAGCATGTTCAGCATGGCACCCTGTAAAGTAGGCAGAGGCAAACTTAAGGACTACAGTGCAGCACAACACCCTGACTTTTCACACTGAAGTAATTGTGCAGGCTAGGTGAGCCAATATTGAAGCAGACTTAACAGTAAAGTAAATAATGTGTGCTGAAAATTAGTTTGTTATCCAAAGTCACATCCAAAACACAGGCAAACAGTTAAGTAAAGAAATCTAGTAAGTAGTGATATCTAACTCATAATTAGAAAAACCAAAAATAGTCTGTAAATATTAAGAAAAATCCAAACAACAACCATACCAAGCCACTAAACAACACTAAAAAATCCAAACAACTATGGTACAGAACACAAAGCATAAAACACTTGAAACTTTTTCACTAAAGGAAGCCAAGAGCAAGAATGCAAATGCTCGTGCAACACTACTGTCATGATCTAGGGAGATTTTTAGCACAAAGTTCCAAAAACTGTTGCAAAAAAGCACCTACAAGTGAAATGATCCATCAATCTTTAGCTTGTAAACCAAAAAGGGCTAACAAAGAATCTTTATTATATAAAATATTTATTTTAAAATATGCTCTGCAGCTTAAGTTCCAAAGAGCACAAACTGTATAGAAGGAGTTGCCTTAACATAATAGGTAATTCACTGGTGAACTAGTCTCATAAAAACATAAATCCAAAGAGCTGTAGAGAAGCAAAGGATGAGGTGAAAAATTCCAGAGACTCAGCGATAAATACTGTAATAAACACAAGAAAACACACCAAACCCACCAAGCTCACTCAATGAACTGCAAGGGACTGTCTTTTTCTACAGCCTTTATAGTGTTGAGGGCAGTACCTCAATGAAGATAAACAGATGGCCCCATCTCCTGGGGAACCATCCACAAAACTCATGGTACGTCATAAATAAGCATAGACACATATAAATTAAATACACAAAAGTACACAAATGAATGCAAATAATTAACATAAATAACAATATCAACACAAACAAATGATCAAAAAAGACATAAAAAAAAAATCTGAACCCCCAACCATTAGAGGAACCCTGGATGTCACATAACAACCACAATCTGAGAAGCCGCTTGTCACATAATAATAGTAGCTATGCAACAACACAGACGGGATAGGCTAGGGGCTAAAGCAGGCAAAAGAAGGACTGGGGCTCCTGACACTGGGGAATTGTATAGCAGCTATGGGGATGGGTAAGTAGCTCCACCTCACAGAACTCAAATTGTATAGGAAAATATGCATAGACATTGTCAAGCATGCATGCCGGAGGAACTCCTTGCTGGCTCACTCGAGGCAGATGGTAACCCACTGGGGCAAAAGGGAGCGCTTGCACTAACTGTGTCTTCTCCTTTTCTCCCCATATTTCTAACAAGCCACCCACTGAGTGAAATTAGCTCCGTCCTCCTGTTAAAAGAAGCCTGACTGCCTCCACTGAGGTATTTTTTTGTGACTGATACCTGACGGCTTCAGAGCTCCACAGGAGACCTGCTATTTGTTGAGAAGGCTAACTAAAGCCCTGTTTTATTTTGTGTTTTGCCTTATACTTACTTAAAGTATGAAGAAGAACAGAAAGAAATTAAAAGGGATGACCTGGCTGGTGTTTCAACTATTCTTTGCTTGTCACAGCTCTGCTTCAACCCGCACTTGGCCATATCACAATATAAAGAAACTGCATAATCAACAATGTTAAAATTAAAACAGACACAAAAGAGTCATTCGAACCACAGCCAAAGGAGAGAGTGGTTTTCTAAAATAAAGGTGTCATCAAAGAAACAGTGAAACATAAGTTAGTGACTGATGTAACCCAGTGGCAAGCACTATACTGGCTAAAAAAGTGGACCAAGCAAGTGGATATTAAGGGATACAACAGGGTAAAGTATGTTGAGAGTTCAATTCATCTGTGAAGACATAAGAATATAAAAAAATATGATAAATGAGAGTAATCAGTTTAATTGGTCAAGCTCCTTTTCTTAACTAATGGCTAAGTTCTACTAATGTCTCATCCAAATACTTTTCAAAGTTGTAAAGGTTTCTGCTTGCAGTACCTGAGTTTGTTTCAGACATTAACAGCTAGTGATGAGTGAACTGTGCTGAATTACCTTTGCCTTGGACTTCAGCAAAACCATTAAAATGTTTTTTGAACTTTGCTCAACTCTTGTTGGGATCACAGCTTAAAATAGCAGCCTGACATCCCAATTATACTGAATGTGGAATGTGGGTGGAGTTGTCGGGGTTTTGGGGGGTGGAGTTTTGAATTTAGAGGTTGTTGACGGCGTGGTGGGGCTCTTGTTTTGGTCTCTGTTAAGCTAAAACAGGCACCTTAAAAGAAGGAGATAATAAAGTCAATCATTGAGCAGTCAAGCCTTGTGTGTCACTCTGCGGTAAATTAGAAGAAGGGAACTCAATGACAGGGTTTTACCCCAGAGCATGTTGCTCTGGCTCTGGAGCTTCACACCACTGGACACAAAGAAGGAAAAGCTCCCCTGCGTCACCCCAACCACGGTCTGGAGACAGGAAGGAAAGGTAACACTGGGGGCTCGTCCGGGATTATTCCTGCCAGCACTAGTGAGTGACACGAAGCTTGTAAGACTGAAAGAAACTTGGTGCATTCTCTCGGTGGAGTGTGTAACTAGGGAATTGTGAATGGCGACAAAACTAGGGGTAGACGCTGACCTGGATGCAGAGTTTTCCAAAGCCACTGCAATTAGCACCAACCCCTTTAGGACATCGCCCACACAAGAGGAAACTATGTCCCACCGTTTTCCACTAGGAAACTGGGAGAAAAGTGTCGAGGATGGGATTGTCGGACGCGAACGTGAGCGCCATTGTAACCCTTTCGTACAGACGGCGTGGACCGAACTCCGAGAACATGCGGACTCGGTCTCTATAAAGCCTGAACTGTTTTGTGAAGAGTATTACTCGGCGATTCAACCGCAAGCCTCCGGTACCAATCCGTTTATTTCGTATGTAACAAATGAATATACTTATGACAGCGGGATCGAGACTCAAATCTCATACAGAGGACGCCATGCTCACAATGAGAATACCAGCCAAACCACTGTGGCCGTGTCTAACGTGCCTTGCGCTTCCGTGACTTGCGGCGCTGCCTGTATTAACCCTTTCCTATCTGCCAGCTTTGGAAGTTTTACAGAGAGCACACCTGTGAACGCTATGCAGCACTGTTCATTAAAGAGCAGCACTAGGGACCTGCGTTTCATCCCGGGGGTGTCTTGGATAAATGATCACCCTGGGCTGCCGTGTGATTCAGTTGGCCAGGTGCAGAACCAGGTTCTTTTCTGTGAAGCTGATAGGGGTGAATATTCTTTACAGGGGCATGGGAAGCCTGCAACACATAGCCAGCCAGCACAACATGAGCAACATGATATTTTCTGTGATAGTGGGGAAGATGAAGTTTCTACTTCCATAGAAAGGATCCCAGTGCTGAGACCTGGACAGTTTGATGGTTCTGGCTCCTGGCGGGAGTTTTTGTGTCGATTTGAAAGCTGTTCTAAAGCTAATAATTGGTCAGGAAAAACAAGGCTTGATCAACTCAACAACAACAACAACAACAACATTTATTTATATAGCACATTTTCATACACAAAAATGTAGCTCAAAGTGCTTTACATAATGAAGAATAGAAAAATAAGAGACACATTAAGAAAATAAAATAAGTCAACATTAATTAACATAGAATAAGTGTAAGGTCCAATGGCCAGGGGGGACAGAAAAAACAAAAAAAAAACTCCAGACGGCCGGAGAAAAAAAATAAAATCTGCAGGGATTCCAGGCCATGAGACCGCCCAGTCCCCTCTGGGCAATCTACCTAACATAAATGAAACAGTCCTCTTTGTATTTATGGTTTTCACGGAAGGACTTGATGATGATGATGATCACGTGGACTTCTGGCTTTTAGTCCATCAATGCTGGGACATCATGGTGCTTTGAGTAAGTTGGTGGTGGCGCAGGCCGCCACCACAGAAAAACCGGAAAAAGAAACAGAAGAGAGAGTAGGGGTCAGTACGGATTTTAGTGCCACCATGAATAGTTATTATAATGAATTGAACATACAGAGTATCAGGATTAAGATAAAGTGAAGTTATGAAAAGGCCATGTTAAAGTAATGTGTTTTCAGAACTCAAGTTCTGTTTAGTTGGAGCTGCTGAAGCAGTTATCCATAAGAATCCCTAATCCGCACAGTGGGATTATAAGTGCATTGTTGAGGAGCTGGAGGGCACTTACGGACCATCTTCAGGACATGCTGTGGCAATGGGAATCGAACTGAGACAAAGGGTTCGTAAACCAGGTGAAGCTTTGCATGTACTGCGAGATGACATTTATGAGAAAGTGTCAATTGTGTATGCAGACCGCTCTGAAGCAGAACAGGACTTAATTGGGGTGGAGGTATTTACGAATGCTGTGGGTGATGCTAGCCTGGTACAGAAGCTACTGGAAGAGAGACCACACACATTGGCTAAGGCTTATGAATTGGCACATAGGTATGAGACTACTAAGAGAGCCGCTAGGAGTGTAACACAGCTCATGCAAGGGGGTGTGCACAGCCAAGTAGATCAAAAACCAAGGACAGCAGCTATACGTGAATGTGTTTTCTCACAGGGGGAAACAAAGGGGAAGTATTAACCACACCTCCACCAAGAAACCGAAGGCAACAGAACATTAATTGGCACCAAATTAGATGTCACAACTGTTCCGGCATTGGACATATGAAAACAAACTGTCCATCTCCTAGGGCAGTGCTAGAACCGAGGGTGATGTTGGAGACATCTGCTTCTGCTGGTTCTAATGAAGAGACCAGGACTCCAAGTGTTTGCAGTCTGAAGGGTAAAGGTTCTGAAATGTGTATTCAATTACTAATTTACAATAAGGAGGTGCATGCACTGTTAGACAGTGGGGCTCAAAGGAATGTACTGCCCTGGTATTATTTTGAAGCTCTCAATACTGATGTTAAACCCAAGCTGAGAGATTCAGTAGTGCAGTCACTACAGGGCATCAGTCATAGAAATATTACTGTACTTGGAGAGGTCAATTTACCTGTCCAAATTGGCACCCGGACTGTGGACGTAGATTTTCTTGTGGCTGACATAGCCACAGAAACTGAAGCCATCCTGGGTTATCCTTTTCTAGAACTGTCCAAGGCACGACTGGACTTTGGTAGCCGAAAAATAGTGTTGTTTGGTGAGCAGGTGCCTTATTTTAATCCCCAACAACCGTCTAAGCTCCATGTTGTCCGGATAGCGCACTCTGCTGTACTAGAGCCTGGACGAGAATATATTGTGCCAGGAAACGCCCATTTACGAGAATCCACTAAAGGCAAGGTAGTGTTAAGCCCCACTAAAGGTTTCATAGAAAAATACAAAGTGCTAGTAGCTAGAGTTGTAGTTGAGACCCACCAGTTGACCCACATTCCTATTAGGATATATAATCCTGGACCAGCAGCTGTTACAGTAAAGAAGGGAGCCATTGCAGGGTTTCTTCAGGCAGCTGATGTTATACAGCACAGTCCCTCTCTGGCTACACCACAATTGGACTGCTCTGTCAACTCCACCATCCCTAAACACTTACAGACGCTGTACGTAGAGAGTTCAGTTGAGCTAAATGCAGAGGAAAGACATGGCCTAGCTCAGCTTCTGCAACAGTATAGCAATGTCTTCTCAACAGGACCGGATGATTTGGGGCATACCAGCCTTGTGCAACATGACATTCAGACACTGTCTGGTAATCCTGTGAAACAACCACCACGTCGTATGGCACAGGATAAGCAAGTCAATGCAGACCAACAAATACAACAAAGCTTGGACTCTGGACTCGCTCAAAATAGCAATAGTAGTTGGGCCTCACCAATAGTTATGGTCCTAAAAAGGACCAGACATACCACCTCTGTGTGGATTACAGAGCTCTGAACGAGCGTACTGTTAAGGATGCGTACCCTTTTCCCCGCATCCAAGACACCCTAGATACGCTGTCCACAGCCAAATGGTTTAGTACTTTGGATTTGGCCGCGGGGTTTTGGCAGGTAGAGTTGACGCCCAGAGCACGCAAGGCAGCAGCTTTTTGCAGCAGAAAAGGGCTGTTTGAATGGAACGTCATGCCATTTGGTCTGTGTAATGCCCCTGCAACATTTCAGAGACTAATGGACCGTGTACTGGCTGGCATGCAGTGGGAGACCTGTCTGGTATATCTGGATGATATTATTGTGTTGGGGAAAGATGTTATGGAAATGCTCGGGCGACTGGGACAGGTTTTTGACAGACTGCGGCAAGCCAATTTAAAGCTGAAACCAGCTAAATGCTGTTTGTTCCGCAGACAGGTGGCTTACCTTGGGCACATTGTTTCAGAGCACGGCATTGCCACAGACCCCAGGAAAATTCTAAAAGTTCATGAATGGCCCCAACCTAACAACGTCTCAGAGGTCCGTCAGTTTGTTGGATTGGCTTCATATTATCGCAGATTTGTGAAGGACTTTGCCACCATAGCTCATCAAATACATGAACTCACCAAGAAGTATGCCCGTTTTCATTGGACTGAGGAATGTCAGGAGGCATTTGAGAATCTTAAGAGACTACTTACTACCGCTCCCGTTCTAGGATATCCCCTTGATGATGGTGATCTTATTCTTGACACAGATGCTAGTGCTTCTGGAATTGGGGCCATTCTTTCCCAAATGCAGAATGGGGAAGAAAGGGTGTTAGCCTATGGGAGCAGAAGGCTGTCATCAACAGAACAGAACTATTGCACCACGAGAAGGGAACTGTTAGCTGTTGTGGAGTTTACTTCTTATTTCCGCCAGTACCTGCTAGGAAGATCCTTCATACGAGTCCGTTCTGATCATAGCAGCCTGCGATGGCTTATACAACTGAAGGATCCTGAGGGCCAGTTGGCAAGATGGCTTGAGAAACTTGCTGAATACGATTTTCGTGTGGTCCATCGGCCTGGACGACAACACTCAAATGCTGATGTCTTATCAAGAAGACCCTGCCGTATTACCTGCACCTGTAAGATACCAGAACCTTCATTGGTAAGAAATTGCCTTCATCAGCTGTGCAGTGCAATTTGAATGACGACCTAGAAAAAGAAAACCCTGGAACTATAGACCCAGAGCTTTCACCAGTGGGGGTAGAATTACCTGTCACTTCCAAGTCTCTGGTGTGAGAAATAGATGATGATGATGAGCAAGGTGAGAACAAAAATATTAATTTGTCTCAAAAGAGTGTGGAGAAGATTCACCTCCTGGAAGCCAACAAGCCAGTTTTGTTCTGTGGTTGGACAACTGAACAACTACATGCTGCCCAAGTCGGAGATCCTGACATTGCCCCGGTGTGGAAGTGGATAAACAAGGGAAGAGGACGCCCTACATGGGCAGAAGTTTCGCAGCACAGCCCAGCCACCAAAACATACTGGAGCCAGTGGAAAAGGTTGTATATCCGGGAGGGCATCCTACTGAGACGTTTTTATTGCACTGAAGGCACTGCGTTCTATCCCCAGATTGTTTTGCCCCATGAACTTCGTACAGAGGTGCTGAAGCAAATGCACGATGGCCCAGTTGGGGGTCACTTTGGAGTGGAATGAACTTTAGCGCGTTTACAGGCCAGGTATTATTGGTACCAAATGCGGGAAGACGTAGCACTCTGGTGTCGCACATGTACCAACTGTGCGGCTAAGTCACGACCTTCAAAGAGGCTTTAGGCACCTATGGGGACTGTTCGGGTTGGAGCACCCATGGAAAGAGTGGCCCTTGATGTGATGGGCCCCCTGAATGAGACTGCAAGGTATAATCGTTACATTCTGGTAGTACAGGATTATTTTACTAAGTGGGTTGAAGCTTACTCCATACCAAATGATCAAGCTACTGCAGTTGATGAAGTATTTACTGCAGAATGGGTGTGCCGTTATGGAGTGCCATACAGTCTACACAGTGACCAGGGTTCCAATTTCGAATCTGAGGTATTCCAGCGGATGTGTGAGTTGTTAGGAATTGAGAAGACACATACTACTCCATTTCGATCCCAATCAGATGGCCAAGTAGAACGATTTAATGCTACTTTGCAGAAAATTCTTGCTACTACAGCTGAGCGTTGCCACTGGGACTGGGACCTCATGACCCTGTATGCCGTAATGGCTTACCGAGCCACAAAACACAGTTCGACTAGTTTTACACCCAATATGATGCTACTCGGACGAGAAGTAACGGAACCTATTGACATTGTTGCTGGCTTGCCTCTAAACTATGATCATGATCAAACCCTTCCACAACATGTGATTCAGCTCCGAGAAAGATTGGAACTTGCACATCAAATTGTAAGGGATGCCCTTGGACAGTCTGTAGTGCATGCTAAGAAACAGTATGATAAGAACGTCTGTAGAGTTCAGTACAAGATTGGAGATGCCTTCTGGCATTTGGTAAAGGGAACCCGAAGAGTAAAGAATAAATTGAGGAAGTTCTTGCCATCTTATGAAGGACCATATTTTGTTCTTGGTCATTTAGATGATCTGGTGTATCGCATCCAGAAAGGCCCAAAGACAAAGTGGAAGGTAGTACATCATGACAAATTGAAACCGTACTACCCCCGCACCCCATTAGATAATGGCTGGGTCTTTCACAATGCAGAAACATGGAAGCCTGTTGAAATACTACCCCCTAACCTTGATACAGACCTTGCTGAACAAGATTTTCATTTATCGGTGCTGTTCAGGAATCCTGCCCCGGAAGGAGGAAACGAGAGGGACGTGGACCTTGATAATAACAAGACTTGGAGCCCATTAATTCCAAATCAGCCCCCTCTGAAAGCCACCTTCGGTTCCACAAATGAAGACAGGCACCCTACTAGTGGGGGTAGTGCTGAGCAACAAAGCATGGAAGAGAGTATCTTCAACTCTCCTTTAAACCCACTACCCACCGTGAGACCCAGAAGAATAAGAAGACCACCAGACAAACTTGGTGAATGGGTGGCCCATTGAACTAAATTGACAACTGTTCTGTGTCCATATGTTGAAATGTACTCTGTTGTAGAGAGGGAAAGTTATGCAATGTAGGAATCTGTATATATGTTACTTGGGTTATGTTTTTTTTTCTCTTAGTGCTGGAATGGTGCTGTTACTCACCATCCAGCAGTGGAGGTAATGTTGGGATCAGAGCTTAAAATAGCAGCCTGACATCCCAATTATACTGAATGTGGGATGTGGGTGGAGTTGTCGGGGTTTTGGTGGAGTTTTGAATTTAGAGGTTGTTGACGGCGTGGTGGGGCTCTCGTTTTGGTGTCTGTTAAGCTAAAACAGGCACCTTAAAAGAAGGAGATAATAAAGTCAATCATTGAGCAGTCAAGCCTTGTGTGTCACTCTCTGCGGTAAATTAGAAGAAGGGAACTCAGGGACAGGGTTTTACCCCAGAGCACGTTGCTCTGGCTCTGGAGCTTCACACCACTGGACACAAAGAAGGAAAAGCTCCCCTGCGTCACCCCAACTACAGTCCGGAGACAGGCAGGAAAGGTAACACTCTGCAAAATGCACTGAGGTCAATGAGGAAGGAGGAACTGAGCTCGTTTTGAGTGGATTATAATGGTGCAATGGTCTAGGGCAGGGGTCGGGAACCTTTTTGGCTGAGAGAGCCATGAACGCCACATATTTTAAAATGTAATTCAGTGAGAGCCATACAATATGTTTAAAACTAAATACAAGTAAATGTATGCATTTTATGTAAGGCCAACACTTTTAAAGTACAATAAGTCTCTGAATTCTTTTTAATAACGTTGTTATGCTGTTGCTAACCAATGATGAATAAAGTACTTCTTACCATTAATGCGACTTCTGGTGCTGTATGGTTTTGCTGATGGCTTTGTAGTCTGGTTGATACATGGTGAGGTTAAGCTTCATGCAGGCGTTGAGACTTCCATCCGTTAAACGTGATCGTAGGTTGGTCTTAATGTTCTTTAGATGTGAGAAAGACTGCTCACATGCATACGTAGAGCCAAACATTGTCAGTACAGCAATACTCACACGCTGCAGTGTGTGGTATGTGACGGGAAGTGGGTTCCAAGTTTTGACAATCAGCTGGTCCGAGGGTTGAGGTTTTTTCATTTCTCCCCACTTGTGTTTGCTCGCCAACTCTGCTTGCTGTCGTGCAAGTCTTTCCAAATCTTCATTCAGTGACTTGAACTTATTCACTCACATGTCTGAGGCCTTCAGGTCAGCAGCTTGTAGCTCAAAATCTCTGACGGAGACACTGGGGATGTAACTCAGGTCGGCGCTGTCCACTGCACACTCGTGTGGATGGGTGATGAACTTAAAAAGACGAGTGCGCTCACGAAATTCTCCAAAGCGCGCTTTGAACAACTGCAGGAGATTAGATGTGAAGCCCGCTAGCTGCTGAAGATCAAGATGTTGAGCAGGGTCACTTGCTGTGCATGCATCTTTAAACTCTCCCAGTTTTTCAAAGTGTAGTAAATGACCTGTTTCGATGTCGGCGATGAAGAGTTCTAGCTTGTTTTCAAATGCAAACACTGCTTGTTGAAGGGATAAGACTGTATTTCCAACGCCTTGCATTTTCACATTGAGCTGGGTCAGATGTTCAGTCATGTCCACGAGATAGTAGGACTTCAGGAGCCACTCAGTGTTAGCTAACTCAGGATGCTCGACGTTTTTCATTTCAAGAAAAGTCAGGATTTCGCTCCGACAAGCCGCAAAACGGCTGAGCACCTTCCCTCTTGACAACTAACGCACATTGCTGTGCAGAAGCAGACCAGGATAATTATTCCCAACTTCATCCAGCAGTGTTTTAAACTGGCGATCATTTAAAGCTCGGGCAACAATACAGTTGACCACCCGAATGACCAGCAACATCACCTCACCAAGCTGCTCGCCACACATCTGAGCACAAAGCACCTCCTAATGTAGGATGCAGTGAAAACTTAGGATGGGTCTCTTTTCATGTTCACGAAGAAGTGCTACGAATCCTCTGTTTTTCCCCACCATTCACGGAGCAAAATCAGTACACACCGAAATAGGTTTATCCATCGGTAGAATTTTTTCTTTAGCGAGCTCAGTGAAAGACTTGAATAAATCCTCCCTTCTTGTTGTCCCTTTCATAGGCAAAACAGCAAGACTTTCCTCACGTAGTGTGTCATTGACAGCATACCTTGCAATCACGCTGAACTGGGATAAATGGTTTACGTCTGTTGACTCATCCAAAGTGAGAGAAAAGAATGGTGCTGCATTTATGTCCTACACTTATGTTGCCTCAATTTGATTTGCCATCATGATGGTACGATCGTGAACAGTTCTTGCCGACAGAGGCATGTCTTTTATTTGTTTGATTATCTTGTCTTTATCTGAATAGTCGTCAAAAAGTTCATTGGCAACATCAAGCATGAATGTTTTGGCATACTCCCCA
Organism: Polypterus bichir lapradei; assembly: GCA_026402145.1. Lineage (NCBI taxonomy): Eukaryota > Metazoa > Chordata > Cladistia > Polypteriformes > Polypteridae > Polypterus > Polypterus bichir. Next base: position 19,522,117 of record JANRMT010062831.1, on the reverse strand, counting down.
TCTGTGAATGGCTTTCCGTTTCTCACAATTGCTAAAGCACCAGCAAAGCTAGCCAAATTCCAGTCACCTTGTTGGGTCCAAACACGGAGTTGCTGCTGACTAGATGGCACTCTGCACAGTAGCTCTTGACATCCTTTCTTCCTGCTGTGCCCCGCAGGATATTTCGATGCAAATGTAGTATGGCGTGTGTCGAAGTGCCGCTTTGTATTTGAGTGTTTCATCGATGCAATTTTATCATTGCATATTAGACACACTGCAGAACCTGCTGTCTCCACAAAGGTGAATTCCTCTGTCCATTCTTGCTGAAAAGTACGATACTCCTCATCTTTTTTTGTTTTAGCCATCTTCGATAAAAGGGTTTCTGCAATTAGCTAGCTGACTACTTGATTAAAAGGAGGGAAGTTTACTTCCTGACCTCACAACGACCAGTGTACGTTACACATTATCCAATAAAAATTTGGTGTTGTCCCGGAGGACAGCTGTGATTGGCTTGAGCCATCCCCAACCATGAACATGAGCGGTAGGAAATGAATGGATTGAAATACATAACAATGTTTTATATTTTTAACGTTATTATTTTTTTATTAAAGATTTGACTGCGAGCCAGATGCAGCCATCAAAGAGCCACATCTGGCTCACGAGCCATAGGTTCCCGACCCCTGGTCTAGGGAAAAGACAGTTAACAATTCTGGACCAATTTTTGTGGCCAGATATGTGAGCTAAGCTGTGAAGCAGCAGTGGTGACCACTGCTCCACAGTGCCTCAAACAACAAAGCACCTCCACAATACTTCCAATAACAATACACTAATAATAATTAATAATACAATCCTCCACTCCCAGACGCTTCACCACCCTTCCTCCCAACTCAGCTCAGCTTGCTGGGGTTTCCCAGAGTCCTTTATAGTCCTTGACCCGGAAGTGCTTCTATCTCTGTTTCCGATGGGAGTGTTAGCTCCGTGGAAATATGTTCTTTTATATTGCGGTGTTTTAATAAACCTTTATTTAAATAATTATAAATTATAACGGCGATATCCCTCTTTTCGGCGATAGGTGGCGACAAAGTCACAGAAAAGACAGAATATACTTAGCTTGTTTAATGCGGCTCACGTTGCTATTTAGACAGGGAAGACCAGCGAATTTCATCTTTAAACCGAGGGGATTCGGTCGTGTAGAAATTGCTTTTTTCTGTCACAACGGAGGTGGCTTTGGAGTCTATTGCTTCCAATCCCTCAGGTCTTCAAAGCTTGGCAAGGTTCCAGCTTCTTTTATATTGTGTCCACACGACCAAATCCCCAGTACAATTACCAAACAAGGCAGACAAACTTGTGCTGAGCATCAACCAGGCAGGTCAAATAACACTTAGTCCTTTTAGGGCTGACAACAGCTGTCCTTGTCTATCTTTATGCTTTGCTTGGCCCAGCAATTCTGAAAGCTGACACTCTGTGCTAAAGCTGGCTCAGCTCTTCATGGCATGTTACACAGAAAAAGAATGAAAAATACATTTAAAGAGATCTTAAACAGATACAGTGACACAATTCTTAATATTATAACAAACTTATTATAACAATCCCTCAGTCCATGTGATTTCATAGCACTTCCAGGTCAGATGAAATCTTCTTCTTTTCTTTAGCCCAGAAGTACTTCATCTCTTCCGTCCCCATGACTAGGGAGTACTTCCGGGCTATATGGAAAATATAAATCACTGTGCCTCCCTGCAGCGTCCCCTGGTAGCCCCCACAGTATCCAGCAGGGCTGTGAAGTAAAACTCCAATGTCCATGATGCCCTGCTGGAACTTGGGGCCCCTCCAAGTTGCAGGGAATACTCCATCTAGTGGTGTGGGGGTATTGGCCGGGATCACCTGCCGGCCATATATCACACCAGGCACATGATTCACTATTTAACAAAAATGATTCTGCTGCAGAAAGTTTATGGATGTCTTTCAGAATTTTGAACACCTAGGATTAGGTCCCCATGAAGCTTTTTCTGATTGAGACTACAGAGTTTTAATTCCTTTAGCCTGTCACACTAGGAACACCCCCTTCACTCCCAGGATGAAATTGGTTGTTGTTCTATCCTGTGCTGCTAGTGCTGCTATATTACAATTTTCTTAGTGGTGACCAGAAATACATGCAGTACTCCAGATGCAGTCTCATTAATGTATTATACAGACTCATGATTCCCAGTTTTTCACAAATTAACCTATCATTTAATTTGCCTTGACAATGAGAATGTTGTGTGAATATAAACCTTAAATCCTTTCCAGAGGTTGTGTTCCATCAAAAAGTGTTGCATTTTTTTGTTCCTTTTCCTATTTGAGTCATTGCACGCTTTTTTACATTAAACAGCATTTTGCAAATGTTTCCCAAATAGTCTATTTTTTGTATTATTTTTGTTGCCTCCTCAGTGTTTGGTATACTATACATACCAAAAAATATATATGAGGCATGAGGCTAGAGGATATAAAGGACATTCAGAAATGATATATTTTTATTAATCCAGCATAAATATTTAGACCTTTCAGGAGGATGTTGTGGTCAGCTGTATCAAAAGTAGCAGTGGGACAGTTATCTTCAGCACTGAGAAGGAAGTAATTTACAATTCAGACAAGAGATGTTGCAAAGGTGTAATAAGTTAGAATCCAGGGTGAAAAGAGTCAAACAAACATTTACTGGCTAAATGTTGAATAAACTGAAAACAAATTCCAGAGTTAAAGATAAGAGAGTTAGAAAAATGTTCTAGGGTCATCCGTGTACTGGGTGTATAACCAGTTCTGTGGGAATAGGTTCACTAGGTTCAATGATGGCTCATTGATAATTCAAGGGTAGAAGTCAAAACTAGTTAAGAATATATATCTGAGTAAAAAAATTAGAAGCAGGAAAAGACTTATTAACATGCCTGACAATGTCCAACTTTTCACAACTCTTCATTCCTGACTGAAACTGAGATTCACTTCTAAATAACAAAAGAGTTCAATAGTATCTCAAACAATTATTTGTATATTTAAATAATGACTCAATTAATGGTGTAATTTTTTTGCCAATTGCCTAATGTTTTCATGATCCCAGTGTCCCTGTACTAGATTCACTTTGTCAGGGGTCTTTGGATTGTCTGAGCTCTTCCATTATGTCCCTGCTCTGGTGCTGAGGCTGCCGTCAGGTATTCTAGTCATATATTTGTAATATTGGTTCACATAGCCCTGAATAATATGAAACTAACTGTTTTGCTGTGCCCATTTCTTCCAATTCATCTCTAAAGATAGTTGCCAATACCTGTTACACTTACCTAATGAATCCCATTGCACAGAGAGTGATACCTAATGGCTAACTGGATTATAAACCACACATTCTAACTACTGTTTGACCCTGAGCAAGTCTCTTAACCTTGCAGCCCTTCAACTGTAAAAAATGCAAATGTATTGTGTAGTATCTATACTTTTAAAGAGCCCTGGGTTTGGTGTTCTCTATAGAAAATTACTATGTAAACAAGGTTTGTTTGATTTATTGCCAACACAGCTGTATGCAACCATCATTTGTTGCCTCTTGCTATTTCAATACAAGGTAAAATTCACCTTGAGAGCAATTTCTTTCTAAACCGTGTTGTTTTCTATTATATTATTTACAGTGAAAGGTTGAACAGCATCATAAACATGCACTAGGACACACAGAACAAGTTTACCTCAGGGACAGGCAAAACGTGATAATGGGGACCTGGTGACAATGTTCATGAAGACAGCCTATTTGAAGGCTTAGAACGGTCAATACAGGTCTGTTAGGCACCACAATATATTGTGTTATATCTATTTATCCAGGACCCCATAAATCAAACCTTTTTCACATGTCAAAATAAGATGTACATTATAGTTAGACTTCTACAAATATGTGGTGCCAGCACAGCAAGTTTTTTTAATAGCTTAGTCCTACTTCACATTCAACATTTTCATCATTAGCTTGGATGAATTTCTTAACTGCAGAAGTTATTGGCACATTATTGATAACAAAGCTTATATTTTGTATTGTAAATGGTTTTAGTTAATTTCTTTATTTCAAATAAGGGTGTAGAACACATAGAAAATTTTGGTGGAAAGAAACAATTTTGATTGGGCAACTCAAGATCTTGTTAAACTTGTTACAAACATGAAAGCAGCTAACCCTGGCATTAATATTGCACTTATTCCTTAAATTATGTTATATCTTGTAGTTATGCCTTACTGTTCTCTCATGTTGTCATGTCAACACCTGCCTAGTTTCTATTTTAGCTCGCAATCCACTTCTTCCAAAAGTGTCTCATTTTTGTCATACAGTTTACAACTAGATGACATACTGTAAAAATATGCAGTTAAAAATGGCAAATGTTCAAACTGTGTGAATGGCTGATTGACTGGTAAAGGCACCACCAAGAGGATTCAATATGGTGTTTAACCCTGTAGAAAATGTTAAATTTGAGAGAGAGAATCTGCAGGCCTATCAAGACACATATTGATCTTTAGGCCTGTAAGGGTCTCTGGCAAAGAAATCTTGATAAACGTCACCTTCTTTGACAGGAGAGAGTGTCTGAAGAGATTTGGCAGTTGGCCGTAAGAATTGCAAGCCAGAATATGGGAGCATGATGTCTTGCAATGACACATAGGTTATTATATTTTCCATTTCAGAGAACAGGTAACAGGATTGGTGCCTAAGAGACAGGGACTTATTAAGAGTATTAAAGCCAAAGTGTTGCTAACAATATACATGCACCTATACCTTCTTGTTTTACCTTTCTGTGCTAGTTGTATTAATCTGGATTTAAATGTATTACTATCTCATATTGTCAATTTATTCCAAGTTCATATATGCTCACTGACCACTGTGATAGAAAAAGGATTTCCACAAGTAAAAAAAGAGTTGAGAACCATCCCCATATAATGTCCACAGGACAAGGAAAACGAATAGGCAAAAATATGGTGATCAAAATACTTTTTACAGTACATCACAACGGCTTTTACAAAATGGTGGCTTTTCTACAAAACAACAATGGTGGGCGGAAATGAGTTGGCACGAAATGACGTTGAAACTGACATACGGATGCGACATCATCAAAAGTGACTGGAAGTGATGCATGGCTGGAAGTGACGTCATCGACTGGAGACCGGAAGTGTCGTAATAGGTTAGAGACGGAAGAGATGTCATCAAATGATGCTGGAGGTGACATTTCGGAGGCCACCTTGGAACTTTCTTCCTTTTGTCTGAGGAAAGAGAGAGAGAAGCTTTAGTACTTCAGATTGACCCTCTGTTTCGTAATATTTCACTCACCTCCGGGTTTGTTGACTGCCTCCTAATCATATGTGTGTGACACCACTTTATCATGTGGTAGCAACTCAATGCATTTAGGCCTGTAGAAATTGTCAAGACGACCTGCTGAAGTTCAAACCGAGCATCAGAATGGAGAAAAAGGTGATTAAAGTGACTTTGAATGTGGCATGGTTGTTTGTGTCAGATGGGCTGGTCCGAGTATTTCAGAAACTGCTATTCTACTGGGATTTTCACACACAACTATCTCTAGGGTTTACAGAGAATGGCCAGAAAATATCCAGTGAGCAGAAGTTGCCAGAGGTCAGAGGAGAATGGCCACACCGGTTCGGGTTAATAGAAAAGGCAACATTAACTCAAATTACCACTTATTACAACCGAAATATGCAGAAGAGCATCTCTAAATGCACAACAGCAATTCCTATTGGCAGGCTATTCCAGATTTTAGGTGCATAACAGCAGAAGTCCGCCTCACCATTTCTCTTAAGTTTATCTCTTGGAATTCTAAGCAGACACTCATTTGAAGATCTAAAGTTACGATTTGGAATGTAAGGTGTCAGACATTCCGAAATACAAGATGGAGTGAGATTATTTAAGGCTTTGTAAACCATAAGCAAAATTTTAAAGTCAATTCTGAATGACACAGGTAACCAATGTAGAGACATCAACACTGGAAAAATGATTTTCTTTTCCTAGTTAGGATTCTAGCAGCTGCATTCTGCACTAGTTGCAATCGATTTATGTCTTTTTTGGGTAGTCCTGAGAGGAGTGCGTTACAGTAATCAAATCAACTGAAAACAAAAGTGTGAACTAATTTTCAGCATCTTTCAATGATATAAGAGGTCTAATTTTTGCTATATTTCTAAAGTGAAAAAATGCTGTCCTAGTGATCTGATTAATATGTGATTCAAAATTCAGGTCACAGTCAACAAATACCCCTAAATCATTTACCTTCATCTTGACTTTTAATCCTAATGCATCAAGTTTATTTCTAATAACTTCATTATATCCATTATTGCCAATCACTAAAATTTCAGTTTTTTCTTGATTTAGTTGAATTACTGAATTACTACTCATCCATTCAGAAACACAAGTAAGACATTGTGTTAGTGTGTTAGTGAATCAACAGAGTTGCGGTCATCATATGCTATTGATAAATACAGCTGTGTGTCATAAGCATAGGTATAGTAGCTCACGTTATGCCCCGAGATAATCTAACCTAACGGAAACATGTAAATCGAAAATCGCAAAGCAGTGCCAGGAGGACAGCCTTTCCACCAGCTTGGAGAAGTTCACCCCGGATACCACAAAGCCCTGCAGCCTTGACTCCCCTCAGCTGGTTCACCACCTGTTCAATATTAATGAGATTGGGTGGTTCACAGCTAATTTGATTATCAGACCCAAGAACCGTGGACCCAGAAATATCCAGTGTCCTAGCTGGAGGATCAGCTTTGAACAACTACTCAAAGTAGCCAGCCCAACAGGTCACAATTGCAGTGCCATCCATAAGGACCATTCCATTAGCCACCCTGACTGCAACTCTCCGAGGAACAGATTCGGATGTACGTAATGCTTCAATTCTTCTGTAAGCAGGACGTGGGTTGCTAGACCACAGATGGTGTGGCGCTTGCTCACAGATTCACAGAACAAATGCCCTCAGACCCCTCACAGCCGTCCTTCTCGGTTCCTGGTACAAACCAGAGTTGCCATCAAGCTGTGTGCTGCGACTCCTCTCGATGATATCCAGGGTTCCCTGCGAAATGAAATACCTCCTTCTGCGAACACTGGTAACACCAACACAACCCTGGGCAACCTTCAGGGTCTTGTCACAAAAGGTCTCCCACATCACATTAGGATCAGCAGTCGCACCCAAATCCGCATGTTACTCACACAAACTACGTGTAAACTCATTAGAAACAGCCTGGACCTGGAGTCTGGCCAAGTCCAGGCTCATTTTCTGAGTAGGTGGTAGCCTACTGGACATAAGCTGGATCTTCAGAGTAGCAGCAACAAGTCTGTGGTCAGAATTCACAAACTGGGCACTTCTGTAGATCCTGCAGTTTTGCAAGTGCCTCCAGCGTCTGCCCATGAGGATGTGATCAATCTCCTTCCAATATTGGAGTACCAAGTCCAACAATGTGGCTCAGAGTGCTGGAACCAGGATCCAGTGATTCACAGCTCCTGACCTTTTGCAAAGTCAAAGAACATGGAGCCACTTTCACCACGGTCACCAGACCCAACCCAAGGCCAACCCTTTCAGTGCCAGAGGTTGCATTGAAGTCACCCATGACCAGAGGAAGTCCTACTTGTGGGCACCCATCAACCACTGATAGAAGTTGCGAATAAAAGGTCTTCCTCACCAAGACATCGCTCACTGTGGACAGAGCATACACTGAGTCAACAGAGAAGGCACAAGTGCCATAATCATAATACACTCAATGATAGGCCATCCACAAAAAACACAGAAGGACAAGCAGAGATATATAGAAACAAAATAGTATACAGAAAATACATAAAATAAAACACATAATAACTCAAAAACAACAATAAAATACATAAACCACTGTAAAACCATGACAGAGTGTTTTCTAAGGTCACCACATAAAATATATATTGATTGAGTGATATCTTCAGATAGTAAATGACAAGTCACAGACCTTCCAAATAGTCAACAAACCTTAATGTCTAAACTTTTCCTTGTACTGTCTTGCATCAACAACAAATTTACTCAAAAAGAAGGGAAAATATAAGGGGGCAGTTGATCATCTGACCTGAATATGAAAAACAGAACTGAAGATCCTCTACGTTGGGTGGGTAACAGAAAAATTTAATTTGCACCTATCAGCAAAGATGGCCTTTACCAATTAGCTCATCATATTGTGAAAACAAGAAATGTATTAAACAATAGGCTGAGAGTAAAAGCTAATTGTAACCAGTTATATTGTTTGTAATCAACTCCCCTTCACCCTTTAATGGATGGAGCAGAAAGAGGTTTTTCATGGCAAGCCCCCTTTTTGTCACCTATAACCCACATCTCAAGCACTTTGAAAAATTATTAAAGAACTTCTGCCAATACTAAATAATGATGACACGCTAAGAGATGTATTCCCGGAGCCTCCCCTCCTGCAATACAGACAACCACCAAACCTGCAGCAACTAATTGTCCAAAGCTCCCTGATTGAACCAACAGATAATGGTAATGGTGCTCACATTTATAATTCAGATTGTGGTGTTATACCACACAGCCAACAAAGAACACCTCATAAAGGGATCATTTTCCTGCAGATCATCTAATGTGGTCTACCTAATTCTGTGTATGAAATGTCTCAGCACTGCACTCTGTGTGGGAGAAACTGGACGACCACTCCACCAAAGAATTAATTTACACAGTTTCCACATTAATGGCAATAGAGATGTTCCAGTAGGAGCTCAGTTTAGGAGTGATGGATACTGTGAAAGACTTGAAAGTCACAGCACTTATGGGCAACTTCAAGACACAACAAGAGAGAAAGAAATGGGAAGTTAAACTGCCAAGAATCTTATAAAAAGATATAAGGATTTTTTACATCTCTCTGACTAACCCAGACAACTTAAATACAGATCCACATTGTATGGAAAACTCATCAAAATCTTTAAAAGACTTTGTTGGAGAGTCATCTTATTAAAAGATCTTGACTATACAATGTTCTCTCCTGCAAAATTAATCTTAGCCTGCTCATTTTTTAAATGTTCTACATTTAAGTTGACCTGCTTAAAGGTTTTCCAATGCTGTATCTGTGCTGTTGTCTATATAAACACAGAACATTCCAGTTTCTGTATTACATCTTGCTTGAAGAAGGGGCCTGAACTACCTTGAAAGCTTGCATATTGTCATCTTTTTAGTTAGCCAGTAACAAGTGTAATTTTGCTTGACTTCTCATGGAAAGGTTGAATCTTAACCAGTATGATCTGAAGCACATACACAACCTGTAATGTTATACCTGGAGCAAGACCCTTTGCTTCTCTGAACTGGTACAGGATAATTTTGTGGGTCACAAACCTAGCAGCTGGCAACCTGCCTGGGCTTTGTTCCTGCCTTGCACCCTGTGACCCTGTGTTAGAATATGGCGGATTGGATAATGGATGGATGGATGGACAAACCTAGCAGTTGTACCATCTAGAGCATGAGGCAGTGAAGAATTGTTATAAGAGGGATCAGGTGATAAAACATTGTGGGGAGTTTGTGCCAGGGTCATAGCAAAGAAAGCAAACTGATTGTAAGGAAACAAAGGAAGTTTGAATACCAGAAGTCTTCTACCTACAACTAGATTTGCACAATAACATCATCTTTGTTGTAACTAGTACAACCAGGAAGTCTTTGAGCTGACCTTTACACCCTCTAACTTGGAACATCATGGGTTGTAAGCTTGATTGTCTTGCACAGCAGCGTGGCTAACAGCAGTACACACTCAGCTCAAAATGGAAGTGCCCACAGAAAATAATATTGTCCATCCATTCATCCATCTTCTTCTGCTTAAAATAATATTGTGTCACAGAATAATGATAAAAATTTAGTGCCTCGAGTGCCTTATAATGAAAACAAATATCACGTTCCTAGTCTTTGGATTCAATTCCCCCCATAATCAATGCTTGGAGTTTATCAGAATTTGTGGGTTTTTGTTGTCAACCTGCCTTCTGAGGATTGACCACAAGTTCTCAAAGGGATTAAGGTCTGGGGAGTTTCCTGGCCATGGACCCAAAATTTAGATTTTTTGTTCCCCAAGCAAATTAATTATCACCTTTGCCTTATGGCACAGGACTCCATCATGCTGGAAAAGGCATTGTTTGTCACCAAACTGTTCTTGGATGGTTGGGAGAAGTTGCTCTCAGAGGATGTTTTGGTACAATTCTTTATTCATGGCTGTATTCTTAGGAAAAATTGTGAGTGAGCCCACTCCCTTGGCTGAGAAGCAACCCCAATTGTCTCAGGATGCTTTACTGTTGGTATAACACAGGATTGATGGTAGCACTCAGCTTTTCTTCTCCATACAATCTTTTTTCTGGATTCCCCAAACAATCGGAAAGCAGATTCATCAGAGAAAATGACTTTACCCCCGTCCATGTACCTTTTGCAGAATATCAGTCTGTCTCTGATGTTTTTCTTGGACAGAAGTAGCTTCTTTGCTGCCCTTCTTGATACCAGGCCATCCTCCAAAAATCTTCACCTCACTTTGCGTGCAGATGCACTCACACCTGCCTGCTGCCATTCCTGAGCAACCTCTGCTGCACTGGTGTTGCCCCAATCCTGCAGCTGAATCAACTTTAGGAGACAGTCCAGGTGCTTGCTAGAATTTCTTGGGTGCCCTGAAGCCTTCTTCACAACAACTGAATCTCTCTCCTTGAAGTTCTTGATGATCCAATAAATGGTTGATTTAGGTGCAATCTTATCTAGCAGCAATATCCTTGCCTGTGAAACCCTTTGTACAAAACAATGATTGTCCTTTTGTGGCAGTGGAATGCAGTGGAAATGGATTTTTGCAATTAAGTTCATTTTCATGGCAAAGAGGGACTTTGCAATTAATTGCAATTCATCTGATTACTCTCCATAACATTCTGGAATATATGCAAATTGCCATAATTAAAAAACTGAGGCAGCAAACTTTGCAAAAATTAATATTTGTGTCATTCTCAAAACTTTTGGCCTCGACAGTACTGTTTGAATTTTCATCCATGGTACACAAAATAAATTAATAAGAAAAATAAATGCTGCACATGACAGAATTGCACTGCGATTCTGTGCTGGTTGGGATAGGCTCCAGCAGACCCCTGCGACCTTGTTCAGGACAAAGCAGGTTAGAAAATGACTGACTGACTGACATGACAGAATCATCTCTGCATTTGCCATGGGCTTCCTTCTCTTATTGGAAATGGCAGCTTTATTAAAACTCCCTGTCTAACATTCTTTGCTGTCATATCCTTTCTTAATAATTCTCAGGGGTAGATGCTGAATGGTTAGCTTAGTCATTCTGTCTTATCTCTAATAAGAAAAGGTGCAACATTTTCATGTCTCTGCATTATTAAATTTGTAAAGTTTGTAATTTATTGTTACCTGTAAACTTGTTACAGAGTTCTGATTCTACATTCAGTGAAGAGTTATTTTCTTAATTGAATTGAATTAAGTGATTGATTTATGGACACCAAGGACTATTATAGGGAGCTCTACAATTCAGTGCAACAAAATCAAAAAGACCAATTCTCAACTTTTCAAATACAAAATAAATCACTGTGAAATCAACTATGAAGATACAACAAACATTAAAGTGCTAATAAATAAATAGCACAAGAGGGTCTGGTTTAGTAAGCTAGTCACATAAGACTTCGTTAGATAATAAAATAAACATTCTGTGTAGTTGATTTCAAACAGTTTTCATGATTGATCTGATCTTTAAAACAGATGCCATCATATGTGCAAGTAAAGTGAAAGAGCTTCACCCAAAACCTAAATAATTTTCTAACCACCTGGCTGAGGGAGTCATCCTTCAGCTAAGGTCACAAAATTCTAACATGTATCTGGTGTGTTTCATCTTCTCTTTTTGTAGATTGCAATTTTTTGTGAGTCTAACCCTAGCAGGAACTGACCTTATAAAAGATTTATAAGGTCTGATACTAATAAAAAAAGCAAAACATGATTATTCAGGCACAATGAATTAAAAATCAGTATATTTCAAAGTGCACTACATTCTAAATGTTTTCCCATTGTTACTACCATGGGGGACAGACATGCACCCTGTCTGGACAACGGCATGACCTCTTGATGGATGTGCAAAAACATAGGCCAGGAGCAGTTCCTTCCCCCATATGTTAGGTGGCAGGGGCCACTGGAGGGATCCTGGCTTGGACACCTGGAGGACTCCATAGGAAGTGCAGTCCATAAGTTTTGGTCCCTAGATACCATAAGGGGGCACTGTCTAATCAGGGCCACAGAAGGGTCTGCTGGGAGTTGAAGTTCTTAAGGCACATAGTGCTTCTACAATCCCCCCCAGGCCATTGGGTATGGCTAAACCAAGGCTTGAGATTGGAGATGATAACTGTATGTACTTTTTGATTCACAGGTAATCCCCACTCTACTGTCTTTATTAACTGAGATGAGACTGTCTATGATGTCAGCAAGGCCATGAACATCATCTTCTTTGTAAAGGAGGTCAGCCTGTACATGGAGTTGCATCAATTGAGCGCTGCAGAGCTGCGGGGATTCCTGAGCAGGGGCACTCAGCGGTCCAACTCTCTCTTGGTGGTTTGCAGAATGGTACAAATGTAACAAATGGATGGAGTTTCGCACTGCCTTTCTTAATGTGCTTCTCCTGGATGAGTACCAGATGCTGTTGGAAATGAAGCACTGGAACTTTGTGCAAAAGCCATTGCAGAGTATCAGTAACTTTGTCTTTAAATTTCAGACATTTTGCCTTAAGTGGCATTCTAACACGCATGAGGTAAAAATATTGCAACATGACAAGGGAAACTGCAGAAGTAAAAATCTTTCTTACCAATGGTTAGATGCATGAGGTGAAAGGCAGGGTTCCCTTAAGACTCTGTTTCCATGAGACGCACTGGGAAACAGATGTGTATGTCCTAGAAGACTGACACCTGTCAATGCCTCTGTAACTCAGAATAGACTCACTAATATCAGTAGGGCTTACCATCCACATGTCATGGCTGGAGTACTGGGGGGTGATGTCCATCGATTCAGGAGGAAGGCTCAGATCAATCTGGTTTGGCCTAACTTGCATTATTATCTTGCACAAGAAGTTAATGAGTCTGGCCCACTAGAAAAGCCAATTCTTGAACAGCCAGAGCTTATTTAACCAATGCTTAGAAACTGGGTCAGACTGAGGTGGTGTGTCATCACATCTACACATTCAACCCAGTCTGTGTGCGACACAAAGCCTATAGAATGTCATCTCTGAAAAGAGGTGTAATGAAGGAGTAGGTGGACTAGATGTTGACAGGAGTAATTGAGCCTTCCACTTCATTGTAGGCTAGTCCTGCAGTGCTCATACCAAAGCCTGATGGGACCTACCAATTCTGTGCGGACTATCAGGAACTGAACAAAAACACCTTACATGATGCCTACCCCATGACCCTTTACATGACATCCTAGAATCGTTGCAAGGGACAGCAGTATTCATCTCCCTGGATCTAAAGTCTGAATATTGGCAGGTGAAGATGAGGAAAGACAGTACAGTGGATCCTTGACTTACGAACTCAATTCGTTCGCGAGGGCTGGTTGTAACTCAAGTTGGTTGTAAGTCGACTATTTTTCCCATAGGAAATAATGGAAATACCCATAATGCGCTCCGAACCTCCCATAGCAACACTTACTTAACCTTTTCATAATAAAAAAGGGTTGCATAATGTGCATAATTTACCAAAACACCAATAATTTTTCTAATGTACTAACCAAAAAGTTATAAAAAGTGCCTAGCCTACCAGAAACAACAATTTCATACTGTACTCACCATTTAATTTGACATCTTTGGGCTGCAGGAAGGGAGGAGGAGGAGAATGAAACGGAAGGTGGTTATTGTTTAGAAGGAGCCTCCTTATGCAAACCTTTTCTTTGTAAAATTGTCGAGATGGTGGATTTTGACATGCTGTACATATTAGCGAGATCGGTCACACGAACACCACTCTCATATTTCCGCACAATTTCCTTCTTCGTTTCGATTGTGATCGCTGTTTCTCAAGTTAATAATGACAGTAGTCGAGGACTCGGTTCAAAGCTGGTCATGTTGTGAACTGCTGTAATAATACACTTTAAAGCAAGCCGGTGCTGACTCAGCCTGATGACATCATCATGTGCCGCGCCAGCCTGCTTGCTAACATCCCTTAACAATCGCTTTCTTTACCTTTGTTACCTTCTCTTCCTTCCTTAGCAATTATGCGTCTTGCTTGCCATGGTCTTAGTGAATTATATATATAGATAAATCACTGCACTGACTGAAATTACGTCCGACTGACGCTTATGAACGCTCTCGGCTGTTTATTTACAATCGCACAGGCGGATACACGTGACCGCATTTGGGTCGTAAAGCAAGATGTTGGTCGTAAAACAAAACAAAAATTTTGGTCATAAATCAAGTTGTTCGCATGTCAGGCCAGTCGTATATCAAGGGTCGACTGTATAGAGAAGACAGCCATCATCACCCTGGAGGGTTTGTTCCAGTTCCGGGTGATGTACTTTGGACTGAAAAAAGTGGGGTCATCATTCCAACAGCTTATAGAGTAAGCCCTCTGAGACCTCATTGGGAAGATCTGTCTGGTATACACAGATGACATCATCATATTTTCCCCATCTGTCTTACAATATCAGAAGGACCTTGAAATAAATAGTCTTTCAATGACTTCACAAGGCTCATCCCACATTAAAAATCAAAAAGTATAGATTTCTGCAAAGCCAGCTTCCCTTCCTCAGTCATGTGGTGTCAGCAGGCAGGGTACGGGTGGACTCGATGAAAATCAAGCCAAGAGTGGACTATCTGGTGCCCCAGGAGGTTAAAAGCTTCTAACGTTTCCTGGGGGTTGCTGGATGGTTCCAAAAATTTGTTCAAGGGTTCACTAACATCGCCACCCCATTGTTTCAGCTGCTGAGGAAAGGCTCTCCCTGGAAGTGGGTGCCGGCATGCCAGGACCCCTTCAAGAGACTCAAGAAGGCGCTGACATCTCCACCAGACTTGGAACAACCTGACCAGAACTTATCATTTCAGGTCCACAAAGAAGTGAGCGACCTTGGCCTCAGCACCATCCTGTTCTAGTTAAGACAAGGGGAGTAGAGGGTGGTGGCTGACACATCTAAATCACAAGGGGCACTGAATACAATTGGTCTACTACTGTTGTGGGGCAACAGTTGAGAAGTGCTGCCATTTCCTGAGGGGACCAGTTTTGAAGTCTACAGTGACATTCGGGCTTTTTCCTGGGTATTCAATTGCACAAAGACCATGTGTAGGTTAACCAGGTGTTGTGCCTCCAGCAAATTTCGTTCAAGGTGTGATATTGAAAGGGTTATGCCAATGTGATACCAAAAGTGCTGTCACATGCACAGGGACAGGTTTCTGTAATATGTGCAGTATCGGCCTCCACCCATTGGCCTGATCTGTCCCTGCATATGCAGGGCATACTTCAGTTGAGGGAGGGCTCACAAAAGGGGCCTGGCTGCATACATTATCAGGAACTTCAAAGTATGCTGTATCGCTGTGTGCCCACAAAGGATTGGGGTTACCATCATCACTTGGTGGTGCCCAAAACACGTGTTGAAATTCCTACAGTGCTATCATGACAGCCCAATTGGTGAAACCTTGGACGCACAGAGACATTTCTTAAGATCTTGGAGGTGGCATAGAGGCTGACGATTCGCAAAGATGTCTGGTTCCTTGTTCTGCTATGTCACATCTGTCAACAATACAAGACACTTTCAAACCAGCAAAGACCATCACACATACCTGAGGGTGGTTGTGGGTTATTTCACTCATTGGGTGCAGCTATTACCCATGGCCAATTCAATGGCAAGTAATACATGCTCCACCCAGATAGATGAGATATTCACCCAATGGGGGATACCGAAGAGCTCTGTGACTAATATGGGTCTGCAGTTTACTGGCTTGGAGGCTAGTGAATTGTGAAAGCAAGGTCTACCTGAAGACAACAGTATAACACCCCCAATCGAAACACACCAAGCTAGTGAACTGGACCCTGAAGACAATGATTGCATCCTTCATCTGAGACCACCATCTGAAATGGACTAGGTGGTTGGCCGAGCTCCAGTTTGCATTGAATTCAACTCTGAACAAGGTCACAGTTGAAACCCCTGCATTGTTCTAGGCAGGTAGCTAGTCAGTCCACTTGAAAGGATACTTACATCATATTTCACAATGTGTGAAGGAGAGGATGGTGGTGTCCCAATCCAGGCAATCTCAATCAAACATCCAGAGACATAAGCCTGTGCAATTCTTGGTTGAGGAGTAAGTCTGGATCAACGCTCACTTATTCCCCAAAGCCTTAGCAAATTCATTGCTAAACTGACTGCATATTGGTTTAGCCCAGCCAAAAATATTTCAAAAGAAAGGTCCTGTTACCTGCACTGTAGAGAGTGGAATTAACTGGGACTAAAAAAGTAAACACAGTTAACATCTCCAAACTAAATTCTTGGTGCGGTGGTGTGTGTGTGTGTGGGGTTGGGTGTTGGCTTGGGGGGGGTTTGAGGCGGGGGTGGGTATTGCAGCAGTGCTACATGACTTAAGAACTTCAACTCCTGGCACACCCTGCTGTGGCACTGATTGAAAGTTCGAGGAGACCATACGGAGTGCTGGGGACAAGATCGGCAAGTTTGAGCTTTGAAAAAGCTAGCTGACTAGTCAATAAATGAGGCCTGTTGTTTGTGTATTTTTGTTTAATATGTTCAGTTTTTATTATTAGTATAGCTTTTTTGTTTCAGAGTCTCTTTCTTTGAGTGGTACTATTCAGGCCAAGGCTGGCTGCATTCCTGGGGTCCCCACTGAAAAAAGAAATAAATCACCGTCCTTGCAGTGGTATGAATCTTAGCGGCACTGGCCTCACTACAACACATTAGCTTAGGCTCTGCAAAAATGTACAGTATCTATTCCTCATTTACTCATATGTAGCAAGACCTTAAGAAAGATCTGTGCACTCTGGTATATTGTTATGATGGCAAAATTACTTGTTAATATGAAGGATTCACAGGTCTTACACAAAATATATAATATCAAGACAACGAAGTGAAGTTTTGTTAGTAGGTCACATTCCAGAGATGAATAAATACTACACTGATGCTTTTTGATTGTTATGAAGACGCAAACAAATAAATGTTAAGGTCTTGATACATAATCGTAAATGAGTAATAGACGCATTTTTGCAGTACCTAAACTAAAGTGCTATCAAATACTGAAAAGGGCATTAAGTGCCAGACCACTTCTTTTATAAAAATGTAATCTGGTTTACTTGTAGTGGGAAAAGGGTTGGGAGTTAAATGGTAAACTTGTCTTGCTGTGATTCGTTTAATGTGTCCTGTAGTTTGAGAAACTTTTTTTGTCTCTGACTACTCAATTTGTGTATGTGACTTATTGGAGCAAGGAGGAGGCTCACATTTTGTAGATTAGGGGACACACACAAAAAGTCAGACACACACAACTCAGTGCTAGGGTTTTAAAAAACAAGGAAACACTTAACCTTGAATGCATAAATAAGTATCAATTTAAAATTATTTCTTCTTCCTCTTTCAACTGTTCCCATTAGGGGTTGCCACAGCGGATCATCTTTTTCCGTATCTTCCTGTCTTCTGCATCTTGCTCTGTTACACCCATCACATCATGTCCTCTATCACCACATCCATAAACCTTCTCTTATGCCTAACTCTTTTCCTCTTGCCTGGCAGCTCTATCTTTAACATCCTTTTCCCAATATACTCAGCATCTCTCCTCTGCATCCTCACCATTCCTTTGCCCTCCTTCTCATTCACACACATGTATTATGTCTTGTTCCTACTGACCTTCATTCCTCTCCTCTCTAGAGCATATCTCCACCTCTACACCCTGCTCCCTACTCAACCTGCTCCCTACTCTAGCTACAGATCACAATGTCATCAGCAAACATCATAGTCCAAGGTGACTCCTGTCTAATCTCATCTGTCAACCTGTCCATTAACAGTGCAAATAAGAAAGGGCTCAGAGATGATCCCTGATGTAATCCCACCTCCACATTGATTTCATCTGTGACTTCAACTGCAGTCCTCACCACTGTCATACTTCCCTTGTACAAATACTATACAACCCTTACTACTTCTGTGCCACTCCCGACTTCCTCATGCAATACCACAACTCCTCTTGCCGCACTCCAACTCCTTAATGTTCCTTCAGAATAATCCCTGCCCCATTTCTCCTCCTATCCATACCATAATAGAACAATTTGAATTCACCTCTAATCCACTTGGTCTTACTCCCCTTCCATTTAGCCTCTTATACGCACAATATATCAACCTTCCTTCTCTCCATCACATCAGTCATACTGCCAGCATTCAAAGTTCCTACTCTTAGTTCCACTCTTTTTATCTTCCTCCTCTCCTCCTTCCTCCGGATATGTCTCCTCCTTCTTCTTCTACTTCTTCGGCCAATCGGTAGCCCAATTTCCACCAGCACCTTGTTGGCTAACAGTACTGATGGCGGCCGTTGTTAACCGTATTGTTGTCCGCATATTGATCAGCCTAAATTTTAAACCGGATGTCCTTCCTGACATAATCCTCTGGGCTTGGGACTGGCATGAAGAAACACACTGGCTTGTGCATCCCCTGCAGCTGGGTTCAATTTAAAATGACAGTTTATTTTAATAAAATATATCCATCCATTTCCTTATCATTTCAGATCACTGTTACATAGTATCACTGTGTGGATGCCTTTATTTAAATACAGAAAAAATAAAATACCATACATAATTATATGCAAAAGAGAATTATAAAAATACTAGCCAACCCGCGGTGTAGCATACGCCGCATAATTATCAATGTGAACAGTCAACGTGGCTCACAGCTGCATGTGGACTGTAGCACAGACCAAAGGGAGTGAGGATGTATTTGGTGACGTGTTGGGGGCGGGCACATGAGCAAGCAGTGCGCATGCCTCGAGAGCGAGGGTGGACGCGGGAGGAGGGTGAGAGTTGGCGGGCGGTGCACTGTCGTGCGTATCCCATGACGCGGGAGGATGGTTAGAGTTGGCGGGCGGGGCTCTGTCGAGCGTATCTCATGGTCTTATAGTTGGTGGGCGGGGCTCTATGAGTTGGCTCTCTGTCTTGCTTGTGCTCAGTGTCTTGCGTGCCCTTAGTGAATTACATATATAGATAGTCCAGTCGACTCCCTCAGAACACATATGCATGTAACAAACTTTCTTTAGTGTAAAGTTGAAAACCATTGTAATGCATTTTCTTTCTGCTCCTGCATTTTCTTCCTGTTCCTGAGTGTCAAATAAGGTGACTATGCCTAACTTTACAGACTTTTTTAGTTAGTTGGTATTAAGACAAAAATGTACATTCATATAATACTTACAGATTGTTTAAAGAAAAATAAATATTAAAGAAAGTTTTACGTGTTGGCAAGAATTTAAATGTCAGAGTCAACAATATTATTTCTTTCCCTTTACACCTTTTCTGATGCAGCCACATTATCACTTTATTGTTTTTCATACTTATATATATATTCTCAATTTCCCACAGGCTCTCCTCGGAACAGAAATTGCGAAAAGTGGTCATCTTCATAGGACAACAGTGAGAAGTTCTAACTCCCTGATCAAATTGCAATATTTATTGCAATGGTTTTTATCTTCAGACCCAACATATCCAGTAAGTCTAGAAAAATAAAAACATAATCAAATAAAGTGAGTTTCAGTGTGCTCAGTGCAGTGTCCTGTCAATCCCATTCATTTGATGTTAAATATAATAAATCCCCCAACCTTTGATGTGTTCTCTAGTTAAATGTTCAAAATTTTTACAAGAAAATCCAGAGTTTACAAGACAATTTACAAGCTTCTGACCTCTTCTTTCTAGGTGTAATTTGTTAGAAAAGACCCATCAGTGGGTCAGTAGGATATCCATGCTGAGAAGCCACTATCCAATCAATTTGTAATTAACCAGCATATTTGCATATTTAAATGCAAGCAAGGGCAAACCTCTAACTGAGTTCACTGTAGTATTGCCCAAATCAGCAGAAGCACATTTCCTTAAATAGGTGAAGTAAAACCCCATGAGTCCATTTATTCATCTGTATGCTTCTTGAAGTCCTACACAAGCTAGAAGTAGGAAGTCCTTTACTGTACGCCTGGGAACCTGGATTCCTTTTACAGATTACATTTGCAAATTGGAACTGAGACAAAGAAACATAATGCTGGCAAGGGCCTCACAGGGAAAAGGGTTCCGCTACACTGGCTCAGGGCAGAGCAAAGTCCCTTACAAAACCTTTCATGAGACTTGGGATGCTAGAGTCTGAACATAATGGCCAGTAAGGGGTTTGAGCTGGTAAAGATTGGTAAAGGATGGCACCCCAAAATCTGGTTCCACAGTCAGTATTATTCAGAAGCTGGTGTAATCTATTCATGATTTGTGCAGGAAGACTGCTCTGTAGTTCAACTGAGAGGTGATAAAATCATGTTAAATAATTGAAGTACTGTCACCAGCAATAAATCACCCATGGGGCTTCCTCTGAAAGCAGCAACATACCTAGCTGAGCTAAAAGGAATTTCCTTAATCGATGTGATCAAGTGGGCTTTTAACGTCTAGTCTAGCTGCAAGGGTATTACATTACATAGAGATCTTTCAGAGCTTATGCTTCAGAAACACAATTAACTCTTTTTACCAAATTTTTAGCAAATGTACTTTTCATACTCTTCTTACACATCACTTTGGTACATACTTTCTTTTACTTTAAGTTATTTTGCTGATCAAAAAGATCTCCTAAAACTAAGCAATACTTTGAAACATAGCCTTATCCAGGGAGTCATCTTCACATTTTCTTTACTATGCCCCTATCAACTCTCCTCACCAACAAATAGTGTATATTGCTCTTTATGCTGCCACATACAAATTTCACTAAGTTTGTGCCCTCCTTCTTGAACATGGCATTGCACGCAACCGTTACCATCACATAACCAAATTCCATACTCCTCCTATCCTCAACATTTCTTGCACTTACGCTAGAGCTCTAATGAGCTCCATCAAATCCATCAACACTGGTGCCAAAATATCCATTCAGGTTAACTCCCTTTACTATCACCTTCCCTTGAGGTACCTTAGACATCACCTCCATCAACCTGTACTAAAGCTCATCTTTCTTCATCACTTCAATCAAATTGCGAGAAATATATACAGTATATATTCATCAGTTGTTTGTCAACCATCATCTTAGCTGGTTCAACATACTCACTACCCATCTTCATCTCCACTACTCTGCCCTATTTTTAGACACATGTACAACAACTCCATTATTATTATCAATTATTCCCTGAAAGTTCAAAAATATACTTTAAATGTCTCAAATCTACAAAATTGCCTTTCAAGGGAGAGGAAACTATAAAAATGTCGGGCCAATGAAGAATCTTTTTTAAAGAAGATTTTAACAAATACTAACAAAAAGAAGCACAAAAAAGCAGAGAAAAAAAGCAAAAAAGGGCACTCCAAAAAGACAACCCAAGATTAACAAAATGCAGTCCATAATGCAGAATCAGAAACTATAAAGGCAGAAGCAAGAAATACAATGACCAGAAAAATCCAACAACAGTGCTCACAGATATTGAACTCAAATAACTATCAATGAACCACAGAGGGACTCTTGTTCTATTCATTTATGGCAGTCTTCATCACACTTGAGGAAGCATTACTGCCACATACTGTACTGCAGTGTGAAGTAGAAATGACAAATTCAGATTCTTCCATCCAGACCTGTTTACACCAGAATTACCGAAGCCTACGAAAAAACTCATAATCTCGGCCCATCTTAAATCCCTTCACACCTCTCCATCAGTGGCTTTTGTTTTGTAAATGTGTTGATCAGCACAAGCAGCAAGCAGCAAGCAGCCTGCTGTCCCATTCCCTGCCTAGATGGAGCTCAACTCTTCCAGCTCAAGAAAAGGCTCCTTATCTGCATGTGAGGTTCCTGGAGTTACATAGGGTGAATAATACAGTATATTATTATTTGGAATACATGCATTTAATGAGTGTTCCATGTCCAAACCAAAGAAAAAAAAAGCATTAGATTTATATGTTGCGGTTAATGAGCTGAAAACCTAAGCTTAAATGTGAATTGACAGGAAGTTGATATGTGTTCTTGAATGGTGCAGAGGTAAGAACTGCTGTCTTATAACCCGAATGTACTGGGCTCGAGACTCAGTGCTCCAAGTATTGAGCTGCTGCTATTATTATTACTATAATAAAAACATACATTTGATTTGAATCTGTAACACCTGGTGTAAATTTTGGCTACTTGTAAAAGTTAGTGCTTTTTTTTTATTATTCAGTTTTATTCTGTCAGTAACGTTCACGTGGTACAACAAACTTGCCTTTCCCTTACTGAGTTGATGCCGTTTATCTCCATTCTTTTCACAAGAGCCGCGCTGTGGCTGATGCCTGCTCAGAACTGTTTGTTGTACCGGCAATCAAAGATACAATGTCCTGTGACCACTATCAGACTGGACAAATGCAGAATCGTAACAACAGACAGCTCCTTCACAGCACTTTTACTTTTGCTGCACAGCAACACAACTCTTCTTGGCACCATAAGTAAAATGGGACTTCCATCTGCAGCTATAGTCACTTTAGTACCCATGCAATTCGAATGCTGCTGTTTAGATCTGACAGTGTCATGCTGATAGTGTATGTGCCCAAAAAGAAGAAGCCCCGGAGTTCAGTCTGTAACAGCCAGTGTAAAGTTTTGCTACCTGTAAAAGACATCGTTGAAGGAATATAAGCAGACACACAAACACTGGTGTCAAAGAATGTCTTCTGGGTATCTTGTTGTCACTTGAATTTTTTATTAATCAGTGTTATTCTTGAATAAAACCACACTTGTTTTGTTATACCTTTGCAAAAGCGTTTATTTTATATTCCAGTAACCACTTGAATGAGATCGAATCCATCTCTGCCTCTCTCTCGCACACACATCATTATTTGAAAATGCTATTCCAGATCAAATGAGTGTAAATGAGAACTCATACTTAAATGGCATAGCGTTAACAAAACTGACTCAAGATGGCTGATTTATAGGTTATGAGTTCAAGTGGCAGGAAGAGGAGGGTCCAGGAAGATGGACACAGAAATGACATCAGAAATGGAGTGGTTGTCAATCTTCCATTCTGCAAAAGAAGGAGAAGAGAAGATATTAGTATACAGTGTCAGTCCCAGGTCCAGTAGGTAATTACCATCATCAAAGCCATTAAGCTGTCTCCCATGTACATGTGCGTGACACATGCAATATATAGTTCTCATCCCCACCATAATTCTGGGTGTCAGGGTAATGATGCCTATTCTAGTAGCACTGGACTCAAAGCAGGAAGCATCCATAGACAGGTGTGCCAATCTATTGTAGGGCCAGTCACACACACATGCACACTAACAATCTCATAAGGGCCAATTTCTGTGTCACCAAATAACCTAACCAGCATGTTTTAGTGGTGTTTCTGAGTGCCTGGAGGAAAATCCACACAGACATAAGCAGAATGCGTAGACATGAGACACACAACAAACTCAGGACAGTGGATCTATGAGACAGAAGCACTAACCACTGTGCTTTCATGACACCCAATGAATAGCTACCTGAACAAAAATGTCTACTTATATTGCTTTTGGTATCAAATACACTATATTAATGATCAAATACCCTCATTCATTTTAATTCTTATGTTGGCCATAACAGTATTCTGGACTTTTTTAGATGATATTTATTTTCATGTTTCAACACATTTTTGATGAAGAAGAAATACAATTATTTCTTTTACTGAAATTGCATAGAATGTTTTGAAACTTCAGAAACATTTACCCCGAGATAGTTTTTTGCCTTT
Source organism: Polypterus bichir lapradei (assembly GCA_026402145.1). Classification (NCBI taxonomy): domain Eukaryota; kingdom Metazoa; phylum Chordata; class Cladistia; order Polypteriformes; family Polypteridae; genus Polypterus; species Polypterus bichir. The sequence continues at coordinate 19,498,249 of JANRMT010062831.1, read as the reverse complement.
TATATGACCAGATTCCTTACCAGCACAATTATAGGAATAGAAAAAGGAAAGCAAAAATAAGAAGGCAGGCTGCTCTCCTATAAATAAAAAATACTTAGAAATAGTTGTGCCCTCTGCGACAGCCAGCTTCCTATTCACACAACATTATGCACACAAGTGACAAAACAGAAAGAAATCCAATTGTGCTCATTTCCCGTGCACCTAGAAAACATACAAACCTCAAATTATATAACTAATGATGGTGCAGGTGACAATAGCTGTTTGTAAGCAGAGTAAATCAAGCCTGCCCTGAGTGGCAAATGCACAGCAGCAGCACAGCTATAATAAAAAAATAGAACTTGGTAATTTGCAGACTATAGGAAGTGTGATAAGAAGGCTTTATAAAGTAAATCCTGCTGCAGGCACGCACCATACGGCAAGTGAAGATTAGGGGATTGTCGTGAGTCTGACTTTAGTTTGAACTTAATGTGTGACGGGAGGGGTAGATGATTCCTGAATAAAACATTGAGGAATGAGAAAGCTAAATGCATGTCTAGGACCCCCAAGCAGTACAAAAAAGAAGAATCCCTGAAATTTCATATCCAGCTTGACAATAAATAAAAATAGTAAAATGGAAAATTGCTGGTATCAGATACAGTAAAACGATTAGAAACTGAGAAAGCTGATCAGATGGCATGAGTACTGTTAGTCTGGTCATTGAATGTTAATCAAAAAAACTTCCCTGATTGGAAGCAAGAGGAAAGTAAAATTCAGCCCACAATGGTAGACTCTGGCCATCAGTGAAATATGCACTTCAACATTATCAAGCATTACTCTTTTAAATAATGAGGAAATAACGCATAGGCTGCTGTCCCTCCATCCATTCATTCGAATTTCTGCTGGAACAGCCTCTACGATTAGAACATGCTGCTCCACGGACCCCAGAAAGAGCTTAATGATCGGAGAAACAAAGTCAACCATCATCCATCTGGGTTTAGACTAACAGTACAGGCTCTTACCACATAGCAATACTGGATTCAGGTGACGGGTTAATCTTTTCAGGAGAGGACTCAAGCAGGATCAGGTTGAAAAAGGAGGACATCCAAAGGTAAAAGGATTATATTTCAGAGGATTACTATCAGTGGGTTAAAGCTTGCTTTTCAGTGCTGAGGTGCTCCCTGTTTGGTAATGATTAATATATGCCTATAGGCCACTGTCTGCTATTTAGAGTATCCTTTTGAATGAATCCCATGTTTGGCAAAGTCATGTTCTTATTTTGAAACCTTAAAAAAGTATAAAGCTTGGGTAACTGCACTGAACATTAGAAGTCACTTACGGACAGATGGACTTCACTTCTGCCCCTACCTAGGAAACATGCCTGTCGCAGTCTATCTCAAAGCAGACCTGAGCAAAAGCAGGAACCCCACAAATGCAACATGCTTTTCATCAGTAACTCTTCTTTGAATATTATATTATTGTGTGTGTCCAGTCAATATTAAATTCTTTCTTCAGTGTAATTTTTTTCTTTCTTCATCATAGAATCACTGCCGTACCACTAGGGAAGGATTTATCGGCCGTTAAAAATGAGTGCTTATTTTCTGATCATTTATTATTCCAAAAGAACCTTGAAATTAGGGACCTAAGTTTGCCCAACATTTCTTTGCTGGAGAAAAAGATAATAACATGTCACTAATAAAACTAAGATGAATGACTATGTTCATTTTGATGATGAGCTAATCTGGAATGAAATGAGTGAAAAAGGAGAGACCAGAAGGAAAGTGGGTTAACAATTTTTAAAATTCTGTTATAATTAGTAAAGACATTGCTGTTATGAACTGGTGTTTTTTTTTTAATTTTTTGGGTTTATTTCTAGCCCTAATTTCTGAATATATATTTGTAAGCAGTTTTTGGGAGCATAGCATCTATTTCTAGAATTTATTTTTAGGTTGGAAATTGTTTTAAAAGGGACGAAAATTTTTTTGTTTTTTCCATGGGCTCCTTTAAGTGGTTGATATGTTACCAAAGACAACCAGCTTGAGGTGCTCCTGATCATCCGAATTTGCAGATAAAAACAAAGCCATCAAGTGAGCATGTACTTAAGGTTTCGATTTGAGTTCACGGTTAAAGACATTAGGGCCTGGTATTTCTACCTTGGTGAAAGATAAGAGTCTACCTTTGGTACTGAATGCTAGAATTTTTGATGGCATTTCTTTTCCTGATCACATTCATTAACTTGTTTCTGCCTTTTTCCTTATTAAACATTACAAGTGTAATAAAGGAAAGAGATATTAAAGTCCTGAAATTTAAGTGATCTGGTCTCAAGCAAAAAAAACTGGAAAAAAAAGAAAAAGTAGATCAATTGATTCTCTATTCAGTGTGGTCATCCATGGTATTGGATCCATGGTACATTGGATCAAGACAAATGTTGGGTCACCAACTGTGTCGACCCGTTTAATCAACCATACAAAATTAAACTCAAACAGTAATCAATGGTGCATATAAATCAAATAAAGTGTAATTTCACCAGTCTCACAATGTCTTTTGGATATGGATTGGAGTTCCATCTCATCTCTGTTGAGCATTTGTCCTCAAAGAGTCTTCACCTTCGGTGCACGTCTTGAATATGTAGTCCTCTGAGCAGAAGTCAGTTGCCATCATTGGGTCCCTTCTCTGTGCTTAGGGGACAGAAAGAAACAATAGAGACAGCAGCCCATCTTGTCAAAAGGGTGGTATTGCTTATCAAGGTTGAATAAAGAGAGTGATGCTCATGTGTGACACCAGATAATTTAGCAAAGAATTTAAATAAATTAAGATCATGTGAGGAGGATCTAACAGAGCATTTCCAAGGAGGAATAAAATATCATTGACAAAGGAATACATTTTATGAGGTAACCTGAGAGTCACTATTAGGTTAGTGTGGATGTGAGAATGGAGAGCAAGAGCAAGGGAGAAGATAGGCAGATAGAGAGCAACTGAGAGATAGGACATCCCTGTCTAGTCCTTTATATATTGGGAAAGTAAGAAAAGGAATCCAAATTACTGAGAACAATAGCTGTTAGAGAGAAATATAGGGCTTTGACCAAATTCATAAAGTCCACTCTGAATCCATTAGATTTCACGACCTGTCATAAAATGTTCTATCCCATATGATCAAATGCTTTCTCTGAATCCAGAACCAGAGATGGGACTATGTCCATTATATAAATATGATGAAAAATGCTATCTGCTCCTTAGCGAGATCAATTAAAACCTGTTTGTTTTGAATGAATTAATTTGTGAATTACCTTTTGGTGTCTTCTTGCTAAACATGTTCATAAAAAAAAAACCACGATGATAGATGGCACATGTTTTAGAATACTTACCATGCTTTAAAATAAGAGTTATTAGAGCTGAGGTTATAGTTGGATGTAGATTAGCAGAAGAAACAGCCAAGTTTAACATCTGAATGTATGTTGATGACAGCTGACTCCAAAAAGATGTGAAGACCTGAAGGAATAACCCTTTAGGGTCTGGAAAACATCCAGTATTTGTGGAATCCAATTCTTTCTTTAGTTCAGAATATGGCAGTATCTTCTGTATGAATTGAAAAGGAATGGTTAGCATTCTCATTGAATAATGAATAATAAAATTCTTAAAAGTTCTTTATAATCTGACTGGTGTTGTTAATAATTTATTTGAATAACAGGAATGGATGTCTTGGCCTCACAGTAGCATAGCCTCCACACTAGGAGCCTGCATAGTTTGGCATTAAATGTATAATATATGGTGCAGGTGTGATAAATTTCAAATTTATCTTTCTGTAAAAAACAATGAATTTTACTCCAAGCTGGCAGCAGGAATTTATAACTCATATTCTGAATCCACCGTATCAGGGAACACTTCTTCCAAGGTTTAGCGACATCTCTTTATTAAGAAAGGCATACTTGTATGTGTTTGGGCAGTATGTAGACACAAGTCTGGAAACAATTGCATACACCATAGGTGTCAAACTCCAGCCCTGGAGGGCCACAGTGGGTGCAGGTTTTCTTTCTAACCCTTTTCCTAATCAGTGTCCAGTTTTCACTGCTAATTAACTTCTTTTCCCTCTATTTTAATAGCCCTGTTTTTAAGGATTAAGTGTTCTGAATTGATTCTTTTCTTCATTAAATGACAGGCAAACCAGTTCCTTAATGAGAAGCTGATTCTTGCTGTTAATTAAACCCGTTATTCAATTCCATGGCTTGTTGCTGCTCTCTTTTTGCCACAGCAGACATTTCCAAAACTGCTGATATTCTGATTTTTTTCTAAGAACTCCTAAAATGTTTTGGTAACCTGAGGGATCAACCTTACTGAGACCTTCATCTTTATTTTCAGATTTTCTTTGATGGGTACAGGTGAGCTGGTCATGTCCTGCTTGTTTTATGCCTCATTACTGTCTGGCTGCTAATTAAGGAAAAAACAACTAAGGGGCCTGAGTCAAGCTAATTAAAGCTAAGGCTAAAGAAGTTAATTAGCATCAAACACTGGTCACTAATTAAGAAGATGGTTAGAATGAAAATCTGCAGCCACTGCGGCACTCCAGGACTGGAGTTTGACACCCCTGGCATACACTGACTTTTTAAAAGTTAGGTAAGGATGTTTTCAAGCCTCTTTAAGAATTACCTGGTGATCTAAAAAATTGAGCAATCAAATTATTAGATGCCATGGAACTGCAGCATTTCCAGTAGGTGTAAATATCTGACAGTGCTCTATTACAGGAGAGAAGTCCTACAAGTCAATGATCAACCATAGTTTTTTTTTTTTTTAAATCAGAATAGTATCACCAGCTTCTGCAATTTTTCGAAAACCAATAAGATGGAAATTACTTCTCTGGTTGTGATCTTTTAAATCATTTAATTTGCCTGTTTCTTCAACATTTGAATTTTATAGCCATGAGGGAGCATCTTATTCATCACAGCTCCAAATTCTTTGGAAATCTTCTTTTATTCTTCCTTCATCTCTATAATATTGTGGCAGATTGCTAAAATATCATCTTAAAAACTATGTTGTTCTGTTATAAACTTCTACAATTCAGTGCAAACTTCCTCCATTTCACTGGTGTCCTCATTCGTAGAGGACTCAGCATGGGACTTCCTTCAGTGGACTGGACAACTCCTCATGAGATGTCCTTCCAGTCAGCATTTTTGTGATACCTATGGAAAAGTACGCTCCAGAAATTAGCCATTATGGTCCAGGGAGGAAAAGGAAAATACCCTGAAGGAGATACTCTAACTTGCTTCCATTTGGGTGCTTATGGCTGCATGATCCCAGCAACAAGAAACCTTTATAGCCCCTCCTCTTCTTTGCCTCTGACCATAATATTGTGTCAAATTGCTTATAATTTAATTTGACTTTATTTTAATTTTTTGTAGTCATTTATGGCATCAACACATCATTATTTTATCCTTTTGGGATTTTTTCAGGTCAAGGAATTTAGTTGTTAGGGGTAGGGTTGGGGTTAGGCATGTTTTAATGCATTTTGCTAACATTTAATTTTGAATTCTATCTTCTGAGAAGTTATATTACTAGGGAGGTGTGCGTTACATGGTGATTGCTGTGACACGTTAAAAGTCAGAGCCACAAATTTTGAATCATCTGAGTTTTACTGATGTTTACCAGGATCTTTGGGTGCAACTAATTCTATTAATCTGATTTTCTGGTTTTGCTTTTATTTTCTTACCTGACCTCTATTCTTGTGTCGTTTTGTTTCATGCATTCATATCTATTCTGGCTCTTGACCATCTAGCTATATTTTTTTCTGACTTTGGGCTTTAATTACTTCTATTTTGACTTGCTGGTATCAACCTCACCTAGGTTTTCTGATTCTATACCTCTTGTTTCTTAATTTAAAATCCATTTATTACTGCTTCCAGTCAGTCATTACTGTTAATTTTTCCTATGCTCTTCTACTTTGTACATTTTTGGTATTGATACTAAACTTCCAATTTAGAGGTACAATTATGGAGGCCTCCATATGATACAATTTGTGGGTCTTGTTTCCTAACTAGAGTGAAAGACATATATTAAACCATTATAATTCATTACAGTAATTATTTACATTAGATACTGTATATTAAATGAAGATAAGTGGTTTTGGAAAAATGGATGGATGGATGAATACATTAAATGTTAGCTATACATGATTATATCTGTTTTTTACAGTTAGAGCAAAGGCTGGTTGAGGCAAAATCGAGTCAAAAAAGAATAAGCAACTTTTTGTTTTAGGATGTACTTCCTTAATCACTGTTTCATACAGAAAACACCGTCAGAAGCAGTTCTAGACAGTATCACTGTGATGGTCTGGGTTGGCTCCAACATCCTTGAACCCAAAACCGTCTATAACACGACCAGAATGAGCCAGGCAAATGAGGACACAAAACAGGCAAGAGTATGGTGCAAAATATGATAGTCAATAAAATGTCAATAATAAATTATCCACATGGTTGAAATCCACAAATAAAACCTTGTACAAATTAGGATCCCATTCTTTCTAGCCCAGCTCGTCTTCCTTCCTCCATCCTCCCAGCTCACCCAGCGGTCTTGTAGCTGGACAGAGATGCTGACAGCTGTGGTTCTTCTCTCCAGCTCTCACCCCAACTGGCTCATTCAACTTGTGACGGGACATTTTGAGCCGAACCTCTATTTCTCATGCCTTCCTCAGCATCTATGGGTTACCCAACAATTGCCCCTGTTACTACAAACCTCTCTGCAAGGAACAATCCACCCATCTGCCCTCTTGCCCCCTACCACTCAAGGGGCTTCTGACCAATTGGCCTCCCATTCACTGTACTAGCTTATATACCCACTCTTATCTTGCTAGTCCTTATGTTTTTTAATTTCCCTTTGTCTCCTGGTCAAGCTGATAGGGATGCAGGTGCGCTAATCATAGACTCCAGTGAGCTAGCGAGGCAATGGCATGTGAAAACCTCGCCAGTGCCATGGGATGGTATTCACTATAGTAAAGCTAAATAGAAAATCAAGTTTAAAAATAGAGCTAAAGTATTATAAATATATCAAGTGACACTTTGTTTCAGTTCTCCAAACATTTTAGTTAGGAAATGACTTCAGTGAAGCATCCTCTTCTTATTTTCCCAAATTTTTACTCTAAACTCAACATTACAATTTTTACAGTGAAGAAGGTTAAAATGATATATAGAAGGTAAGATTATTGTGCAACTAATAAGAGTTTGGTTTATTATTAGCTGTTTGCTTATTGAATTCATTTTGGTAATGCACACGGATTTCAGTGTTTATGCAGTCTTATTCTCCCTCGGGCAGTTTTGAACAGTTATAATTTGTTTGAACACAAAACTAAAAAGAGTCTTAGTAATAAAGGCAGATGAAAAAATTAGTCAATTGAATGGCTTACTGTACTTACAAAAGTTCCAAAAATATTTTTGGGTTTAAACAAGAACTTGAAATAGCTATACTGATATCATTAACATGAATAAAATATTATTTCATACTGAGCAAATAGCTATTTTGTCCAATTTTAATAAAACAGAAAAAAAAGTCTTTCATTCAGATATATTCCAATGGAGTTTTCTGGAGAATTCAATGGAATTATTTTGAGGCAGCTGAAAGAAACAGATTGAGTTCAGCAGATTTTATTCATTAAATTAATCAAATGACAATAAAATACACTTTGATAATTGTTTTTTTAGCTAATTGTACTACTGCAGATAAACTGGTGGATAGATGAACCTAATATATTTGTACACATAATTAAGAATGTACATCATTTGTTGGTGGAAAAAACTATTTAAAGTGAATTAGAATTGAGTGTGTTTGAAAACATATACTGAAAACATAGATGTGTGTATACTTATAACTAAATGGTATTTTTTTTAGAATTGAAAGACGGCCACATGAGGGTGGAAGAACATGCATGTGCTCACAACACCAGGAGACACTTATTGTGGATATGGTCCGTCAAAATAATGCAATTCGACTGCGTGAAATACAGCAGCGGATTATAGAAGACAACATACATTTTGAGGGAATAAATAGTGTGAGTCTGTCAACAATTGACCGTGTCCTGCAACGTAACAAGACAAGGATGAAACAAGTTTATCAGGTACCATTTGAGCGAAACTGTGAGAGAGTGAAAGAGTGACGAAGTCAATATGTGCAAGTAAGTAAACTTTTACAGTAAACTCAGTACTAGAATGTATGTATTGTCTGGTAAGCAGCACATGTATACATCATACTGTGTCATTTACAGAAATAAATGTAGTTTGTTGTCACTGTGTACAGAGAATCTTTGAGCTTGACTCAATGGTTAGGCCTCATGAATACATCTTTGTGGATGAAGCTGGATTCAATCTAGCAAAAAGTAGAAAAAGAGGTTGCAACGTCATAAGTCAACTTGACATTATTGAACTGCCTGGCCAGCGTGGTGGAAATGTAACTATCTGTGCTGCCATCAGCAGCTATGGGGTTCTCCACAGTCATGTTACTGTTGGACCATACAACACCAAACTTCTAGTAAAATTCCTGGATGGTCTACGGGATGCTTTGCTTGAGCAGAGAGATTGCGAGCAGGTAGATCATCCCATGTATGTTATCATTTGGGACAATGTGAGCTTTCACCATGGTCCAAGAATATGTGATTGGTTTCACAATGAGCAGCATTTTATGAATGTGTTTCTTCCACCATACTCTCCCTTTTGAACCCTATTGAGGAGTTTTTCTCGGCATGGAGATGGAAAGTATATGACCAAAACCCTTAGACAGAGGAAAGTCTACTTCAAGCAATGAATGGAGCATGTGGTGAGATAGAAGTGGAATCTTGCCATGGCTAGATTCGGCATGCTAAAGGATTCTTTCCTCGTTGCCTTGCAAAGAAGACCATAGCATGTGATGTGGATGAAATCCTGTGGCCTGACCCAGCACAGAGACGTGATGCTGAGGCAGAATAAATTATCTGAATATGCTGTAAAAATATATAATTTTTTTTTTATATATATATAACGTTTTTGTTGCAGTTCTTTCTTTGTTAAAATGTGAGTACAAGAATAAATGAATGAATAAATAAATATTATTTTCCTGATATCCCAGAGTGTTTTGTATTTATTTATGTAGTGTGTAATCGTTGCTAAGTTGTGTTTGCACATTGGCTGGTTTTGTGTGGTTTTTGACAGTAGTGCTTGATTTTGAGTAAAGTTAAAATAGTTTTGGGTCAAATGTTTGGTTTTGCAAGACAAGTCAAAGGTTTTGTGAGTGTAGCTTGAATTTTAGAGTTTGTGTTTAGTGTTTTGAGAAAAAGAGATGAAATTTTAGAAAATGTGTTTTAGCAATTCAGAAAAACTGTAATATATATTTTAAAAAAGGAAAAAATATTAATCTGCGGTGGACTGGCGCCCTACCCAGGATTTGTTCCCTGCCTTGCGCCCTGTGTTGTCTGGGATTGGCTCCAGCAGATCCCCGTGACCCTGTAGTTAGGATATAGCAGGCTGGATAATGGATGGATGGATGAAAAAATATAAATGGCTCTAAACGAGTGAAAATAATTTCCTAAAAGTTCCAAAACAGGATTTAATATAATAATCAGACAAGAAATAGGCCAAAGCCAGAACAACAAAATGATAGAAAACACAATACTTACAGTATCCACATAGCTTTCATACATCACAGCCTGAGCTTCTTCTTCTCTAGCTTTAAGTAGCCACAGAAGGGGCTCAGAAGTGGTGATAGGCTCACATTTAAAGTGACCATTCACAGAATAACAAATGAAGCTAACAGAAATAAAGACAAAAAAATCATAATTAACACACAACTCTCAAGTAGATTTTCAATTTCATATTATATTCAATTTTTATATTAGTTAGTGAAATTAGTCCTCATTTCTCTTACCAAAGAAAATATATTGATAAAGTTGAATTATTTCAGTTAAATGTTGAATCATGTACATGACAACAGCAATGATCTGCTTTTCCTCTTTTAAATACCGTATTTTCTTATGTATCACGTGCCCTCGTGTAAGATGCGCACCCTAATTTTTACAAAGAAAATCGGAAAAATCGTTTTGCCCTATGTACGACGCGTGTTTTGATTGTATAAGAAGGCTTTAGAGAGGAAGTGCGAGAACGCAAGCAAGCAAGAGAGAGAGAGAGAGCGCGAGGAAGCAAGCGAGAGAGCGAGTGTGTGAGCAAGCGAGAGAAAGAGTGCACGAGCAAGCGACCGAGAAAGAGAGTGCAAGTGCGCGAGCAAGCGAGAGAGAGAGAGCGCGAGTGCACGAGCAAGCAAGTGAGAGAGAGAGAGAGAGAGAGCGCGAGCGAGCGAGCCCAAACAGAAGAAGTAAACATTACAGAATTACATTTCCTCATGTATGACTCGCACCTGATTTTCTAATGCTAATTTTCGGGAAAAAATGTGCGTGTGGTACATGCGTAAATACGGTAACTGGGAATAGTAGTCTTTTCACCTCTTCACTGACTTATCTGGGATGGGCAAGTTGCCTGAAACATTCATGACTTATTCAGGTACATATCTGTTTTTACTCACTTCCCTCCTGACAAAAGAGGTAAAATATGGTTAATGGCACAAGGAATTCCCTTTTAAGTGAGTTTGCATATTCTCCCAGATCACACTACACATGGAGACCTGATTACCTCAAGAGTGTGGGTCTTCATTTTCATTCTCTTGATTGGATCTCCATGACAATTCTCACAGTTCACTCTGCATTCCTGTGACACAAGAAAATCCCCAGAGATAGGCCTAGAATCTTCACTTTCTTCCAGATAAGCAGAAGAAACTCCACACTGTGCACGGTGTACAGTTTGCATGTCTTGGGGCCACAGAAGAAAACTAAAAGATTGAGAAAGGCTCTTTAACAAAACTTCTATAGCCTTGAAGGGCTATAATAGACCAAACAGACCTGGAATTGTGCTTGTTGTCCTAAAAGATGACTTGTTTCTATTTTAACTCTGAAATAGCTTTGGTGTGAGTTTTTTGCGGTGGTCAGAATATTATATGGAAAATAATTCTGAACATTTGGAAAAGGGAAATATCTGAACTTTTTTGCTTGTATGAACATTACATATTACTACTTAGTGCTCAAAGGATAATCTAATGAAAGCTAAAGTTTCCCCTATGGCACTTTGAACATTCTGAGAAAGAGATATGGGAAATTGTAGCTTGACTTCAGGTGGCTGCTTTTATTTTTTTTCTTTCTGTTTTATATATCATTTTACTCTTCTGTTTTGTTCCTTTAAGCTGTGATCTACCTGCGGCCACTGGATTTTTTTCAGTGTCTTTAGAAAAAATATATTTACTTTATGTGTTCACTCTTTCATTCGTGCAAATACATTACATGGTAAATGGCTTAGAAAAGGCAGTGACAATACATGGTCGGCCTCAAAGAATAATGTATTACTCAAATTAATACAAAAAAGAAGAATAAAAGTGGAAGGAATAGGATGCAGTAAATGAAATTAAATAAATAAATTATACCCTTTTGGGACTGCCTAAACACAATGAATGAACTACAGTATAGGACATAATGAGTTCCTCCCTATCTCCAAGCCTTTTGCTTCCATAATGCATTTGCCTCTAGGGGAGCTCTTTCCTCTGAACCTCTCCCAACCCCAAGCTGACCTTAATGATGAGTCTACCCTATCAATGAGGCCCTCTAGAAAGCACTTCCAAGTCAGCCATCTGCTCACAGAGGCTCATGTAAGGACTACACTCTCTCAGAGGCTCTACTGAAGCCCACTGGGGGATACCAGTTCTCTCACAATGAATTTTTGGAGAAGATCGAATTGATAAGGCACCTTGTCCAGGTAATAATGACCCATCCAGAATGTGTCCTCCTATGCTGATCAGGCTGCTATCTTGTTTACCTTCACATAGCATTGCAGCTTTTGAATAATTTGAAGTTTCTAACCAAAGAACAACATAAATCCAAAAGATTTAGTTGTCCAGGTAAGAGAAGATAGCCCACATTTAATTTAGCTCTTTATTACCCTTCCATGTACAATCCAAGTAGTAGAGTGTAGTATTACAACTGTAACATAGCTAAAATAAAATACAAAAATTGAGATTTGTGTTTGGTTCTTATCTTAATTTTTTTTTATACATTTTCTATATATTCTTGTGAGTCTAAAACTGAATGAATCTGGACAATGAATGATAGATCAAGTCAAGGTTATTGACATGTGTATATAGTACAATAACATTATTGAACTTAAGTTTTCTCAGAACAGCTGTCAAAAATACTAAATCAATAAATAAAAAGAAAGTATTCTTATCAGGCAACAGACTCCTTTATCCCTTGGAGCCTCCAGGTGATCATCTCCGAGGTACATGCAAGGAACAAAGTGAGTAATAATAAATGGATTATCATTAACGTTCCCGGCACGTACCTCAGAGCGATCGGTGGGTCCTGGAGGTTTCTCCGGACTTGTAAGGCCGCTCCTTGACTCCTCCCGAGCGTCGGCCATTGCACCTAAGGCGCTGCCGCTGGTGTTGTTGCTCTGTTTGCCCTTCCTCTTCCCCATTTTGGACACGGAATTTTTGGGTTTTGGCGATGCTGTGGTGATTCCTGATGCCGTAGTCTTCTCGGGGTTTACTGCCCACAGAAATTTTTGATTCAGGTCCTCCGCTATAGATGCTGGAGGATCCTGCCGACTACGCCACTGTGGTAGATAGGGGGCGCTCTTGCTCCCTTGAACCCCTGTCCACGACTCCAAACACCAGGTAAAAGTCCTCAAATTGACTTTATTCAATCGCCACAGTGCACAAAGCACACTCTCCACCACAATACTCATATAAATCACAATACACAATCAATAAACAATCCTCCAGCTCCCAGACGCGTTGCCACCCTTCCTCCCAGCTCAGCTCGCCGTCTGGGAGCTCCCACAGTCCTTTTATATCTCCTGACCCGGAAGTGTTCCCAATCCCCAGTCCATGTGATCCTGTATCACTTCCGGGTCAGGTAAAAGTTCCTTTCTTCACCCCGGAAGTCCGTCGCTCTTCCCTTGACGAACTTCCGGGTCATAGGGCACAAATAAGTCTTTGGTCTTCTCTGCAGCTCCCTCTGGTATCCAGCAGGGCTGAGGATAAAAACTACATAGTCCATGACTCCCTGCTGGTCTTCGGGGCTCCTCCATACTGCAGGGAGGGCTCCATCTGGCGGCCTGGGGGTATTGGCCGGGATGACAAGCTGGCCACATCTCACAGTATTCACAAGTATTATATACTTGTATGTGCGGTTTATTATGTTATAGTACTAGGGGGCTCCATCCCCTGCTCGCTTCGCTTGCCCACCCCCTCGGTTTGGTTAACCGGATATATAATTTAAAGAGATTGTTATTTTCATGGGAATTGTTACATACTCTTTTGATTCTATGTTGCATCGCTTCTACGTGATTAGAAATATAATTGTGGTTTCAATGAAGTTAAACTTGTCGTAGCTTTAATGCTGCGGGACCGCAGATTCTCATAGCTTATGGTCCATTATTGTGTAAATCTACGTTTTGCGAATTGAAAAATGTGAACGCGAAAAGATTATTGTAGACTCGGATATTTTGCCTGTAGTGTTTGTGGATTTCACTTTCACCAAACAAAAAATCTTTTAATTCTCGTGGAAATGCCTCTTCATTGGGAGGCAACACTAGTGTTTCCTGATGGCAACATGAATTAGACGATCCACAAGTCTTTGACTTAAACTATAAAGCCTTACAATATCTACATACTTCTGACATATCAACCATGTCCATATATTCAACCTCTTTTTGCTGTTCCGTTATTTCACTGAGTAATAATTTCCATTTGTTTGTGCTAATGAGATCTTTACTTTCTTTTTATTGATAGTTTAGAATTTTATTACTTTCATAATCTGTGAAAGCAAGTGTATCGTGCCAACATTTTTGAACATCTTTATGAAGTCTTTTATTTCTGACCCCGATTTGACCGTCTCGGAAAGAAGGCAAAAAAGAATGACAAATAGAACAATAATAATCTATGTGCAAATTGCATTTGTGTGTGTGTGTGTGTGCATGTACATGAGTGTGTCCACTCGTGTATGTGTATGGGTGTGTGTGCAATGTGTTTGTGTGTATGTGTGTGTGTGCTCACGTATGCATGCATGCATGTGTGTTCTTTTTTGCATTCTTTTTTTGCCTTCTTTTTTCTCCAGCGCTTTTGGGTCTCTTTGCAACGCGCCGCTCTTTCTTCTTCACTTAGTCGTTGACGTGCCATCTAGAACTTTTAAAATTTTTAAGAGCTGAGAGCACATGAAGTGCGTCTGTCAAAAGCATTCCAACAACTGAGAGGTTAGATGTCCATGATCTTGTTTTAAATTGGTTGTTCACGTGGGATGTTGAAGTGTCTTTCCAAGACGGTCACGTCTTAACCCAAGATTTTTTTATATAATAGGGAGATTTGCATTCTCATGATTGACTCTTCAGGAACCTTATGACTTGAGCATTGAAACCCTGTCCCTGAATCTACTGGCAGGAGGTCTAGTGATCTGGCACCATTTCTCAAATGGAAAAAGTGAAAAAAATGGAGTGTGCAGGATCTGAGGTCTTTAATTAAACTGTTTGCCTTTCTAAGAAAGAGTTGTAGAACAGAAAGCAGCTGGATGCCAGAAATATTATGTGTGGTCCTTTGCAGTGCTATAAGATCTTGAGTGAACATGTGCTATTCAAGATGTGATGCTTCCAGTGAAGATGGACTCTATTGTGTAACTGTAAATGTTTGTGAGAACAGATGAAAAAATGCAAGCTGCCCTCAGATGTTCTCTCTAAGCTATCTAATCATTAAGGGTGATCAAGCCTGTAATGATATGTTCATCAACAAAATAAATAATGTAATTGGAACTATGATTGGCAACACAGTCAGAAGTGAATAAGGCATACAGAAAGGGGCTCAGCACAATAACTGTGGATTGACTGTATTGAGGGTCAGAGTAGAGGATGTGGTACTGCCACTCCACACACGCTGAAGTCTGTTAGTTATGAAGTCCAAAATCCAGTTACAGAGGGAGGCACTATATCTTAGGTTATGGAGTTAGCTTTGGTGGTACAACAGTGTTAAATGTTGCACTGTCATCTAAAGTACAAAAATTTGTAATATATACAAGTGCATATACACAAACATGTTGACTTCTTTAATAAGTACTAGGGGGCTTCGCCCTCTGCTCGCTTCGCTTGCCAGCCCCTGTTTTTGTTTTTCCAGATACACACTTTTAAGATTTTTTTTTTCTTTGAATTGTTGCTGTTTCAGTAGTTTCACTTTTATTTCAGAACTTCTGTAAAAAACAATATTTGGAATCTTTCGAGTCCCAACGTGATGAATCTTTTTAATGAGGTCAGTGAGACATGTGTTTATTGACTTTGTACCATAATTTATGATAGGTGTCTCTGTTTGGAATTTCAGCACAGACAAAATGATTTATATCATCAGCAGGTAATCATTTTTTTTGCAAAGTAACCAAAACTCCGTTTTTGAAATTTTCTTGACTTAAACTTCAAAGCCTTACAATATCTACATACTTCTGACATATCACATATGTCCATATATTCGAGCTCTATACGCCTTTTCGTTATTACTCTGAGTAATAATTTCTCTTTCTTTGTGCTAATGCAATGTTTACTTTGTTTGTTTTGACACTGTCGTTTTTTTCTGCTTTCATATTCTGTATGTTGCTCCGCATGTGTTTCTACGAGTCTTTTGAACTCCAGTTTTCATTATCTCTAACCTGCTCTGCATATGTTTGGCCCCTTGATTTTTAACCTCTTTATGACATTTTACTTTGTTTTTTACTCTGTCTTTTATTTCTGACCTCGCTTTATCCTGCTTTTATTTCAATGATGCCTGGTCCGAGGTGATTACTTTCCCTTTTCGAGTAATAATTTCTGTTTGTTTGCGCTACTGCGATGTTTACTTTCTTTTTTTTAATACTTTCGAATTTTCCTACTTTCATAATCTCTAACCTGCTCTGCATGTGTATAGCACCAACGATTCCACTTGTTCTTGGCTGATAATTACTTTCCTTATTTTCTGAATTTGCACCTAGATTATTCTTTTTCTTTTTTGTCTCTCCAACGCTTTTGAGTCTCTTTTCTCTGCGCTGCTTTCTTCTTCACTTAGTCGTCTGCGTTTCATTTATAACGTATTGTCCTTATACGCTTTATATGCGCTGAGAGCCCTGGATCTGTGTGTGCTCAAAGCCAAAACACGACTGATTGTGTTGCTGCCCATATTATTTGGTTAGAAGTAGGGCGTGTCTTGCAAGAATCTCATGTTCTACGTCCCATGAGACATTCCATGGCCAATCTCTTTAGTCTTGTGGGTTTTTTAAGTGTCTTCCGTGATCTTATAAGATCACATCTTGCCGCCATACTGTTTTTCTCCAGGATTTTTTTTATAATAGAGAGACATTATAGCTCCTATGCATCAGAACCTGTTTAATAAATATTGTTGCCTTTTTTCTGGAAAAGGGTTGTTTGCTGGATAAGAAACTAGATGATATCAGTTGAAGACTAGATATAGTATATGGAGAAGCAACAGGAACTGCTGTGTTTTCTTTCTTTCAGAAATATGGCTGATCTTGACCAACCTGGTACTGTAATACAGCCAATTCCTTTTCTGTCATATTGTCAAAACTGAAATGTCATTTGATGGTTCATGTTATACATTGAAAGTTCCCTTGTGCAGGGAAGATAAAATTATCCAGTCTGATCTGGAGTATTTAATGTAGGATTTGTTACATTCTGTAAGAATTCCCAAGGGGTTTTCTGATTGCTGTCTACATCCCAAAGCCGAACCTGACATTGCGCTACACAACACAATTATGAAGTATTTATGATTACATCCTGAGGGATTTTTTATTGATACTGGGCAAAGCAACAGTGTCAATTTAAGGAACATATCATTCACTTTTCACCTGTCCATAAGGAGTACTAACTTTCTGGATCAGTGATGCACCCTGATAAAAGATGCTTACCATCTACTACCGCACCATTACGTTTGACTGTCAAATCACCTCTCACTATTCCTGCTTAAAAACCAAAACTGAAATGTTAGAAGCCAGTAAGAAAAATGGTTCAGTGTTTACCATTTGCATGTGTTTTTTGATTCTTCATCAGATCTTGACAAGCATATAACTTTATTAGCTGGATTCATTGCAAGCTGTAAATGCGGCTATAAATAAAAATTCTGCATATTTACTAATAAACAGCAGTTGGTCACAAGTATAATCAATAGTTTGCTAAATTATTGAATGCTTGCAGTTTACAAACTAAAGCTTAATTCAATCCCAGCTACATTTTCTTTCCCATATTAATATAATCATTTCCATGACATATTTCATCACAGTAACAAAGTCCTTCCGAAGTAAGTGCCTGCACCGCTATATTATTCATCCTTATCTGTTTCTAGGTATGATGTTAGATGGATTTCTAAATGAGTTTACATCCATGGTGTAGATGCAAATTTCAAACATTTTAAAAAATTGGTAGCTATTAGCTGCCATTTTATCTGCTTTTTAAAGCCAGTTATCCCTGTGGGCTGTCTTGTTGACTACAGGTTACTGGAAGTGACTCCCATTATGATGAAATTCTTTGAGGGACTAGTGCTGGGATACATTCGATTGAATATTTCAGATAATGAGGACTGCTTCTCCACTCTGAGATAGTTTTCAAATTAGAAGAGGGGCACTACTGTGTATGCAGTTTCAGACACCTCTTCCCCAGTTCCAAGGCACACCTGGTTTCTTACACATATTGTCAAAAAGGTGATGCTTGGCAGTTGATTCTCAATACTACCATTCCACTCAGTAGTGCCATCTATTGCACTCTTTGTTCACTTATTGTGAATTATGTGGTTAAACACAGCTCCAGTTTCATCATTAAATTTGCTAATGACACCACTATTGTAGACCTGATCACTGATAATTATGATATGCCTATAGAGGAGAGGTGTGCCATCTGTCACAGTGCTGCCAAGACAACAGTCTCACCCTTAACATTACTAAAATGAAGGTGCTGGTAATATATTTCAGGAAACAGAAAGCAGACCACATTCCCATCTACATCATTGGGGATGCTATGGACAGAGTCAACAGCTTTAAGCTTCTTGTAGTTGCCTTCACTAACAACCTGAAGAAGGAAAGCTCTTAGAACTAGTGAGATTGAACTTGATTAATATCAAAATGATGCCATTTTGTTTGAGCAAAACAGTACAAATAAACAGAAAGCATGAATTGACTTATAAAAGTCTAAGTCAAAAGGTATATCTGCTATCATTCAATATACACTCCTAATTACATCTATCTTACATTTACACTAAATTCAAATGAAGCCTGTGTTATGTGAAGTTCAAATGCAATTAGATCTGTCTTCATGTATGGGCTGATGCCGATATTTTAATTTTTTCATGGTTATTGTCCTTCCTTGACTGATTGAGCTATGGAACAGAAAAAGCACCATGCTCTTCACACCTCACGTATTCTCAACTCTGGACCCTTGTGCTCATATTTATCAATTGTCTCAGAGGAACACAGTTCTAACTGGTTCAGCACTGTCAGAGTGATAGTGATGCTAATTTGTTCCTACTTTTAGGAGTAAGAGTAATAGCATTTTAGCAATTTTCCTAATTTAGGAAACTCCTCCTAACTTCACCAGGATTTTGCAGAGCTTATGAGCTGTCCCAACTTGCTAGGAACTGCCAGAGAAAGTGTTTAGGCAGAGATCAGGCCACACATCCCAGGAAAGACAGAATATTTTGGAAATCCTGGACAACAATGGACTCATAAAAAGTTATTGTTTTGGCAGAAATGGAATAATGCTTATAACAGATCTTAAACATTATGTGAACACTCGGTCTGTGTTGAGAAGCCATGTGCTGTCAGACGAAATGAAAGTGATGGTAACATTAAAATGCTGCCTTTCAATGGCAATGATATGTGTATTTAACAGTCTTGTACCAAACTTTAATGTCTTCACAATACATAAAGATAATAAGCAAATCTAAATGTTTCCTACTACTCCACATGAAATAATGTTAAAGCAAGCTGCATTCATGCAAATCATCATGCACATAAAGATCAAAATTCTTCAAGTGTGGATGAGTATGCTTATTTGAATCTCAAGTAATATCATAGCATTAATACACAGGTGGTTATGAATGTAAACTGTACTGTAGTAGCCAGCATATTACCCTGAAGATTAGTAGAGCTGGATGGGTGGATAACAGCAATATGTCACACAGGTACACTGAGTTTTGTATTCAGCTAACCCCTGGAACATTCCTGTAACATTTTACAAAGCCAAGAAGGTTCAAGAAGGCAGTGGGAGGCTCCTAGAGCATTACATAAACGAAGCCTCAGTAAAAATAAGGGTAGATCACACATAGGCACAGTACCCCACAATGGATGATGGTGGAGACACTGGAAGAGTGAACGCAACTTAAGAAATAGCAAAATAATAGCTCTAGCTAGTTTCAATATTGATTACTTTTAGAGGTGTTTCCTGCTGCATTAACAAGTATGACTGTGGAATATCTATCCATCCATCATTCCACCCATTGTTTAAACCCACTTTTTCCTAAACAGGGTCATGGGGAAGCCTAGAGTTTAACCCAGAAAGCTTAAGATGCAAGGCTAGAAAAATCCCATGAGGATTGATTGTTAAATAAGCAGGGCTGATTTCTTTATTCTCATTTGGTGTGTGTATCTTGGTCTTTCCATCTTAGTGCTAATTGCATTATCATTATTGTTGTTTTCCTTCTTCCTCTTCTACTACTACTTTTATTATTATTATTATTATTATAATCTTTGTAGTGCAGCCTTAGCGTTAGTATAAGAAAACTACAAAACTTCACATCATGACTTCCAATTTGCGACTCATAATGTCAAGAAGTTGTGACTTTACTCATTCTCAAACGTGAACTCTCTCTCATAGCTGGGATATGTAGGATCCACAACTAGAAAAAAGGATTGGGGACCTCACCGCATAATGTCCAGTGGACAATAAATGTAGCAAAGGCAAAATTGTGATCAAAGTACTTTACAGCAGTTGATAATAGTACATGACAAAGACAGACGGGAGTCACGTCATCATTGGGAGTTGGAAGTGAGGTGATGCCAGAGGTGACTTCATCTAGATGGAGCCGGAAGTGACGTCGTGGTGAGGGAGTCGGAAGTGACGTCATCATCAGGAGTCAGAAAAGTAGAAGTGATGATTGGAAGCCATCTTGGGAATCCGGAAGTGTGGAAGATGAGTTATATTTCTTCTTTTTTCTGGCGAAAGAGAGAGAAAGGTGTTAGTACCACATATCAGTTCCTTGTCTCGCAATATTTGACTCACCTCAGGGCTTGTTGACTGCCTCCTAAGCGCATGTGTGAGACAATTTCTTATGCCCTACTCTGTGATAAAAATTAAATATGGCAATTCCTACAGTAATTCACTTGATAAATTTTGGCCCTGGTCTCTCCTCTTGTGTTAAGCAACAAAATGCTGCTGCTCATCAGAAATGTTATAATAATTGTATCTTTATAGTTCTTTTGCACAGTATCCTCAGGCAAGACTGAAATTATGTTAACTTCAATGCTTTGGTGAAAAATAATGTGAAAATAAGAGAAAAAGTAGTGATGATTGCAGTTAAGTAAAGTTAGTAGTTAGTAAATAGTTTGGTGAAGAAAGGAAAAGAAATTGCATCATTGATTCTTTACTGCATGTAAGGCAAGCACAAATAATTACTTTCTTCTGTACACTGGCTGTCAGCCAGTATATGCATGTTAGTCCACAAAATCTGCATTCATTGACATAAACTCTACAAAAAGATCTAGTTGCACTACTCTATATATACAATATCAGACAATTTAAAAATATTTCGGAATATACTTGAATTTTATGCAGTTGAATTTTTGTGCAACTTGGAGAACTGCTTCTTGAATAGTTTGACTTCTTGAATTGCTTCTTAAAAGAGTTTAGTCAATATGAACCTCTTTTTCAAACAGACTAAACTGATACTGTTTTATTGTATTCTGTGTTATACTTTCATCCATTCTTTTTAATTTCAGTCTCCTGTAAGTATACTAAAATGCAGTTTGAGAAAGGCACACTATTTCCATGCTGTCCTTTGCTTCCCATAAGTTATGATGCACAGTATCATATAACAAATGAAATAATAATTCACATAACTTTACAATCTTCACACTTACAGTATAAATACATACATATCAAGGTAAATGAGCAGTACAGAATCCTGGTCCTGGAATCTTATATGATGATAAGAAAAGAACACTTTCTGAAAAGGTGATTAAAAAGTACAAGTTAGGGGATGGACACAAGAAAATATCCCAGTCATTGACTATCCCTTGGAGTCCAGTTTAACCAATCATTAAGAAATTTAAAGAGTATGGCACAGCTGTAAATCTGCCTAAAGCAGGAAGTCCACATAAACTGAGTAATTGTGCAAGAAGAAGACTAGAAGGTGAGACCACAAAGAGACCAATAAGAACTCTGAATAAGTTGCAAGCTACAGGGAAAACAGATTGGAGAGACTGTGTATACAACAACTGTTGCTTTATGCACATGGCCTCTTAGCAAGAATTTTCCAGGTGGCATGTGGGGAAATCTGAAGTCAGCTAGAAGAAGGTTCCGTGGTCTGATGACACCAAAAGTGGGCTTTTTGGCTATCAGATTAAACCCCATGTTTGGCCTAACCCAAACACTGCATCCCCAACATGACACATAGTGGTGCAAGAATCAAACTGTGGGGATGCTTTTCTGCAGCAGGTTGTGAAAGGTTTGTTAGGGTACAGGATAAAATAAATGCCATAAAATACTGGGAAATCCTGGAGGAAAAGCTGAAGAAGTCTGCAAGAAACCTACACTTTGGAGAAGATTTGTTTTCTAGCAACACAATAACCCAATCTATAAAGTCAAAACTTTAAAAGCTTTAAAACAATAATTTTATCCAAAATGTATTTGCATCTATTCTCAATATGAGCACTCATAAAATTATAATGGATGGAGCCTGTAATTGTGTTTTAAATCCTGGCCTGGATAAATCTTCAGCTACAGTGGCGATAACATCTAATACTGCAAAAATAATCACAGTTGTAATGGACCATAACTTATCAGACCCATGGAGATTCTTATATTCAAACTCAAGAAAATATTCATTCTTCTCAATCGTACATCATAGTTAATCAAAAATTGATTATTTCATTATTGATAATAATGTATTGCCCACTATCAAATCTTGCATTTACGACACTATGTTATCTCAGATCATGCCGCTCTGATCTTGAAAATTGAATCACCATGTCCTGCACACAAATTTAATAGCTGGCATCTAGACCCCCCTATCATTACAGAATTCACCTCCAAGCAAATTATTTTCTAGAGACAAATGCATCCTCAGGTGTCTCTGCAGGAATACTCGGGGAGACTCTGAAGGCTTTTTGAAAGAGGACATATTATTTCATATCTTTCCCATAAAAGAATTGGAGACCAAAAGGACTTAGAGGTAATCAGCAAAATTATATGCCTTGTCTCTAAATGAGGCACTTTATATGAAAAGACAGGTTCTGCAATCAATATTTAACCTCGTAACAACAAAAATAAAAAAAAAAAAGAAAAATGGAACAGCTCATCTTTAAATCACAACATCATTACTATGAACACAGTGAGAAGGCTAATAAAATCTTATCTCAACAAATCCACAAGCAGGAAGTTTGCAACACAATAAAAGAAATTATTAACACAGATGAAGATAAAATCACCATACGACCATAAAAACATAACCCACACATTTAGGGAGTACTATAAGTCCTTGCATTCTTTTAAAAGAAGAAAAGACACAATCCAATGAGTTTTTTTATGCATTACAAATACAACAGCTAGACACTCTTAGTTTAGATGAACTGGACTAACCTCTGACATTCTCAGAATTATGCAATGTGGATGCTATAAACTCATTTTAAAGTGGGAAAGCAGCAGGCCCTGATGGCTACCCAGTGTAAGTTTATAAAAAAATTCAAATAAGTTAGCTTCACTATTATTAGAAATGTTTATAGAAGCTAAAGACAATAAAATTCTACCTCAGACTGTTCATGGCACTACCTAACTTTCAATTATATTACTGAGTGGCAAATATACAAGCTATGGACATTGATCAATATGCACAAGCCTGGTCTGCAATAGATCTAAAATCTTGCTATACTTCATTATATGCCCTGTTTTGTACCCCAGAATATACAAATTATCATCAATTTACCAATAATCCAATTGTTCATCAGTTAATCAGTATAAGGGACCAATGCAGGAAGCACTTCAAGGCAGTGAAGCTTTTATCTGTTGCACCTCTGCATGAAAATCACCTTTTTCTACCATCTCAGACCTACATGTTATTTAATCTTTGGAAATTATCTGGGATTAAAGCTCTTAGAGAATTGTATATAGATAATGTTATTGCATCTTATGAATAATTATGCTTCAAATTTCTCTTCCCAGCAACCCAATTTTTCCACTACCTTCAAATCAGAAACTTTGCTAAAAGGAACCTACCCAATTTTCCAGACCTCCCTCCCATTTTTATTCCAGAAGAAATACCGATCAGTCTTGAAGATTTAGACAGCACCTCAATATATTAAAATCTCTTCCTTTCAAAGATCCTAGGTTACGGTAGGGAAAGGATCTTTCACCTAATATGTCAGAAAAGGAGTGGTAGGCAGCCATGCATAGAATATACTCCAGCTCCAAATGCACAGATATTCAATTATTCAACTTAAAATCTTTCATCAATCAAATTTATCTCGTTTAAAATTGTTGAAAATGTATCCAGGGCAAGATCCGACCTGCTAACATTGCAGTCTAACTCCAGCCTCACTGGGCCAAGTTAACATCATTTTGGACAAAAATCTTTGAATGACTATCAGACAGCCTTACTGTCACAATCGCTCTTACCCATTAACAGTTGTGTTTGGTGTAATCCCAGATGGGCTTAAAGTGGAGAAAGAATAAGTTGATTGTAATTGCCTATACCACACTAGTACCACATACAGTACTTCCATCTTACTCAGCTGGAAGACTCCCAACCTACCTTTTATAAGTTAGTGGGTAACTGATGTTCTATTCTCTTTGAAATTGGAAAAAAAATCTAATTCTCGCTTAGAGGATCTACTCAAAACTTTTTTAAAATATGGAATGAACTAATTATTAAAATTTTAGAATAAGAATTTATATCAGGGAAAAGGACAGCACTTACTGTTGGCTCTCCTCTCTTTATCTTGGATGGGGGTTGAATTCTGTTTTGTTAAGTTTTGGCTTGATTGGATGTGATGTTATCTTCCTCATTGTATAAGTTAGACTTGATCCTATGGAATGTTAACAACACCAATGTGAATATCCTGCAATGTATCTGTCAGAGTCCAGATTTCTGGTCTTGAAAAGGGCTCTTAATTCACAGTCCATTTGTAGCTGGATGGAGCTCAAGCAGTTCTACAAAGAAGAATGGGGAAAAACTGCAGTATCTAGATGTGCATAGCTGATAGAATCCTGTGCGCACAGACTTAAGGCTGGAATAGTAAATACTGACTTGAAGCGGGAAAATACTTAATTAATCAGTTACTTTGTATTTTATGTCTGTGATTTAATTTAGATGATTTTGTAGAGACCTGTTTTTATTTTGACAATGAAGAATCTTTCTGTAGATCAGTGTCAAAAAATCTGTATTAAATCCACTGTGATTCAGTGTTGTTTAAGAATAGAAAGTGTGAAAACTTTTACTTTTTAGGGGCACTGTAAATTCCTCTTATTATATGGACTGAGATATGAGCCCATTGAAAATGGAGAACAGCAAAACAAAAAAATTAGCTACCAGCAGTGCTTATACACCACCTCATTTACTGTATATAAGGCATAGTCACATTTATGCTGACCTACCGCAACTTTCTACCGCTCATTCTTCCTGGGCAATCAGTATTATAAAAATGCATTCTAAAGTTTATAACTGTATAAACTGAAGTAAAATCATATAGACTTGTGGTATTTCAGTAATTGTTGAATACAAAGCTCCTATCATTTTGCAAGGGACAATAATAGTTTCTTGGGCAAACTAGAATTAGTACCAAGTGCATGATACTGAGGAGAGAAACAAAACAGAAGATGGTCAGTAACAGTTCACAAAACATTTTTTTTTAATATAGTGACAATAAAATCAACCTAATCTGCAGCTTTGAATAGGTTATGTTAGGTTACATTAATTAGTGTTTAGCCTGTATATAAATAATAAAATCAAATGCAGCATGCATTTACCCAGCTAAAGACTCAGCCTTCTGGGGTTGTTTTACTTTTCGTCTGAAATTTTTAGACCAGTCTTTTGTGATCATCATATATGCTCTAAGATATATGCATTAATCAATAGACTCTTACAAAATTAGTCATATGGTCATATTTCTGTAATGATGGAAATAAAAAAACTGATGTAAAAGAAGTCAGAGAGGAGGTTTGATTACATTTTTTTAATTTGTCATGTAATGTGGTATTTGAATTTGTATGGGTCTCATCCCTCCAAAAAACAGACTTCAAATATCCTTCTGCCTTATCCATATGTTCTTTAGCAAACTGTAGGAGTGGCTTTCTCTTTGCAACCCTACTATTCACATCATTGTTGTCCAGCATTCTCTTGAAGGATGGCATTGGCCAGTGCAAGAGAGACATTTAGATCCTTAGATGCTACCCTGGAGTTCTTTATGACCTCCTAGAATATTACACTCCTTGCTCTTGGAGCGATATTTATAGGTTTACCACTCTTAGGAAAGAATGACAATGGTGTTGAATTTCCTACATTTGTACACAATCTGCCAGACAGTGAAATGATGGAGCCCAAACACTCTTGAAATGTTTTTGCAACCTTTTGTAGCCTGGTGAGCATCAACAACTTTTTTCTGTGGTCCTCAATAATCCACTTTGATTGAGACATGACACACTTCCATAAACCAGTGTGAAGATGAGACTTTGATTGTGAAGACCTAGATTTATGTTCTTTAAACAGAGCAAGGCCTCTCACACTCACACCTGATTATCATCCCAAACACCTGACTTTAATATGAACAATTATGTTTTTGTGTCATTTGTCTAATTGAGTTCCCTTTGTCTAGTTTTAGCACTTGTTTAAAAATGTGGTCATATTTCAGGTCTTATTTATGCAAAAATAAAGAAATTTTTAAAGTGGACTTTCTAGAACTACTGATGTGTGTTCAATTAATTTAATACAAATTAATATCTGATGAGGGGATAGAACAAAAGCATCCAGAGAAAAATAAACTCAGATATGGAATAATGTGCACACTCCACAGTAACAGAGTATAGGACTAGAACCCAGGGCACTGGATCTGTGAGGTAGCAGTTACTAACAAAAATGGCACAACAAAAAAGACAGATATAAAGCAGGCATTATAATAAGGTATGCTTATATTGTATGAGCTACTAATTTCTGCCTTCTACTAAGTACTCTCAGTATAACTAAGCAGCTTCTGGACTTGTATATAGGATAAAACACAAAAGTTAACAAATAAAGTGATATCTATCTATCTATAAATCTGTCTCTGATTAGACATTCCTTATCTGTCTATCTCCAGTTGTTAGCGTGTTTAGGCTTTATTTTTATCCTGACCACTGAAAATTGGGCGTTAAAAAATGGGAAACATAGGAGTAAAAAAATCTGCCCTCATAACTTTTCATTCACAATTGTTTTAATATTATTTTTTTCTTCATTTAAGACATAAAATATTTGTCCTCACTTTGCCTAGGTATTAATAATATCTTGCTGAAATACAGTTTATTTATTCTTATTGTTGCACTGCAACTCAAGAATAGGGTTGTCTTTCACGTGAACTTTTCAACTCTCTCAGGCAGTAGACAGGAGCTTATGTGCATGGTGTATTACCTCTGTATTTCTTATTTAATCATTTCTAATTATTTTTAATTAATATTTGTCACGTCCGCCATCTCTAGTCGGCAATGCAGAGGATGACAATAAAAAATGAAAGAAACCAAATGACCGCTTCAGTTTACTCTGACAGCTGGAGTGACTTTTTATTATTTTATTTCAATATATTAATTTGCTACGCAGCATGGCTGAATTACAGAATTAAACTCTGGCAGAATTAAAGAATTACAGCCTCTGCATGTCTCAAACAGCAAATATCACTTATCCAGTCTTAAAGGGATTGCGGCACAATAATTATATAACAGCTACAGCTATGCATATATTGTATGTGCACAAAGGTAGTGTGTTTTCTAAATGTGGCACAATAAAATCAGCCATGGGAAATTTTCACGTGATTACTTAAGCACAAGTGTGCCTTAATAATTATCATGACAGGATGAGATTGTATGTTCATCTGTATTTCTGACAGTGTGTGTTCGTCTAAATGTGTGTATGTGCTTGTCTCCACCTGCAGGTGTGTTAGTTCACTTATATGAGTGTGTATTCATAAACCAGTGGACATGAATAGGTGTAGTTATACACATCTGAATATCCTGTTTTTTTTTTTTTTCAAAAAGCAGTAATACCGACTGTTCCTCAATGTTTCTTCCAACTGAGTCATTATTGATTTCTTGTATTCTGAAAAATTGTAAACAAAGGATTCCATTCCAGACTAACAACAATTTGCATTTGTGTTTTTAGCACAACACACAAAGAGACATACTGTACAGGCATGGAAAATGAGGCATGAAAACACAATTAGAGAAAACTAGAAACAATATACATGTACAGATATAAAAAGGTTTGAAGGTTGATCCAATGCCAAAAAATGCTATAGCAGATTAAACAGGCATTCTAGATTATATAAATGTGAAAGAAAGGTGGAATCAGTTTAGGTACAAAATGACAGCAGATGAAAAGGGTGAAAGACCAGAAGACTGCAAAAGATGTTCATTGGAGAATATTAAATGAAAGGGATAGTAGGTTGTTAAATACTAAAATAATGTGTGATCTGGGGTAAGAAATACTTGGTTTCTTTCTTTTGTGTGGTTATTGTCAGAGAACATAAACATCAGTAGATTTAAAGGATTGGAGACATTATGACAGCTCATACATGCTCCCAGAAAAAAATGTGTTTTTTTGCTACTTAAATCATACACATTACAGAGCATGTTGCATTTGAAAGCCAATAAATTAGGTTTTAGTATATGGGTGTATTATGGGGGGCATAGTTATTGAGGAAGACAGGTAAATTATTATTATTGTTTATTTAGCAGATAACTTTATCCAAACAATAATACATAAATTTTGTGTGACTATACAGTATACAGTTCACAAATAGACAACAAAATTCTGTGTACAACAGGACAAGTGCAATACAACAGTTAGTCCCAGGAATGAATGAAATAATGGAAATTAAACAAATTCAGATCTACCAGATGGTTGATTACACTGGATGAATTGCTGATATTTAGGAGGAGAACAGAGAGGCAGAACGTCTAAGTAGCCCATTGATACTTTGTAAACAGGTTTGAAGAGGTAAATAATAAACTGGAAGCAGCTCAGATGGTTGTATGCCTTCACAGCAAGAACAAGGTTCTTGAAGGGTGTCACACGCGTGCGCATGGGAAGCAGCTAAAGGGCTTGAGTAAGGGCAATTCCGAATCAGACCAGGATGTGGCAGAGTGCACTGACTCTTTTTCTTCCTTTTCTGCAGACCATTCACAGGAGATTCCCCCTGGCTCTCTTGACATCACTTCCATGTCCGAGCCTATGGAAGAAGACCTTGCCGGCTCTGGCCCCTTTGATGTCACATTCGGGCTGGAGCCTTTGGCTGAAGACCCTTATGAGCCAGAGCCCTATGACCTCACTTCCTGTCTTCCCCTTTAAAAGCCTCCATCTTTCCCGTATTCCCTCAGTTTTGGACTCAGTTTTCTGCACATCAGTGCTGTGTAATATTTTTACGATTTTGCAGCCAAGATACCAATTATACGGGTGGCTGCCCCAAACCTTGCTATGACTTGTGGTCAAGTTTGTGACAAAGGATAATAATAATAATAATAATAATAATAATAATAATAATAATAATACTTTTTTTTTATCGTAGGCGCCTTTCTAAACACTCAAGGACAAAAGATAAAACACACATTATAAACAAAACTAAAAATACAAAATTTAAAATCAGACAGAGCAATTCTAGTCAAAGAGAAAAAGCAGTCTAAAACAAATGAGTTTTAAGTTTAGATTTGAAAAGTGAGAATGAATCAATGTTTCTAAGCTCGGAAGGTAATGAGTTCCAGAGCTGGGGAGCAGAGCATTGACAGACGAAAGGGACAGTCAGTTGGATGGAGGAAAAGGAATTAAGGGTGCGGGAGGGAATTTTATAGCTAAAAATACTTTAAATACTTAATACTTATTAAAGATTCAAAATGTACAGAAATGCCCTTCAAGGGAGAAAGTATACTAGTAAATCTATGGCCTGAGAGACAAGGAAACTGTTTACTATTTCTAAATTAAAGATTTATTTATAAAAGCAAAAAATTAAAAAGAAGCCCAAAATTAAGATACACAGGGAAAAAGGTAAACATTTCAGGCAGAAAGGGTCAAAATAAGTCAAAATAATCAAAACTCAGAAAAATCCCAAGAATAGTTATAAACACACTTTACAACAATCAATGAACCTTCAAGGGACCTATTTCCCCACCTTAAATAAATGGCTGAGGGTGGTCATTCAACAGTGATATCACTGTGGCCTTGCCACTTGGGGTACCACCCACAAAACACAAGGAACATAAGAAAATATACAATACATAAATGCTAAATAATAAATAAATTCAACATTATAACACTAGAACAAAGCAATATCTTTTACAGGTAGCAAAACTTTACACCGGCTGTTACAAACTGAAATCAAAGGCTTCTTTTTGAGCATGAACACCATCAGCATGATAGTACCAGATCTAAACACTAGCATGGCGAATTGCTTGCGCACTGAAGTGACTTTAGCTGTAGGTGGAAGTCCCATTTTACTTGTGGTGCCAAGCAGAATTTCATTGCGGTCCAGCAGCCAGTGAAAGCGTTGTAAAGAAGTTGTCTGTTTCTACAGTCCTGCCTTTGTCCAGTCTGATAGCAGTCACAGGACATCATATCTTTGATTGCTGGTACAATAAATAGTTCTGAGCAGGCATCAATCACAGTACCAACTGTGGTCATCACTGCTCTTGTGAAAAGAATGGAGATAAACAGCATCAACTCAAAGAGGTTCAGGCAAGTTCGTTGTACCATGTGAACGTCACTGAGAGAATAAAACTGAATAATAAAAAAACAAGTGCTAACTTTCACAAGTAGCCAAAATTTGAACCAGGTGTTACAGACTCAAATCAAATGTATGTTTTTATTATATTATAGTAATAATAATGATAATAATAATAATAATAATAGTAGAACACTACTCAAAACCTTTGAGTTACAAGACAGAAGTTCTTACGTTTGCACAATTCAAGAGTACATATGAACTTCCTGTCAATTGACATTTGAGGCTGGGTTTTTAACTCATTGACAGCAACATGTAAATCAAATGTGTTTTTTTTCTTTGGTTATATTCTTGAATAAAAGCACATGTGTTTATTTGATACAATACAATACAGTACAATTTATTTTTGTATAGCCCAAAATCACACAAGGAGTGCCGCAATGGGCTTTAACAGACCCTGCCTCTTGACAGCTCCCCAGCCTTAACTCTCTAAGAAGACAAGGAACAACTCCCAATAAAAATCCCAGCAGGGAAAAAATGGAAGAAACCTCGGGAAAGGCAGTTCAAAGAGAGACCCCTTTCCAGGTAGGTTGGGCGTGCAGTGGGTGTCAAAAGGAAGGGGGTCAATACAATACAATACACAGAACAGAACAAATCCTCAATACAGTATAAAAATAAAAATTTTTAGAAGTACGTAGCAGAATTTAACAATGGATGACATCACATAATATGATTTGGATTTGTTTATAGTCCTGGAGACCTCATCCATCAAGCTGCCTCCCCCATTTGGCCATTCCACAGCTGAAACAGTGCTGGGCCAGCCAATGCGATGAAAGGACCTACCTCTCTTTCCCATGATTCCAGCGATCCTCCATCAGGGATGACTTTACCATAAGCACACAACAACTTGGCAGGTGGGCCATGGCACCAAGTGCCACATATGAGTACCGAGAAGAGAAACAGAATAGGTGAGGGTTAGTATCAAATTATAACTATCATGTTACTTATGTTTTAGTACTAATGCCTGACAACAGAGATGCAGTATGTACAGTAAATCAGCAGCTCTAGTCAGGACATGCTAAACTGAAGTAGTCAGTCTTTAGCCGGGATTTGAAAGCTGAGACCGAAGGGGCATCTCTTATTGTAGCAGGCAGACCATTTCACAGTTTAGGGGCCCTGTAACTAAAAGCTCGACCTCCCACTGTTATTTTATTAATCCTTGGAACCATAAGCAGACCGGCATCTTGAGATCTTAATGTGCGCTCTGGTTTGTAAGTCATGATAAGTTCAGACAATAAGACGAACCCTGGCCATTTAATGCTTTATATGTTAAAAGGAGGATTTTGAAATCTGCCCTAAACTTAACTGGGAGAAAGTGTAAGGATTTAAGAACTGGAGTTATGCGTTCGTATTTTCTTGTTCTTGTGATAATTCTTGCAGCAGCATTTTGGATTAACTGGAGGCTGTATAAAGAACAGTTTGAACATCCAGTGAACACCGAATTGTAGTAGTCAATCCTAGTAGAAATAAATGCATGAATTAATTTCTCAGAATTCTGTTTATTTAGAAAGCGCCTTAATTTCCTAACATTTTTACGATGGAAGAAACATGATTTGGACAACATTGTAATATGTTCTTTTAAATGACATGCTAGAGTCAAAGAGAACTCCGAGATTTCGGGCTGATTCAGCAAAATTAATGGTGATTCTAACTGAATTAAATGATGACAGAATATTGTTGTGATTAATGTCATTTCCTCCAACAATTAACATCTCTGTTTTATCTGTGTTTAAAGACAAATAGTTCTCATCCATCCAGTCCTTTAATTCACTAACACAACTAATTAAAGAAACATCGGAGAAACTTCATTTGATGTAAATGAAAGGTATAACTGGGTGTCATCTGCATACGAGTGAAAGTTAACATTATGTTTCCTAATGATAGATCCCAGTGGAAGCATGAAAAATGAAAACAGTAAAGGTCCCAGTACTGAGCCCTGCAGGACACCATATTGAACTTTTGTGTATAATGATGGAGTACTGTCAGCACATTTCTGTACATATTGGAATCGATTTGATAAATAAGAACTAAACCAAGCAAGCACGATGCCTGTAAGCCCAACATCATTTTCTAGCCTGTGCAGTAAAATAGAATGGTCAATTGTGTCAAATGCTGCACTTAAGTCTAACAACATAATTACAGTGGAGTTTCCTTCATCAGAGGATATCAGAATGTC
>JANRMT010062831.1:19432108-19465411 GCA_026402145.1 Polypterus bichir lapradei | reverse complement strand
ACAGTACATATTACCAAAATGTGAAAAATCATACTTAAAAAAACAGCAAAAGTAACAATAAAAACAGATAAACATAAGCCAGTGAACAACTGCTGGATGTAACACTAGGGGTATGGTGGAGAAGAGCCATGCAAGGATTTGTATGTCAAGAGAAGGGTTCTGAATTTGATTCTTGCAGCAACTGGTAGCTATAGAATGAAGCTGTGGATAAAATGAAGAGCTAAAAACCCCTGTTCAGCATCTACATTTTATAGAAGATGGAAACTTCTGATAACAATACCTAAGAACCCTCCCAGAGTAGAACTGCAGTAATCCGACCAAGATAGAACAGGAGCTTAGCCACTTGATGCCAAAAAACAATTTGTTCTCAGATTAGATATGGTGTGTTAATATTATTCCTATGAGAAAGACTGATCATACATATTAAAGAAATTTCAGTAAAAAAATAGCTAGAAATAAAGAGATCAAAATCAGACAAGTAGCAGCATGGTCTGGTAATTAACCCTGAGAATCAGCTCCAAAACATGAAACCAGAGTTGTATTGAAAAGATTTATCCCAAAAGGGCCCATAAAGTAACTTGTTTTATATTCCTCTAACTCATAATGCTTAAGTTCTTGTTTTCTTTATCTTTGA
Source organism: Polypterus bichir lapradei (assembly GCA_026402145.1). Taxonomy (NCBI): domain Eukaryota; kingdom Metazoa; phylum Chordata; class Cladistia; order Polypteriformes; family Polypteridae; genus Polypterus; species Polypterus bichir. Next base: position 19,464,777 of record JANRMT010062831.1, on the reverse strand, counting down.
CCTGATGTGTGCATAACAAACTACAATGCACCATCATTTTATATACATAGGTGGAGCTTGATGACACAGTGTATCACCTGATGTCCACAACATGTGCCATGCAAGAAGCACAAAATCTGTAAACAAGATGATTGCCCCCATGAATGGATCACAGTCCATACAATAAACTACTGTACTTACAAAAGAGCAGAGTGCTGATGTTACACTCAAAGATAAAATTAATGAACAATAGGAAAATACCATTAAAGCATGAAACAATTAGAAAAGCCAATTCTGTATGGAGATAAGCAAAGATTCGCAGCATGGTGATCCTCAAGGGGTTGGTACTTGGACCTTTACTGTCTTCACTTTACATGCTATTCTAAGAGATGTAGCTATGAAACATAATATGTGCATATCACCTGCATGCCAATGATATTCCGCTTTATTCTTCTTCATTTCTCCTACCTTGTCTTTAATTTAAGTGTCAATGAAGTAAAATACTAGATACTTAACATTTCAAGCAGATAAAACTGCAGCAATGCACCCTATTAGTAACTGTGAATAAATTACAGTGAACTAAAAAATGCAAAAAGTTTTCTGTTCTCCATAAAAAATTAAAAACAAGTGAAAATTTTGAATTCAGTGGACAAAAGAATAGGAAAGAAGATGGTTAAAAAATCTGATAAGAAGGAAGGACATATCAGAACTATGCATTCATTAGTCTCTCTCCTAAACTTACTTGTGCACTTTGGGCTCACACTGAAGTTCGAAGCTGTTTTAGCTTGATAGGCTGCAAGCAAACCCAGGGTGACTCCAATTATCTTTACTTCCTTACACTCAAACTATTTACAGTCAAAAATGAACTGTAAACTGATGTGTTTGGAATATGGGGGCAAACCAATGCAGACATGGGAAAATGTCCATAAAGACTGAACGGGACTAAATTCCAGTCTCCTGGAGCTATGATTTAGCAGTGAAAAACTCTGTGTTACCCTCCATAACTAATAAGTGACACTTTTCATGTAAATTTTCAGGTATCTAGTATACTTTTTTTATCATACTTCAGTAAACAGCATCTAGGAGAGAAGGTCCAGTGACCTTAAATAAGCACTGTATGCATTATGATGTGAATGTGTTCATTCAAATTAATTATTTACAGTGCTATGTATCTTTTACAAAAAAAAATATATATATATATATATATAGTATTGCTATCTGTTCTCATTAAAAAAAAAAAGTGTCTTTGTAGTTTAAATGTCCTAACAGAACAATTTAACAAGGTCTTACAATGGGCTTTTAAAGACAGACTTTCTCATGAATTTCTTTTTTCACTCTGTTTGAAAGCCAGACAATTTCCTGTGAACTGCAACACAACTCTGCTCTAGCAATGGAATTTTGCTCTGCTTACTTTTGTTATATCTATTTTTTATCATTTGAAGTTGACCAAGCCTGACCTGTACATATTATCTCAGACTCAACAGATGTAAAACCTTTTTCTCCTTTTGAGAATGTTCGAGTAATACTCTGTGGATAGTACAAAGGTGGTGCTTAAAATTAGAATGATTCTAAAGTTCTGCAAACTCTTATACATCCGTCAACTTGCCTTTTTAGTATTAGATAGGGGCAAAGTTATTATGTCATTAGAAAGTCTGGTAATTGGCTTCAATATAGCATACTTAATCTAAACTGCTCAACACAATTAAAGAAACACTTTGAAAACACATCAGATCTCAATGGGGAAAAAATCATTCAGGATATCTATGCTGATATGGACTGAGTAATGTGTTAGGAACATAAGGATGTCACATTATTTGATGGAAATGAAAATTGTCAACCTACAGAGGGCAGAATTCAAAGACACCCTGAAAATCAAAGTGCAAAAAAATTGCCAAAATTTCATTGCAGCAACTCAAATCGCTAAGAGACACAGCAAACCTTCTGGCAATGGCACATATTGATGTGCCATCCTTGAGAAGTTAACTACCTGTGCAACCTCTGTAGGGTCCAGGTATTGCCTTATGCTACCAGTAGTGACACTGACTGTAGCCAAATGCAAAATTAGCGACAAAACATTGAGAAACGATGAGGAGGGAAAAATGTCAGTGGCCTCCACCTGTTAAACCATTTCTGTTTTGGGGGCTGTCTCATTGTTGCCCCTCTAGTGCACCTGTTGTTAATTTCATTAACACCAAAACAGCTGAAACTGATTAACAACCCCCTCTGCTACTTTACTGACCATATCAATATCCTAGAAGTTTCATTGACTTGATGCTATACTCTGATCAAAAAGTGCTCCTTTAATTTTTTTGAGCAGTATATATATTTATTTTAAATTATGGCTGTAAAAATTGACAGCAGGGTTACGCTGTCAGAGCTGGCTACAGAAGTTTATTTTCATGCTCTTCACAGAGATTTGAATAAATATGCTTTCTGATTTACACTGCCCAACCAGAGATTGAAATTTATTCCTTCAATTCAATTAAAAAAATGATTGAAAGTGTTTCCATAGGAACTTGTTATATTTTCACCTCTGTCTTGGGCAGTGAGTAGTTTGATTATAAACAGATGAAAAATTATGACAATTAAATGAATGCTGAAATTAAAAAATAAATAAATAAATGAATTAACTTTCACTCATATTTGTACTTTTTACAGATACAGGCAAACTCTACATAGCATCCCTATTTATCTTAAAACACTTGACACATTATTTCTAAATGACTTTCATTTTATGCTGTTTACAGGTGTACATAATGATTAATATCACATTATCTATGTTTATTGGTATGAAGTGGCACCCTAAGGGCCTTACAGATGACAATATCCTGAAAACAATTTTTTTTTTTTTTTTTGCTTATACAACCCACACATGATATTCCAACTTACTGTGGTGAGAGGAAGCTGGAAAAAAAGGATGCAGGCAGGGGACATTTCTTTATAAAGTACCAGAAAGTCACACAGCAGGAATACTGTAATACTTGTGAAGGGATTTTACAGATGTGATGAATTTCACCTTGTATCTGTTATAATAATAATCTAATATTTTTATATTCTTACATTATTATTAAACAAAATATCCAAGAATCAACTAAAGTATAATGTAACATTCACAAACCTGCTTAATCCAGTTAAGGGCTGCAGGAGACTCTAGTCCATGCCAGCAGCACTAACCCTAAGAAAGGATCTAGTCTTAGACAGGCTGCCAGTCCTTTCCATGGCCAACTCAGCTCATATTTGTACATCTATAAACTCAATGAGGAATCACCAATTGGTATAACCTGCATACCTGTACATGGAACCATAACAATGAGTTGCTAACTGCTGGACTCTGTGTCGCCATTATCTCTAGACCTGTATGTATAAGTAAAGATGAATGTATATGGTGTTTTTACGCTCAGCACAAAGTATTTTTTTCTGTTATGTGGAGTTCTTTGGGTTTATAAATGGAAACACATGATGCAAAAATATATTAAAATGAATTTCAGTCCCTGTAGGATTGGATTTAGTGTGTTTGAAACACATGAATGGAAGCTTTTCTCTTTCCTGAGTAAGGATTAGATTTCTGCTATGCTGAAGTACTATCAAAATGAACTTCTCTATGTTACACACTCTGTTGATTACAAATAGCTAGATGGGAATATTCTTAATATACTTTGAATGCCACTATATGCAAAAGTTTTTTAACAGGGGATTGTGACATCACCGGATCATGCTTGGGAGCACATCAGCTCTCTTAATTCTGAAGTATGTCTTCCTGCTCAGGATTTACTATCACAAGAGATAATGTACCAAAATTGTTCTGTATTGAAAAAAATTCAAGCAATCGATCAGTGTGCATTGGACCTTCTTCGTCTAACACTGCTGTGTTTAACATACGGCTCATCGATGGCAAAACACTAAAATTCTCTGATTCATTGTGGACTGCAATCCTAATATGTCACACAAAAACATTAAAAGAAAAACTTGAGGAGTTTGTCTCTAAATGAGGCAACTCTGCCTGGTTTGTCTACTTTGCAGTGGAGCACAACTCAGGTCAGGTTGGTGATCAGGATGGAATTGTTAGATCTGAACTGAACATCAAATGAACAGCCAGTGAATGGCTGATGACCTCCAGCTTTTGGCTCTAAACTAGAAAATGAAAACAGCTCTTATCATTATTGATTGTTTCTAATCATCATGGATGATTGAAACATCAGCATTTATAGTCCTACTTGTAAGTGTTCATAAATTGTATGATTTATTCATGGCTTTGTTCATTGTTTCTCAATTTATTTCAGATCTTTAACCCTCTTTGCATGTATCTATTAAAGTATTTGGTGTTTAATGTTTGATTTTAGTTTGTATCCTATGTTATTACTGTCATCTTTACTTTTTTTCTTATTCTATTCCTTGAATATTTGTGAAACACTTTGAGCATGGAAAAGGAATTATATAAACAAAATGCATTATTATTATTAATATTATTTTGTTTTTCACTAGTTCCTTTTATCTTGCAGCGATAAGAGCAAATGTGAAAATTCACTTAGATTCTGTCCTTACATCTAAACAAAAACCAAAATTCACTCAGTATTTAAATAGTACACACACTTCCACCAATTAATTCATTTTCTGGGCATCTTCATTGCATTGAGCTCAAGTTCCATAAATTCTGAACATATTTTCTGGAGTTGTTTTAATTTCTGAGTGTTTCTCTGCCAGTTCACCAAATTGTGATGTCTTGATTTTAATATGATTTGCCATTTCTCTATTTCCAAGATGTTTTCTTTCCCATGGAAAGACATCTAAATTACTGGCTGCCTTGAAATCAATACAGAGAAAGATTCTGCCTACATCTTAGATGGCCAAACAAACACATACACTGTAGCATGCCTAGGAGGATAGGATGTGAGTGGCCAGTTGGCCTATGTGTTCATGTCTGTGACTGTGTCTGACTTTGTCTTTGGCTTTCTCTGTTAAACTAGATAATGAACCCTCCAGGAGGTTGTGTTTTTCTCTTCTCCATTGTCAACAGGCCATAGTTCAGCAGTAATGCTCACTGCCAGATGTTGTTCAGTTCCACTTCTGTTAATCAGTTTGTAACTGTTTCGTATTCCTGTGTGTTTAAACAAATCTGAGTCATGTATTCTTAATTACTAGTTTGTCAAGTTTTTACCTGTATTTACCTGTGAACTTGTTATAGAAAAATAAATGGAATTGAAATGAATGATTGTGCCCAGACAGTCATCATCCTTATGTTGCTGGTGGTGTCTTTTCAAATAAACAAGGAATACAGACTCAAGAAAAACTGTTATCTTTTCTGATCTGCATTAGAAATGTAGCCATTGTCTTCATGATGTTACTCCAGAATTCGTATTTTTCTGCATTTGGCATGTTTTTTAAAATCATGATTTCCCTTCTTGTCTCCCCCTTCTTTTTTGCATTGTTGGCATGCTTTTGGTTCCTGCTTTCTTGAGTATTATTTCATTTTAATTGAGCTGACCAGGAGTAAGCTAGATAGAAATGTGCTTACAGCAACACTGCAGGCTTGGAACAGAGAAGTAAGCCCTTGCGGACTCATCACAGAGCTGTCTTTTATTATGTTTTGTTTTCTTTTTTTTTCTCCTACATTTTCATATGAAATTAATTGGCAGCTTTAAATTGACTTGTTGTGAATGTGTGTGGTGTATGTGCAACTGAATCTGTGATCAATTAGTGCCCTTGCTATGATTTGTTCTCACCTTGTACCCAGTACAGATGGGAGAGGTATTGGCTCCCCACAACCTTGAATTCTATATGAATGTATGGAGTTGGCAAATTAATGTACCAATGGATGACTGTAAATACAAGAGCTCATTAAGGATTCAAACACTAAGTGTTCTTGCTTGATTTGTCTTCTTGTTCTCTTCCAAAACCAAGACAACCTAGCAGCACTATTTTGTTTTTGGTTTATGCTTAAAGTGATGGTTACAGAGTTTTAATAGCTGCTGTCTGTCTTGAATATTCTGGACATCAGCAACCAAGTACAGATAGCATGCCAGTAACTCAGAGAAAACACTTCCACATAAACAGAAGTTCCCAGTTATGCAAAATGTAGTTGTTTGGGAGAAATCTGAAGTATCTGGAGAAAGACTGTACAAACATGGGAAGGCATACAGTTCAAGCAGAAAGTGACCATGCTGAGATTTAGTCTCTGAAGCTGTGAGACAGAAATGCTAATCATTATACTGCTCTTACAAACAAACAATCAACTCTCCTGCCAAAATGAAAAGTGACAAGCCAAAAGACAAATTGTGAGATGGACCAGGGCATGAACGAGAGAACTCATACAATGAAGACAAAAAGGGATCAATACCAAGAGGCCAGTCAGCCCAAAATATAACTCAGAAATTCAAGCCAAAATCTTAACTATGAAAGGAGATTTGTTTTTAGCTACAGCAATGGTTAGGTTTTTGAAAATGTATGACAAATGTGTCCATAAATAGCACTTTTTGTACAATGATCACAATGCTGAGGCTTTTAAAGGTATTAACGTTTTGCATATATGTTGCTGTATATTTTTGCTTTTAGAGCTCAGATAGATTAACAGACTTTTTTTTTCAGTAACACAACTCTCCAGAAGCAGAGACTGAATTAGTAACCATATAATTTACAGTGTCTAGTATCGAAAAGGCCTCACTTTCTGTACTAGAGATAAAATTTCAGATCATCAGTTGTAGCACTTTGTTTTTTGTTAGAATTTCATTAATTTGCTCATAGGTTCAGGCAGCAGTGCTGTGGGACTCAAAAAGGTTTCTATCCTTAGTAGCTGACTCACTGGAGGGCATCTTAATCTCACACAAACATTAGCATAAAAATGCTGCTTAATTTGAGTACCACTTTAGCATCAAATTACTTCCTTGAAAATATGTGGGGATATAAAAAATCTACATCTGTATTCCCTCTGAAGGTGGAGAGCACCTGGTTTGTATATAATTAATGCTACAATAGACGTTTTGAGTTCTTATAACTTCCTAAGAGAGGCAAAAGTTCCAAAGGTCCTTGCTAAAATTATGGGGATCTTTAATTAGTTGATAAACAAATAATAACTTTTATTCACATTAAGATTAAGATTTTCCCAGCTTTTGAGAAAATATCTTCACATGAACATGTCATGCTTTAAAGACATGGTTCTAATTCAAATCTAATTTGGTTCCATATAGGAGAGTACAATACAATACAATTTATTTTTGTATAGCCCAAAATCACACAAGGAGTGCCGCAATGGGCTTTAACAGGCCCTGCCTCTTGACAGTCCCCCAGCCTTGACTCACTAAGAAGACAAGGAAAAACTCCCAAAAAAAAAAACCCAGTAGGGAAAAAATGGAAGAAACCTTAGGAAAGGCAGTTCAAAGACAGACCCCTTTCCAGGTAGGTTGGGCGTGCAGTGGGTGTCAAAAAGAAGGGGGTCAATACAATACAATACACAGAACAAAACAAAACCTCAATACAGTATAAAAATAAAAATTTTTGAAGTACGTAGCAGAATTTAACAATGGATGACATCACATAATATGATTTGGATTTGTTTATAATCCTGGAGACCTCATCCATCAAGCTGCCTTCCCCATTTGGCCATTCCATAGCTGAAACAGTGCTGGGCCAGCCAATGCGATGAAAGGACCTCTCTTTCCCATGATTCCAGCGATCCTCCATCAGGGATGACTTTACCATAAGCAGGCACAACAACTTGGCAGGTGGACCATGGCACCAAGTGCCACATTTCAGTAACGAGAACAGAAACAGAATAGATGAGAGTTAGTATCAAATTATAACTATCATGTTACTTATGTTTTAGTGCTAATAACTAACAACATAGATGCAGTATGTACAGTAAATCAGCAGCTCTAGTCAGGATATGCTAAACTGAAGTAGTGAGTCTTCGGTCTCAGCTTTTAAATCCCGGCTGAAGGGGCATCTCTTACTGTAGCAGGCAGACCATTCCACAGTTTAGGAGCCCTGTAACTAAAAGCTCGATCTCCCACTGTTATTTTATTAATCCTTGGAATCATAAGCAGACCGGCATCTTGAAATCTTAATGTGCGCTCTGGTTTGTAAGTCATGATAAGTTCAGACAAGTAAGATGAACCTTGGCCATTTAATGCTTTATATGTTAAAAGGGGGATTTTGAAATCTGCCCTAAACTTAACTGGGAGCAAGTGCAAGGATTTAAGAACTGGAGTTATGCGTTCGTACTTTCTTGTTCTTGTGATAATTCTTGCAGCAGCATTTTGGATCAACTGGAGGCTGTATAAAGAACAGTTTGAACATCCAGTGAACACCGCATTGCAGTAGTCAATCCTACTAGAAATAAATGCATGAATTCATTTCTCAGAATCCTGTTTATTTAGAAAGCGCATTAATTTCCTAACATTTTTAAGATGGAAGAAACATGATTTGGACAGCTTTGTAATATGTGCTTTAAATGACATGCTAGAGTCAAAGAGAACTCCGAGATTTCGGGCTGATTCAGTAAAATTAATGGTGATTCCAACTGAGTTAAACGATGACAGAATATTGTTGTGATCAACGTCATTCCCTCCAACAATTAACATCTCTGTTTTATCTGTGTTTAAAGACAAGTAGTTCTCATCCATCCAGTCCTTTAATTCACTAACACAACTAATTAAAGACAACATCGGAGAAATTTCATTTGATCTAAATGAAAGGTATAACTGGGTGTCATATGCATATGAGTGAAAATTAACATTATGTTTCCTAATGATAGATCCCAGTGGAAGCATGTAAAGTGAAAACAGTAAAAGTCCCAGTACTGAGCCTTGTGGGACACCATATTGAACTTCTGTGTATAATGATGGAGTACTGTCAGCACATTTCTGTACATATTGGAATCGATTTGATAAATAAGAACTAAACCAAGTGAGCACGGTGCCTGTAAGCCCAACATCATTTTCTCGCCTGTGCAGTAAAATAGAATGGTCAATGGTGTCAAATGCTGCACTTAAGTCTAACAACATAATTACAGTGGCGTTTCCTTCATTAGAGGATATCAGAATGTCGTTTACAACCCGCGCTAGTGCCATTTCTGTACTATGATCAGTACAGAAACCAGACTGAAATTTCTCAAATAAATTGTAATGCGTAAGATGTGACTGAAGCTGATTGGCAACTACTTTTTCTAGTATTTTAGAGGGAAAGGGTAAATTTGAAATAGGCCTATAATTATTAAGTATGTGGGGGTCTAGGTCTGACTTTTTAAGTAATGGTTTAATGACTGACACTTTTAGTGCTTCAGGTACTGTACCATGCAATAATGAACTATTGATAATGTTTAGAAAAGGCGCTGCAAGAACATCCATGGCACTTTTTACTAGTTTTGTTGGCACTGGATCTAGGGAACAAGTAGTGGGCTTCATTTTTGAAATTAAAGTTAAGACTTCCTGCTCAGTTACAGGATTAAAATAATTAAAGTGCTGAATGCAATGTGCGGCAGGGTTTGCTAAGCTAGTATTTGGTTTGTACTGTGATGCTGAGATCTGGGATCTTATATTTTTAATTTTCTCATTGAAGAAGTTCATAAAGTCTGTACTGCTAATATCTGTTGGTATTTTGCACTGTAGATCTGAATTCCCATTTGTTAATTTAGCTACTGGTCTAAACAGTACCCAAGGATTTTTATTATTGCTATTATTGTAGAATAGTATTCTAAACGAGCTTTAAAGAGGGCTTTTTTATAATTATTAACACTCTCTGTCCATGCAATTTGAAAGACATGTAGTTTTGTTGTTCTGCATCTGCGCTCCAGTTTTTGACACTCTAATTTAAGAGCGTGAGTGTTTTCATTAAACCAGGAAGAGTTTCTATGTGCTTTGATCACTTTTGTTTTAAGGGGAGCCACTGTGTCCAGAGCATCTCTCAAGGTCACATTATAATATGATGTTAGCTGATCTAAATTGTTTTCCACGCTTACATTTGATGTTAACTGATCTAAATGGTTTTCCACAATTACACTCGACTTACTCAAAGTATCTACAAATTTTGAAACAGAATTACAATCTAGATGTCACACTGTCTTTGTTTTAATCTGTGAGTGCGTTGGCAAGGGCAGAAATAAATCAAATGTAATTAAGCAGTGATCAGAAATAACTTCATTTAATGGAGTAATATTTAAATGTTGAATTTCAACTTTATAAGTTATAATTAAATCTAATGTGTGGTTATGATTATGAGTTGGACCTTTGACAATCTGACAAAATCCTACTGAATTTAACAAATAAGTAAAACATTTGCTAAAAGTATCAGTTTTCACATCAATGTGTTTATTAAAATCCCCCATTAGTACTACGTGATCATAATTTATAGCCAAATCAGATAGAAGGTTGCTAAATTCAGTCATGAACAATGAATATGGCCCTGGTGGTCTGTAGACTAGCACTATAATTGTGTTGAAATCTGTTTTAACATTTAAAATGAATGCCTCAAAGGATGTAAAGTTGCCTAGATTTTTAGTCGTGATTTGCATTTTGTTACAATGAATTATTCCAAGGCCTCCTCCTCGAACAGGATCTTTAGACTTATGAAGGAACGAGTATCCATCTGGTGACGCCTCAGCTAGGGGAACAGTGTTACGTTTACTAAGCCAGGTTTCAGTGAGAAGACACAGATCAGATTTTGCACTTAATATAATATCATTTACCAAAACAGCTTTATTGCCAAGACAGCGAATGTTCAATAAGCAGCATTTAAAACTGCACGATTCTTTCTGAACTGGTGATATGTTTTAATTTGAAGTAAATTTCTATTACAGATGCCCCTGGTGGAGGGTCTGGTTTTATCCCTTGGTCTAATTATACACCTTATTTTTTTGTTATCAATTAATTTAAGGTTTGTATCAGGACTAAATTTACTGGATGCTCCATAACAGGGATTTTGGGTAACAGCTTCAGTATGGTATGAGTATGTCCAGTAAAGGATGGGCATCACGTCAGGGACTTACTTGTTCCTTGCCATGTGCCTCAGAATCTGGACCCCGGGTTTCGATCAACATAAAAAAACAAAATGAACAGGAACAGTGAGCTATTAACAAAGAACAGGGATCTGAAGTGATAATGCGTTTGTTTGGTATCAAAAAAAACCTTTCTAGCCCACATATTATCCTGTTTGGTGCCACATCCAATTCTTTTCAGGAGGCAAATTATTCATTGCACTACAAAATTCAGTCTTTAATCTTGGTAAAGAAGCAGCTAAGCCAAAAAAAGTGGTTTTGAGCAATTTTGCTTCCATTGACTAAAATTATTGCCTTTGAATTGTACTGTGTGTGGTTCATTTCCTAGATTTTCTTTTGCACCCAGACATATTTTTGTTTTAGAATTTTTGGGTCATTACTTAGTCAAGCTGATTTATTATGCCCTGAGGAAAAATATTACAATTCTCCTCATGGAAAACAGCACATGAAGCGCACATTATAATCCTAATTAACTAACAATAAGCTATTTATTGTCATTGTTCCCCAGTGACAGTGACGGGATTGACTTGCTAATTAGAGAGCGGTGTAGCTTGACTTTCTGCACATGTTTGACACCTATATGCATAGAGGAGCAAGCAGTGCTGTCCAGTTCATGGCACAGCTCCACCACTACCTTAACAATGCTAAGGAAAGGAGCTTAATCAAGTATCAAAATCTGGGGAAGACATTTTTTTCAGATTCAGATTATAGCTTTCATGTGGATTGCATCACTGGAAGATGGCAAACCCAGAAAATGCTCTTAGGACTTTTCCAAAGGGTTATAGTACTGAACTGGTTGAGGACTGCAGAACTGTTTATATTTTGGTTCATTGACCATTTAATTTTTCCTTAGTTTGTAACTATTTTCCTTTATTTAATTCATGTAGTGGAATGGATTCTGAAGACAACTGAGGTTAGCTGGAAACCTAACCGCATGAAACAATGGGGCTTGTAGTTATCAGGATGACATGTATGAATAAACTTTTGACAGCTAAGGAGTTTGGTTGGAGGATATATGAAAAGGAATGTAAAGGATCCTGATCTAGATCCAGCTGAGTTTTTGCTATCTCAGTGGTGTCTCTCCCTCCAACTACTGGTTTGGGTTGAGAAAGAAGCATACATCCAGAGAAGAGAGGATGGCTTGGATATTATAATGATGAGTGAAATGATTTGTGCAAAACCGGATTTGCAGCAACAATCAGAAAAAAACAAATGGTGTTTCACTTTCAGTGACATTTATGCCACTAAGATGTTTAGAAGAAAGATGTTTACTTGCTGCCTGGCAGCTGGGAAACATTTTCCTTCATTTATTTCATATTTGGTTCTCTTAAAAAATAAATACATAAATAACACTGTATAAACATTTTATTGTGCCTCCAGATGTGTGCTGTGATCACAATGCTAAAGAAGCATTGGAGACAGAACTAAAACTCAAATATCCACAGTACACGTACTGTACATATCCTCAACATATTGTAATCTTCAGGAATCAAGAAACATGAAATTGAGGTTGCTAGATATAAGGGGAATGGAAGAAAGCTTCCTTAAAGTGAGTTTTTCTTTAGAGAAAATAGAGGTGCAGGATAGTTCATGTTGGTGTGTCGTCGTGTGGAAAATATGCAGCATGTCACATTTTTAAAAAATACATTGCATTCCTCCACAGTGGGGTGAAGGAGAGGTATAGATAGATAGAACGAACGAACGAACTGTATTTGTCCCTAGAAGAAAATATGGCTTTCTACAGATGGTAAATAAACAAGCACATTTTATTATATGAAAACAAACAACAGCCTCTTACTCAATTACACACCAGAATGACTTGAAGGAGAACAAAAACAAAAAGGAAAGAAAATTCTGACTTGGTTAAAATAAAAAGAGCAATCCCAGTCATAGTCACAGCAATGAATTTTGCAGGGGTATTGCTGTTGATATAAAGGAGCCTCCGTAGTGTTTCTTGAAACACTTTTGTTGAATTATTTGTTGGCTGAAAGTACTCAGTGTTGTGTGTCAGATAGAGGATGTGCAGCATTGTTCATAATGGCACTCAGTTTTGTTTCCATTCTCTTCTTTGTTACTATTTCCCATAATTAAGCCTGCTTTTTAAATCAACTTCATTATATGTTGGGCTTTTTTGAAGTGATTTTACAGGACCAGTACACCACAGCATAGAAAAATCACAGTGGCCATTAGAGTTGTTGAAAATGTAAAGGATGTCACTTCCCAATTTAAGGAGCGCCGTATCCTAAGAAAAAAAAGCCTGCTCTGCCCTTTCTTATATACTGCAGTTCCTCTGTGTTACAAGGTCAATCCAGCTTCGCATTGATCTAGACCCCCTAGTGCTCTTCATCCCCTCTCTGAATACTGACCTTACATAGAGGCTACTTGGTGCAGAGAAAGTCAATAACCAGTTCCTTGTTTTTGCTGATAGTAAGTTGCAGACAATTATTTTGCACCAAGAAACATAGTTCTCCACCTGACTCCTATAACTCTGTCTCATTCCCTTTTATGAATACAACCCATAGACATAGTATCATCTAAGACTTTCTGCAAGTGACATGACCTGGTGTTATATTTATAGTCTGAGATGTACAGAGTGGAGAGTAAAGGAGACAGGAGTGTTCTTGTGATGCTCCAGTGTTGCTCACTTTCATATCAGAGACTGGTGTTACTGGTGTGCACAGATTACATCCATTATGCAGCAGCAGCAGCAGCAGAAAAAACACACATGCAGAAGTGTAAATATGATTTGTGAAGCGATATTCAGTGTTTTCCACCCCTAAAAACTTTTAAACCCCTAAAAAACCCTTTAAAATCAGTTTCGCATTTAGCAGTTGTGATATCACCAGCAAACCAAATTTTAGTGTCTGTTTCACAGACACGTCACTATACACAGCACATAAAAGCAGCAAGTTGGCAAATATAAGAAGGGGCTAAGGGATCTGATGAAGGAGATGTTTTTTGGTGAAATACAAAATGTGTTTAGTATATAGTAAATGCTGTAATGTTTTTAAACATCTTTTGAAGGATTTAATGTTATATGTTTAAATAAGTAAAACCAGCTTATACATTGTCATGTATTGTCAATTCTTCTTTGAATAAAAAATTTTACTTAAATAAAAAATATTTTAAAAACAGCCCAGCTGCAGAATTATTCGCTCATTCTGCTCTGCTCTGCTCATTTCTACTGTCAGGTTTCTTCTTGCCATCTTATACAGCTCTCCACTGACATCGACTTGTAATCTCTCTGATTTATTTTTTCTATTTACTTTTTATGATGAGCCAATATTGGCTGTGAACTCTAATTTAATAAGATGTGTGGCTGTCTTTCATGGATTTCTACTTCTTTTGGAATCTGCTTCATTAACTGGGGACATTTACTTCCTCCTGATCTATTTTTAAAGGGTTTTAAAGATTACAGGCATTGCTACTTGACATAGGGAGTGGTGAGTGAAGAGAACACTGGTGGCAGGATAGAAAACATGTGGATCTCGTCTGTCTGAAAGTGCTGAGTGAGCTGTATGAAGGGGACAGGGGATGATATGGTGTGAAGGCAATGTAAGATTTTCAGCTGTAACACCTTTAAGTACTTTAGAGGCACTTGAAGGCTTGCAAGCAGGTATGGGATGGCAGCATGTTAAACTGTAAAACTACACATTATGGGTAGATTTGTAACTTTGTGGATGTGTATGTTTCCTAAAGCCCTTATTTCCTGCACTAGCATTTTTTGCAAGGTTAGTTCAAGCCTTATTTTCTCTGACAGATCCAAATGTCACCCTCACATTCAGAAACTGACACATACAAGGAAGCAAGGCTTTGGAGCATTGGTGGAACATCACCTGGGAAATTCATTGACAAGCACCTGTGCTTAGGGGACATCCACAGGACTCAGAAAAAGTAAACACTATTACCCCAAGTCGAGAGGGAGCACTGCTGTAAACACAACATTTTTTATATCTACAGTTCAGAGGGATACCAACCAGTTAAAGAATTACTTCACTTTCTCTCAATCCAAATATACCACACCTCTGGAGACCAGTGTTTAAATCCATCACCCAATGGAAATGTTTGTTCATCTCAGGACCTGCATCTGTCAAAGACGGAAACTCCCTCAGAACTGACATTTCTTTCTTGGAGAGCCTTTTTATTCTTTTTGTAGACATAACCATTTATTTTTGCTTTCTTGTGTTCTATTTACTTTAATTACACATATTAAACAGGTTTTTCCTGCTGGAACCCCACCTCTTTAGGGTGCTATATTTGATTTATCTCCACAGTGATGTAGTCAGCAGCAATTTGAGCTAAGATGACCGATCTGATTGACCTAACAACAGTGATACAAAGATGGGAGAATCAGCTGTGCCAATTACAGGTACAGGCCACAGGATAACAGACGAGCAGCAGCCAGAAGCACAGCCAGAGAGGCCCTGCACTCAGAAAAGGCTCTGACCCTTCATATGTACTTACTCTATTATGACCCAAAGAGACATTTGAGATTTATTTATTAATATTTGATTGGACCACAATGCATCATCAGTACAGACACTTGCCCCATTCTTTACAGAAGAAGTGTAAGGTGCCTATTATGATTTGCAGCAGTACACCACTAAACACTGCACTATTTTAAATCTTTCAGGGCTAAATATAAATGCAGTTTTCTGAAGAGCACACAAAGCAACGGTTTCACACATATAACAAAATAAAACATTCGTTGCTGTGTGTTGTGGCTACCTGTTCACCGTCTGTTGTGACTTAAGCTGCTCACAGGCAGCATGACGGCTAAATGGCTGCCAGGTTGTCTTTGCATGATGTGGGGAGGGGGCGGCAGTGGCAATCACAGGTCGCAGTGCAACGCAATATAATTTGTACCTCTTGTCATTGTAAGTAGTGGTCCTTCCAAGTGAACATTGCCATAGGCGCGTCAGCTACACTAACATGTTCAGCACCATGATCAGCTGGGGACCGATCAGGTGATGCATCTACATCGCTTTCATTTCTGATCTCAATCTCCAGATCACTTGTGTCAGAATCGTAGTCCGACAAGTCAAAGTCCAATTCAGCAATAATATTCAAAACAGCGTCCACTTAGTATCTTGCTTTATCAATTTGCTTCGATCTCTCGCTATATGTCAATGCCATTTTGCTGCTGTTTGCTCTTCAATACTCATGTGAATGCAGGAAATCTTGGTCAAACCAACCAGCTTAATTTCTTTCTAGCAAAGAAAGTCAAACTAAATGTAACAGTGGGTTTTATCATCATTTACAGTTGATTATTGTCCTCAACCCTTCCTGTTGACAAATGTCGACATCCGCCCTGAAAGAGTTAAAAACAAGAACTCCTTAACAGGCACAAGCTTACATCGGGTTTTCAAAAAGTCTATAGAGTTTGCCAGATGCAAAAACAATTGAAATTATTTCTTGTGACTATTTATTACACATGCTTCCTGAAATATTTGTCCAACTTGTACAATGATATTTTTAAGATAATATGGATGAGTTAGTGGATATCATTGAGAGACACCATACTGTACTACAGTCTGAATGACTGAGTGACAGGTGGGATGATCCTGTACATCCTGTGTGAAAAGACAGGAGCCAGGGAAATGGGACATAGAGATGGTAGCACAAATAAATGAGTGAAGGTGTCACCCTTACGTTGTTACAAATGTGGGAGGTTGGTCAAATCATTAGCCCCAGTTAGATAAACCAGTGGACTGTGGTTGGACCCTGGGCCACAGCTACTATATAGCCACAACGATTATTCCTTTCACCCTTTCCTTTACAGACTCGGCAGTAATCAATGTGTTAAGTTTTAGCACTAATAGATTCTGGCAGCAACATCACTATTGCAGCTTGCTTTTATTTCATTTTGCAATAGTTTGATGGACAAAGGGCGAGCGTTATCCACATTCTCGGTGAGACTCACTGGTACTGGACTACCATGCATACGCAACAGTTTAAGAGTTTTACTCAAATGATAAAAGTGATGGTTCTATTGGCTCTCCCATATGTAGTGATTATAGGGCACAACAGGTGCCATCATAAAAACAAAAAAAACACTTCCGCAGTCACAACAAAAGCAGATCCTGGCATTAACTGAAAGTACCTCATCTCAATAAGTCTTCATGCCATGTAACAGGCAAGGTAAAGAACTGGCTATTCAGACTTTTCCCCTAAAGTCTACGCCTGGTCGCTTACAAAGCCTTGCACTTTCAGCTTAGACTAATGACAGCTTTGTTTAAGTGAAAGCAGCAAAACGATAGTTTACTGAAGTTTACATGGAATGCTGTGATTTCACTTAATGGTAATTTCACCATGGACTCCACACCATTTGAAGGGCTAATTCAAGGAACATTGGATGGGAATTAGTAGGGGACTTTGTACAAGTTGGAATCCCCAGAGAGGTCCTAATGGACAAGGGAACTGGTGGTGTGGACTTCCAAAACTGAAGTAACATTTCTTGACGTGAAGAGAGTCTTTATGTCAGCACACATATTGACTGCACCTGACTTTTCTCTCTTATTCCCTCCAGAATGACACATCTGACAACCATCCTGGGGGTGATTTTAAGTCAGATCATCAAAGAGTCTGAATATCCTTTAATACACCCGTCAGAAACTGCTGGATCGAGAGAAGAGACATGTGACAATTGAGCAGGAAGTGATAGCCGTCAAATGGGTTGTAACTCACGTTAAGTATTACCTCCTCCAGGAAATTTACACTAGTTACTGACCATACCCCATTACAGTGGCTTTCTACTTAGTTAGGTTCACCTGTCCCACTGGGGACTCACTAAGTGGGGGGCTGTATCAAGCACATACACTTAAGGGACATCCTCTGGTAAGCAACATCACCCCAAGATGAGAGAGGACAGTGCTTATAACACAACCTCTTGTTACATCTGCAGTTTAGATGGACACCAGCTGGATTAACAATGACCTCCAATGACTTCACCAGAAAACATGCTACTTCCAGGAAACCTGTATTTAAATCTTTTGCCCACCAGAAGTAGTTGTTCTTTTCAAGATCAGCATCTGTACAGTTCAGAGACTTCCTCAGAATTCGACGATGCTCTCTTTTTTAACCTTTTAAGCCATTATTTTTGCACCCTCAGATACTATTCATTTTCTTTACAATAATTCCACCAATTTATTGTAATAAAAAAGACAGAGACAACATAAAGATTTGGGGCACCCAGAGGCAAACCATGTATAATTGATGAAGAAAATTACAAAACTAGCATTCATTAGCAGAAATATCTTTCCAGATTCGAGTCTAGTAATAGACTGATTACAGATGGTGTAGAGTGGCTGGTGGAGGGGAAGAGGCGGGTCCAGGCGAGCGGAAAGCAGAAGTGGAGTCGTGACTCATATCACTATTGATCATGGGATCTGCAGACAGTGACAGCACCAACGCTAGGTCAGGGGTGGAACTGCAGTCAAATGAGCCCATGTTATTTCCCAATTGTACATGTGGAGGTAAAAAAATATTTATATGGGGAGTGTCTTTTGTCTGATTATGGAACACAAGAGAGAAAGGGTAAAGAAGATGCAGTCAGTAAACCTACTGCCATTTCTGCCCTTAGAGTGAAATAAGACAAATGACATCACTTCCACCCTGTCTTTGAGTTCACACATCATCTGAGGCCTCATGTATAAACGGTGCGTACGCACAGAAATGTTGCGCTTCAGAGACTTTCCCGTACAGACCTCGCGGTTCAGAAACAGTTTCATCCCAAGAACTTTAAACACAGTCAATCAGTCCATCAAGTGCTCCTTGTAGAACTGTTTGTACTTATAAGTACAATCACCTCACTGTAAACTTGCACTACAGTTACAATATTGCATAACCTGTGCCACTTTATAAAGCACATATTTACATATGATGACAATATCATTTTTAAGATGAAATGCAGAAAAATATGTTGATTATATTATACAGATAAAACTTTAACTTCATTTAAATAATCTGTATTGTTAATAATTAAACATGTGAGGACACAATGCCACAGCACTAGCTACTTCAAGGATTGATCCTACCTCATGCTGTATTCTT
The DNA here is from genome assembly GCA_026402145.1 of Polypterus bichir lapradei. Lineage (NCBI taxonomy): Eukaryota > Metazoa > Chordata > Cladistia > Polypteriformes > Polypteridae > Polypterus > Polypterus bichir. The sequence goes on along the minus strand of JANRMT010062831.1, from coordinate 19,445,762 downwards.
GCTGGGCTGGCGCGACACTGGAAAGATAGATGGATAGAATAATTAAACACATACTATGAAGATATTTCAATGTTCCTTTAAAGTTTTAAAGAATCATCATTATAAGCTTACAGATGGCTTAACGTCTATTACAGAGCTGATTGTGTGGCGATTGGGTATTTGGAGAAAGAAAAGTAAGGACAGGAATTGGAGGTTAGTACATTTGAAAGAGACAGTACTGCTGCAATAATTTCATCGAAGGTCGCGCACAATCACTGCGCCACCGTGTTCCCATGTTTAATAACATGCTTTCATTCCTATCATTATGAAAAAGATATCACGTATACATCTCAGTATTTTAATTATTCATAGAGCTGTAATATTACGAATGTAATGGATTCTGTGTCCTGTCGGAGAAAGATAAAGCATGGAAGCATGTAGTGAGTCACACACATAGAGCACATAGAAGATTAAATACAAAACAAAGCAATTAACGCGCTACTTTAGTTATGATGGGATTTGAGAAACTAGTAAATTAAACGATTTTAAGATGAAGCTTATGATGTTCTACTTTAATGACAAAATAAACTACGTGATTAAAGTGGAAATTTCGAGATTAAACTTGACATTTCGTGCTTTTTTCCCACTGTGTGCCTATTTTGTTTCCTCTGTACCCTAATAAGCTTTCATATGACACTCAGATGGTGGGCTACGACTCGCCTTTTCATGGTGACTTTGATATCTGACAACTTCTTTTTTAATTCGGGCACTGTATGACTTTGTAAACTTGAACTTTCAAATTTCTTGGATACTCTGTCACTCGATCAACTTCCTTTTGTTGTTTATACCACTGTTTAAACCAACAAATAGTACGTTTTTCCTTGCCTCCACCTGGTATTCGCTGAAATACTTATATTTTCCCCCGTGCTTTTCCCATTGTCTTTTTACAGAAGGCTGAGCTTAAGGGCAATTTATATTGATTTGCATATTCAAATACGCATAATTCTGGGAGGAGTTGGGGCGGGACAGCAGGTGCGTGCATGAGCGTTACTTTCATGCTGATCGGGATTTATGTAGCGGAAGAACGTGGAAGTCTGCATCTGGATTTTTCTGTGCGTACACACATTCCCACTTTTGTGCTTACGCCATGTTATAGTGTGAGTTCTACACACGCCGTTATACATGAGGCCCCTGATCTTGAAATTATAAAAAGGGCTAACAGCACAAAAGTTAGTGTTCATCTCAGAACTAACTACTGAGAGAAGCAAAGTTCTGTGCCAAAGGCAGCTTCTCTAAGAGTAGGCACAGCATTTAAACCCAAAGTGATTTTGAGATTTCCTTTTTTTTTTCTCTGTTAAATCAGGATTTCCATCTGGGATTCCTGCTTTTCTCCTATCTAATATTCTCATCTGTTACAATAAATATAACATATCTTTTTAACTTATCATTTTAATAAGTCCAAATTATGAGTTATTAAGTCAAAATTGTGGGATGCATTTTAACATTTTTATTTTCCACATAGATCTGCTGCCTGTGCCCTGAGGATTTAGAAGTCTCTCAGTATTTTCACAGAGTTCTTATTCTATTTTTCACCCTATCAAGAGTAACACTATTGTTAATACTGTGATTCTTCTGAGGATTAAATGATCAGGCTATGTCTTTATTTGTGTACCCATGAAAGAAGAAGCTAAATCATATATATGCATGTAAATTATTGTACAAAATGAGTAATCGATGTCTAAGGCATTATATAAAATAAGTTATTGATTAACTGATTTCACTACACTTCTCTATTTATATGCATGTTTCTACTTCTATAGAATATTAGGGAATATGTACAGCATGAGCCATTAAAGGAGCTATATAAATGAAGATTGACTAATTCATCATTTAATTTATCCCAAGGTTAATCAAACTGAAAATGCATTATAGTGCAGTATTATTTACTGTTATGAATGGTGAGGATGCAGGGAGTACAGTTGGCGTAGGTGGATGAGTTTAAATACTTGGGATCAACAGTACAGAGTAATGGGGAATGTGGAAGAGAAGTGAAAAAATTAGTTCAGACAGGATGGAATGGGTGGAGAAGAGTGTCAGGAGTAATTTGTGACAGACGGATATCAGCAGGAGTGAAAGGGAAGGTCTACAGGATGGTAGTGAGACCAGCTATGTTATATGGGTTGGAGATGGTGGCACTGACCAGAAAGCAGGAGACAGAGCTGGAGGTGGCAGAGTTAAAGATGCTAAGAGGGTATGACGAGGATGTACAGAATTAGAAATGGGAACATTAGAGGGTCGACTCAGGTTGGACGTTTGGGAGACAGATAGGCAAGATTTGGACATGTGTATAGGAGAGATGCTGGGTATATTAGGAGAAGGATGCTGAGGATAGAGTTGCCAGGCAAGAGGAAAAGAGGAAGGCGTAAGAGAAGGTTTATGGATGTAGTGAGAGAGGACATGCAGGTGATGGATGTAACAGAGCAAGATGCAGAGGACAGGAAGATATGGAAAAAGATGATCTGCTGTGGTAACCCATAATGGGAGCAGCTGAAAGAAGAAGAGAAGATTGTTTACTGTTATGACTTTTAGTTATAAAATTCTGTTTAATTTATTTGTTGGAATTGCTCACTATGAAAAATAACAGCTTCACCGATTGTTACTGTTTCTAGTTTTCTCATGTATCTACAATGCACCAAAATGATTTCTAATAGTAAAAGTTTACTTTGTAAAAAACTTTCTGATGGTTCCTTGTAAAAAAAAATGGCGCTGTTGATTACTTAAAACTTTGATCATTTGTGCAGTCAAGCAGCATGTGAGCCAGTTAGCCCAGACAAAAGGAGCCTACCGAAGGTTAACTGGAGATGCAGTGAAGCAGCGGCAGAACAATTAGAGCTGTGCCTTCCTGGAGCTGCAGAGTTAATTACATAGACGTCTCAGCTCGCTAAATGGAAACAAGCAGGATGAAAAGAATGTAGCCTGTTAGTTGACAGAGTCAATTAGCGCTTTCTGTTTGTGTATAAAAGGCAGCCAGCATTTCAGGCAGAAAGATAAGTGGGAAGGTCAAGTGCACGCATTAAGTGAGATGTAAAGTCAAAGTTCATCTCCCTGTGCTGCTATGTTGTGGAGGTGCGGGAAGCATTTTGATTAAGCAAACTGAGCACACTTGTATGGTTGACCCTCCTTCAAATACAAAGAACATAAGAAACAGGGAAGATCTTTGATTTTCCAAACTGTGAGAGGAACTTTTTGTTATCTTTCAATTCCTACATGTTGAGTAAGATTTGATATAGCTGCAGAAGACCCCATTGGGGGTAAATAACTCGGAACCTTTCTATATTGAACACAATGCCAAAATACTTTACATTCATAACATGTGTGGCTTTCTATATAGAGTGAGTAGTGAAAATTTGCTCATCAAAAATAGTGTGAACTGAACTTTGTCCTTTAGGGTTACAGCTAAGTGCTGTAAGTTTCTACCTATTAGCCTGCAGTAAAAGAGAGATACAGTATAGGTAATCTTGATCTAGTTATATAGTTAATATATAGATTAAGATATAGTTAATATATACATTATATCTCTTCTTCTTCTTCTTTTCGGCTGCTCCCGTTAGGGGTTGCCACAGTGGATCATCCAAAATTTTTCTCCACACATTGATTTGGCAAAAATTTACACTGGATGCCCTTCCTAACGTAACCCTTTATCCTATATATAAAATCCAACGCCTGTCTGTCTGTATGTCTGTCTGCTTTTCACGAGAGAACTACTTAACAGATTTAGATTGGGTTTTTTTGTATAATTTGCTTGAACATTCTGGTTGATTTTTTCTCTCATTGCACTAAGTATTATAGTTTGCTTGCAGTACCGATTTATTTGTGGGAATCCGAGAGAGACACAGAGGGGCAGGGCATTCCTCACTCACATGCCAGCTTCGGGGCATAGCTTACATCCACTTAGCTAGCGAACAAAAGAAATGCTTAACAGATTTAGATCAGGCTTTCTTATAAAATTTGCTTGAACATTCTGGTTGATTTTGCGACTTCTCTCATGGCGCTAAGAATCATAGTTTGCTTGCAGGAGCGATATATATTCGTGCTAATCCAACTTGGAGGCTGTGGGCCGAGCGGAAGGGAAAGCATGACATCAGGAGTAGGGAGCCAGGCAGGCCCCTCCTCACTGTTCTGTTTCACTTCTACACAAGCAAAGCCTCCGGATCGAGAGGAGTCAGATGAGGTGGCTCGGGCATCTGATCAGGATGCCTCCTGGACGCCTCCCTGGTGAGGTGTTCCGGGCACGTCCAACCGGGAGGAGGCCCCGGGGAAGACCCAGGACACGCTGGAGGGACTATGTCTCCCGGCTGGCCTGGGAACGCCTTGGGATTCTCCCGGAAGAGCTGGAAGAAGTGGCCGGGGAGAGGGAAGTCTGGGCTTCTCTCCTTAAGCTGCTACCCCCGCGACCCGACCTCGGATAAGCGGAAGAGGATGGATGGATGGATGGACAAGCAAAGCCGTGGGGGATGGCTAGTAGTTAATATATTTATTAAGATATATTTAATCTTAATCTTCAATGTTTGAAATAGTATGTTTAATTTAATGATAGTTCATTACTAGAGTTTCTAGAGTGCACAAATCAGTGGACTAGTTTAGAATGTTTTAACAAACCCATGTCTGATCATAAGTTAGAAATGCTTATGTAGCTTGTGAACGTGGCCCTAAGAGGACGTGGCTGCCCCTCAGAAACCCCCTCTTGAACAGTGATTTAATGGGAAACAAACACTGCTTTTCATCTCCTCTTTGTGGGATCAGCTGCTAGCCTGCTGTCTACTGCCGTGTCGCACAATCTGCATCTCACATGGGGCTTCGAACATTTAGTGGCTGACCTAGTGTCTCACTGCCATGTGTATCTTCCCCCAGACTCGCTCTGCTCTGGTCAGGGCTCCTGTGCCATTGCACCCCTTTTAAAAGGAAGATTTTGTGTTCTTTTGACCAGGAGACGGAGCCGAGGCAGCCAGTTCAACAGTTGTCCCTTGTGCTGCTGGATCGCTCCTGAAAGAGACTTGTGTTTTTTCTGCCTGCTCTGGAATAAAGTTTCTGTCTCTTGCAAAGGAGCACTCAGAGTTTTCCAACTTTGTGACCCAAGCAAGACAAGCTGTAACATTTCTTACTAAGAGAAATATTCTACCTGATTGGCAGTTCAGACTGGTAAATGCTTGGCATAGCTCACTGGATAGTTCTAACTGAATTGTAATTCTTTACATTCTGCACTGATACAGTAGCCATCTAACAATTATACATACATTTTTGTAACCAGTTTATGCAATTCAGGATCACTGGGAGCCTGAACCTATTCCAGGACATTTGAATGTAATGCAGAAACCATCTATGAAGAGAGCATCAGTCCATCACTGATCGATACATTACAAACCAGCCCTTGGATCCATAAGCAAATTTGGAGCCATCTCAATCTCCTTAAAGTGAACAGGAAGTGTAAACATAGTTCTCTTTGTTTTTACAGAGTGCTAGGTGGTGGCTAGGTCAGGAGTTGAGCGGCAATGAGTTTTAATGTCATGCCAGGCCTTAAAATGTCCCAGGTGTGAAAGAATAGTGGCATCCACAATATATGTGGCAAAGCCAGTGGAACTGTGCTCATAATACTAGGAGCATTATATCCAATAATTATATAAAGAAATGTCAGGAAGATTGTATTCTTCCCCTGTATGCTAGAGGGCAGAGGGTAGAGTTGTTATTATATATGTGGCTCTCTGCAGTCCATACTAATGAGCAGCTAACCTGAGGTTGCCTGACCCCTTGATGGAAAGATGGATTATAGGATGCAGAGATACCAAGGGCTGCTCGAGGGGTGTATCCAAGAGGGTTTTTCTAGGGTTCTTCTTAACCCAGAAACTATTTCTGGAGGATGACCAGAGCTACCACATAACCGAAAAGATCACATCTAGACATTGGCAGTTTAAACTTGGTGTTGGACTGTAGAGATGATGACTAGTGGTTGGGTTGTGTGACAGTCTGGGTTGGCTTTATGTCTTTTAGCAGCTGTGGAACCCAGAGCCATCGATGGTCATAAAGGCAAATGAGGACACATGGTCAAGGAGTGGTGTAAAGTGTCAAGTGCCTTTATTACATCCACAGCCTACTCTTTAACTGCCACTCAAGAGGGGACTGTTGGTTGCTCCTTGGGGAGTAGGAGTGACCAGCCATTCAAGTAGGGCTCCTGTGTAAGGCAGAGGAGAGTTAGTTGTGGACAAAGGAGCAAGGCTTAGCATGGCATCTCACAGATGATGAAGGACTGGTAGCGAGGGCCGTGCTCAGTTAAAGGGCTGGCTGTGCCAGTCAGAAGGATGGGCTACATAATTCCATTCAGTGTGATCATAAGAGAAGTCTGTTTTCGGAAAGATTCACTATGGCTCATGTTTGTTTTAATGGATGGACAGATTCCCACCATGGATTATAACCTCATTTTAAGGATTTATTTAATTCTTGCTTTTGACCTTCACAGGAACATTGTTTTCTATTGAGATTAATTTATTTATTGAAGAGTACTGAACTTTTGCACTTTGTGGTTTTGAACTTATGTTTAGATTTTGAAAATAAAAGACACTTTTTTACCACTTCCTGTGGTGCTATGTGTCCTAATTTGCCTGGCTCATCATGGTTACATCATCGATGGTTCCAGGTTCTAATGCTGCCAGAGACTGTGGAGCCAAGAAGAAAGGTAAGGAAGCAGTGTTTGTAATACAGCTTCCTGAAGTTATTAGTTTAGTAAGTTTTGTACTCGCCCACCTGACATGTTAGGTTACAAAACTGGAATTATTCAGGCCCAATGGGACAGATATGATTTTATTTCTGTTAATTTATTGTTACTTTTATACTTCTTTGCATTTATTCCTTTCCCCTATGTTAATACATTGTTAAAAGGATAATATTTTTTTATTTCCTTGTTTTCTTTAAATTTCTTCTAGGCTTCTTGGATGGCTTATGAGAGGCCTAAACTGGCCACAACAACAAGAATGAGGACTTTTTAATAACGGAAGCCATTATTACTTTTAAATGCATCAGCAACAAATTATGAAATTTTTGTTTATTTTGTTGTTTCTACAACAATTTTTTTTTTCTTATTTTATATCATTTCATTTTCCTAAACTTGGAGGTGATATGATGCCTTCACAAGAGTTGCTACCTTGGTTTCCTCCTTTCTCATCCCATACCCACAAACTTTGCTGACCTTTACGCAAAGAAAATTCGTTAAGAAAACTTCACAAATATGTCTGACCCTGTTTGAAAGTCTCATTCCATTCTATCTGATTCATTGAAGAAGACTCCACAACCCTTGTTGTAGACACCAGAGAAAGTTTGTGTGTCACAACTTTTTTAAAGGTTTAAATTTTTTAAACTTTTTTAATACATGCAACAAGTCAATTCTTACTACATCTGAAACAATTAAAATAGTATTTAGTGATGTTAACAATAAAACTAAAACAAAAAGTAATAAAATTATTCTGAGTGGAATCTCGATCTCTTCTTGTTTTTCCTCTACACAACAGACTTCTAGCACAATACCAGCACTTGTCAACAACAGAAATTTTAAGATCACCCATCCATCATAGGCTGCATTAATTATGGAGACAAGACAGAGTACATGAAGTTTGTGGAGGTCTTTGTCTTGTGATGCAGAGACAACACCCTGCAACACAACATCAGCAAAAAAAAAAAAAAAAAACTGGTGGTGGATTTCCAGCATGCCATGGAACCTCTGAGACCAGTCGCCGTCCAGGGGGATGACATTGAAGTGATGCAGAGCTACAAGTACCTGGGGTTCACATAAACAAAAAACTGGAATGGTCTGACAATACAGCTGGGCTTTTTAAGAAAGATCAGAACAGACTATACTTGTTAAGGAGACTTGGGTCTTTTGATGTGTGCAGTAAGCTGGTGGAAAGTAGCCACTGTGGTTTTCTCTGCTGTAGTCTCTTGGGAAGCAACCTCAGTTCAAAAGAAACCCAATGCCTGAACAAACTAATGAGGAAAGTGTGTGCCACCAGAGGGTGAACCTTGGACACACTGGGAGCTGTTATGGAAAAGTGGACGGTGGCAAAATTAGATGCCATTATGAAAAACCCCCTCCATCCCCTTCAGGAAGTGCTCTCTTGAAACACTTTTAGCCACAGGCTCATTTCTCCACAGGGTGCTAAGAATTATCTCTGGATGTCTTTTCTGCCCACTGTTATCATGCAATTCAATGCCTCTGCCCAATGTACTTGTTAAGTTTATTTGTATTTATTTATGCACGTATTGATTGATTGGCTGTATTATCCATCCTGTGAGTCTGTATTCTTGTTTTGTATGTTTCTGTTGGCTGTATGCATCTGAATATCCCAATAGGATTAATAAAGTTAATCTAATCTAATCAATTGTAATCTCCTACAAAAATTATGAATATATGGTATGATGAAGTCTGCAAGAGAAGGTAATAGATATGGAAGACTGTTCAAGAAAACTTATCCTGTGCATTGCATGGTTGCCTGGTATGCATCAAGGGCAATGATCAGGAAATGTCCCGAATTTCTTCCTTCCGCTGCACTCAGACTGTATCAGAATCATTCATGCTTATTGGAACTGCTCTGCCAGAACATCCTCTCTCTAGACTCCTGCATTGTGATAATGAAGATACTCAACTTTACAGACAGACTTTACACCCTGAAGGTAGTCTGATAATCTACAGAAATAATCTATAAGAGGATTCAGCTCAGATTTTTTCCTGCCTTTAGTGCTATGATGGCCCAGAAAAGGAAAGCATTTAAACCAGCTATCCACAGACACAAGCAGGTCCAAATGCAGCAATTTCTCTTACACTCTATCTGGTTGAAAATCTCATCTGATTTATCGCATTGTCTGTATAACAATTCACCCCCTGCTCTAAAAGTTATTGACGATCTCATCTTCACTGGCATGCCAGCTCATCATAAGAAGTCGATTTTTCTGTCAGTTAATTTTTCACTGAAAACTTCTCAAAACTCTTCAGATAGCTTTTTAACAACTTTAGAATGGTTTGAATCTTTTACTGTAAAGTTATAATCTACAAACTTGTTAACTAATTTCAAATATTTGTTGTTCGATAGCAGATTTTGCATATACTAGATAATGTGCTTATTAATATTCCTGAGATCGATACTAAGTTTGGGTAATGACTGTATGAAGTTTACACATTTTCCTGGTATCTGCATAGGATTTATTTAAGTTGTTATAGTATACTGGAAATTGGTACACTGATACAAATAAACAAATTTTGTTTTTCTACTTGCATGTGGACATTATTCAGAAAATGTTTAAAATTATAATATTTTTAAAGGTTTATATATTCTTATAATTAGCTTTTTGTACAAATTTCATTTTTTGTGGCATGATACTCCTACTGAGTGTGATATATATTTTTTTAATAGTCTGAGGGAGGTACAGTCTAAATATAAGAACACATGACATGATGAATAATTTACTTTCTCTGTGGAAGTCAACTCTTTTTTTCTATGTTATTCAGGATCCAAACACATGATTATCATATTGCAGGATGGTTTTAAGTGTGAGATTCTGTGTTGCTTTAACTGGATAGCATGATTCTGGCTTTTGAGTGAGCATTAGTTATCTTTTAAAACAGTTGCAATTTGGTGACATCATCCAAGATGATACAGGAAACATAATTCGAAAAAGGTGAAAGTCAATTTAAATTAAAATAAAGTTAGAGACCTTCAAATATGGATTGATATTTTGTTAAACCTCTACTATTCTCTGTTTTCTTTTCCATTTTTCTATGAAGGCATTTTGTGCCATTGCTATCTGATAGAGTTACTCTAAAGCCACCTGTGATGTTAAAGGAATCTGATTACTCCAACTGTTGATGAGATATATTGCTTCAAATCTTTTAGGATGAAGCATTAAAAGAGTAAGGAACTATTTAAGCACTTTTGTTTATGGCCAGGGAGGACTCAGTGGTCTTTTGGCCTTGTGGCCCCAGCAATTTTTTTTTTCAGCATCTCATTGACTGGAGTTTTTATTTTTCTGCCTACCCTGGCTATCTGACCATAGCATTGGTCTTATCAATTCAATCATTAGAAACTTAAAAAATGAATATAGCAATTTAATTCATAATTAAGGTCTCTTTCTGTTACTTGTTTATCAGAATTATGTAAATGTGTCTTGATCTATTCAAATTTACTATTTTTGGTATTTCATTTACATTATTTATTCATTCACATATTAGTTTTTTTAACTTATATTTTTTCTTACCTTGCAAAGCATCTTGTATGATAATGTGACATAGAAATGAATATTGTTGTTGTAGATGGATGTCTATTTTATGGAAGTCATAAACAGGCACTTCTTTGCAAGACGAGTTATTTTTCAATCAATAATAACATGAGTCCTTACACTTTCAATTTAACTTGAAGTGGATTATCAATCATTTGATGTTTCCCAGTAAGTTATTTTGTGTTTGTGACATCATATATTTTTATAAAAATTTTCAAAGTCTCTGGTCTAATATGTGAGTGACTAACCTATAGGAGAACAGAGTAAAGGACTTTCCATTCTCTCTCTTCCCTGTAAGTGCTGTTAGAACCGTGGCTGCCAGCTTTCAGTTAAACTTGGCTACAGTAGTTTCAAAGAAAAAAATCATGCATTACAAAAATTTTGTATTATCATTTTTCTCAGGTCTGACCGACATTTTTAAAATTTTGTACTACTGTACACTCAAACTGGCAAAAAAAATAATGAAAAATTTATATTAATTAGCCTCATTCTGTGCAATTCATTAACAGGTATTTGCAGAATTCTAACTCCAGCCCTTGCTTCTCTGAACTGAGTGGTAAACAAAACAAATGATGGATGGAGGCATGCATATTATTTTATTAATGTGAAAAAAATACTACATTTTTTATTTTTCTTCAACAAATGTTGGATGAAAAGTAGCTGGGAATATTTCTGATGGGAGAAACAGAAAGAACACTCCACTATACAAAACCAAGGAGAGGGTAGGAGGCCAGTCTCCAGGGGCCTCATGCATAACGCCGTGCGTAGAACTCACACTATAACATGACGTAAGCTCAAAAGCGGAAATGTACTTACGCACAAAAAATCCAGATGCATAAATCTGTGGATTCGCCAACTTCCACGTTCTTCCGCTACATAAATCCCGGTCAGCGTGGAAATTAACACACGTGCACGCGCCTGCTGCCCCACCCCAACTCCTCCCAGAATTATGCATCTTTGAATATGCAAATCAATATGAATAGCCCTTAAGCTTAGTGTTCTGTGAAAAGGTAATGGCAAAAGCACGAGGGAAAATAGAATTTCAGCGAATAACAAGTGGAGGCAAAGAAAAACGTACTGTTTGTTGGTACAGTGGTATAAACAACAAAAGGAAGTTGATCGAGTGACATAGCGTGTCGGAGAAACTCAAAAGCTCAAGTTCACAAAATCACACTGTGCCCGAAATAAAAAAGTTGTCACATATCAAAGTCGCTGTGAAAAGGCGAGTAGTAGCCTACCGTCTGAGTGTCATATGAAAGCTTATTAGGATACAGAGAAATTAGTGTGAAACACACAGTGTGAAAAAAAACACGAAATGGCAACTTTAATCTCGAAATTTCCACTTTAATCACGTAGTTTATTTTGCCATTAAAGTAGAACATCATAAACTTCGTCTTAAAATCATTTAATTTAATAGTTTCTCATATCCCATTGTAACTAAAGTAGCGCGTTAAATGCTTTGTTTTGTATTTGATCTTCTGTGTGCTCTATGTGCGTGAATCACTACTGGTTCCGGGCTTTCTCTTCCTCCGAAAGGACACAGAATCCATTACATTCGTAATATTACAGCTCTCTGAATAATTAAAATACTGAGAAGCATACGTGATATAATTTTCATGATGATAGAAGTTAAAGCATGTTATTAAACATGGGAACACGGTGGCGCAGTGATTGTTCATGTCTTACGCAAGATGCTTGCTGCGCCATGTGCGACCTTCAATGAAATGCTTTATTACAGAAGTACTGTCTCTTTCAAACGTACTAACCTCTAATTCCTGTCCTTCCTTTTCTTTCTCCAAATACCCAATCGCCACACAATCACCTCTGTAATAGACGTTAAGCCAACTGTAAGCTTAGAACGCCAATTCTTCAAAACTTTTAAGGAACATTGAAATATCTTTGCAATGTTTAATTATTCTATCCATCTATCTTTCCTGTGTCACGCCAGCCACAGCAAGAATACAGCGCGAGGCAGGAACAAACCGTGAACAAAGCTCAAGCTCCTCTCTAGCACTGCGGCACCGTGTAGTTAAATTTAAAGTTTTATCTGTATAATATAATAAATATATTCTGCTGCATTTCATCTTAAAAATGATATTTTCATCATATATAAATACGCTCTTTATAAAGTGGCTCAGGTTGTGCAATATTATAACTGTATCATAAGTACAATTACCTCACTGTAAACTTGCAAGTACAAACAGTTCTACAAGGAGCACTTGATGGACTGATTAAGTGCGTGTATAGTTCTTGGGATGAAACTGTTTGTGAACCGCGAGGCCCAAACAGGAAAGGCTCTGAAGCGTTTGTCGGATGAGACCACTTCAAATAGCGAATGGCTGAGGCAACGTGTGCTTGATGCTGTATACCGATAATTCTCTTTCCGATCAGCTGCTGTGCTCCTGTGATTTACACTCAGATACAATACTCCAAGTGGTGCAGTGAGAGTAATATGGAAAAAGATGATCCGCTGGGGCAACCCCTAACGGAAGCAGCTGAAAGAAGAAGAAGAATGTGCAGTGAGAGTAGCAACGGTAAAGCAGTTATGGTATTTAGAATCGTTTGACCATTCTGTAGACCATTATATTGTTATAGGTTAATTACAATCAGATGCATTAAACTAATAAACAATATGCGGTTAATTTCAGTGTATTTATAAAGCTGCGTCAGGGATGTGGATCTGAAAAAGAAAGGGAAACCACACAGGAACAATAGCACTGCTTTGACGGTGGGTGCCGCCTGTCTGCAAAACCAAGCGCAGAACTTGCGTACGACAGAGTATGAGCTACCTTGGAAATGTACGTGGGTTTACGGCAAGTTTAGGTTTTATACATAGCGATTTGAACATGGAAACATTCTTACGCAACATTTCTGTGCGTACGCACCGTTTATACATGAGGCCCCAGGACTGTGACTTTGTTTCTGACGTTGTGCTTTACAATTTTAATCTCCTCTGTTGTCAACTGGCAATAATACATCAATTAATTAATGGATAGATATTGTTAGTTTCCATCTGTTTTTAATCATCCGTTTCTACCTTGTTCTGTTTGTTTTAACAAATATGTGTTTTTATGTGTACCAGTTTTGTACTTAGCAATAAGTATAGCCTTTGCTTGTATTTTAACTGAGAATTGTTTTCAGTGTTCTGTGCCTTTATTCAGTTAAGAGCACTATATATATCTATACTAATAAAAGGCAAAGCCCTCACTGACTGACTGACTGACTCACTGACTCACTCACTCACTCACTCACTCACTCACTCATCACTAATTCTCCAACTTCCCGTGTAGGTAGAAGGCTGACCCCATCTTCACGAAATTTGGTAGGTGGCTTCCCTGCGCTAACCAAAACCGATGTACGT
>JANRMT010062831.1:19419355-19431377 GCA_026402145.1 Polypterus bichir lapradei | reverse complement strand
TCGCCATGTTCAACTTTCTTATTTATGGCCCCATCTTCACGAAATTTTTAGGCGGCTTCCCTGCGCTAACCGAAACCAATGTGCGTACTTATTTCGGTGGTGTGACGCCACTGTCAGCTGCCATATTGAACTTTCCAACGTCACTAATTTTCCAACTTCCCATGTAGGTAGAAGGCTGAAATTTGGTACTTATTTTGGTGATATGATGCCACTGTCGGCTGTCATATTGAACTTTTCAACGGTCTTTGTTACTTATGGGCCCATCTTCAAGAAATTTGGTATGTGGGTTCCCAACGCTAACTGAATCCTTCTTACGTACATATATACATCCATAGCCTGCAGCTCGGTCACCATGTGAGGCGGCGTTGGGTCCACCATCCCAACGCCTCCCACGTTGTTGGCTGCCTGCCTATATAAGGCCGTCTGTCGCTCCAGTCTCTACATTCCCTTCCTTGCTTCGCCACGGTATTCACGTCTCCCTGCTGATAACTACAGCCTTTTTATTTAATCCACGGCTTCTCCGCTGTTTTATTGTTCATTTATTACGATTACAGTTATTGTGTAGGTATTTTAGACTTACTTTACATTGTTCAGGTACCCATTTCCTTTATCATTCCAACCGTACCCCCATTAACATGTCTATCGAGGTGATCACCATCGGTCAAAGAACTGTCACTTACCAAGTGGTTTCCATACCCGGAGATGGCACCTGCCTTTTCCATTCTCTTTGTTACATATTGCACGGCCATATCAGGCTCACTCTTGATATCCAGAGGAACATTGTGTCTTATGTATTGAATGACTGGGGCAGGTTCAAGGTGTGGACCGATGACGGTACAGGAGATAATTATACTACACAGGAGCACTAGAAGAGTGAAATGCTTAAGTGTACCGAAATGGCCAAATATTTTACACCTTTGGACAACCGCCAATGCCTCTTAAACATCTTAGATTCGCAGGTGACGATTTCAGTAGTGGACACTTTGATGTTTAGAAATGTTTAAACTCTCAAAAGCTGGATGTGAAGTTATCAATGAAACTGGTTGTATACTTACAATGCTTGACAGATGCCAAATGTCTCTTCAACACAAGTCCTACAAATACCGTCGTAATTGAAACAAACCATGAAACTCAAACCGATTATGACAGCAGCAATCCAAGCTGTGAGATTTGAAACAAGATTACTGTTCACATGGCCAACTGTACGTTGCATGCTCAAGAGTACGCTCAGCGCACAGCTACTGCTTGGTCCTATTACAACTGGAGGGCCGAACTGACAACGTGGCATGCAAAGAGATCCTTAACAAATAATTATTGGTATATTTTCTCTCAGTTTTAAAAGGGTTTAATTGTCTTCTTAATAAATATTTTAAGGCAGTACTTCGCCGCTGTGAAGCGCGGGTATTTTGCTAGTATATATATATATATATATATATATATATACAGGTATATATATAAAGTTGTACTGTCTCAAAACACAGTTTCACTAAGTACATACATGTTAAGTTCATATACATTGTATTTCTTCTGTTGCTTATCATTATTTTGGAGGTATAAATGGGGGGATTTAGCTGAGACTTTGCACTCTTATTTATGTTAGATGTGTTTTCTGTTATTCACTGTTGCTAGCTTATGAGTATAATGTTGAAAAAGAAAATTTAAAGAGTTGCTAATGCTCAGTTTTTATTGTGTTTACTATTTGAATACAATACTGGGAGCAAGAAAATAGCAAAAGAAAAATCAATATAAATGAGAAAAACAAAAAAAAAAAGAAAGTGAAACTACTAAAATTTTTTGAAACATCTTACATTATTTCTAATCCTTCTTAGTGCCGTACAACAGTAAATCAGATAACATGGTGTATGTCTAACTAGAAAATCACAGCAGATCAAATCCAACTATTAAACAGGGAGTTTAAAAAGTACAAAATTATAGTCTTGATTTGTATTTATTGGGATGAAAATGTTCACTTCCTACAGTAATCCAAAAAGACTGACAACCGGAACCATTAGTTAAGAGGACAGGCTGTCTTTTTAAACTGTCTACTTTTTAAATAATTTTTAGTACATAAAATTGAAATGCACAAGCGACAGCAGCATTCAGATGAATCACTTGCCTTTTGTGAGGTTATCTAATCCAAAATGAAAGTGACAAAATGATGCCCACTGTTACTGTTATTTTAATTCTTTCAACAAAACAGAGAATGGTGCAATCTGCGTTCAATGAAGCACTCATCTGAGGCTGAATATCACAGGAATGCATTGTCTTAAATCATTTTTGTCCTTACTACTCATTGATAGTAGATCCTTGCTTCTTGATTTTAATAAATTGCTGTTGAACTAGAGACCTGTCCATGGTGTTTGACACTTAATTCAACTGCCACATATCTACCCTCTTTTAGGGCACTGAAGGACTGAAGAGTGCTCTTTCTCGTTCTTTTTCTCCTCCACACTAATCCAGGTGTCAAGAAATAAAACAGCCTACTCAATACCATGCTTTCTTCTCTAGTATGAATTTCCTTTCTGATGGAAATGCTATATTCTTTTGACATTAGATTTCTTTTGTAAAGAAAAGCCTTCTGCTTCTATGTGCAGCAAGTTTATTACTTTTACATATTTACTTCGTTGGTGAGTGTATTACCCTGAAATGGAGTGTTTTTCTCTGAATAAAGAATCCTGCTCAGTTCAATTTCTGCCTAATAGAAGAATAGGGTGATGAATGTAAAGTAAATAACAAGTGAATATTGTGCAATCTGTGATATGAATAGCATTCTCATGGCATACGTTTTTTAGAAAGGCAATTTGGAATCATGGCTGAAGATCTGGAACAGAAAAGGACAAAGTAAAGGTTCAGATCATAGCTCTCACTTCAGTGCTCTCAATTTACCTGCCTGTGCTTCAGAAAAATCACCTTTTTGCTAATGCATTTTATAACATGTATCTATTCACCTATTTTCTGGAAACACTGAATCTTGATCTAAGAGACCAAGAAAGAAGTAAAATGCTTTCTTACCATTTTTTTTTAAATCATTTTAAGTAATGATTTTTCATGTATTCCACAATTTCACTTCATGACTGTCAAAGCAAGTAGCCTGTCAATATCATTTTTTGCTATGTATGTGAGAGTACTTCATGTTAAGGTTCACATTTCTTTCAGAGATGTTTTTGCATTAAAGGCAGCATTTCATGTTCTGAGAATTAGTGAAAGGAAGTGGATTACAGCCCAAACATCAAACTATTTTACTTTCAAAGTGATCTTTTAAATGTAGCTGAGTATTATATCCCGCAAAGGAAGAAGTGGAATTTGTTGTGGTGCTTTTGGCTTTCGTTTCCTTTCTTTTGTTTTGCCAGTACACCATCTAGCATTTTTATTCTGAGCATTCCAATATCTATTGCAATAAGATGCAATGTACTGTAGTGTATCACATTATTATCATCTGATGCAATCTGATGCATGTAGTATCAAGAGCACTATTGCATCTCATCAATACTTTATCACCTTATGTTGTAGCAAAAAGGTGCTATATGGGCACCTGACCCGGCACACAGAGACCCGGAGGCACACATAATAAATAAAAAAAATGTATTTTTCTTCAGCTGGAGGACACGTCTTCCTCATGTCCCTCCGCCACAGCACAGTCCCACAAGCACAAATTAAATACAGCAAAACAAAACACAAAATAAACTGATCTTCACCACCACTCCTCCTGGCAAGTGTTGTGATCCTCCTCCCGACTCTGGCTCCTGGAGTGGTGGCTGCTTGCTCCTTTTATAGTCCCCCCGGAAGTGCTCCAGGTGCTTGATCACCCATTTCCGGTTGCAGTTCCGGGTGTGGCTGAAGAACTACCCAGATGGGCTCAGGAACCCTTGCAGTACCCCCTGGTGGCCACCCCGGGTCCCAACAGGGCTGTGGAGGACTCCATCTCCCATGGAGCCATGCCAGAATCTGAGGCACCACTGCCACCCAGGGGGGCTGCCATCTAGTGACCCGTGGGAGTTATTGTGCAGCCCATGACTGTTCCCCCGGATTATATGCAGAAGGGGCATCCTGGCCATGCATCAGCCCCGGCTGTCCGTCACTATGTTTACAGAATAGATAAGTAAGGTATTTTGGGATTTATAGTTCCTTAGGAATGAGACCATATTACATTCTTGGTTACTATTTCCATCGAAAATATTTCAGAGTGAGCGGAAGGTTGCTATCCTTTGTATCAATTTTTTTGTTCTCTGGGTGCCTGTTCCCTCAATGAAAAATGGTTTTAAAGTAACCACTGAAAGCAGTTTAATTTAGTTTAATTACTGTTTAAAATAATGTGATTTGTCTGTGAAGTGCATGGAGGATTCTTAGATGACTTTCTCATTCAGTGACGGATTTAGGTATGGACGACACGAGCAGCCGCCCAGTGTGGCATCTTCACGGAGATGGAATGGAGCACATGGACAAACAAAACAAATAGCAAAGTTAAAGTCTTGCAATTTGTAAAGTGTGCGGTATTTACACAGAGGTGCAGTCTTTATGAAAGTGAAGGGATGCACACTCTAGACACCAAAGGGGAAGCGGTCATCAAGGTATATTATTGTCTGCATGCCGTCACCCAAGGAGCTCCATTTATAAAAGTGAAGGGGCGCGTGCTCTGAACCCTGAGAAGTCTGAGTCTAATAGCATAATCTGCTTGTTATGTACACCAAAGGGCTCCAAATGGGCTTTGACCAGCAGTGTTCTCAGCAAATCAGGCTATTCAGGCCTAAGGAAGAAACTGTGCTATTACTTGATGTTGGAAAATCAGTTTAGAAGCAGTACAACATAGACATGATGAAAAAGTAAGGTAGCTAAGTGACAGCTAGGCTGTTGGTATTTCTCTGACTGGTTTTTTGTTTTGATGTTGCAAGAAAATTGAAAATGAGGGTCTCTTATTTACATCAAAACCAGGAATACTCAAATTACGTGGAAGGAGAGTTTTTATCTCAGTTCATGAACAAAGTTCATAAATTGACAAAGGTACAAATAAACACCTTCACTTTCTCTGTTATCTGGTGTCAACTAGGTGATTATTTTTCAATAAAATCCCGAAATATGCTCACTGCAATAACCAATATAATTTAGTTTATTCATTTCCCAAGGGTTATAAAAGATGGATATACACACACCCTCGACTTTGCTTGGGATTAAGTGGGTTAGAAAATGGTATGGATATACACAGATATATATAGACAAAATATATTAAATTAAGTTATTTTGGAATAGTTAAGTGAGCAGATCTGGTAGGATTTATTGGGCTGAATGGCCTGTTCTCTCCTAGATTGTTCTAATGTTCTAATGTCTCTCTTGTTTTGGTCGTATCATGAGGAAATCAGCTATACTGTAGTCTTTAAGGTTTAACACAGTGATCCTCTCTTGCTGGTATAAAATTCATTTGCGAAACTTGGTGATGAGCTAATGTTTCTTCTAATGTAAGATGCGTTCCACACTTTATAAAACTTGCTGTGCCTTTTTTCTGTTATTGGCTGTCTTCCTCTGATGTAGACCTGTGCTAGAAATTTCTCTTTAAATAGAAAGTTGCTGCAGCCTTGGTACAGGACACACCCCAGATTGTAGCTGCTGTGCTAGGGAGAGCAGATCTGAATCCAGGTTTAGCTAATATAGTGGAAGAGAGCAGGGAGCTAGTGCTGGATTATAAAAGAATGCCATTGGTTTCTTGGGTGGACAGGTCAGGCTTGACAAAGATAAGTTATAGTTGTGCAGTAGCGTAGCTAGGGGTGGGCAGAGGGGGTGGTCTTATCCCAGGGTGGCACATTTTTGGGGGGTGGTATTATTGGCCAAAAGGCACAGTACAATTCGTGTGTAAGCAGCAGTTTGGAAAAATATCACTCATGAATGAAAAAAGTCAAATTCTCTGATTTTTATCTACAAATGCTTCAAAAATAATTTTCAGACTGTCCTTCTGTGATGGCATCAGACACAGCAGTTGAAATTTATAAGGCAATAACAAACAAAAACATGAACATTACACCAATAATAATTTCAAGGAAGATAAACAACTAATTTATCCATCCATCCATTATCCAACCTGCTACATCCTAACTACAGGGTCACGGGGGTCTGCTGGAGCCAATCCCAGCCAACACAGGGCACAAAGCAGAAAACAAACACCGGGCAGGGCGCGCACACACACTAGGGACAATTTAGAATCACCAATGCACCTAACCTGCATGTCTTTTGACTGTGGGAGGAAACCGGAGCACCCGAAGGAAACCCACGCAGACATGGGGAGAACATGCAAACTCCACGTAGGGAGGACCCAGGAAGCAAACCTGGGTCTCCTAACTACGAGGCAGCAGCGCTACCCACTGCACCACTGTGCCACCCACAACTATTTTACAATTTATAATTTGGTTTTGTTATCAATCCGAATGTGTTCTTACTTGTACTTGTACACTACACTGGTTCTGGTTTTCGCAAACTAATTATATTAAGAACACGGCCTATCAGTGCGTCTAACTATATTCTTGTCTAGTTGATGCTTATAAATAATTATATGTGAAAAATCACTGCTGTTTCTCTGTATATGAATAAATCTATGCAAAATTTATCTTAATTTTTCTCTATACATCATTTTAATTTTCTATTTAAATAAGTTAACATATTCAGATATGTTGGCGGGCATGAACTCTAGCTACGCCACTGTGGTTGTGACGATCAAAGTGATAAACAGTCCAAGAACAGTTGCCTTAATATTTGCAACATGCTTGCAGAGAGTCATTTGCTTGCTCTTGATTCTGCCTTAATAGATGTAGAGATCCAGATTCAACATGCTGAGAGGCCCACCAAGTCCCACATAACAAAACACATCCTTTATAGAAATAAAAGATCTCCATTTTGGCTGATGTGGGGTTTGATGTCAAGTTTCATCCAAAGCTGCACCTGAAGTCTCACATAACATGCGAAGAGAATGCCACTTTGCCCTAAAATAGGGCTCAAGGTTTCCAGTAAGCACCCATAGTTAAGGAAAACAGCAACTTGAGATTTACCAACAAAATTAGTAACTTCTTTGGTCGATCATTATATTATTTATATCAGATCTCTTCATTGTCTTTGAGTTGTCTGTCTTTTCTCTGAATTCCCAATAATACATGCAGGTCCTTTATACACATAATATTCAGAGGTAATGAAATATTCATTGTTCAAGAATGTGATTATTTTGTTTATTTTATAAAACACCTTATGAAAGTGTTGTAAAAGTAGGATGTAATTAGCAGGCAGTATTCCAAATATTAACTGTTCTCTAGTTTTATGCCTAATAATGAAAAACAAAATCTTTGCAAAGAGCCTTTAAGGTTTTTTGTTGTCTATGTTTGGTTAATAAGGAGACAGGTGCTGGATGTATGAGCTAACGATCACATAGATGTAGCGTCAAAGAACATGTCTGGAAAGACGAAATCCTTCTATCCAAGTACAACTGCAAATGACTGGACCGCCAGCACAGGAAAAAAAAAAGTCTGCCATCAAGGAAATATAAACAGGGAATCAAGAAAAACAATAAATTATTTTCCACAAGTGAATGAGCAGGGCGCGACATTTTACTTTGGCAGATCTCGCTGAAAGTAAACATTCAGCGTTTCCAATTAATAGAAAAAATTAACTAATTTCACACTTTGTTTGTTCTGCTGTTTCCAGTAATGGGTTAATTTGGAATTGGTTAAAATAATTACTAAGTGTGGAAATATACTATGGAATTTGTTTTCTCTTTAGCAAATATATTGACAAGAAACAAAGCCCCCTCACCACATCCTCGGTCCCGTTATACTCAAGAGACATCAGAAATTATGCATTGAATTGATTTTTAGACTTTTACAGGCAAACTATAAATATAAGATGAAAATGGAATTACAGGCTAAAAAAAGGAAAGGTTAATATTTTTGCATGATAATTTGAAATTAGTGAGTCAAAAAGGATTATTGATCCACTGTCCTTGTCCCACTGTGTCTTCCTATTAAATGATAGTTTTCTAATGCCTGCAATTGTTCCCTCTTCTCTGAGACTTTTTCTGTTTGATTGTTCTGGAGGATCATCACTAGTGTTAGGTTCATGATGTTTCTGATTGTTTGGAATTTAGTGTATGAGTTATGTATGCCATTCTCATCCTATGCCCATAATCTTCTTTATTTGCTGTCCATAGTGGCACTTGGCTTGGATTAGAATGGATGTATCTTCAACAATGCAATAGACTTGTATTCAGATGTCTTCTATCCAGATAAAATCTAGATCTAAAAATAAAGCAACCCTTAACAGTTAAACTAGCATTTTTTAGGGACTGGCTAAAGAAAAGTGCTAAGTGTAGGAAAAGTGATAAATGAAGGAAATTGTCACCAACTGTCAGGATTCCTTCAGTGCAGTGAGTTTGTTGTGCTTCAGCTTACTTTTATAGTTTCACTGCAGTGATTTTCGTGATTACTAGCTATGATATCCAGTGTGAAAATGTCCTAATTTATTTGGTTTAAATTTGTGAGATTTTTATAGTCCTCTTTGCAGTTTAAGGTTGTTATTCCTTTCATGTTGTTTTATAGCAACAGTACCACTGTTAAAGTATGAGAGCCTGATTTTTGAAAATAAAATAAGACCACATTTGTACTGCAATTCAATTCCAACTTTTTCATTTATTTGAGACGTAGATGATACCTTTTAAGAAAAATTCAGATCGAACTTGACATCACACTGCTGTCAATCCTGGTTCTCTGTCATGTGATAACTGCACTCAAGACAGCTATGATGTTTCATTTTTTATTTCTCTTCCTTCCCATTGTGAACAGCTGAATTAGCAGATGTCCAGCACTAAAACGATGTGGAGTAATCCATAGCCACTGATTGCTGGTTATGGCTTTGAGAGGCATTAGATAAATAGAGCCTTGCAGGAAGATAAAAGGAGGTCACGGAGAAAGGCATGGCAAGTGACTCTGGAAGACAATGGGGGACACTGGAATAGAGAACATGACTTCAGTAAAAGTGCATAAGTAGTTGTGGCTAATAAGTGCTTGTTATTTTACAAGATGTTCCCTTTGGTCGTAACAGCGGGAAGGTGATTCTTCTAAAAGTACAGTTCTGGATCATTCATTGTTAAATAATCACACCCATTATCAAGCTTTACACTCATAGTGTGTATGTGTATTAAATATTTCCATAATTAGCTACTTGCCCTGCGATTGCTGGCACTAGAGTAAAAACAAGGTAAAAAGGTTTTAGAACCAATCTAACATCTACTGTAATGGAAATGTTCGATCACTGTCTAATAAGATGAATGAGCTGTCTGCACTTATAGCGAGTGATGGAGCATACAAGTACAGTGGCATATTGTGCTTTACGGAGAGCTGGCTTGAACCTGATACTGTATACCTGATACTCCTTTAATGCTGGATGAATTTCATCTTATTCAAGCAGAAGAAAGACCCAGGGCTGTTTGGAAAAAAAATAGGAGGGTCACTGGTCATCTATGTGAATGAGAAATGGTGCTAAAGGGAGCATATTACAGTTAAAATTACAGTTGGTAATTCAGACATTGAAATTCTGTCTTTCAGAATTCGTCCATGTTATTTGCCCAGAGAGATAAACTACATCATCCTTATTGTTTATATTCCTCCATCTGCAAATGGGGACTATGGAACACAAATTATTCATTTTGTCATCAACATTTTAATGATGACTCCAATCCTGAAATTATAATATGTGGTGACTTTGGAAGGAACTTTGACACATTTCTATCAGTTTGTGTCCTGTTCCATTTGAGGAAATAACAAGCTGGAC
Organism: Polypterus bichir lapradei; assembly: GCA_026402145.1. Lineage (NCBI taxonomy): Eukaryota > Metazoa > Chordata > Cladistia > Polypteriformes > Polypteridae > Polypterus > Polypterus bichir. Next base: position 19,421,582 of record JANRMT010062831.1, on the reverse strand, counting down.
CTGCTGTATTCAAATGTTAAAGGTGCCTTTAATTGTAAACTATTGGCACCTTCAGGCAGATCTGATCACAACCTAATTCATCTCATTACCACATACAAGCCAGCTATTAGACAGCATTCTGTTACCATCAGAATAGTGATGAGGTGGAGCCTGGATTCTGAAATGATTCTGAATGATTACTTCCAAATGATGACTGGGATAGGATGTATAAGTCATATGGGGATAATATTGAGGCACTCAGTCACTGCCTCATAGACTATATAAATTCCTGTGTTGACACAGTAGTGCTCTCGAAGGCAGTGCATTGCTTTCCAAACAACAAGCCTTGGATTACTAAGGAGTTAAAAGGTCTCCTGAATGAGAAAAAGAGAACATTCAAATCCAGTGACAAAGTGGTTCTGAAGGACATACAGTGTATGCTAAAGAAAAAGCTGAGTGAAGGAAGGGAAACTAAAATAGAAAACAAACTCACTCAGAGTAACATGCAGAATGTCTTTAATGGACTGGGTATAATTACTGGACTCAGATGCTAGAAGGGGATATGATCAAAGCTACCACCCTGAACCAATCTTTTAATTGATTTTTCCCTCCCACTGCCAACTTCTTCAAATGTCTCTCCACACCATCCCTACTACATCATTAACTCCTACCACCTCAACTGGAATGACCAGTGATGAGTCAACCTCTGACCATCAGTGTGGACTGTCCATAACTGAAGACCAAGTAAGGAGACAACTCAGGTAAACACTTGAGTTCTTAAGGCATGTTCTGACCAAGGTTGTGGTGTCCTCTGCCACCTGTTCAATCTGACGCTAAGGCTCAGAAAATGCAGCTGCTTTGGAAAACATCCTGCATTGTTCCTGTTCCAAAGAAGGCAGGCACTCCTTCACCTATTGACTAAAGACCAGTAGCACTTATGTCTCACATCATTAAGACCTTTGAGAGACTGGTCCTGGACTATATGAGTCCTCTTGTGGTAGACCACCTGGATCCACTGCAGTTTGCCTGTCAGGCAAAGATTGGAGTGGAGGTTGCGATTATCTATCTACTCCACAAGGCATACTTTCATGTGGACAAAGCACCAGCAGCACTTTGAGCTTTATGTTTATTGATTTCTCCAAGGTCTTCAATACCATCCAGCTATCCTTTTCAAGCGATAAACTCAGATATGCAGGTGACTATGGTGTCCTGGGTATTGGACTCTCTGTCAGGCAGACCACAGTTTGTGAAGCTCAAGGATAGTGTTTCTGATAGGGATGTGAGTAACACTGGAACTCCACCATTTCCTTTTCTCTTCACTCTGTACATCTCAGACTATAAATACAACACCAGGTCATGTCACTTGCAGAACTTCTCAGATGATTCAACACTTATAGGGCGTATTGAAAAAATGTGATGAAACAGAATATAGGAGTTAGGTGGAAAATGTTGTTTCTTGGTGCAAAGGCAATTGTTATTGACAATGGTTATTGATATTCCCCAAAGTGAAAAATTCTCTGTGTCTTGTCACTATTCAAGGAGTGGCGGTAGAGGTGGTCCACTCCTACAAGTACTTGTGGGCCCACATCATTGACAGATTGGACTGGTCTTGTAATACAGAGGAACTATATAAGAAATGGCAGATTAGATTCTTTTTCTTTAGGAGACTACATTCCTTTAATATGTGAAGTGACATCCTTCACATCTTCTGTACTTCTGTGATCGCCAGTGTGACTTTCTGCACTGTGATGTGCTGAGCTGAGCTGACAACATCACTTGAAGAGAGGCCCACTGAATCAACTAGCTAATTAAAAGAGCAAGCTCAGTTATAGGAGATAGTATCAAAGGAGAGAATTAAAATAAAACTGAGCGTCATTCTGATCAATGCTGCACATCCCCTCTCTGACACACTAACACTGAATACTTTCAGCCAATGAATCATTCAGCAGAAATGTGTCAAGAAACACTACTGGGACTCCTTTATACCAACAGTAATATATCTGCATAATGCCTCACTGTGACTGTGACTGCCAAATTAGGAGCTTTCTTTCTTTTTAATTTCCGTACTTTAAAGTCATTCTGGTGTGTGTTAAAACCAAAGTGTTTGTATATTTATTTATTTATCTACTTACCTATGTTTCTATTTATTCATTTAAAGAGTTTCTGTGAAAAGCCAGAATTCCCCTGGGGACAAATAAAGTTCTATCTATCTATCTATCTATCTATCTATCTATCTATCTATCTATCT
>JANRMT010062831.1:19377146-19414537 GCA_026402145.1 Polypterus bichir lapradei | reverse complement strand
TAGATAGATAGATAGATAGATAGATAGATAGATAGATAGATAGATAGATAGATAGATAGATAGATAGATAGATAGATAGTACTTTATTTGTTCCTAGGGGAAATTTAGCCATTTACAGAAGCTAAGGAAAAATATTGTACTATAACAAAAACAGACCGCAAGGAGATAGAACCATCTCCTATATAAAGGAATAGGGTTACTATTAAAATTGATGTACATGAGGGAGTGTAGATTTGTGGATGAACCCAATTACATCCTTACCTTGACCAAGAAAATAAGTATATATGAGATTAGCAGACCTAATTTAAGGGATTGCTGGTTTAATTTGAAGGAGGTAAAGGGAAGAAGTGGAAGGGATTTGGAACCGAATAAGTTTACCACAATGGAGGGCTTTCCGGGGGTACCAGCCAACAACAAGCAGGTCTCAAAGTGAACACCACATTGTATAGTTTCACATTAAGTAAGGTCACACCACCATCTAAAGTGTCACAAATCAGTGGATCTTTTGCCATAGAAACTGAGACAGGAGAGATTTAGCCTTCTGACAATCTTTTCTGGAATGAAGGAGGTGGTGGGATGAGAGAGGGGTGACACTAACAAAATTAAGCTGAGGGGCAATGTTAATTTTTGTAACCGCTAATTTAGAGCAGAAGACATGTAAGACCAAGAAGAAACAGTGTCTTCAGCACTTTTTGAATGCACCTCTAATGTAATGTTGAGATATCTTATAAGGTGGAAATGATGTTAATACCTAGACTGTGTCACAAATGTGCACATGGGAGTTTACAGGCTCAAATAATTGTGCTTTTCTGCCAGACTGGGGGTTGGCACTGTTCTCTAATACATTCTCCTCTTTTTCTTTGCTGACCATCAGAAGAACCACTTCCTAGAGACCTCACTGCGTCTTCTGGTCCTGTAGAGCCCTCATCTTCCTGACTACCAAATATATAACAGCCATGATCTTGTAATCTCACAGTTCTGTTTTGGATTCAAGTATGTAAAGACATACTGCATTCTTTTCTTGCTCAACTTTCTGCCAAGTATACAGGGTGGTGCTTGTTGCCTGACTATTTTACAGTAGCTAATGAAGTTTGAATGCTGAGTAGCCAGTGGGGAGAAAAATCCAATGGCAGGTTAACCTCAGGAGAAACAGGGAAGACTTAGTCAAGTTGATTTTATTACCAGTACAGTACGGTTTTTCAATAAACTAAATAAGGGGGTTTTTCAAAGAAAAAGCAAAATGCCAAGAGCATACAGGGAGATTTTGTGGAGGGTACCATGTAAGGAAATGGAAGAGATTTGTTCTCATTTATGTACAGCAACTGTTAGAGGCTCACAGGAAATGTTTTATAATAAAGAGGAAAGCAATTTTAAAGATCTGGAAGAGTCCGATAAACGATATAATAAGTGCACTGACCAGCAGGGACGATATGTGAAGAAGTGATATAACTGTTATGTTCATTTTCTCATAGTTACCAGTATTAAAGGGTAAGTTGCCTTTACTTTTGGATTCTCTCTTCTATTATTATGAGTAATGCAGGATCTCTGTTAAATGAAAAATAAAAACTATTCAAAATTCGGATTTCAATGTTGTTAAGAATACAAAAGATAAAAAATAAAAACTATGTCACTTTAATCATGATCAGTAAACAATAACAGCCTTAAAGTACATTTCTAAAACTATAGCAATATTGAACACTCTTGGATACAGGGAAACCATTAAAGTTTTACTGTATTCAAAGTGAGATCCATTTTTGTTTTTGGTGCTTGTTTTGAGAACAATGTTGTGAGTCATTCTATATTTGAAAGGTATATACTATTGAGTTTAAATATGACATTATTCTCATCATTGTAATGAAGATGAAATTAGAAGGGCTACAAAAACAGAATATTTTTTAAGATGGATGTAATAGAGAAGGCTGTTTATAATTTTAAGTGAGATATAGGATTGATTTCTCTATCCAGCTTCATCTACCTCACTGGACCATAGTAGGATGCAGGTTAGGACTGCTAATGGTTAGTTCTTGAGATCTTGGACCGAGTAAACACTCCCTGTATGTTGTGTAAGACTGGATATTTTAAAATGTTGTTCTTAGGTTCACAGGGTTAATAATTTCACATGTAAGGAGAACCGTGAAATTCTTTCTTGCATGTGCTATCAACATGTTACATGTCACCTAGATTAGTGAGTATTTCTGAATATGGTTTATTAATGGAGGCTCTGTGGATTTCACTTTTATTTCAGTTTTCTCAAACTTCCTCCTGGGAACTAAAGTAAATTCTATGGGACAGAATCAAACCACATTCAGCACAGCTCCCTAGAGATGAAGAAGTTGAATTCTTTGAAAACAGGGAAAATTTGACAGGCATTTGATATGGTCATTAAAGATGTATGGATTGCAGAAAACAGTCCAAAATTCTTTTCTATCCTTCATTTGTTCCAGCCATGTCTCAGTTCTTTTTATGTTTTGGATGATGCAATACAATATTTCTTTCTGCAATGGTCCTAAGTGCACCCATAGCAGTGAAACTTACAGCATCCTTAGTAGCTATAATTTTTTTTCTGTACCGCATATCCACATAGAAAATTCTTTCAATTTTGCTCTAAGTCACTAAAAAACATTTCTGCCTCGTGTTACTATACTATATTTTTACCCTTTGATAATCTTCACACTTCTCCATGGCCACATTTTAAATCCATGTAATCTGTTTAAACTTCTGTTGACTGTTCATGTCTTACTACACAACTTACTGCACAAAACCATTGAACATTTACATACAGTATGCAAGCACACATTCACATTCAGTTGGATAGTAATAAGCTTTAATTATAGTGTATTCCATATCATACTAGCAAAATATCCAGCTAGAAAAAAATGTGGGGTATCGAAATTGCAGGAGAAGAAAATTAAAATTCCACTTAACCAATTTTTCAAGAATACTACTGTAAAACCCAGAAGGGTCCAGAATAAGTAAGGTTGTCTAATGTAGGGCAACTTCTATATCCCTTGTGGGCATTACATCCTGAAGCCACATCCATAAGTTCATAACTGTTAATATAATATGAAGGTCTGAAGCACTGTAGCTCTTCATTGCTAAGCTATTAGGAGTTCCACATGGAGTGAGATCATCAGATGACCACTGCTTTTTCTGATTAATGGCATAGATTTCAGTAAACTAGTAAAATTTGTGAAATTCACAGATGTTAATAAAATTTGAGGAATGGCAGAAAATGAGATGGCAGCAAAACAATTTAAGAAGACTTAGATAAGTTTCAGAACCCAGAGAACACTTGCAAATACAGTTCAATATAGAAGAATGCAAGTGCTAAATGTGGGCAAAAGGAACATAAATTTTTATCATCTGTGATGATAAAAAATTGGAGGAATGGTAGACACTGAAGAGGCAGCAAAACAATTCAAGAAGACATGGACAAGCTTCAGAACTTGGAAAATGTAGTTTAACACAGAAGAATCTAAAGTGCTACATGTGAGCAAAAAGAACATTAATTATAAATACAAAATATGAAACACTGTCCTAATGGAAGTAACATCTGAAAATGCCACAGGGGTTTATGTTGAAGCAACATTTTCATCATCTAAGCAATGTGGAGAAGCCATTAAAAAGTCAAATAAAATGTCAGATTATATTGTAAAACATGAATATAAATTAAACGACATTACTATTCTATAGTGAGTCCGCACCTAGTGTACTACAGTATGTGCAGTTCTGGTCACCATGCTTAAAGAAAGACAGCAGCACTTGAAACTATGCATGGAAGAGCAAGCAAGTGCATCCCAAGACTTAAAGATGCCGTACTCTGAAAGACCCAGAAAATGAAACTTGTTTAGTCTGGAGCAGTGGAGACTGCTTGGGGACCTATTCCAGGTCTTCAAAATACTCAAAGGCATTGATAAATTAGATCCAGTAGAATAAATTCACCTTAAGGTCACCAGTGAAAATGAACAGGAAATGCAATTAGGACACAAGCCAGGAATCACTCTTTTTACTCAAAGAGTTCTGGGAAACTGGAACAAACTATTAGAACGTGTAGTTGAAGCAGAAACCTTGACAACATTTAAGAGGAATCTGGATGAGATTTTGGAACAGCTTAACTATTAGCTAAACAAACAAGCCAGAATAAATAAATGGTCACCTCTCATTTGTCAAATTTCTTATGTTCTTATCAAGTTCCACCCCAAGTTAGTGAGGAGAAAAAAAGAATGGACAGGGGTTGGCAGTTGATAACAACTTGTGTCTCTTATTTAAGAAAAATATCTTATAAACACAGCAAAATGAATAACTTAATTAGCAACTCTACTAAGGGAACACTAAAGAACAGTGAGTCTTTAGTCTGCATTTAAATGCTAATACCAATGGGGCATTTTGCTATAGTAACAGAGAGATCATGTCAGTTTTTACAGTTTGGCTTCTTTCCTAAAAACAAGGATTCCACATTCTGTGACCTGGAGAGATGATACTCCACCTTCACCTCCTGAAGTTTCCACCACCTTCAGAGGCCTGTGACATGTCCTTATCCTGTATAATGCTTGTCTGGACTCCTGATCCCCCTAAAGACTAGACTTTCTTAAAATGATGTGGACAAACCACAGCTTTATGTTTTTCTATTGTTATTGTGTATGCTAATCCTAATCAAGCACCACCAATCTTTTTCTGATCTGATGTCAGGCACATCCTTACACCTGTGGCAGCTTCTTTAAGTTTTCACTGCCTTTCTATTGAGATTACTGTACATCTCCAGGATGTACTGTATATACAGTAGACTTTTCACCGAGGGTTCTATAGTGGCATTTCTTTTTGGTAGCAGCAAGTATTAGGTGTTCTATGCTGGAGGACCTCACATCGTGTCCTTCCAGCCAAGCAAGTCTACTCAAGAACAGGTATGTTTCTTTCACAGTGGTGGTACAGCAAAAGCAAGAGATACCTTACAAGTAATATACAGCAGCTGTAGAAGCTGTGCAGAGAAGACCAAACAAATGTATTCCTCCACTGAGGAGCATATTCTTTGAGAACTGAACGTCTGCAGCCTTGACCACAGTTGGCTAAACCAGCACCCAATTCAGATCTTCATAACTGGCAAAGGTATTGATAGAGTTGATGCAGCAGAATTACTTTATTTAAGTAGTAAATCACATAGTCAAGGACATCATTAGAAAGGAGAATTTAATTCAATATGAAAGCCAGATACCTTGAGAACTTTTAAAAGTTATCACAGTGACATATTTGGGAAATTGTTTTATTATCTCTCTAAATAAGTCTGATAAACCTAATGTTTGCTTCTTGGTTGTAGAAATTGTAATTGTATTTTATTCATAGGACTGCAAGACTGTGAATCTCCCAGTGGAAAAGCATTGTACTAAGGTTGGATTTCTGAACTAATATTCAGCAGACAGCATTTTGACACACCTCAGAGACTCACACATAAGCTTCAAAATACAAACGGTAAGCACTTAATAAACACAGCTGAAAAACCTCATGTTTCCACATTAGGAGCTCTGTTCCACAGCCGACCTGACTCTTTTTACTTGGGGCGTAGCCTGGTTTATTTAGGTAAATCTTTCCAGTTTTATATTATTATGAATGAGATATCTTACCCTGCAGCTGAGCAAGGAGTCTATACAAGATATGCCAAATATCACTGGATTTCAAATCTAGTAAAAAGTTGGGGACTGAAGGAATGTTTTCTAATCTTTCACATTAGGCACCCAGTGAAGCTGCTTCCGAAGTTGTGATTATTCATATATGGCCCTGGTGCCCTTTACTAAGCAGGCTATCATATAATTAGACTGCTGTGTAGTGGCATAAAAAGGATTCTCCTCTAGCTATGGTAGTGTCACGGTACTCACAGAGCCCCATTTGTCCTTTGTTCTTGTTATTCTCTAGTTGAACAGCTTCACTGGAAGCAAACTCCCAAATTGACAATTAACTTGTTTAACAGTAGACATGACTTCAAATGATTGGTTACAAAATTTAAATAGACATTTCTGCTAAAATAATAGAGTTCAAAGCATGGTGCATAGGAAAAAAATATATATATTTGCTGCTCTGAGGTGTTTCTTTATGTAGTAATAAAGTAACAGATATGCACAAGTGAAAATTATCCTGTGCATATACTGTTCTATTACACTTTTGAAATTCAACAAAGCAACTACACAATTATCATAGCAAGCACTTAATAAACATGGCTGAAAAAGTTTACCTTCACTCAGTGATCTCATCCTCCACATTATTAGACTGTATTTATTTTCTTATTCTGTTTTTTTTACTGGCAACAGAAAGTATATTTAAAATGGTGTAGCTAACAGCTGCTTCTTTAAGTAAGTAAGTTCAGTCCACTGCACAACCTGGCTAATGGACTTTCTGCAAATTATTTCCACCATTTTACAGTTAGGGCATAGTTAATTTTAAAATATTCTTTTTTTTTTTTTTTAAAATGTATGTTTGTTTTATTACGCAAAATGGCAAACATCAAAGATACGTGTCAAATGCCTTGCCTATATTGCAAATGTCCACAGTAAATAGCAAATATCAAGCTTATATGCTGCAGTGGGCTGGCGCCCTGCCTGGGGTTTGTTTCCTGCCTTGCGCCCTGTGTTGGCTGGGATTGACTCCAGCAGATCCTCGTGACCCTGTAGTTAGGATATAGAGGGTTGGATAATGGATGGATGGAAGCTTATATGGCAAATGTCTCACTTGAATGTCAAATATGTTAGCTTAAATGGGAAATTCTCACTTATATGTTAAATACAGTATTTAGATTAACTGTCAAATGCATGAGACATAACTCTTATATAAATTACTAACAGGTGTACATGTTAAATGTGGTCTATAGCTGCTAATAAAATTATTTGGTGTTAGAGGTCCAAGCTATTGGTTAAGTCAATGCTAAAGTGCAAATGTAAGATATACAATAAATCTGTAAGGTCTGATGTAACAAATACAAGTAAAACAAAATCTGAGTTAAAAATGACATTCTTAGTCATGCCCATTGTTTCAGGTCTGGTAATTTGCTCACAGAAGGTGTACCACAGGAAAATGTTAACAAATTTCAGTGCAGTTTGCACCTTTCCTGTATACAGTGTGGATAAGTGAGAGTATTACTCAAAACATGTAATTACAGTGCCAGTCGAAACCCATGTGAAGTCCTTGGCAAAGTTCACTGCTGAGGAAAAAAAATTAGACTTTTAAAATAAACATATAAAAGATTGATCTAAAATACATAACAAACCAAAGTAGTTTCAAACTACAATTGTGCAGTAACTGTATAATAAAACACTAAGGTTTGTATGTCCCATTCCTTAGAGCAATCTGATTGGCCAGTCTGGCTATGATGTGATAGGTCAATTTGGTTTTGTCGACATGATGAAAAAGAAGTATGCACGAGGATGAGTAATAAAACACACAGATAGAGTTGCCTTCAAAGATGGAAAGTGTAAAACCACAAAGCAGAGGAGAAAGATGTCTCAAAAATAATTATGGATGATTACAGGAACATGCCTGAGAAAAGGTGCGCTGGTAAACAGAGGTACAGGAACACACAAATACAGAGGAAAGGCACTGAAAGTACACTGTAACCAGTAGAGGGGGCTACAGCCTCCCAAACTGCAGACACAATAAAGCCCAAACACACTTTAAGTTGAAATCAAGGCTTTTTATTGATCCCCAACACTTTCACAACCAAAAAAAAACACACCAAGCACAGTTCTCCTGTCTTCTCCAAGAACATAGCCCACTGCCTCCCGAATCTGATTCATCAAAATGAGGCAGCAGGCTTTCATTTTAAACTCAATCTAGGAATTACTTCCGGTCTCTGTCATGCAGAGCACTTCTGGATCGTGCATAAACCAGGGGCAATCCTCCCCTGACAGTGCCTTTTGGTGCTCCTGGTAAGCTCATTCTTATACTCCTTCCATTATGGCCTTCTGGCCGGGTATGAAACCTTTCATTTTGTCCTTCCTCCTGGGCATCCAAAACACGTAGCGCAAGAGATAGCTAATAATTATAATTATTCGATTACTTGATTTTAACAGGTACACTGGTTATTAATATAATAATAAAAATCTTAAACAGGTGCTTTGAGGCAAATGGACAATTAGAAATATGTGAATGTAAGATTGAATTAACATAACACAGTAGTTGTAGAGCTTTCAGAACTGATATTTAACAAAATTTAAGGTCTGACATGACCTTGTCCCAGACACCTTTTATTACCTTTTATTATAACATTACTGACACATGTTAATTATTGAAGTTATTAAATGATCGAGGATATAAACACAATCAAACCCTGAGTCATATTCCCTACTGACTTAATATGGTCATACAGGTATACTTAGGAGGTAGGATTAATTAGATAATTATTGTAGTATTACAAATTGGATGTGAGATGTTTTCTTTAAAAGCTTTCTGACCACTGCAGAACTTGGAGATGCCTAGACAGTACCATTATGCATATGAAGAAAAGAAAACGCAGGTAGCTAAGTACAAGCAGGTAGTCAATAGCCTGCAGGCTAACTTTGCTCATCCCTTAGCTAATATAGTGTATTTATTTGTCTTACATTTGTCTTAATGGTGATGCCATCCCACTTCCATGATAAATCAAACATAACTTACACATTTACACAGTGTTCCTACCTCTATGATTAGTTTGCCTCTCCTCTTCATCCTTTTTCTTTTTGCGATATTAAGCGCCTGATGCATTTTGCTTTTTCATTTTGAAACATTCCTTAATACGTCTTCCTCCACTTGTCGCCACTTCACTTGCAATATATTTTTTGGTGAGTGGATATGGTTTTTGTGGGTAACAACAAAATAGGGTTACCATATTTCCAAAGCCATAAAAGAAGACAAAAAAAAGACCACAACATGTAATGTTTCTCATATTAAGGGTCTGTGGAATGGGAGGATTAATTACTTGCATAATGTGTACTGCACACTGTTTGAGAACCACTGGTCTGTCATCACCATCGGTAATTCATCAGATGTTTGTTAAGAAATATACCATAGGCAAACCCAGAAAAAAAGGATGTTAAGTTAAAAAAGTTAACCTTGCTGGGTTTGATGGGCCACAGTATGAATGCCTGAACAAACTGACATTTTTGTGAAATCTGTCCAGACACCCAGATAGGCTCCTAAAAAGAGGACATTTCCAAGGAAACACGGATGTGTGGTAAACCTACACCTACACACTGTCCAAGACAAAGTGCTGTGTTTCATTTACTAAGGCAGCTTGACCTGGGAATGACATTACTATACACCCGAGTACACCTCATTCCAGTAAACATTCAAAAAACCAACAAGGACACATCCTGTAAAATCTTTGTTGTACTTGCTCTTTCAGAACGAAGACAACTACTGTGCAACGCAACGTGTATTTTGTGCATCCAACCACTGCAGCAACATGTCCAAAAACAGCAGTTGGATAATACAGCTGATTTATCCATCCATCCATTATCCAACCCTAACTACAGGGTCACAATCCCAGCCAACACAGGAAACAAACCCTGGGCGCACACACCCACCAGGGACAATTTAGAATCGCCAATGCACGTAACCTGCCTGTCTTTGGACTGTGGGAGGAAACTGGAGTACTCAGAGGAAACCCACACAGACACAGGGAGAACATGCAAACTCCACGCAGGGAGGACCCGTGAAGTGAACCCGGGTCTCCTAACTGCGAGGCAGCAGCGCTACCACTGCGCCACCGATGGCTGATTTAATGAGATACAAATAGACAGAAGTGCTAATAAACAATATAATACTACAGCTTTCACTTCTGTTTATGCTCAATATAGCGATCTTGAATTTTGAGGGCAGAGTGGGTGAGGAAATTTCCTTCAGAGAATTTGGAAATTCTGAGTTTCTGCTTCAAATAGAATGAAGCATGAATCGGTGACCCTTTCCCAAAGATGGCACCATAGATGGCTGCCTGTGTTGCCTAATTGGTTGACTGGCACAGTGTAATTACATAATTTTATCACTGGTATGTTTGAATATGAATCATTATTTAAAAAATATGTAATAAACAAAAACTCTTTGTATAGTTCTATTCTATCTAAATGAAATGCACCAATTAAAGCCAACTAAAAAAATTAGGCCATCTTAAGTTAGGAGTATAAAAAAGTGTTGATGAGAACATTCGAGCTCATCAATCTGTATTCACATCACTTTTTCAAAAAGATCTGAAGGTTCTCATAGTACAGTACTGTTATCTACTGCAATGCTTGGTGATTTACTGTTGTATTGACTCAAGACAAAAGAGTAAAAGATTTCAGTGAAAAAGTTTCGGGAGATGAGACATAGTTGAGGAAACAGGCAAGTGTCAAAACAGAAAAGACAGCCATCCTAAAGTTTAAAACACTTATGAAAAAAATCAAAGTCTTTTAACCAGAAAAATATTACTTTGTAAACAGGAATAAACTAATCAAAATAACATACAGCAACACAGTAATCCTAGAAAGTACCGGTCTTCATGCTGACACTTCGAATGACATCACACATCACGTAGACCCAGGTGTTTCTGGGAAAGATTATTGTGGCAATGGTCAACTCTCTATATTAAACAATATGGTGTCAAGCTAAGATGTTATCCAAATTAAACATTCTAAATATTGCACAATGCAAGTAATAAATGTGGTCCTTCCTGTGTGGAGTTTGCATGTTCTCCCCGTGTCTGCGTGGATTTCCTCCAGTTTCCTCCCACAGTCCAAAGACATGCAGGTTAGGTGGATTGGCAATTCAAAATCGTCCCTGGTGTGTGCTTGGTGTGTGTATGTGCCCTGCAGTGGGTTGGTGCCCTGCCCGGGATTGGTTCCTGCCCTGCGCCCTGTGTTGGCTGGGATTGGCTCCAGCAGACCCCTGTGACCCTGTGTTCGGATTCAGCAGGTTGGAAAATGGATGGATGGATGGAAGTAATGAATGTAAAAATTATAACCCTTGGGTTATAATAATAATAATAATAATAATAATGTATTTACATTTAAATAGCACTTTTCTCAGTACTCAAAATGCTTTAGTGAGTAGAGGGCCACTTCAACCACCACTAATGCTAGCATCCACCTGGATGATGCGACGACAGCCATTTTTGCACCAGTACGCTCACCACACATTAGCTATTAGGCGGTGAAATGGTGGGAGAGATTACCAATTAGAGACAGGGGATAATTAGGGGCCCAGAATGATTAAGTCATGGAGGGCAATTTAGCCTGGACATCAGGGTACACTGTGCTCTTTATGAAGAATGCCCAGGATTTTATTATGACCACAGGGAGTCAGGACTTGAATGTAATGTCTCATTTGAAGGACAGCACCATGTTTACAGCATGTGTTCCTGGGGCATTGGGATCCACATTCAGACCACAGGTAAAGCGGCCCCTGCTGGCCTCGCCAACACCTCTTCCAGCAGCAAATCAAGCTTTTCCTAGATGGTCTCCCATTCAAGTACTGGCTGGGCCTGAACATGCTTAGATTCAGGTGGATAAACTCTTCTGAAGTGCATGTGGTGGGGCAGCTGTACTCAGACCTCGAGGAAGGCAACAAAAATGAAAGAAAATAGCACTTTATAACAACTGTGTTCGTGGGTCTATGGATCTCTGTGTAACAATAAAAACTTTTAGCATTTACAGTATGTTAAAATTATCCATTAAACAACTTCCATCTGTGCGCTGTTCTGTTGATGAAGAACTCATTTAAAGTAATAGCTGGCATCAATCAAACTTATCACTCTCATAATTTTAAACAGTTATATCAAGTTTCCTCTTAAACTTCACTTATTTAAACTAAAAAGATTAATCTCCTTCAGTTTCTCATCACAGCATATTCTGTACAATCCCAGAGACAGTGTACTGGGTTATCTGGACTTTCTCTGTGACTGTCATGTATTTTTTTGTAATATGAAAAGACAAAGCAACCAAGCCAACATTCCATTATCTTTCTTCTTCATTTCTGTACACTGGTTGGTTGTACACAGTGACATGTCCAATACAACATCTAAGTATTCTTAATAAGGCACAACTCTCATATTTTAAACTGCCCCATTGCATAACATGATTTTCAAAGCCAGCTTGATTATGTGGAAGGCAAGAACTGACTCATACACACACCGACAGGGGACCAACTTATCATCTTTAGAGATGTTTTGAAATGACTTAAATATATTACTAAATAATTTAAGCATACCTGTAAATCATTTCAAGATATCTTTAACTTAGTTAGAAATGTTTTTCAGTCATTTCAAGTTATATTGAAATCAATTACAGATATCAAATGTCAATTTGGCTTAGTATATTTTGTTCAAAGTTCAAAATTGATTGCATTTTTGGGAATTTACATCTTGAAATAAATTACCAATATCTTTAAATAATTTATTGATGTCTTTAAATCACTGTCTCTTCATTTGAAGATATCTAAAACAAAATAACATTTCCTCTTTATTCAAAAACAGGGAAGTACTGGAGCATCTACTTAATTATTCAAAACTATCCACTTGGCCTGTCCAGGACTAGTAAATAAATGTAAACATATTTAAAACCTCTTGCCCTATGAGTACCTTTCCTTGGTATCCTCGAGTGTCTGAACCTCTCTTACTTAAATGTGTTCCCATAAAGCCTGCTTCTCAGGCTGTGTCACTTGAAGGCACCTTGTTCACTGTCCTGCTCACTTTTATATTTCCCATCTTTGAGGATGACTCTCAGCATGCCTCCTAAGCCTTTACTCATCCCTATATTTCTTTCACTTTTGATTGCATCATTAAAGACAAAATAACTAATTAGATTTCTAAAGGAATGGGCACGCACACACAGACCTTAGCTTTAATTATATTGTAGATACCTGGATTAAGTGGGTTTTTCAATTTTTTGTTAAAGTACGCTAACAATTTATGCAATCGCTCATTTAAAAATATCTGTAAATCAGTTAACCATATCTATAAATCCTTTAAAAATACATAGGTGATATAGAGCATCACAGACATGCTTTTATTATTCTCAGTAATTAGTTGTTATGACGATTTTCACAGGCATAAGGTGCTGAAAAAAAACCAGTTTACTTGTGGTTTCTCAGTGTGGGCAAAGGTGGTAAGATTCTCCATGTTTGGGTGTGCGAGATAGAGATGTACTCGGTGCTGTCATGCGTGTTGGTGTCTAGGGTTGAGCAGGCTATGTGGTGGTGACCTGACCGGCTAAAGGATGTTTTAGCATGCATGTGGTTATGAAGCAATTCTTAGAGGGCCTCACTCATGTGGTGAGGTGTTAGGTGATCAGGAAGTGTTTGAATCATTTGCCGGAACTATAACACTATTTTTCTTTTCTCAGGTGAAGCCCACTCAAAATTGTAAGCTACATGACTCAATACTGCTTTGGCACCACTAACATGTAGTTAAAAAAAACAGTGTTCTGAACTGGGAGGCAGAAGGGACTTGCTTTCCAGACAGGGGAGAGAACAAAAGAGAAGCAAAAACACAGAAAGAAAGAGGGAGAGGGGGGATAAACAGGAAATGTAAAAGATGGCAATGATCACGTGCATATATGTGTATTAAAAAGAAAATAAAGATGAATGCCACCCTTTATCTGTGTGCATAGTCTTTTTTCACAATTGCAATTGCATTTTCTCACTTCTTGTGTGCATCCTTTATTAGTGAGAATGTGAAATAAGTAGTTAAAACTGCATTAACAACAAAGGGTATTGAAAAGCTTAACCCAGTCTGTTATGCTGACATTTTTTCCCAAGCGCTTTACAGTTACATTATCAGTTGACAGGTGGACATTAATCCAAAATATACATTAAGATTTGTAAAATAAATGTTGCTGCATTTTCTAGCTGTACATTTGCAGATGAGACAAAAAAGGTTTGCTTGGCTGCTGTGCCTTCCTTATTCCCAATGCCAGGCATATGCAATTCTTACTTTTTCTTTCTGAGATTGCCATTATTGTTGAGAAATTGGTCCCTTGACTTTTGCTGTCATCACAATTTTTTTTACTTCTTATGTTTTTGCAGCATAAGGCCCGAATGTCAACTTGAAGCCAGAGAAAAGGTACAAAACAGTGTGTTCTTTTAGAACAGAAACAAGAAGGGCCATATGGGATGATTGTGATAATAAACTCACACATTGTGGGTGAGCTGTTCCGGCTTAGCTGTTCCAATTTAAGCCAGTGTAAACTTTGTTTCATTAATTCTGAAGGAATTCTTAAGTCTTATAGTTTATGCAAAACTGCAAGATGCAGGGGACGTTACAGCTATGTAAAATTGCTACGGTCACTGGCGGGGTTCAGGCTTTGTAAACAGCAGTATATTCTAACAAAGGATTAAGCAGGATTTGATAGACTGTCACTTCACATGAAAATTTCTGTTATTGCATTTTGTCTTACTTATTATTCTTTTTTTAAATATCAGAACAGATAGCTACATGTGACATAGTGATACACATTCCTAATCAAAAAGGGATGTGCATGTACACCAGCATGACCATAATCAGCAGTGAGTTTTTTTCTTTTTATTTTAAATGAGCTATCAAGTGGAAGCCTTAAGAAAATGGTCCTGGTCAAAAATAAAACTTTAAATATTTTTACTGAAAACATGGTGGATTACTGAAGCTTATTCCAAAAATGATGGTATTATTTTGAAAAATTATTGCATTATTTCACAAAATTATAGCCTGCTGCTGCCAGTACAATGGTATTACACATGTGTGTTTCGTTTGTGAAGTAACAGCTAATGAAGAAGAGGTTAAGCATGTGTGTAACAAGAACAATTGTACAGAATTAATGTAGGTATGCATTTAATTCTGCAAGTGATGAGGTGTAAATTTAATACACCAAGTTTAGGGTCACTAAAATCCAGTAATTATTGCATCATTGAAAATATGGTATTCCTTTACAGGGAGCAAAGGCACAGCCAATCAGAAAACAGTGTGCTGTGCACAGTCCAATTGCAAAAACTATTCTTCTTCTCTTTCAGCTGCTCCCATTAGGGGTCGCCACAGATCTTTTTCTTCCATATCTTTCTGTTCTCTGTATCTTGTTCTGTCACACCCATCACCTGCATGTCCTCTCTCACCACATCCATTAACCTTCTCTTAGGCCTTCCTCTTTTCCTCTTGCCTGGCAGCTCTATCCTTAGCATCCTTTTCCCAATATACTCAGCATCTCTGCTCTGCACATGTCCAAACCAACGCAATCTTGCCTCTCTGACTTTGTCTCCCAAACGTCCAACATGAACTGACCTTCTGATGTACTCATTTCTAATCCTATCCATCCTCCTCACACCCAATGCAAATCTTAACATCTTTAACTCTGCCACCTCCAGCTCTGTCTCTTTCTTTCTGGTCAGTGCCACCGTCTCCAACCCATATAACATAGCTGGTCTCACTACTGTCCTGTAGACCTTCCCTTTCACTTTTGCTGATATCCGTCTGTCACACATCACTCCTGACACTGCTCTCCAAGCATTCCACCCTGCCTACAATCTCTTTTTCACTTCTCTTCCACAATCCCCATTACTCTGTACTGTTGATCTCAAGTATTGAAACTTATCCACCTTCGCCAACTCTACTCCTTGCATCCTCACCATTCCACTGACCTCCCTCTCATTTACAAACATGTATTCTATCTTGTTCCTACTGAACTTCATTCCTCTCCTCTCTAGAGCATATCTCCACTTCTCCAGGGTCTCCTCAACTTGCTCCCTACTCTTGTTACAGATCACAATGTCATCAGCAAACATCATAGTCCATGGGGACTCCTGTCTAATCTTATCTGTTAACCTGTCTATCATAATTGCAAATAAGAAAGGGCTCAGAGATGATCCCTGATGTAATCCCACCTCCACCTTGAATTCATCAGTCACTCCTACCGCAGACCTCACCATGGTCACACTTCCCTCGTAAATATCCTGTACAACTCTTACATACTTCTCTGCCACTCCTGACTTCCTCATACAGTACCACAGCTCCTCTCGAGGGACCCTGTCATATGCTTTCTCCAGGTCCACAAAGGTGCAATGCAACTCCTTCTGGTCTTCTTTATACTTCTCCATCAACACTCTCAGAGGAAACATCACATCTGTGGTGCTCTTTCTTGGCATGAAACCATACTGCTGCTCACTAATCATCACCTCACTTCTTAACCTAGCCTCCACTACTCTTTCCAATAACTTCATGCTGTGGCTTATCAATTTTATCCCCCTGTAGTTACTATAGTCCTGCACATCCCCCTTATTCTTAAATATCGGCACCAGTACACTTTTTCTCCACTCCTCAGGCATCCTCTCACTTTCCAAGATTCCATTAAACAATCTGGTTAAAAACTCCACTGCCATCTCTCCTATACACCTCCATGCTTCCACAGGTATGCCATCTGGATCAACAGTTTTTAAATTCTTCATTTTCTTCATAGCTGTTCTTACTTCCTCCTTGATAATCCATTGCATTTCCTGATTCACTATCTCCACATCATCCAACCTCTTCTCTCTCTCTTGTTCTTTTCATTCATCGGCCTCTCAAAGTACTCTTTCCATCTGCTCAACACACTTTCCTCGCTTGTGAGTACATTTTCATCTTTATCCTTTATTACCCTAACCTGCTGCGCATCTTTCCCAGCTCGGTCCCTCTGTCTAGTCAATCGGTACAGGTCTCTTTTTGTCCCTTCTTAGTGTCCAACCTCTCATACGCCTTTTCTTTAGCCTTCGCCACCTCTCTCTTCACCTTGAGCCGTATCTCCTTGTACTCTTGTCTACTTTCTGCATCTCTCTGACTATCCCTCTGCTTCTTTGCCATCCTCTTCCTCTGTATACTCTCCTGTACTTCCCCATTCCACCACCAGGTTTCCTCTTCCTCCTTCCTCTGTCCAGATGTCACGCCAAACACCCTTCTTGCTATCACCCTTACTATATCTGCTGTACTTTCCCAACTGTCTGGTAATTCTTCACTACCACCCAGTGCCTGTCTCACCTCCTCCTTGAACTCAACCTTGCAGTCTTCCTTTTTCAACTTTCACCATTTGGTCCTTGGCTCTGCCTTCCTTTCTTTCTCTCTTTTTTATCTCCAACGTCATCCTACAGACCACCATCCTATGTTGCTTAACTACACTTTCCCCTGCCACCACTTTGCAGTCTTCAATCTCCTTCAGATTGACTCTTCTACATAGGATGTAATCTACCTGTGTGCATCTTCCTCCACTCTTGTACGTAACCCTATGTTCCTCTCTCTTCTTAAAATATGTATTCACCACAGCCATGTCCATCCATTAAGCAAAATCCACTATCCTCTGACCTTCTTCATTCCTCTCCTTTACACCATACCTACCCATCACCTCCTTGTCTACTCTGTTTCCTTCACCAACATGTCCATTAAAATCAGCTCCAATCACCACTTTCTGTCCCTTGGGCACACTGTTCATCACTTCATCCAACTTACTCCAAAAATCTTTCTCATCTATTGCACACCCAACTTGCAGGGCATATGCACTAACAACAGTCATCATCACACCTCCAATTTCCAGCTTCATAATCATTACTCTGTCTGACACTCTTTTCACATCCAAAACACTCTTGATATAATGTTCCTTCAGAATAACCCCTACTCCATTTCTCCTCCTATCCACACCATGATAAAACAATTTGAATTCACCTCTGATCCACCTGGCCTTACTCCCCTTCCATTTAGTCCAAGAATTCCCAGAGTGGTCAATATTGACCCCCTGGGGTCGATTTGAACTTTCATGGGGTTGATAGTTTCAATAAAAAAATTTGGGGGTTGACGAAAGCAAAAATAGACCCCCTTACTACTGCTATTTGTTTGTTACTTCAAAATATCTATGATTCCAATAGGTACCTAATTAAGAGGTAAAATAATTCAAAAAAACACTTTTTTGATAAAAACACATTACATACCAAACTTGCAGATGAAAAGGTAAAATGTTTCATTAAAAGAGTCACACATAAGAAAGCATGAACATACATGTAGCACAAACATGTCTGTGCATTGTCTTATCGAATGTATCAAAGCAAGTGCGGACATGAAAAACCGTTGCATGTCCGGCACTTGTTCGCGGTGGGACAAGACGACGGATATTCGATATTAGCAAAATCTATCAGTCTTGTACGGTCATGCTTTCATAAAACACTATAAATTGGTTCTTTTGATGTGACATGTACTTATTTATGATTTGAACTTTGAATATAATTATTTATTGAGGAGCTTTACTACGAAAAAGAAAATCACAGGACACAGTTTATTTATTCGAGTTTGAATAAAAATCTTCTGTTTCAAGTAAGTACATACTTTATTCTTTTTTTATCATAGGGGCTGTCAAAATTGTTTGTTAATAAAAGTTTTTATTTCTTCAGATAATAATATGACTGAACCAAAAAAAAAATTCAGACAGTACAGCTTGGACTATTTGCACTTATTTTGAATTTACATATTTATTTCATAAATGTCAAAAATGTAAAAAAACTGCTCGTATTTTTTTGCTTTAATTTTCGTTAGTGCACGTTTCGATATTAAATGTTGCACAAGATAAGGCCATATTCCGTAGTCCTTTTATCTTTTTCAATCATTAATTACAAGTGATTAAAATGAAAAGTTTGATATCTAGTGAAATATTTAATATCGAGTACTGTACAAATTTATTAATTTGAGTAAGTAAAGTAAATGACTAGGGGTCGACAGTTTTAAAAGTTTTTGTTAAAGGGGTCTGCGGCCGAAAAATGTTTGGGAACTTGATTTAGTCTCTTGCATGCACAATATATCAACCGTCCTTCTCTCCATCATATCTGCTAACTCTCTCCCCTTACCAGTCATACTGCCAACATTCAAAGTTCCTACCCTCAGTTCCAACTCTCTTTACCTTCCTTCTCTCCTCCTGCCTCCAGACACGTCTCCCCCCTCTTCTTCTCCTTCTTCTTCTTCTTCAGCCAACAGTAGCCCAATTTCTGCCAGCACCCTGTTGGCTAACAGTACTGGTGGTGGTCGTTGTTAACCCGGGGCTCGACCAATCCAGTATGGAAATTTGTATTGTTGTCCACATATTGATTTGGCAAAATTTTACACCAGATGCCCTTTCTGACGTAACCCTCCCCATTTATCCAGGCTTGGGACCAGCACAAAGAAACACACACTGTAAATAAAGCATCTGCTTAACCTTAATCTAGTTGTTTTCTATAGATAGTTTAAGACAGTGTAATCTGATGGCCAGTATTCATACCCCAAATCTTGGTGAGGATGGAAAAAAGGGATGGATGTTATTTACTTCACAGAAGGACTAAGCATACATTGTTAATTGAGAAGTATTACTGAAACATTTCTAGTATGCTATGATAAAGCAGGAAATCATCCACAGTTGAGCACATTCATGATACCAATCAATCCACCAATGCATATGGAGAACATGCAAATCACATTCAGACCCTGGTGCAATGAGGCAGGAATGCAAGCTCTGGGCTACCACTATGCCTATGTTAAAAAAAATCAATACTACACATACTAAACTTTAGATTGTATGCCTGAAACACCTCTGCTCATTTCATTTCACTTGATTTCAGCCTACATGCATGTTTAATCTTTTCATCAATAGTTGTTACTAGATGACTAAAGAACAATGATACCAGGAGCAGCAGCAGACAATATTTTTGCAAAATAACTAATTATTCCAAAATAATGCAATACACTTGCAAAATAATATAGTAATCATTTGCTAAATAATGCAATACTTATGTGAAACAAAGCAGTACTGTTTTTTGAGAGGCAGGGAAAAGCTTAAGTGGTGGACAGTAGAATAGCTAAAAAATAAATAAGTGCACACAATATAAGCAGCTACATTTTTTTATTCATTTATTAATAAATTAAGTAATTAATTAATTAATTTATTTATTAATTATTCCCAAAATATATTTTTTCCCTTTCACCATGACTCTCTCTAAATGCTTCACTTTGTTTGCTCTTATTCTTCTTAAATGTTTGTGCTTTATATCATCCTCACTAGGTATGCCTGTAGCAATATTAGAATGAATAGAATGTCCCTTCTTCTATGCTATGTCCTTCTCTGCTAGGAAAAATTGTCCTGCACTGAGAGATTTTCTCTTCAAGGATGGAAATCAATCCTCACAGATTCAAATTCATGACCTTCTTCTTGTTCTGCGAAGATGGTATTGGCATGTCATGAAGACAACCAAGTAAATCAACTGGGAGATGAAATGTTACTCAAAGAGCATGTTGGGGGAATAACAAGAAGGGCAGAAGATTGTTCATCAAACCCAATGCATTAAACAATAATCAAAGTCTAAAATGATGGTACTAGTAAATTAAACACAATAGTGTCACAAAACAACGATAAAATAAAACAGCAAGTCCTAAAATTAATTGGAGAATCAAAATGAAAGTGATACCAAACACAGCAGTCTTCATAACCTAAGGACAGGACTAAGAAGCCTATAAACAACAATTTTAAAGCTAAGGAAAAATGTGACAAAATAATATCACTATTTAGGCATACAAAAAATGTTTGTGATCAAATGTAGTAGACAGCTTTGTGAATGTTGTGTAATCTGTGGCCAGTTTTTAGCTACATCATTTTGTGGCAAACATTGGAATCTACTTAACAAGAATTGCACAGGGAAAATAATCATCTTGAACCTTAGCAATTTCTTTTAATACTCTGAGTCTATAGAAGAGCTCACAAGAGCTTGCATCGCCTGGCCAGCCCAACAGAAGCTGGAAATATGTTCTTGCCTACAAAAATTAACTCTTGGGAGCAAATAAACACCACTTAACAAGGTGAAAATCAAAAACCTAAAGCTAAAAAGCACACTAAATAACAAACATTCATATAGCAGACACACAATATGCCACAAGCAATTACATAGAAAATGATTAAAACTCAGTGAGGCCAATTGGAAAGACTACCATAATTTCATAAGGTTGCAATGAACAACTTCACTTGCATCTATAGGGATTTAACTTAAAATGGACCTCATTTTGTTAATATGCGTAATAACATACTGCAGTTGCTTATAATGATTATGGTGGCCGGAGTAATTCAATGAGAGTTTATTGTTAGCCTGTTATTTTCTAAAAAAAATATAATTAAAGCATGGTGTTGAGTGGACATCTTGGTAAACTTGGAGACATACTTTTGGGATCAGTTTCATTTTAACCCAGTGAAATAATAGTGACAAAATGAACATCCACCCTAAGCTGCTGTATCTGTTCCAGAGTATCCCTATATACATAAACAAATATTTCTTTCAGAAATTAGACTCCATTATAACATATTTGATCTGTAATTTGAAATGGATGAGCATTCAAATGGTGACTCTACAAAGATTTAAAGCAGAATGTGGCATAGCACTACCAAACATTCTATTGCGCTACTTGGTAGCAAATATATGCACAATAAAATCTTGGAAACTGACAGAAATTCATGAATTCACACCAGTCTGGCTTGCAGTGGAAAATAAATTCTGTTTTAAATCTTCCTTTCATGACCTGCTTTATGCTGCATTCAATACCACCTATTGTTATTTACCAGCAATTCATTCATCCACCAATTACTTAAAATATGGAACCAATTGAGGACACATTTTAAAGTAGGAAAGCTCTTATGCATGGTAATCAGCTTTTTCCACCTTCTCAGACTTACTCAGTGTTTAACTTACAGAAAATGTTAGGGATTGAGACACTAAGGGATCTTTAGATACACAACGTATTTGCATCTTATAAACAATTACACTCCAAATGTAATCCCAGCTACACACTTTTTCCCATATTTAATTTAGAAATTTTATTAAAAGAAGCTTAGTGAACTTTCCACATCTAGTACCCATATCAATTCCAGAGGGCAGTCTAGTTAGTCTTGATAAGGACTCATCCAGGGAATGCACAAAATTAACATCATTTTGGACAAAAACCATTATGAACTTCTCAAATATCCTTGATGTTATGGTCACTCCTAATCCATTAATAGTAATATTTTGTGTACACCCAGACAGCATTAAAGTGCATAGGGATAAGATGATCGCAATTTCCTATACCACACTACTAGCATGCAGGCTTATCTTGCTTAACTGGAAGAATTCCTCATTCACCTACTGTAATTCAGTGGGTAAGTGATGTTCTATATTATCTCCAAATTTGTCCAAAACCTTTATAAAATGTGGAAGTACCCCCTGAGCAAGACAGAAATAGTTCAATCAATCAGTCTTTATTCAGTCACAGATAAGTACGTGGATTCCAGGTTGCAAGGCAGAAGAGCAAAGTTCCTCTGTGTCACTCGACTTTTAATAATTTTCCCCTTACTTATCAATAATCATAATATGTTTACCTAAGCATTTTGTCTTACATTGCGTGTATTGGCTAACTGTTTCTAATTTGTATATATTACAAAAGGGGCCCTAAAAAAGGAAAACTCATCTCTCCTGTGTCTAATGGATGAATTCCATAAAAAGAAAAAATTATCCTTGGTCAGCTTGCTGCACCCTTTCTTATGACAAACACCTATATGAATAACCTGCCGTTACAGAAAAAACAGCTTTGTTAGTTCTTTTTATTTATTTTTTATCCGTTAGTAACTTGCAAGCAGTTAATACTGTTTTTCTTTCACAAAAACAAGGTTAAAATTCATTAATATTCATTCATTTAGGGGTCATGGGGACAAGAGTCTTAGCAGTGATGTCCCTTTTCCCAGTCACATTTGCCAAGTCATAGTGTGGTATCCCAAGGTGTTCCCAATTTCATCTGGGAGATGTAATCCTCCAAGCAAGCCCTGAAGGTCCACCGGGGTCTCCTCCCAGCTAGTCACACCTGTAAAATCTCTACAGGAAGGCATCCTGGAGTCATGTGAATCAGATGCCCAAGCTGCCTCATTTGGCTCCTCTCGAAGTGGAGGGTCAGCGGCTATACTCTAAGCCTCTCCTGATTGTCTTTGCTTCTCACCCTGTCTCTAAGGAAGAGCCCAGCCACCCTGCGTAGAATGCTTATTTCAAGAAGTAGAAACATATGGTGGTAATAACAGAAAGGGAGAGGATGATAATGTGTACATCTCACAAAAAAAAAAAAAAGTAAACAGGTAAAGGAGTGTGAAAAGTATGCTGAGGAAGAAGTTCACTTGGCAAGATTTGTTCAAAGTAATATGGAATGTGATGGGAAGGGAGATGATGATGATGATGAAGATGATAGATGTATTGAGAGACCTAGAGAGTGAGAAGATAAACACAAACAACAGGGTAAATGTCAAGTGGAAAAAGACAGCAACATAGCAGATTCAGTTCCTAACTCACTCTTCACATGTTCAAAAATATAAAGAATAATGAGAAATTCATAGAGTTCACATTCTCTGTTGAACAGTGTCAACATGTACTTAAATATCCATAGACCAAAGAACATTCATTCTTTAAAAAATAGTATAAGGCATCATCCTTTTAGGAATATTCTTTCAATAGTGATTCAATATTTTGCTTTTGTTTTTCACATAAAAGAAATACTAGAGCAGAAAACAGGACATTTTTGTCTAAACAGGACAAAGAATGACTTAATTATGTCACTGATTGTTTATGTCACAGAAGATATTATTAAAGGAATAAATGATGCTGATATATTCCATATTCTATTGGATTAGACATTTGAGTTCACTCAACAGGAAAAGGTCTATTGTATTGTACTATATATACATGACATGGAGATAAAGGAGCGCTTCCCTTGAGCATGTAGTGTTACATCAAAAGGTGGAGAGATTCAAAATATTTTATATGAATTCTCACAGACAAATGAAAGTGAAGGTAGAAAACATAAAGGCCTAAGGTTATGACATGACAACCAACATGAGTGGTATCTATAAGGGCCTTCAAGCCAGAGCCTAAAGTCAAAATGAAAAAGCATTGTATGTGCTTTACCATGCACGTTGCAAAGAGTTTAAGTTGAAAGTCCAAAATTTAATCATCACTTTATTCATTTTTTTTATTATTTAGTGGAGAAACTATACATATGTTTATATCATCTGCAGTGCAAAATAATGCAGTTGTAGAAAAACAAAAATCCATTTATCCTAGTCTGATACCCAATGGGCATGTCATGAAGATGCTCACAAAACACTACAAGAAGTGTTTTCTGATTTTGTACTGGTACTTCAAATAACAGCAAAGAGTAATCCACCCAACTCTGGTGCTACTGATGCTTGGTTGTGACTGCATAAAATAGACTTTGAGTCCATATTTTGAATGGAAGTAGTTGCACCGGTACTTTCAGAGAGAGCCATTGTGTGATGGGTGTTTGGTCACACTTATAGGTAATCTAACCTAGATACCGTTAAAATATCCGACTACACCATCCAGTTTTATTAAGAGGCTGGAAGCTCTTGAGATTTACAGATAATAACGCACAGGTTTCTTTAAATTGGGCAGTGAGTAAACACACAATGAAAGACACAGCAGCAATTTTAGTAAAAGCAACAGTAACTTGTATTATAAAAGACAATGTAAAGTACACTAAGAAGATAAAAGAACATAAGAATCTAAAAATATCAAGAAAGAAAACCTTTTTAAAAAAAGAAAAGCACACAGTCCACACTCTATAAGTCATTTAAAAACATAAAAGTGGAGGATACAACCTTTAGTGGTGTGGAGTCCAGTTTGTGCACTACGAGTATGTTACCATAACAAATAATTGTCCAACAGTCCACGGATACACTGTTCTCTAGATGCTTGTTTTCCCAACAGAAGTTTTGCCAAAATTGTTGAATCCCTGTCAGCATCTCTTCCTTGTGGAGCAAGCATTCTTTTTTCACTTCTAGGCTCCTTGGGTTGCTACAACGACCTAGGTACGCCTTTTTTCTTGTTCACCAGCTT
The DNA here is from genome assembly GCA_026402145.1 of Polypterus bichir lapradei. Classification (NCBI taxonomy): domain Eukaryota; kingdom Metazoa; phylum Chordata; class Cladistia; order Polypteriformes; family Polypteridae; genus Polypterus; species Polypterus bichir. The sequence goes on along the minus strand of JANRMT010062831.1, from coordinate 19,389,685 downwards.
CGCTCTGTCCTTTCATGAGTCTTCCCTCTCTTGTTGGAACAACAACCAGCGTCTCTCTGATGGAACTCTCTCTTCTTCCCTGGAGGTACATGTTGCCATTCATGTACCTCGCGTCTTGCCAGCCACATACCCTCGTCTGCCAGCAAGTCCCTGTGCTCTGTGTGAGTGGTCTTGGCAGCATTCTCAGTGGACTGTCCCTCACTCAATGCCAACCCCACACCATCCACTGCCCAGAAGTATATACTGTATCTGATTCAGTCCCTGCCTAGATTAACATGATGATTTATCAAACAATGGTACATACCAATTTGCTTTGATTAGCAGTAGTGTAAACATATTTCCATTGTGTAAGCAACAGAATCAAAGAAGGTAAATATATATGTCCTGTAGACAGCCAGCAACAATAACCTGTAACACAATTACTCAGGGAATTGGCCTTTCTACTCATCACCCCAGTCCCAACAATGGAAGCCTATTGCCCCTTCATCTACTTGCTTTTACATTTAATATTTACATGTTTCTTTGCTTAAGAGAAAAAAAAAACAGTGTACAAAAATGTTCCCCTCTGACATCAAAATGTTCCCCTCTGACAATTGCTTTTAATTTGCTACAAAAACAATAATTTGATCTTGATTCATCTTACATGACAGTTGAAGGAATCGAAAAAGTCTGAGGACAGATAACAAATTCAGTGTTCTGTTTGAAAACGGCAAAGAAAAGACAGAGGCTGCAGGAACAGATATGCCAGGCAACATTCCTGATCAGGCCAAAAAGATATACATTTAATGTCTCATCAACAACAGGGGAACATGATCTTACACTACAAGAATTCTACAGAGTAAAGGTGTACCACACCTTTTTAAATCCCAAAATGGTTCAATATAAAAGAGAGCAATACATTAGGTTTACACTCACTTGCTATGTTTTCAAACTGGTACAAGCAAAAAAAAAGTTGTCCAGATTGTCAAAAGAGTGTGTGAGTTCAACAGTATAGATGAGGAACAACTGCTGACTGAGTTCAGAATGTTCCACTTCTCATTGGTCTTACCCAAAAGTAATGCACAGAATGAAACTGTCTTTCACTGTTTGATTTTTTCATTTACTTTGTTAATTACATTATAATCCAGGTGTTGTACCATGTTAGCCACTATGACTGTACTGAGAAGTCAAGCAAAATGACACCTTTTATTGGCTAACTAAAAAGATTACAATATGCAAGCCTCTTCCTTGTATGGTCCATGGACAGAGCATTACCTCCCCCAGAACACTAGATGGCAGCAGTGCCTTGGATTCCTGCAGGGCTTCATGGGAGATGGAGTTGGATACAACCCTGTTGGGCGCTGGAGGCTCTGGAGGTGCTGCCAGCAGCAGCTGTTCCTGAGCCCGTGTGGGTGGTTCTTCCACCACTCCCGGAAGTGTGGCTCCCAGAGTCGGGAGGAGGGAGACAAAGCTTGCCAAGAAGGAGTGAAGGAGAATAAGAAAGAGAAGAACGAAAAAGTATTGTGTTTGTGCTTGAGACTGTGTTGTGCCTGTGGGAAACGAGGAAGGAGTTTCTCACAAGTTGAAGAAAAATAAAAACCTTGGGCTTTTTATCAGTCAGCCTCTTCGTCTGTCTGTAGGTGGCTGGTACGCCCCCTTGCAGTTCTGTAATTGTGCCCAAGAATTGGTCCCTGCCTCTCTTTAAGTCTCTGCATGCCACTTAAAGAATCCACAATATTTATAAAGAAAAGTGCTGAGTGGAGTGATCATCTTTATGCATATATTGCATATGGAAGAGTATTCTATTATGCTCATCTGGAGGTGGATTAAGAAAGAGAGTCACCTTTAAAAATATTATTTAACCTCTTTATACAGATTAGAATGTTTTTCACTAAAAAATCATATTACTTTATGCCAAGTGACCATTTTACCCTTAAAATATTAGCCCAAAAATGCAGACACTTCCATGAAATAAGACCCCTAAACAGCAATCTGCCAAATCTATTTCTCCCATGAAATAGGTTTAAAAATAACAGAAAAGAGCAGTAATATCACTCATCTAGCAACATTGAACTTTTTTTTTCTTTTTCAGCAGAAACAATGAACTAATAAATAAGATAATTTTCAGAACATCTTTGAGGATTGCAAATTAAATCAAAATGTTTGGAGCAGGATCCTTTCTTAATGATCACTGTGATCAGATGCACAGCACATTCAGTATATTGCATGAGGCTTTATACATCCAACAATGAAGATTCCGATCAACAACTTGTTGTTAGATTTGTGTACCCACACTTGTACAATAGATCTATTGTTCAAAACCAGTTACATTTAATTTAATATGTATGGCAACTGGTCATTTGTCATGCTTTTACTGAAAAAGGTAAAGGTTATAATATCCCTTGTGAGTATGAATTATCAGCAGCATAAAGTAAAATAATAATCTAAAACAAGGATAAACAAAAGGAGTACTTCTGACAAAGAAAATGAGTGACTGGCATGTGGCACGGAGAGCAGATTAAAAGTGCTTTTTGGCTTTCCAAGCAATGGGGTCTCAGATAAAAGTTGTCACTTAACAATAGATTCCTGCAGGGAGAAATAAGAACAGAGTACATGAACAATACTTTCAAATACACATCTTACTAGAATTACAAACTGCAAAAAAGCAGACAACACATTAAAGGTGCTTGTGCTTGATGCATATATTGTATGACAAGAATGCTTAAGTAGGGTTTTGGCTTTTTCAAGCATAAATCAGTCCATACTGTAAACTGAGCTTATTACTTACATGTCTTCATTAATGTAGATTTTTAAATCTTTTGTTTTCATTATCTGTATAAAACTTACAGAGAAAATTAGCAAATTAAAAAAAGTAAACTGTTTGAAATCTTAAAAGATGAGAATTGTGTGGTAGAGCCCTTACAAACCTGAAAGTCAGACATTAAATAAAATAACTACAAAATGATATGGTTTACTTTTTTGATTAGCCCACAACATAACATTCATATCCAGCTGCCATGCCACACAAAGTGCAAATGAACAAAGATTAGCTTACTGTACTAAGAAAGCATTCTTTTTGCTATAGAGGTTTATACCAATTACACCAGTGGCTGCAGGGAAAAGGATCATGTCATAAGACATCCATCCGTTCACCATCTGTGCCCTTCCAAAATGTTATCCGGCATCTACATGAGGGAATGTCCAATGAGCAAAGGCAAGTATGTCTGTGCGTCTGGGTATCATGGTGTCCACAATTGGGCTGGAATGTTTGATGAAAAAAGGCAATAAGAAACACAAAGAAAGAGGGATGTAAGGGTTGACATATCTGGTAAACAGAGGTTCATAAATTCTGAATAATTTCAATATTAATGTCTTCTTCCTTTACTTATAATGCTGTACCTTAACAGTATTATTTGTTTTCCCAAAAAATGTTATTACTTCACTTTTTTCCTTTCTTTAGCTTGTTCTTCTACTTACTGTCTACTCAATCATCTTCATATATTACAGCCATTGACCAGGCTGTTCCCCTCTAAACTGTTTTATCATTTCTAAAACCATTGTCTACTGTCACCATGCTTAAACATGTGATGAATCCAGAGCCTTGACATTTTAACTTTAGGTGTATCTACCACATTCTGCTTCAGTCTATTGCTCTGCATATCTTTCTCCCCTTACTAAATTCCATTTTTAATTTTAGGTGTTTTGCCTCCTGTCTGTGGAACCAACATGTTTGATCAAATAGTGGAGTTGGCAAATTCACCATGTGGCACTTCCTACTTCAGTTTGGGACTGTCAAAATTCTGTCTCGTTGATGCAACCTCTATTTGAAGCTGATCTGTCTTTTTCATTTTGTCATGCAGTGTGTGGCAAATGATTTTGTCATGAATTAGGAGTCCCAATAAACATACTGTACATACCAAAAAGTTCAAAAGCACTTACAAAAATGCCCACTAGAGGGGAAAATCCCATCAAAAACTCTGACTAGACACAAAAGGACATTTTTAACAATAATAAAAGATTTATCTCTACAAATCAGTCAGAGGTACAAATGAAAGCTCCGTGGATCACAAAAGTCAAAATGGAATTGCCTGTAATACAAAAGGCAAACAAGTCCCAAAACAGATATTTAGAGTAAAGTAAAAAAAAAGAGCAAAATGGTCAAAATCCAGGAAATTCACAAAAATGCACAGAAAAACACACAAGAACTTACCAACTCCAGAGCACATTCACAATGACTCTCTTGATTTATAGAGTGGAGGGCAGTTCCTGTCGGTAATTAGTAGGTGGCCTCTACTCTTGGGGGAACACCAGCAAAACACATCTAACATAAAACAGACAAAGAAAATACAGCACATAATTAACTAAAGTACATTAACATAAATGAACAGCTCAACAAAGAACAAAAGGGACATATAATAAGACTCTGACCCCAGCCAGGGAAGGAACCCTGGCTGACATAACATATGCCAACATCTGCATTTTGTTCCATTGATGAGTTTGAGAATCTAGACTCATTAAGCCTTACTTTGGTCACTAAAGTTTATTTTGTCAACTTGATGATCCATATTATATTTTTGAGTCCTGTAAAACCTCCGATTTATTTGCAGAGCAGTGTGGGTGTCTTTTCTCCTACCTTTCCAATTAATTTCCTCTTCTTTTTTACATAAGTGCTATTAATTTCTAAACCATGCATTAGAGGAGAAATGCTATAATATAACAGTCAAGTATACATAGCTATTAACAAAAAGTTTAACAAGCCAAAATACGTTCAGTCCAATCACAGACACAATCAGTCCCATCTGTCAGTTTATTAATCTTAACTAAAAACTCCAACCTCACCTCAATTAGAGTGCTAATTAGTTACAAAAACTAATATTGATTAAAACAATATGAGTAGACAGGGGCCAAGTAGACTTCCTTCAAAATAGCAATTCTTGCCAAATCACTCCCTGTAAAAAATGTAACTGTTTTTCTAGTTTTAGGTAATATAACATACTGTTTTCCCACTCAGTTATGGAGGATGGATTAAGGATCTTCCACTTGAGCAAAACTAACTGATGTGCTAACACTTTACAGACCGTCAAAATCAATCAGATGCTGTTAAAAGATCCGAGGTGATCTTCAATCCATTGCTGTCTGATAAAAAAGAAAATGCCTTCGTCTAGAAATATTTTAATTTTATTACATTCCCATAATGTCGCCTAGTGAGGTTGGAGATACAGTATTCAGAATTTGGATACAATTATTATATTTTTTAGTTCATTGTAATCTACAGAAGTGTATCCAGTGTAGCATTTTCAGGAGGATTACAGTGTGACTTGTGCAGATTGATTTAAGAATTAATATTAGCAACGCATCAACTTCCACTCTTTACCTGATGTATTGATAGACAGCTCTCTTTAGTATGGGGTGGAGTGGTGGCTCTGAGGCTATGGATCTGCACTAGTAATCGGAAGGTTGCTGGTTCAAATGCCAAAAGTGACTCTACTTCATTGGGCCCTTGAGCAGGGCCCTTAACCTGCATTTACTCCATCCTGGGTATGATGTTAATCTGCATTAAGCCCTGCATGTAGGCCCTCCAACCTACAGGGAAAACCTGAAGGTTGGTGGCAGAATTGGCACTCCAGCCACCATAAAAAAACTCCCACTGGTTCCACTCTATCTGACCTAGTGTGGTGCTGAGGTGTCACCTGTTGCATGGCTGCACTCGGGTCCTAATCTGGGATCTTGAGTTGGTTTGTCATGTGGTGGGTGTGGCAATGTGCTGTGTCAGTGTGTGCTCCTAACCTCTGCTCTCTCTTTAGTATTGTTGCTTTAGGTCAACTAGTGCTGTGATGTTAATTGATATACAGCAATCCCTCCTCGATTGTGGGGGTTGCGTTCCAGAACCCCCCACGATAGGTGAAAATCCGCGAAGTAGAAACCATATGTTTGTATGGTTATTTTTATATATTTTAAGCCCTTAGAAACTCTCCCACACTGTTTATAAATATTCTCCGCACAGTTATACAGTAAACCCTCGTTTATCGCGGTTAATCCGCTCCAGACAGATAAATGAATTTCCACGAAGTAGGATTCTTTATTTATAAATCTAATATTTTCACAGTTACAGCATTGAAAACCTGTTTACGACCTTCTAAATACGTTTTTTAACATTATTAGAGCCCTGTAGACATGAAATAACACCCTTTAGTCAAAAGTTTAAACTGAGCTCCATGACAAGACAGAGATGACAGTTCTTTCTCACAATTAAAAGAATGCAAACATATCTTCCTCTTTAAAAGAGTGCGCGTTAGGAGCAGAGAATGTCAGAGAGAGAGAGAAAAGTAAACAATCAAAAATCAATAGGGCTGCTGGGCTTTTAAGTATGCGAAGCACCAAGATAAAGCGGCTGCAATGAAGGGATCAATGTGAAGGTAGTCTTTCAGCATTTTTTAGAGGAGCGTCCGTATCTTCTAAGCAAACAGCCACTGTGCAAACAGCCTCTCTGCTCACACCCCCTCCGTCAGGAGCAGACAGAGTGAGAGAGACAGAGAAAAGCAAACAATCAAAAATCAATACGGGCTGTTAGAGCTTTTAAGTGTGCAAAGCACCGCGCAGGAAGCATATCGTAATATCATTGAGGAGTTTTATTTAATACGTAATACGTGCTCTGATTGGGTAGCTTCTCAGCCATCCGACTTTAGCGTCCCTTGTATGAAATCAACTGGGCAAACAAACTGAGGAAGCATGTACCATAAATTAAAAGACCCATTGTCCACAGAAATCCGCGAACCAGTGAAAATCCGTGATATATATTTAGATATGCTTACATTTAAAATCCGCGATGGAGTGAAGCTGCAAAAGTCGAAGCGCGATATAGCGAGGGATCACTGTATTCTGGAAATGAGAATATTATTCTGTTTGTTAATTAAAACACAGTTTTTTTCGAGTATCAGCGTTGATGAAGGAAGTTAAACAAAATCTTATTTTACAAATTCATAACTTGTTAATAGTGTGTGTTGAGGTAATTTCATGAAAATAATGAATTTCTGGAACTCAATAGCTGAATTCAACAGGTGCTCTTTTTGTGTTTCATACAAACAAGCTTACAACGAATTCAAGATTTCTGAAAAGAGGATTTGCTAATGAATATACGAGTATGAGTGCTCTGAAACAGGAAACAAATCTGAGGATATACATTTTACACACACACACACACACTCTGTTCTCATGCACATGCACATTGGGGACAGCTTGAATGCTTGGGTGATGGTAATTTCCCACTGAAACACAGGATGGTGCTATTTACTAACACCTTCTCTGTTCCTCCCTCTGCTGACTGGAAGATTGACGGCTTTACTACCCTTGACGTCACTTCTGGTATCTGTCTTCCTGCTGGAGGTCCTTATTACTGGAAGATTCACCATCTTGAGGCATCACTCTTAAATTCACGTCTGTAAAGATATTTCTTTTCTTTTTCAATGCATTTATAACTTGTGTTTTGTTTCAGTTATAAAGGGTTGCCTGCAGGTGCCCCAACTCTTACGATCTTGTAGTTTTTCTTACTATACATATTTTTTTTTCAGTCCACTAAACAGAGCTTCCACTTTCCATCAAACCCCAGAAATTAAGTTTAAAAAGAAATTTAAATTTCATTGTAACTGTACTTCACAAATTCTCCAATATATTACGATGTGCTTGTGAGTTTATTGGATAAAGCACAGTTTTTCCAAACTAATTGTAAATCCATGGATTTTGCAAAAGTCACCTACTGCAGTATTTTTAAAAGATCAGCCTTGATTCATTTGTCTCAGTAATGAACAGAACCATATTGTCCACATAAGGAGACATTTTATGATCCATTCCTTCTCCTTGTAATTACTTTCAGTTCAAAATTTTGTTAGAAACAAAAGTCCTGCAGTGCAATAGCAATTGTAAATACTATTGGTGATAGTGAACAATTTTGTTGAGTACCATGTTCTAATCTGAATTAATCTGAATTTATTGTATTAACCCATATAGTGGCTTCTTGGCTTGAGAGAAGTAAATTTATTCAGGCACAGTTATCTGGACTAAACCTAAATTTTCACAAGACAGTAAGGAAATATTCCCATTCTATTTAATCAAGCATTTTGTCTGCGTCAAACAAGTGGTGAACATTTGAAATTAGCCTTTAAAAAATTCAGCTTGATAATACAATATTATTATAGGGGCATTTTTTCAGTTATTTTGGAAGAACGTTTGCCAATACCTTAACAAACTGTAACTGGTCTATAAAATGTACATTCCAAAGGGGTCTTTATTCTTCTTTGGAAAGACAGTGGTAAATGCCTGGAATAAAGTTTGGGAAGGAATATTGTCTTCTTTAAACATAGCTAGGTTTAGTGGGGCTAATTTAGCAGACATCTTTTTATAAAATTCTGCTACATAACCATCTGGACCCACAGCTTCCTAACTTTGTTAGGAATTTATAACATTCTTAATTTCAAATAGCCTCAGCAGCTTGTGTAGTTCTTCTACAAGTAGTGCTTTGTTCTAGTAGTTCTAATTTATAAACGGATATTAATATGGGCTTCTACTTCATTATGCTCTGATATATTTCTGAAATGTATTTGTAATTGATTTTTGTGCAGTAAACTCGATCCCCTCCACCCTTTTAATTTCTACTGTTTTCTTTCACACTTCTATTTGTTGAGTTACAATCTTAATAACTTTTCCTCTCTGTTCACAATAAGAGTGCTGTAATTTAAATTTATTTTAAAATTAATTTTTCCATTTCCCCTGTAGTTATAAGATTTAATTCTGTTTGTGCTTTCAGCCTTTTTATATAGCGTATATCAGGTGATTTTGCGTCTTGTTTATTAACATTGGAGATCTCAGTAGTTACTTCTGACGTCTGTCCAGTTTCTTTTACGACACATATTAATAGTTTGTTCTAGGAAGATAAGCTTTCAGTGCCTCTCAAAGTGTTTCCTCTGATATGTGAAGTTGCATTGCTTTCTGTGAAAAAATCAATTTGAGAGGATATTAATCATAATCAGATAGAATTAATGGATTCAGCTGCCAACAATGTTTTGTGCCAGTAGATGCTATTCGTCTGAGTCCCAAAATAATAGCACATGATCCAAGAAAATGGTTACACCACATTTACAAGACTTAAGAAGAGGCAAAATATTGTTATCGATAAAGAAATAGTCCATTTGTGAAAACTATGATATACAACAGAGAAGAAGGAATATTGTCTCAGTGAAGGGAAGAGAAATCATTATGGATCTGACAGGTATGATCTTTCACTAAATATGAGATTATCATAGTTGTGTAGAATAATGTAGTGACAGCCATTGCTAGTCAATCTAAAACAGGGTCTAATACACAACTAAAATCTCACACCATTATAAGCTTCTGAGAGCTCATAATTGGAATTGTTGTAAGTCAATTCTTTATTACCTAACCTTGGGCATACATATTGACCAAAACTATATTACTTTTGTTTAATGTTCACATAATTATAATATCGTGCCTATTGCCTTAGTAGCTACAAAAGGGATTGGATCGCAGTTCCCACTCATTGTGTCTTTTTGTTAGAAGTAGAGTGAAGTAGAGTATATTTTTACAAAAATAAGAGCATTATTTTTGGTTTTATGAAACGAAGATACTCTATGTGAGGTCATGATTGAGACTTCTAACATTCCATCGTACTAAATTTAATGAACTGTCATTATTATGTGGTCTTTCTTTTCTAGAGATTTTGCTATGCTGTGGCAGAAAACTATCATCTCTCTACATTTTTTACTTTAGATGAAAGTTTACATGGGTAAATATCTAGCATTACTTTTGACTATAATATTCAGCCTACTGCATTATTAAACTTGCAATATGGACATTAAAAGCAATGCATACTGAAATATTTTCACAAAATGAGGCTTACATTGAACTCTTCATAGTCACTGACATGCCAAACAAAACAGCCTACCCAAAACACACAGTGCCCCTTAACAAATATTACCAATTAGTTGTCATAAGTAATATGTATAGTACATATTAAATCTCAAGAAAACCAAGTAAAACAGATTTACTAAAGTGTTAGTATTGTGACTAATACTGATGATAATAGTAACATTATTATAATACTAATTTTGATAATGTAGTTATTCACTCAACTGAAACAACCAGCCAAAAAAGAGGTGTTACATCGAAAGACAGCCAAGCTTCCACTTGTGTGGCTGGCTTTGGTCTACACTGGCCAAAATACACAATACTTTCAAAGTTTAAAAAATATGAAATGTCTCAAAGTACTTTCAAAATACCCCTCTAGGGAGGTAATCACCCGGCTAGTTCAGAGCAAGGCAACAACAAGTCTTTATAAAAGAGAATTTATTAACAAAATAATTGAAAAAGCCAAAAAAGGAGATGAAAAGGATTTGCCAATAAGGCAATCCTAAGCAAACATGCTATCCAGAAACCAGAATCCCAAAAACAGAAGCAAAAGGGTATTCCCTCAATGGAGAATTGCAGATGGCCTAGCCTCTTAAGGAATTACCTACAAAACACAAGGATCATGGCAGAACATTCATTCACACATAGTAACCAAACAATAAACAATATGGATATAAAATACATAATTAATAAATGAAAACAACCAAAAGACAAAAAATGAATGGAAAGAAAATTATCTTATCATAAAAATCTGATCTTATTTAATTATCTGAAACAGATTTTCCTGTTTAGAGTCATCGTGGCAACAGGTAAAGCAGGTCAGCCCAGATGTGCATGTCCCCTTCTGCAGATTCCAGCTCTTCCTGGGGAATTTCCAGGCATTCCCAAGCCAGTGAAGAGATACAATCCCTCCAGCATGTTGTTGGCCTTCCGCCAGGTTACCACCCAATGGGACATAACACATGATATACGAGTAATAATACTAATACTACTACTAATGGTAAAAATAATAATAACCATTAAAATATCAAAATGAATAAAAAAAAAAGAAATAAACAAAGTGTAAGAAGAATGAGATAAAAAAAAACACAGAGAGGTATTCTGTGCATCCTCATTTACTGATTAATTTAGTCTTTCAAATTTATGTTGAGAGAGGTTATTTAAATTTTTGTATTCTCCAGTTTTACATATTAGATAGTCTTACAGCAAAACACACCTCCAGTACAACTTACTTACAAGTCAGCAGAGACATGCACATGGACGGCAAATCTCAGTTGTTTGCACTCACAGATTTTATTTCTACTTTGGGTACTTCCTTAAAAATTTTAATGAGCTACAATTAGTTGTTGACCTTTCAGAATGAAAAAGTTAATATTTGCACATCAATCAAGGCAATTTTTACATCACCTGAGTTGAAATCATGTGTCTATGCCAAATAATTTAAATACCACAAGCCAAATGTGGACTCACTTTAAAATGACGTGATATTGTTATAGCTATTAAAATCTATTATTTTATGTATTTAGCTATTACATGTAAGTACGTCCCATTATGACTGTTATTACTCATTGTAACAAAAATATTAAACACATAAAATGCTGTAAATGTCAATTAATAAAAAAATAAAAAAATGATCCAGTTTGTTTAAACAGTTGATCATGTTTCTAAACACACCTCACTTGTATCCTGTGTATATATTTTCTAACATACTTTTGTATTTCCTCTTTTTTCTTTTGCCATTCTTGCTTTTTCCCGTTGAAAGTTTCTAATTGTTTTTGAGACCAAAGCTGGATGTTTAATTTACTACTTCTGTCTACTACAGACACTGAATCACCCAAGACTTTATAAGGGTATAGCTGTTCTCCATAAGAGAAGCTGAACCTTTAAAAACTGTTTTAAAGATAAATGTAATGCTAGGTAATCTTCCCAATATTAAATACAAAACATTAGTATTTCATAGTTTATAATTTTTACATAATTTGATTGTAACTAAAACATTGAACAATTTTCTCCAATGCCGTTACTAAAGTAGGCAGAGTGGTGGCTCTGAGGCTAGGGATCTGACAATTGGAAGGTTGCCACTTCAAATCTCATAAATGCCAGAAGTGACTCCACTCTGTTGGGCACTTCATCTGTTATTGCTCTGTCCTGGGTATGACATTAACCTGCATCCAGCCCTGCAAGCAGGTCCTTCAACTTGTAAGGGAAAATTCAGGGGTTGATGGCAGGATTGGCTATCCAGCCACTGAAAAAACCTCACACTGTTCCATTACATTTGAACTTGTGTGGTGCCAATATAGACTCTTAAGATTTCTTAACAGTTAATTACATAGTCCCACTTAGACATTTTCTGAATGATGGTGGGGTATCTTCTTCAGCAGCATGACTTTCACAGTTGGTACTACATAATGAAATGCTTCCTGTTCACACTGATATCCCCATGTGACTTTTACTATCTAGTTAAAGAAAGTTTTATTAAGTTTAACATAATTTTGAAGAGTTTGGGAGTGGCATGGAGATTATTATTTCTTCCCCAGTGCTCTATGAGTAGTACTTGGGGTTCCAATCCTGTCCTGATTACAATAGATAGATAGATAGATAGATAGATAGATAGATAGATAGATAGATAGATAGATAGATAG
>JANRMT010062831.1:19346570-19377136 GCA_026402145.1 Polypterus bichir lapradei | reverse complement strand
TAGATAGATAGATAGATAGATAGATAGATAGATAGATAGATAGATAGTGTGTCAGACAAATGTGCAGCCTTGTTCATAATGGCTCTAAGTTTTGTTTTAATTCTCTCCTTTGCTACTACCTCCAGGGAGTCCACAGTGCGTCCTGTCACTGAGCCTGCCCTTTTAATTAGCTTGCTGATTCAGTTGCTACCAGCCTAGCTCACCTCAGTGTAAAAAACTGCACTCTCCATCATAGAGTTGTAGGAGATATGAAGGATGTCACTTCCCACATTAAAGGAACACAGTCTCCTAAGTAAGAAGAGCATTCTCTGTCCTTTCTTTTATTGTTCCTCTGTGTTCTGAGACCATTCCAATCTGTCATTGATATTTACACTCAAGTACTTGTGGGAGTATACCACCTCTACATCCACTCCTTGAATAGTGACCAGACATAGAGACTCTTTGGTGTGGTGAACGTCAATAACCAGTTTCTTGGTTTTGAAGATGTTAGGATGCAGACACTTCTCTTTCCTATACTCTGTCTCATCCCCTTTATCAATACACCCCATAAGTGCAAAATCATATGAGAATTTCTGTAAGTGACATGACTTGCTGTTATATTTATAGTCTGAGATGTACAGAGTGAAGAGAAAATAAGACAGGACTGTTCATTGTGGTGCTCCAGTATTGCTTACATCTGTTTCAGAAACGCAGTCCTTGGGTCTCACAAACTGTGGTGTTTACCAGTGGGGTGTTTACCATTCTTTTCCTTCCTGAATGTTTTTTTTTTTTTCTCCACATCCCAAAAAAAACCATAACTCAGGTTGCTTGGGAAATCTAAGCTGCTATGATAATAATTAGTGAAGCTATTGAGTATGCCCTGACTTGGACTGTTGTCCTGTGCTGGAATGGATCCATGCCACGAGCAAAGTACTGCAAGAATGGTCTTTAACCTCAAAGTACCTGTAATCACTACCTGTTCTGAACCAATTTAATTTAAGAATATGTTTGCAAAGAACTGGAATCTATTTTATCAGCATAATTCACATAACTAACCATTAAAGGGGTACCAAACCAAAAGAAAGCACAATCACACTGACCGGGTCAATTCATTTTTTTACCAACTAATCAAGCATACACATACACACACACACAGATATATATTGTAACAAGCTGGGAAAGAAATTGCCACTAAGGCAGTGTGTTCTAAAAAAAATTTAAAAAGGTGGCTCCATGGAGGGCTGTGGAGAGGGGTGGGCAGATGAGACACATCTGCCACTCTTAATAAGCAGCCTCTGGGGTGCTGGGGAGGAGGGACTTTTGAAAAGGAGGTTCAGGTAAAAGAAGAGTGTGTTTAACTCATGGGGTGGGATGGTTTTGAGTTCAGTGCTTGTTTGTTTGTCCTGACAACATTGTTTTTAGGATTGCGAATTCAGCAGAATGTAAATAAAACCATTGTTTAGTTTTTTGGACAATTACCACCACTTGATTGTGAGATTTATTTGCCCACCTGGGAAGAGATATTACAAAATATAAATATATTGCCACACATGCATGCTTAGGGGACAGTCAAAAGGCTTGATCGCGCGTAAAAGAACAAAGGATAGGGGGATGAAATGAGGCACTAATGCTTTTCTTTTCTTCATTCAACAGAAAAACAACAGAATAAAACAATCCTACCGGTCATCACATTCCTTCATACAAAAGACTCCTCAGCTGGCTCCGTGGAGTCACCACACTTCCAGACTTCCCTGATGCCTTCAGTTCCTCAACTCCGCTCCTGATGCCATCTCCAGCCACAGCAATTGACGTCAGCTCCGCTATCCACTGCGTTTCCTCGCCGCTAATTGCACTTCCTTTTTGTTCCATATAAAAGAGTCAAGAAAGAACTTTATGTTGTCAAATATTTTGCTTTAAGTTTGACTTGAGTTTTGTACTGGATGCTACACCCAGTATACGGGGAGGATCCCCAACCCTTAACCTGAGTTTCTGTGTGCTTATTTCTTCACAATATATATGTTTTTGGACTGTGGAAGGGGCTGGTGACAGGGTTGGAAGTTAAACTCTGAAGCAGTGTAATTATTACACCACCCACAGAAAAGGAAAGTTCAGTAAATATATGGATAGAAGGATGAAAATGTTTGAATGGTTTATTAGTTCAGATTACAAAAAATACAGGTAAGAAAACACTCCCTTTACCATTAAGTATAATGCCAAAAAGTGTGTTTTATTTCATTTTGGAATAATTTAAACAGAAAGACCTTTTTATTGCATACTAAGTGAGTGTATCATAACATATTCCACTCAGATTAGTGGATGAGCAAACATTTATTTTTTACATTTTGGCACTGCAAACACAGACTCAAATGGAGTAAGCAGATGCAGGTATCAGCTATCTGGGGGAATCTCGTACCAAATTACAGGCTTGATTGGCCAACACATTCTCATATGTGCTCTCTAGGATTAAGCAGATTTATTTTCTGCAGCTGCATCAGCATTTAAATATTGTTACGCAATTTATTTGTGTGAATTTATTGGTTTGTTTTCTATTTTCTGAAATGAAGGAGAGGAGCAAAAGAAAATTAACTTCTTTAAAACTGCTGTTTTTCCCCCACCTTGTAGCTAATATAAAAAGCCTTTCAATGACAAATAGGAGATAGAATTCAAACGAGATTTAAAAAATAAATTAGCCAATTTGATTCAATAACCTAATTTCACAGGAGCTGGAAAAGTTTGGAAGACTAATCAGTTTTGCTTTCCTAAACGAGCTACACTGCCTTGTATACCAAAAGGGTCAGATTCAAAATCTCAAATTGCACTTGCTTTTTCAAGGTTAATTTTCAAATGCTAGTACAAATGGTAATCGGGTTTCTGAGAGCACCAGCTGAGAAGATTGTCTACTGAAAAGATAAGAAGTTCCCAGCTGATCAAACGAAAATCTTTATAACAAAAGAGAAAGATACCACATAGTGCATAAAGGCAGAGACAGTCATTACCTTCACCTTGTGTTCAGTAAAAAATAATTTCAAATGGCATCTGCTGGAGACTGAGTACTGTATATTTATATTTAATCGGTAAGATATGGAATACATCATTTGTGATATAGTAATATAGTTTGGGATTTTATCGTAATTAATATTGATTCTAGTCTAGAGGCAGCCTGAAAACACAAAGCTGAGGTGATTACAGCACTGTCCTTTCCTGCTCTACTAGCTAGTCAAAAAAATTAACTTCTATTTGTTCATGTTCGGGACTGAGATATATTTAATCATACAATACATTACAAGAAACAAAGCTTACTTTTATTTCAGTTATTTTGATACAGCATTGTCAGGCCTGGAGCCCGGCAGTATTGGGCACAAAGCAAAAATCAGTCTTGGAAAGCTTCAGAATCTTGAGCTTAGCTTCCTGTCTGATCACTGTTTTTCAGGAGTGTGCATTTTGTTTCTCATGTGTGCATGAGTATTCTGGTTAATATAGATCAAATTTGTACGTTGTAAGTTGACTGGTGACTTTTAATGAGTGTGATGTGAAAGAGAACGCACTTTGATGAAGTTGGTTCCTGTCTTGTGCAGGATGCTGTCCCCAATAAAACCATGACACTTTACTAGTATACTCATATTCAAAAAGTGAAATAATGTTATTGTGCATTTACTTTATTAATTTTGTTACTGCAAATATATTGTGTATTGTGTAACACTCGAAATGTCTTGTATCACTTAACTTGATGCCACTCTTGTAATAAAGTTTCACACATTAAATCATTAGTGATGCTTTATGTTTGTGAGTATCTCCTCTTCTTAAATACTAGTTTTCTTCCAAGGATGATAAACAGAGAGAGTGGTTGTTGCAAATACAATATGTCTCTGGAAGGTTCTGTAGCCTGAGCCTGAAATCTGTAAGTTCTTATATTCAGTAAGCTCACATGTGTAAAATATCAAGATGGAGGAAAATATGAAAGAATCAAGAGAATACAAGCAGTTGCAATAATCTGTGGATCAGAGCCAAGGAAGAGCATTCGCCAAGAATATCTTTCTTGCCAAGAATTACCATCAGTTGATATAACTTCTGAGGAAAATACATACTGGATGTAGTTTGAAGAATCAGAGTAGGACTGAGCTAATGGGACCCAGCTGAGATTACACCCAGTATGTGGTTCTGATCATGCTGGCTTTGAAATTCACTAATATATTTAGTAACTGTGAACGACTGTGTGTAGACTTTTTGTTTTGTTTATATATACTAGTATAAAAATTTCAGTGTTTTATCACATCTTTTTTTCATAATTATACAATCTACATACAAATCTTTTTGATTTTACTTCTGTTAAGTTGTGGTAACATTATTTGCAGAACATTTTCATGTTTTTAAGTAATACTGCATTTTTATTTTAATATTTAAATAATGCCCTTGATATGATAGCAGATGTGAACATAGTATTAAGCAGATGTGTTATGTCAAACTGCTACAACCTCTTTAGGTTCTGTTCATTTAATAAATGCTCAGAGTACCTTTCTGTTTAGTTGTTGATGGACTGCATGAATGGTTGTTTTATTATAAATGCAAGGAAATGATTAAGTACCATTTCTTCTGTTCAAGTTACTCCAGCTCAGCATGCCCATAGCACTGAATTTTCTTTTAAGGAAGTTTTGAATAAGTTGACAGGCTATGACATTATCTGAATAAACAATATAATAAAGCTACTCCTCTTTGTTCATATTCATAATCATATTTACTGTAATGTGTGGTGGGAAAACACTGAAAAAACTGAAGCGCTGAAGAAAAAACGCATTACACAATTGTAAAGGCAGCAAAAGAATATCAAGCGAGTGACACATTCAAGCATATTCAAAAGTGCAGCTACTGCGGAAACAAAGCACGGTATAAACCGTAAGTTTAAATTAAGTTTATAGACACACTCCCGCTGCCGTTTGTCATGCCTAAGACAAATACAATATTCGCGTGATACAAGTTTAATGAGAAGACATGAGGTATAAACGAGACTTTGGATCACTTTGTAACGGAGTTAAAATTGCTGTAGCGAGAAACTTTTAAGTGCCGGGTCTTAGCTAACATTAAATAAAGCCGTGGACATCGCAAGAT
The DNA here is from genome assembly GCA_026402145.1 of Polypterus bichir lapradei. NCBI lineage: Eukaryota > Metazoa > Chordata > Cladistia > Polypteriformes > Polypteridae > Polypterus > Polypterus bichir. The sequence continues at coordinate 19,372,054 of JANRMT010062831.1, read as the reverse complement.
CACACAAGAGAGCGGCTCACGTGAATTGACTGTGAACGCAGTACGAGTGATCACTTCGATGAATCAAACCTGTTCAAAAAACGCATTACACAATTGAGAAGGTAGCAAAAGAAAATGAAGCGAGTGACGCATACAAGCATATTCATGAGTGCAGCTACTTCGGAAAAAAAGCACAGTGTAAACCTAAAGTTTAAATTAAGTTCATAGATAGGCTGCCGCTGGTGTTTGTCATGCCCACGACGAATACGATATTCGCGGGATACAAGTTTAATGAGAGGACGCAGGGTATAAACGATAGTTTTGACCACTTTGTAACTAAGTTAAAATTGCTGGTGAAGGACTGTGCTTATGCAAATTCCGAGAGACTGTGTTTGTGGGGGGATAGACAATTAAGGCGGGTGGGGGAGTTACGTCATCATCTCCCCTCCCATTCACCTCATTTCATTCACTTCATTTCACTCCGAGCTGAGCTCCGCACCTCACGCGGTCTTGCCATCCTCTCTCCTTTACTGATTTATATAAAGGAGAGTTGAGATCCGAGAGACTGTGTTTGTGGAGAGATTGACAGTTAAGGCGGGTGGGGGAGTCACGTCATCATCTCCCATCCCATTCACCTCATTTCATTCACTTCATTTCGCTCTGAGCTGAGCTCCACAGCTAACGCGGTCTTGCGGAAGCAACTTTGTGACGCTGCCACCAAATACTCACAGAAAAATCCACAAGTTAATACACACACTGTCTCTAGAGTTTCTCCACACTCTGAATCCTCTAGGCACTACTGAGCATAATCTAATTTTGAGGGTTGGGACACTAATAATGTTACGGCACGACACTTCAGGTCACGTGTTCGCAAAAGAACCTAAATTGGCAACTATTTTTACTGGCTGTTGCTCTGGGGAGAGAGTTTGTATTCCTCGCATCCCCGTTATACCCTCTGATCTCCCATTTCAATTCAAATGCCTCCAATTTCCAGTAAGGCTCTGCTTCGCGATGACAATTAATAAGTCTCAGGGACAGACCCTACAAAAGGTTGCCATTGATTTGAGGCAAGATTGCTTTTCTCCTGGACAACTATACGTTGCATGCTCAAGAGTAAGCTCGCACAGCTTGGTCATATTACAACCGGAGTGCTGAACTGACAATGTGGTATACAAAGAGGTCCTTAACAAATAATTATTGGTATATTTTCCCTCAGTTTAAAAAGGTTTACTTTTCTTCTTAATAAAAATTTAAAAGCAGTACTTCGCCGCTGCGAAGCTTGAGGATTTTGCTATATATATGTAGATATGTATATCTATACTAATAAAAGGAAAAGCCCTCACTCACTAATTCTCCAACTTCCCGTATAGGTAGAAGGCTGAAATTTGGCAGGCTTATTCCTTACAGCTTACTTACAAAAGTTATGCAGGTTTCATTTCGAAATTCTACACATAACGGTCATAGCGGTCGATAACGGTCAACAACGTCCGCCATGTTGAACTTTCTTATTTATGGCCCCATCTTCACGAAATTTGGTAGGCGGCTTCCCTGAGCTAACCGAAACCAATGTACGTACTTATTTCGGTGGTATGACGCCACTGTCGGCCGCCATATTGAACTTTCCAACGTCACTAATTCTACAACTTCCCGTGTAGGTAGAAGGCTCAAATTTGGCAGGCTCATTCCTTACAGCTTACTTACAAAAGTTGAGCAGGTTTCATTTCGAAATTCTACACGTAACGGTCATAACGGTCGACAACGTCCGCCATGTTGAACTTTCTTATTTATGGCCCCATCTTCACGAAATTTGGTAGGCGGATTCCCTGCACTAACTGAAACCAATGTACGTACTTATTTCGGTGGTATGATGCCATTGTCGGCCGCCATATTGAACTTTTCAACAGTCTTTGTTACTTATGGGCCCATCTTCAAGAAATTTGGTACACGGGTTCCCAACGCTAACTGAATCCTACTTACGTACATATATACGTCCATAGCCTGCAGCTCGGTCACCGTGTGAGGCGGCATTAGGTCCCTCATCCCAACGCCTCCCACGTTGTTGGCTGCCTGCCTATATAAGGCCGTCCGTCGCTCCGGTCTCTACATTCCCTTCCTTGCTTCGCTACGGGATTCACGTCTCCCTGCTGATAACTACAGCCTTTTTATTTAATCCACGGCTTCTCCTCTGTTTTATTGTTCGTTTATTACGATTATAGTTATTGTGTAGGTATTTTAGACTTACTTTACATTGCTCAGGTACCCATTTCCTTTATCATTCCAACCGTACCCCCATTACCATGTCTATCGAGGTGATCACCATTGATCAAAGAACTGTCACTAACCGAGTGGTTTCCATGCCCGGAGATGGCGCCTGCCTTTTCCATTCTCTGTGTTACATATTGCACGGCCATATCAGGCTGACTCTTGATATCCGGAGGAACATTGTGTCTTATGTATTGAATGACTGGGACAGGTTCAAGGTGTGGACTGATGACGGTACAGGAGATAATTAGACTACACAGGAGCACTATAAGAGTGAAATGCTTAAGCCCTTTACCTATGGTTCTGCACGTGAGTTGATGGCTGCCGCGGAATTATTCGGTTGTCGCTTTCAAGTGTACCGAAATGGCCAAATATTTTACACCTTTCAACAACCGTCATTGCCTCTTAAACATCTTAGATTGACAGGTGACGATTTCAGTAGTGGACACTTTGATGTTTATGAATGTTTAAACTCTCAAAAGCTGGATGTGAAGTTATCAATGAAACTGGTTGTATGCTTACAACGCTTGACAGATGCCGAATGTCACTTCAACACAAGTCCAGCAAATACTAACGTAATTGAAACAAACCATGAAACTCAAACCGATTATGACAGCAGCAATCCAAGCTGTGAGATTTGAGACAAGATTACTGTTCACATGGCCAACTGTAAGTTGCATGCTCAAGAGTAAGCTCAGCGCACAGCTTGGTCATATTACAACCGGAGGGCCGAACTCACAATGTGGTATACAAAGAGATCCTTAACAAATAATTATTGGCATATGTTCCCTCAGTTTAAAAAGGTTTAATTTTCTTCTTAATAAAAATTTTAATGCAGTACATCGCCGCTGCGAAGCGCGGGTATTTTGCTAGTATATATACTCAGCAAAAAAAGAAACGTCCCCTGACTTTCAACTGTTTTTACTTTCAGTAGACTTAATGTGTAAATATTTGTATGAACACTAAAAGAGTCAACACCATAAGACATAAACTAAAAATGTTTCACAATGTGTCCCTGAATGAAGGGAGGCTCAAAATCAAAAGTACCAGTCAGTATCTGGTGTGGCCACCAGCTGCTTGAAGTACTGCAGTGCATCTCCTTCTCATGGACTGGACCAGATTTGTCAGTTCTTGCTGTGAGATGTTACCCCACTCTTCCACCAAGGCACCTGCAAGTTCCTGGACATTTCTGGGGGGAATGGCCCTAGCCCTCGCCCTGCGATCCAACAGGTCCCAGACGTACTCAATGGGATTGAGATCTGGCCTCTTCAGTGGCCATGGCAGAACACTGACATTGCTGTCATGCAGAAACTCACGCACTTTTTGCCACTCCTGTCTGGTCCAGCGAAGGTGGGTTTGTGCCCATAGGCGGCGTTGTTGCTGGTGATGTCTGGTAAGGACCTGCCTTACAACAGGCCTGCAAGCCCTCAGTCCAGCCTCTCTCAGCCTATTGCGGACAGTCTGAGCACTGATGGAGGGATTGTGTGTTCCTGGTGTGACTCGGGCAGTTGTTGTGGCCATCCTGTACCTGTCACGCAGGTGTGATATTCAGATGTACCGATCCTGTGCAGGTGTTGTTACACGTGGTCTTCCACTGCGAGGATGATCAGCTGTCCTTTCTGTCTCCCTGTAGCGCTGTCTTAGGCGTCTCACAGTGTGGACATGGCAATTTATTGCCCTAGCCACATCAGCAGTCCTCATGCCTCCCTGCAGCATTCCTAATGCACGTTCACGCAGATGAGCAGGGACCCTGGGCATCTTTCTTTGGGTGTTTTTCACAGTCGGTAGACAAGTCTCTTTAGTGTCCTGCGTTTTTAGAACTGTGACCTTAAATGCTTACTTTCTGTAAGCTGTTAAGGTCTTAACGACCATTCCACAGGTGCATGTTAATTAATTGATTATGGTTAATTGAACATGCATGGAAAACATTGTTTAAACAATTTACAATGAAGATCTGTAAAGTTATTTGGATTTTTAAAACATTATTGTTGAAATACACAGTCCTGAAAAAGGGACGTTTCTTTTTTTGCTGAGTATATATATGTGAATGTATGTATGTATGTGTATATATATATATATATATGTTGATATGTATATATATGTGTCTGTGTGTGTATATATATATATATATATGTGTGTATATATATATGTATGTGTATATGTATATATGTATATGTGTGTGTGTATGTATGTATATATATATGTTGATATGTGTATATATACAGTATGTATATATATGTAGATGTGTATATGTATATATATATGTATATATGTATGTATATATATATGTGTATATGTATATATGTGTATATATGTATATATTATGAGGGGCCGTTCAGGAAAAAAAGATTGGTTCGTAAATATATACATTGGTTCAGATATATATATCGGTTCAGCTACATTGGTTTGAATATATACATTGGTTTTAATACATCCGTACAGATATATATTTTGGTTCAGATATATACATTGGTTGGGATATATTGGTTGAGATATATACATCGGTTTGAATACATCCGGTCAGATATATACATTGGTTTAGATACATTGGTTGAGATATATATAAATTGGTTTGCATAGATCCGTTCTAATATATATACATTGGTTGAGATACATCCGTTCAGATATATACATTGGTTTGAATACATCCGTTCAAATATATACATTGGTTGAGATATATATATTGGTTGATATACATTGGTTTAAATATATATATTGGTTAAAATAGATTGGTTTAGATATATACATCGGGTCAGATACATCCGTTCTGATATATATATATTGGTTCAGATAGATCCGTTCAGATATATATATTCGTTGGGATTTATGGGCAGGCACAAAGCGGCCACCCATGTTTAACATCTCCCTTTTGCTTCATCACTGTTGTAATTATTGTGCACATTTTATACAAGTAGCATATGCCTGTCTGTCGCGTTTTGTTTCGTAAGCCCTCTTGGTTGGGGGTCCTCGATTTCAAAGCACTTTTTTTCCTTTCATTATTTAAAACACTCGCACAGATACCCGCCTCTTCGCCTTGCTCTGTCCCGCCCCTGCTCATTGTACCCGCCTCACTCGCTCCCTCTTGTCCCACCCATGACAGATTCTTCTCAAAAGCAGAGTTACCAGAAAGCATTAATCGCAACCACAGTACGTCCCATTTTTTCACTTAATGAGACGCTGGTTTATCATTGGTGGAAAGCCGCCCGGTGATTTCTGTTATTCCATATTGACAGCATTTCATTAAAGGGTGATCTGTTTCAGCAAGGAACTTAGTCCTGTTTGCTGAAAGAATGTTATGGAGGAAAACACTGGAATAGCGCTGTTTCTTCTGAATGTTTATCAGTGATCAGGGACCAGAATGATCAGAATATTCCTGCTTCACAAATAACTGATGTTTAACTGTTTTTATTGTAAAACTGAGAAAACCACACACACGCGCGTACACAACATAAACACTCAAACTCACAAATCGTGGGTCACACACACTACTGATTAAGTGTATCTGTCACAGACGATCATTTTTTTCACCCAATAAAACTTTAGTTCGTCAAAGTTAGAAAGCAGCGCGGTAATTTCTATTATTCCTTATTGGCAGCATTTAATTTAAAGATGATTCACGTCAACAAGCTGAAAGAGTCTCTTATTTTGACAGGATGATCTTTTTTTAGGCTTAAGCATTTTTGATTGACTTACAAAAAAAAATAGTTATTACTTACCCTCTTTGCTTCAAATTGGCTTTTTAAAAAACCTTTTTGATATATTTATGAAAGTATAAAATAACAAAATTAGTGCTCATAATTATAATGCGCGTATCTAACAGGAAGAGGTGGTGGTAAGAGTATTGCTGACTCGCAGTTAAATGATCACTAGTTTGTGTGCGGGGGGGGCTTCCTTTCTGTTATTTTATTTATTTATTTATTTTTACAAATTGCTTTGAGTAGTAAGAAAGGCACTATAAAAACGTAAGGAATTAATAACAATAATAATAATAGTAGTAATATTATTATTATTACTATTATTATTTATTATACATTTGAATGCATGATCAAATTCAGCCACTGCGTAGTGGAGTATGAATAGGGACAATACCACAAGTTCATTGAAATAATTACACAGTTAGGTGCACACGCAATGCAAACATAATGTGTATATTATTGAAGTAAAGGTTCATATAAATTAATTATATACAACTTTTTAACAAGTTGAGAGATGTCAACTGGTTAAAATGCATGAAATTATACATGTATTGCTTTATAGTCCACACATAGTGTATGTATATTATTAAAATAATGATATAAAAATCCTATAAAATGGTATAGAATCTGCATCGTAGACTTATTTTGTGTCAAATTTCTTCAAAGAAGTTTTAAATTAGTTTGCTTTATAAAATCTTATGGCAAACATGTGAACCGTTGAAAATCGTTGATCTTAATCAATTTGTTTTAACGCATGCTCCATGCAAAATGCTGTCATATCTTTTAGTAAACATGCACACGCAGTGATGTCCTGATGTCTGCGTTCTAAGGCTGCAGGTATATTGAACGCTATTGACGTTTTACTGGGGTGCTCTGTGATTGAGGGCGGACAGTAAACTTTGTTAAAATGATATCGAAAAATACCAGTTGTCAGTTGTGTTTTCAGTCGTTTTGGCGTGTTTACTGTTCTGTTACCAAAAAATTCTTCAATGGGACTCATCAACACAGAAACGTGGATAGTAAGATTTAGTAAAATATCAGTAATTATAATACATTGCTCGAAACCCAGTAACACTTTACAAAGACATTTAAAAGACAGCCCGTTAAAATAAATGTAGCATTCCATTGTCATGCTATAAGTGACAGCTTTCTCTTAAACATTTACACAGGTGGTTTTTCCTGGGAATAAAAAAGGGGAAAAAAATCCACGGGAAAGGTTTTGTTGTTGAACTCAAATTTCACCTCCGCCATGTGAGTCATTAAAACTATTGGAATGAAAACGCATGTCTCATCCACTGGTCGGGACGCTCGTTTTCCATGGCTGCTGTAGAGCCGTAAAATGTGTGTCCTCTGACTGCTGATTACAAAATGAACACAAAATGAGAGGTAAAAATATGTAAAATTGATTTTTAAAGGTTGTAGATATTTTTCTATATAATCTTCTCCACTATGTCTCTGCATCCTATCCCCTACAGGGAACACTCATTTCCATGGCTGAAGCAGATCCATGGGCTTGTGTGCACCCTGTCTGCTGCTTTCAAAATGAACCCTGGATAACTAATATTATCTGAAATCCATGGTAAAAGATTGATGAAAGTCTTCTACATCACTTTCAAGTCTACTGTGTCCCATTGTCCTCTTCACTCAAAGGGACACTCACTTCTACAGCTGAGCTTTTGCGTCAGAGTTGTGAGCCCCAACTGCTGCTTGCAGAATGAACATTAGACAATTGTTATTGGATTGGCTGGTTTTTTCATTATATTAATATTAATTTATTTATTCATTCAGCCTCTGTTAAAAAAAAGAAGCACATTTTCCCTTAGAGGACAAGTTCTATCTATCTATCTATCTGAAATACATGAGACTTGGAAAAATTAATATTATTTGTCAAATGAAGTACCAAATATCCACTGATACACATTTGTAGGACAAGTCAATTAAAGAGTCCGACAAACAGCAACTGAGATATTAAAACATTTTATTGAATCTGTTCTGACAATTATAGTCTTTTAATTAAAATAATGATTATAATTATCAGAAAACGTAGCCATTTTAATGTCAGCATAAATCCAGGCCAGTAACATCTTTGTGAAATAATATCAGCAGTTTTATAAATTCCAGAATGTACATCGATAGCACTGGCATGAACTTCTTTACAAGTATCCTTTGTCTCCTAAACTCAACAAATAACTTTCATATTCCTGCTGTTGCCCTGCTTGTCTTTTTTTGACAATAGTAAAGGTCATCCCCTTGAAAAAATTATATTCACGCAGCAATTAATAATATGGTTATAATGTAAAACACTTCAAACAAACCTGCAAAATGTACATTTTCTTTGTTTAAGTTGACTTCTTCAATGGATCTAACACTTACAACATGGGGCACTACAACACACATACACAAATATCTTTTAATATTGTTTTAATATAGCCTTGAAAATTGTTAGTATCTGTCCTTTATCTAAGCCACCCTTTTACAAAAGAGATTTACAGGCTTGGGCCAGAAGACAAAAAATGAAACGGAAAGAAATGCCAATCTAGTGCTTGCCACACTGACGCTCGCTCATACTACTACAATTTAAAAGTGCCACCCAACCTGATGCCAACTCTTTCAGATGGGTAGTGAATAGTGATGAGCGAGCATGCTCGGCCGAACATGTGTTCGGCTCGAGTAACGCTATGCTCGGAGCATGGCACTACTCGAACGAGCACCACATGTGCTCGTGCGCCATGCTCGAGTCTCCGCCCCGCACGTTTCGTGGGTTGGAGACAGCCAATCAAGGAGCAGGTAAGTACTGCCCTCACTGTAATGCCAGTAGCCATGTCAGGTGCTGGCATTACAGTGATTGGCTGGCCGGAACACGTCATGTTTTAGAGCGTCAGCTCACCTGCAGGCACTGGCATATAATGTTTTACAGCGTCATTTTTCCTGTAAAATTGATTTTTTTGGGGGGTTTTGGGCGTGTTTTTGTCAGTCTGTAAAATTAGCGTACAACTCGGACAAACTGGTCCCAGCAGCAACTTGGGAGTCCAAGATGCATCCAGACATCGTCCCCATGCTGTTCCCGGTCCATTTGGGTGGTGTTTCTGTCACTTTCTGACCTTTTCCAATGGACCAGGCACCCTCCCCTCTTCAGAGCAGGGGGTGCCTGGTTGTCTCCCATTGACTTACATTATACAGTATATATCAGAACGGATGTATCTGAACTGATGTATATATCTAAACCAATCTATTTTAACCAATATATATATTTAAACCAATGCATATCAACTAATATATATATCTTAACCAATGTATATATTTGAACGGATGTATTCAAACCAATGTATATATCTGAACGGATGTATCTCAACCAATGTATATACTAATGCTGCGAAGCGTGGGTATTTTGTTAGTACTACATATAGCTTACTGCTCCGACTCTAGCGACATTAGTAAATACAGCATACTAATTAACAAGAAACACAATGTTTTTTGGCCACATTGCCGTCAGCTATGTTGTTATTTTCCCTTTCTGTTTTATATTCAATATATATTGGCGTGGCAGCCCTGTGCAGCTGCACGGTTTGCACATGCCTAAGGCCGCCCCTGTTGCAGCCTAGCACTTCAGTTGTGACGTTGTGGCTCATTAACTTTGTTCAAGGCTCGTGACAATACTAGCAGATGACGTTTCCAGTACCGTAATGCCATGGGAAAACGCATTTTTGTCAAAAGGCAGAAGTAAGAAAAGTCAATAAGTAAAGCCGAAGATGCAGAATGATTCAATCACAAACGATAGTAATCATTTTGTACAAATTAAGTGCTAACTAGAAACTGTCATGAGGGCCGCACAGATTTCTGTTGTGGGCCGCATGCGGCCCGGGGGCCGCGTGTTTGACATGCCTGCCCTAAACTCTCTGACCATTCTGAGAGACCTAGAAGGTGGCACACTGCTCAAGATTATACAGTGAAAATGCTTCATGTTTCATATATCTTTAAGGTGCATGACTATGTGTGCAATAGTGCTGTGACTGCGTAAGCAAGAATTCTGAGTTTATGTGAGCCATAACACATTGATCATGTCACGTTATTTTTAGCTGGATTTATTTGCAATTTGGTTTACATAGTTACAGTTAAGTACAATTTTACGTTGTGCCTGGTTTAGTGTCTACTTCTATTTTAGGGACTTTTAATTGTCTTAGGCGTTCATCATACTGAACCTCCTCTCCTAAATGTTCCTGCTAGCAGTTTCTAAAAGTTCAAGTCATTTAACAAGTGTTAGCAAGTATTAACCCTGAAAAAATGGCCACGATGGATGAAAAAGACCACCATATAATGGAAATAAATGTTGTTTAAGAGCAATTTCTTTGAATACCTGTAAAAAAATACAAACAGATTATTGTGGCTATGATCAATAGAACTGAAATGTGTCAATAGACTTGGAGACATTTTTAACCACCACAGGTTATTTTACGTTTGGAGAGGGCTGAGGGCTGAATATTTTTTTCCCAAAAAGCTCAGTTTTCTGAAAAGCACGCAAAGCGATGGCTTCATCCATAAATCAACATGAAACGTCTGTTGCTGTGTGCTGTCGGCGCCGATGTGCCGGTCTCAGGCAGCAGCGGATGTGTGGGGGTGGCTTGATGGGTCAGCAGAAGTGTGCAGTGGGCCGGCTGCCTGGCTGTCTCCACACAGAAGGTGGGCATCGATGGCAGTCGCAGTGCGACGCAATCTGCTTTGTACCTCCTGTCATTGTAAGTGGTGGTTCCTGCCAGGCAAACGTTGCTGCTGGTGTGTCAGCTAGACGAACGTGTCCAGCACCACGATTAGCTGATGCTGGGGACTTCACTTTCGTTTTTCATTCTCCATCTCCAAATCACTTGCATCAAAATCAGAGTCCGATTCAGTGATAATACGGAAAAAAACGTCGTCCATGGGCTTTTTTCCTTTGGTCTCCCGTCAGATGTCGATGCCATTTTAGAGGCTGTTTGCTCTGTGCTGCTCATTCGAGGTCGCAGCACCAAAGAGAGTCGAACTAAAATGTAACGGCAAGTTTGGTGCAAATTTACCGTCTTTTACCCCGCAAATTTCGACAAAAGTCGACATCCGCCCTGAAAGAGTTAAATAATTTCCATATTTTACCTTTATGCTGTCAGACCCCCGTGACCCTGTAGTTAGGATATAGCAGGTTGGATAATGAATGGATGGATGGACCTTTATGCTGTAAATCATGAGATGCAGAGCCTACTATTGTAAAAGAAAGTGCCAGGTTGTAGCTGCAGGGTGTTGTTTATAGACAATTCTAATGCATCCATGTTTTTATATCATTATAGCGCAAATGATTTTATTCCAGGTCTTGCATCCTGAGCAGCCAAGAAACGGTTTCCAGCAGTGGTGCGTATGTGATGGTGGTCAACTGTCTATCATGTTACAAACTATTCATGTGCATGTGCATAAAATGTGATCAGGACCAGGGATATTATTTGAAATGTCTGGGAAACATGATATCTAATCTGAAATTGTTATTGTGTAGTTTGTGTTCTTAGATATATGAAATCCTTTTTCTTGTGTGAATAATACAATTTGTTGCCTGCCTTTCTGTGATCAATTGTTATGAAAGAAAATAAACATTAAAAGGGAAAATATAGGTTGAAACACAACTATGAAGGTTAAGCAATCCAAAACCAGCAAGTGGAAGGTACTATAGGATAACCAGTCTCCTGAAGACAAGTGGGGAAAAGGAAGTTCAGGCATACTATGTCATTAGGACATAATGAGAGCTGTCACACCATGGGGCAGCAACAAGCTAGGATTTGGAGAACTGAGCTGATGTAGTGCAGATTGTGACGGTTTTGAGGGATGTCCCCAAAATTGAATTTAATTAAACTGTGGAAGACAAACACCACTTTTCCATAGTAATAAACTTATGTGACTTCCAGCTGGATGCAAGAACAAGTTTGGCTCTCATAGTACTTAAAAAGAAAAATTTACATTGATGAGAGTTAAGAAGCAGCACAAAAGTAATAAAGAATGGTCTAAGACAGGGGTTCTCAAACTCGGTTCTAGAGACCCACTGTGGCTGCAGGTTTTTTTTCCAACCAGCTTCTGTTTTTAATTGAATTCCTGGGCTAATTAAGTAAACTGTTATTTCCCAGATTCTGTGTTTTGGGAACAAATGTAGACATTAGAAATCTAAGTCTGTACTAAGCATTCATATGGGAATAATGTTTTTTATTTATTTTTTTTGCTTTTTAACAATATTTTCATCTTGATTTTCGTTCTACTTTTCCAGGTCTTCTATAAAGTAATTGCACTTTCACGTTTCAGTGTTGTTTGCCTGGGATTCTGCGCTGCTCATTTTTAATTGTTTTTATTAAGATGCAATGAAGGGAGCAAACTACACAGAGAAAGGGCAAAATATAATGAAATCAACAAAATAGTTAGGCATTTAAATCAGTAGCAAAAATAGAAACATTTCTAAATGTCTTATAAATGTAAAAATCATGATGCTGTGCGTTTCTGAATATAAAATAAGAGATGGGGAAAATACCAGCTAATTAAATGAGGTCAGAGTTATCAGTTGTCATTGATTATGAATCTGGTTGAAACCAAAGCGTGAAGCCACAGTGGGCCCCCAGGACTGAGTTTGAGAACACCTGGCTTAGAACATTTTAATATATATACTGTATACAGTACAGGCCAAAAGTTTGGACACACCTCCTCATTCAATGTGTTTTCTTTATTTTCATGACCATTTACAGCACTCCATCACTCTCCTTCTTGGTCAAATAGCCCTTACACAGCCTGGAGGTGTGTTTGGGGTCATTGTCCTGTTGAAAAATAAATGATCGTCCAACTAACCTGACTTCTGCACAACACAACTGCTGGTCCCAACCCCATTGATAAAGCAAGAAATTCCACTAAATAACCCTGATAAGGCACACCTGTGAAGTGAAAACCATTTCAGGTGACTACCTGTTGAAGCTCATCGAGAGAATGCCAAGAGTGTGCAAAGCAGTAATCAGAGCAAAGGGTGGCTATTTTGAAGAAACTAGAAAATAAAACATGTTTTCAGTTATTTCACCTTTTTTTGTTAAGTACATAACTCCACATGTGTTCATTCATAGTTTTGATGCCTTCAGTCATGAAAATAAAGAAAACACATTGAATGAGGAGGTGTGTCCAAACTTTTGGCCTGTACTGTATATATATATATTTTTTTAACCAAACTTAGTTTTCTAATGTCTATATTTTTCCCAAAACACAGAATCTGGAAAATAACAATTTACTTAATTAGCCCAGGAGTCAAATTAAAAACCAAAACTGATTGGAACAAAAACCTGCAGCCACAGTGGGTCCCGAGGACCGAGTTTGAGAACCCCTGGTCTAAGAGAAAGAAGGTCTTAGCTATCAGTGGACTGTTTAAAGAAAGAAAATAGAGGGTGACATACAGTTTCTATAAAAGGTATTCACCCCCTTTAGAAGTAAAAGTGAAAACAGGTCTCTGTAAAGTCATCTAAATTATCACAGATATAAGCCACAAAATGATTGATTGCCTAAGTATTCACCTGTTCAAGTCAGTATTTCATAGATGCACCTTTGGCAGCTTTTTTATCATGTAAGGTCCTATGGTGACCTTTTTTCCCAATTATATACACTTTATTGTGTAGACCTTAATAAAATGTCTAAAATCCCATACACTTACCACTCTATGATCAGGTACTTTAATACTTCCTTCTCTCTTCCTTTCTACAATGGTAACCTCTGGCAATTAGAAAGAATAATAATAATAATAATAATAATAATAATAATAATAATAATAATAATAATACATTTTATTTATATAGCACCTTTCCCATGCTCAAGGCACTTACAGAATATAAGAAGGAACAGCAGGGTATACAGTATATAGCATTGTACAAACCAAATAAATAAATAAAGAAGATTACGACAGTGAATGCAGAGAAAAAAAGCCTAACAGACAACATAATTGATAGCATACACACATACAGGTTACATGAGCATCTTGACAGAGAGGTAAAGAAACAGGCAGGAGTTAAGTTGCACATTTAATTATGTATTATTAATAAAAGTGCCTAAAAATATTAAGGAAGCAGAATACTATTTCACTATTGTCAAAACATACCATTACAGCTTAAGTAGCAGTACATCTTGCACCCGTAGGCGGCTTACAGCTTTTCTGCAGTCTAGCTTGCTTTTCTACCATATGAACTTTGAATGGGGTATTGAAACAGGCCACATACCTGTTTCAATATGTCTGCCAAGATATAGTTGTCTTCATCATAGTTTTCTCTTCATGGCCAGATGATGAGAGAGAGGGGTAAAGGCAAGGTGACTAACTTTATACCATTCTTAAACCAATGGAGCATTGTAATACAGAATGGATTCAAAACCAGCAATACTTTAGATTAACAGAATTAATTTTCCAGTCTCTTCTTAACCAGGTACCAAAGAAGGTGCTCAGGTAAAACTTATTTGCTAGTTGCTTTCTTTAGTCAGTTTATGGCTTTCGGCAGGTGATTGCTTATAGGCTCTATGTCCAAATACAGTCACCCCTGCCAAGCTGGTCTGATGCTTCACCCTCCCCCCAATTAAAAATTCCTTATCCTGAGTTATTCCTATCAAAACACCATGGTTCTCATCAATTAAGTAAAAAAATGCCTCCTAATGATACATTTGTTTTGTTTAGGTGAAAAATAAAGACACAAAATAGTTATCATGTTATATTCTAAAAACCATTCCACTACAGCAGACATGACAGCATTGTGTTTGTGTGCATAAGTGTCTATCAGCGTTGCACATCTAGTCACTGAAATGTTTATCCATTCTTTTTAGCATAACTGCTAAAGTTCTGTCTGGTTTAATGGAGATCATGAGTGAACAGCCATTTTCAGGTCCAGCCACAAATTCTCAGTTGGATTGAGATGTGGACTCTGACACAGCAACTCCAGGACATTAACATTGTTGTTTTCAAGCCATTAATGTGTAGCTTTGACTTTATACTTGGGGACACGATCTTGCTGACAACAAATCTTTTCCCAGGTTGCAGGTTTCTTGCAGATTGCATCAGGTTTTGTTTCAGGATTTCTCTGTATTTTGATGCATTTATTAAACGCTTAACTCTCACAAGCCTATGTTTTTGGTAGCTTTTCTTACTAGACTTCCTGTACAATTGCTCAGTTTTTGCAGACTGCCTGCTCTAGGCAAATTTCCAGCTGTGCAATACTCTTTCTATTTCTTACTGACTGATTCAAATGAAATCCAAGAGATACTCAGTGACATCAAAATTGTTTTGTCTCTACCCCCTGACTTTTGCTTTTCATAGAGTTGTTTAGATTGTTGTTTTTATCCTAACTGTGTAGGTTAGGCCATAATACTGACTCACAACAAGTTAGACCTTCCAGATAAGGTGCATTTAGACTTCAGTAACAACAATAACAACATTTATTTGTATAGCACACTTTCATATAAATGATATAACTCAAAGTGCTTTACAAGATGAAGAAAGAAAAAAGAAAAATATAAAAATTAGATTAGGCAATACTAAGTAACAAAGAATAAAGTAAGGTCTGATAGCCAGGAAAGACAGAAAAACCAAAAAAAAAAAAGAGGGGTGGAGAAAAAAATAAAATCTGCAGGGGTTCCGAGGCCACGAGATCACCCAGCTCTCACTAGGCGTTCTACCTAACATAAATGACCTCAATCAGTCCTCATGGTTTTCAGGCTTCATGCGGAAGAATTAGATGATGATGGTCATGTGGACATGTGGCCTTCCATCCATCAATGTAGGGACTGCATGGTGCTTTGATCAGGTGGTGGTGGCGCTGATCACCACCACGGAATACTGGAAAAAGAGCAGCAGAGAAAATAGGGGTTAATATGGATTGTACATACAGAATATCAGGGCTATACTAAAATGAAGCCATATATATTAAAATAATTGTTTTTTAGCAGTTTTTTAAAATGCTTCACCGTATTAGCCTGCCGAATTTCTATCGGCAAGCTATTCCAGATTTTAGGTGCATAACAGCAGAAGGCTGCCTCAACACTTCTTTTAAATTTAGCTCTTGGAATAATAAGCAGGCAGTTATTTGAAGATCTAAGGTTAAGATTTGGAGTGTAAGCTGAGAGGCATTCTGAAATATAGGATGGAGTGAGATTATTTAAGGCTTTGTTAACCATAAGCAGTATTTTAAAGTCAATTCTAAAAGGCACAGGTAACCAATGTAGTGACATCAAAACTGGAGAGACGTGCTCGGATTTTCTTTTCCTAGTTAAGATTCTTGCAGCTGTATTCTGCACTTGTTCAATCAGCCAGTTGAAACCCATTGACTGCAGACATGGTCAGTATAGCTGCAAAGTCAATGAACCAAAATGGCATTGCTTTGAGACAGGGTTCATCTTGGTTGATGGCAAAGTAACAGAAATATTTCCTCAAAGGGAAACTATACTTGGGCCAGATGTTGGCACGATAGTTACGGTTGCTGCTATAAAATTCCAGAATCCTGGGTTCAGATTAAGGCCTGAACATTATTTATTCAGAGTTTGCTTGTTACTCCTATGTATTTGCATTTTCACTCCAACTTTTCTTCCACACCAAAAGAGCTGTATATTAGATTAACTGGGGACTCTAAATTTGTCAATAATGAATGTGAGGTGTGCCCTGAAATGAACTGGTGTGCCCAGTGCTGCCAGGATAGGTACCCTGAGCTGGACAAAATTGTAGCAGTCCTACAAGTGACTTTCTAAACAAGTAAGCTGACCATTATATTACATACCAGTTATGCTTTATAGTGCAATGTAGACCTTTTTGATGCTTGGATTAACTTAGTGTTGCTCAATGTCTGTAGGAGATCACTCAGTTTTCCAGAGCAGCCATTATGTTACAGTAAGACAACTTACATTAAGACCACCTGGTTGTCTATTTACTTAAGACTATTTTCATATCACAAAAAAATCAAAACTTATACCAGATATATTCTTATCCATAGAAGCATTAGCTTTTCTACTGACCAGTTTAACCTTTTCAGTGTAATTGTATTAGGATTATAGAAAAAAGAATAAAAATAGTAGAGGTATTGATTTTTACCTTTGCACTGCTCATGTTGAATGTCAAGTAATGAAAGGTAAATATTAATTCCAGGGTTGCCATTTTTGCAGCTATTGAATGTACATCAACCTGTGTTTGTAGTCTTATTTTTAACACTTTCAAAATTAAAGAAAAAGGAAACCGAGCTGAGGCGTTGTTCACATATGGCATGAAAAACCTTTATGATGACCTTAGGGAAACCTGCTTTGGTTTCATGGAGCTTTCACAATGTCTACCAGTCACATTTTTTCTCCACAGCACCCAATAATCCTGGAGACAAACACTGCAGGTAAGCAGACAAACTAGTTCTGAGTGGTTTTCTGTGTGTCTCAGATATTTACCTTTTCAAGAATCTCACATATGACATGAATTTATCATGTTTTTTACTTTTATATTTGATCTCATTAATGCAGCATTTATTGGCACCTGAATCCCAAAATATAGAAAATAACAACCATACCATTCATCCCATGTCATGCTGTCCCATTTACTGCTCACTTACTCATAATTACACCATCTTTGTTCCCTAAGTCCCCAAAACTGACATCCTAAGTTCCATAGAAGCCTGGATTTGTAGTCTAGTTTAGGTCAAGTTTGTTGTCATGTGTACAGAGTACCATTCAGTTTCTTTCTTGCTTTCTCATAATCATGCAACATGTCACCATGATCAGTGAGTATAGCTAGTCAAACATGGACTCAACTTGCAAACGTCTGGACTCATCTATACTAATAAAAGGCAAAGCCCTCACTGACTGACTGACTGACTCACTCATCACTAATTCTCCAACTTCACGTGTAGGTAGAAGGCTGAAATTTGGCAGGGTCATTCCTTACAGCTTACTTACCAAGTTAAGCAGGTTTCAATTCGAAATTCTACGCGTAACAGTCATAAATGAATCCTACTTACGTACATATATATGGCCATAGCCTGCAGCTCGGTCGCCGTGTGAGGCGGAGTTGCGTCCCCCATCCCACGTAATTGAGTGCCTGCCCATATAAGGCTGTCCATCAGCAGCAATCCAATAGACACACTGCCGCTAAATATTCGCTGGTGAAGGACTGTGCTTATGCAAATGAAGATGAGATGGTCAGGGATAGACTAGTGTTTGGCACAAACTCAGCGAAAGTGTGAGAGGCACTTTTAAGTGCTGGGTCTTAGCTAACATTAAATAAAGCCGTGGACATCTCAAGATTGCACAAGCACAGCTGAGAACCTTCGATGCATGTACTCCGAGCAGCTCACATGAACTGACTAACGCAGTACGCAGACAACAAGCAAGACCTCCAAAGAGCACTGAACAAAAAACGCATTACACAATTGAGAAGGCAGCAAAAGAATATGAAGCAAGTGACGCATACAAGCATATTCATAAGTGCAGCTACTGCGGAAACAAAGCACACGGTGGAAAAAGTCAATGTCCAGCTAAAGGAAGACAGTGTAGAAAATGTGGTAAATTGAGCCACTTCGCTAAAGTTTGTAGGACTGGGAAAGGTAAACCCGTGCATGCAGTGTGTGATGTCTCAGATAAGGAGGAAGACGAGCTGTTCATTGATGCAGTAAGAAAGGAACAACCCTCTGAAGATGAACAAGTCTTTGTAGACATATCAATAGGAAAGCAAGGTGTAAAGCTTAAGTTTAAATTAAGTTCATAGACACGCTGCCGCTAAATATTCACAGGCAAATCCACAACTTAATACCGGGAATGCCTGTTAAACATCTTAGATTCACGAGTACCGATTTGGGTAGTGAACACTTCGATGAATGAAACCTGTTATCTTTACAACGGTTGACAACGAAGATGAGATGGTCAGGGATAGACTAGACAAACACGGAATGTAACTTGAACACAACACATCCTTCAAATACGAACCTGATTGAAAGAAATAATGATAATCAAATCCTTGATGACAGCAACACTCATAACAGTCACAAAACAATTACATTGACAATCATGTTACATTATATTTAAAATGTTTCCTTTTCTTTTTCATAACTTCTTTAACATTCTACTTCTCCGCTGTGAAGCACGGGTATTTTGCTAGTCTAAAAAAAAATGGTGATTTGTTAAAAAAGTAGAAAGTCTCAGAGATCTTGAAGGATTATTTCCATAAAGACAGCACTATTATACAATGACAGAAAAATACACAGAGGAAGAGTTGAGGCACAAGCTGGTGATCCCCATATACAGAAATCTGGAGAATATGCACACAGAAAAATGAGAAACTGATAAGTAAATGAGGGATGTCTTTCCATTTGTGAGTCCATCACAAGACTGACCCGCTAGACATAGTAGTGGCCTTTACATAGGTTCTTTCCCAGAAGGGAAGGGGCTTCATGCAGAAGTAAGCAACTCTTTAAATACAACTGATCCTAGGAAACTCAGATCTGCAGATGAAAGAGGAGAAGCCCCCAACTCAAGAATATGTGACATCATAGACACCTTATACAGTATACTATAAGTCAAAACAGATGTGCATACACTGAAAAAAGTATAACATTGATGTTGTTCATTCAACGTAAATTTTCTCTTTCAAGCAACTTAAGATTAGTCATTTAGTGTAGCAGCTTGAAATATTTGGTTTCAGATCTCAATCAAAGTAAAAAAAATTTGTTTGTACCAAATTAAGTTATGGTGGAGGGAATAAATGTAAAAATCCTATTTCATTTAACTTAATATTGTAGGTTGTTCATGTGCTGTGTTTGGGGGCCGTTTGTATATTCTTTCGGTCGAACTTTCCAGTTTGATGGCTTTCCAACTGCCAGAAAAGAAGAACAACTTAAAAAATAGATTTACTTCAGTAAAAAAAACAAGTGAATTGCACCCAATAACTCTAAATGATTTGCCTCAGCTTAAAAATTGTGGGATCAATAAGCTAAAAAGAATTATATTGGTTCAGATTGAAAATATTAAGTGTGAATCATTCACATTTTTTTTCAGTGTAGAAGGCCTAAGATGACTTTTCTAGGAATATTTAGCTTGTAGCTGTACTAAATTGATGTTAGTGACAATGGAAACGTTTAAAATACAATGCACAAAATAAGAAATACATTGGGCTTTTTTGGGCAATATCTTTTGTGACAGTTGATGGTACCAGCACTTAACCCGACACAGACAGACATGGGAGGCACACTTATAAAAACACAAGCTGTTTTTTATTTTTCTTCGCTTGTGTGGAACGTCTTTCCCTTCCCCACGAGCCCACAACACTGTCCAAGCACTAAACACAATACTTTACTTTCTCTTTGTTTCTTATTCTTTCTCCTCCACTCCTCTCCTACAAGCTTTGTCTCCATCCTCCCGACTCTGGCTCCCAGAGAGTTGACTGCTAGCTCCTTTTATAATGCCCCTGGAAGTGCTCCAGGTGCTTGTTGACCTACTTCTGGCAGCACTTCCAGGTGTGGCGGAAAAGCCGCTCAAGAGGCCTCAGCAGCTGTTGCAGCACCCCCTGACTGCACCCCCGGATCCCAACAGGGCTGTAGATAGCTCCAACTACCATGAAGCCCTGTACCACTGCACCACTGCAACCCATGGGGGCTGCCATCTAATGTCCTGGTTACTATTCTGCTCCCACGGTCCTCTCCATAAAGAGGCGTCCCAGCCAGACAAGGACCCTGGCCGTCTGTGACACTTTCAAAGTGATAACAAAAAAAAATGTAAACATAATTAACATGTTGGAAACAAAAAACTGAACAGATGTTTGATAAACAACGTTTCAGCTGTGTACCCTTCACCAAATTTATGAGTGAGAAGGAAAAACAGACAACAGTTATAGGAGGGGAACTTTCATGTTGCATAATGGCTACTTTTATTTGATGGCACTTGTGGAGAACATATATTCATCAATGTACCTCCTGAGAAATGTGCTTTAACCCTCTATTGAATCCACTGTGCTCAGATCATGTAGTCATACTGGGCAGTACTATACACACCATTGAATGAGAACATGTTTAGATGTCAAATGTTTCATCACCTCACCTTTGAGGATGTACTGTATATGCATTTTAAATAATATGCTTTGTTTCCCTTATACTGGGTAGGCAATCTAATACCAACTCTTCTCTTATGTTAATGTGTAGTTACTGTATATAGAATTATGCAAAGTCATGCTCCCTTTAGGATATTCCAAAATAACCCTGTTCATTTTTAGACAGTGATTTCTAACAACAGGATCTTGACTAGACTGCGAAGCCTTGTCTCTGGAGATGGGTTTTAATGCTAATCAGCTGAGCATTATTCAGCAAAGCTCGGGAACTAATGTAACCAAGAAAGAACTGCCAAGCAACTATAATCCCTTGTCATGTGACTTGTACACATTGCTATAGAGACTACATATATTGGGCAACTGTGCTAAATATTGCTGGGTCGTGGAGCAGCTCAGCACGCATACGATTACAGTGCATGCATTTAGGCTTCTTGCTTGTAAAGGTATATTTTGACTGAAAAGGTTTCAAAATACAGTAAACAACATTTATTTCTATAACATATTATCATACACTGGATGCAGCTCAAAGTGCTTTACAAGATGTCAAGGAAATAGTTACAAATAAAAGAAAAGCAAATTAAAATTAGATAAGAATAATATGAATAAGTAACATATAACAAATATATTCTTTTATTCCTTACAATTGAAAGTGGCAACGTAACAATAGGCTTAATGGCAATAACTCCAGGAAAAATTGGAAATTAAGGTCAAAGCTATCTTATGTAATAATGTACTGTCTTAATTTAAGACTACAAAATGTCAACAAAAGTTCAGAAACAATGTCTCTATGACCAAACAGTTAACTTTGTGAACTGGAATGTTTAAGGTCTCAATCAAGAATTAAAGAGAAAGAAAGTATTCTCTCACCTAACAGGTTTAAATGCTAAAATAGTGTTTTTAAAGGAGACCCACTTATTAAGCAAGGATCAGTTTCAGTTGCACAGAGTTTGGACTGGCCAAATATTCCACTCCAGCTATTCAAAGAAAACTAGAGGTGTGGGAATTCTTATACATAAAACAATTTAATTTGTAGTATCAGATATAGTATCTGATTCTGAAGGGCAATATGTGATTGTCATGGTTAATTTATTTTACTATAAATTGATTTTGATAAATACAGTATCTATGCAACCATGATGGGGACTTCATCCAAAACGTATTTGCATCCATTCCTAATGTGAACACTTATAAAATTCTAATGGCTGGAGACTTTAATTGTGTTTTAAATCCTGACCTGGATATGTTTCCTGCCACAGGGGTGATGGCATCTAACACTAAAAATAATCACACAGTTTGTAATTATTCACAAGTTATCAGACCCCAGGAGATTTCTAAACCCAAATTTAAGAGCATATTCCTTCTTCTCACCAGTACAGTACATCACTGTTACTCAAGAATTGATTATTTCTTTATAGATAACAATTTCTTGCCCATGATTAAATCTTGCAAGTACGACGCTATTGTTATCTCCGACTACACCCCTTTGATCATGGAGCTTAAATCATTATGCCCCACATACTCATCTCGCAGCTGGCGTCTTAACTGTACAGAGTTTAAATCCAAGCAAGTCGATTTTTTCTTAGAGACAAATACTGTACATCCTCAGAGGTATCTGCAGGAATACTCTTGGAAACTCTGAAGGGTTTCTCAAGAGGACAGATTATTTCATATCTCTCCCACAAAAATAAATCAGAAACCAAGAAGGATTCAGAGTTAATTAGTGAAATTACCAGAATAGATCAAGAACACGCCAGGTTTTCAAATTATGTACTTTATATGAAAAGACTCTTGACAACAAAAGAAACTGAACAACTCATTTTTAAATTACGTCATGATTACTATGAACACAGAGAGAAAGCTAATAAGATCTTAGCTCAACAAATCCACAGGAAGGAAGTTTGCAATGCAGTATCAGTAATTACCAACACAGAGACAAAAACATTAATCATAAAAAATATAATGCATTATATTCTACTCAGTTTAAAGAAGACAAGACACAACCTAATGCATTTGAATTACTAGATGCTATAAACTCATTTCAGAGTGGGAAAGCAGCAGGCCCTGATGGTTACCCTGGCGAATTTTATAAAAAATGTTAAATTAAGGTAGCTCCCCTTTTGTTAGCAACATTTACAGAATCCAGAGAAAAAAAATTCTTCCTCAATCTTTTCGCCAAGCATTAATTACTATCTTTTCTAAGAAAAATAAGGACTTACCGTAGATCCCGGAATACAAGCCGACCCGGTATATTAGCCGATCCCCTTCTCTACCTACTAAATTACATGTATTTGCCAATGACCGGTATTTAAGCCGACCCCCTTCTCCAAGCAAAATTTTCTAAATTTCCTTAAAAGTGTCTCTTCGGGTATATTTATGATGTTTATCGGCGAGAATTTGAGACTGCCGGCATTTTTGATGGAAACCAGGAAGTGATTGCGGAGAAGTTTGGTAAAATGGAACCTTTGTGTTGAAACTATATACGCAAATACGGTACATCAGCGGGTGGGTTTCCGGAGACTTGTTATAAATTTGATTAACTTAAATACGCAATACAGTGGACCCTTGACTTACGAACTTAATTCGTTCGCAAAGGCTAACCCATAATGTGTTCCGAACCTCCCACTGCAACACTTACTTAACCTTTTCATAATAAAAAACACCAATAATTTTTCTAACATACTAACCAAAAAGTTATAAAAACTGCCTAGCCTACTTCGATTAGACTAGGAGCATGGCGGCGCGCATCATCGCAGCGGATCAAGGCTCTCCTTTTCAGTGCACTTTTTTGTGGTTTTTGTACTTTTTTTTTTTGTCCTTGT
This sequence comes from Polypterus bichir lapradei, assembly GCA_026402145.1. Lineage (NCBI taxonomy): Eukaryota > Metazoa > Chordata > Cladistia > Polypteriformes > Polypteridae > Polypterus > Polypterus bichir. The sequence continues at coordinate 19,348,226 of JANRMT010062831.1, read as the reverse complement.
TTGTGCACGATCGGTTCGGTGAACATCCGCTACACCATTCAGAACCTTATAGACATCAGTGTCCAGAGCCAGACATCTGTTTTGAGTGTTTTTCATCACACGCACAACATCCCAGACAACATAGCGAGACCAGTGGGCTCTCCGTGGTTTGTTGTCGGGTCTAGGAGACGACACAGACGGAGGAGGGAAAGAAAGCAGAAGCGGGGCCGCAGATACGGCGTTATGCTAAGGCTAAAAAACAACCATACAAGCCCTATACAGAACTTTTTTCTGCACTGAAGGAGCTGCTTTTAATCTCATTGTAGATGCGTATAGTGACAGTAAAAGGCATTCTATTCTAGAAACAATTTCATACTGTACTCACCATTTAATTTGACATCTTTGGGCTGCAGGAAGGGAGGAGGAGGAGATATTTCCACACAATGTCCATCTTCGTTTCGAAATTATATCCACAAACACATGTATCTGGGCTCCGACTGATGCTACTAACGCTCTCGGTTGTTTGTTTACAATCGCGCAAGCGGATACACGTGACCGCATCCGTTTTGTAACGCAAGATGTGGATCGTAAATCAAAATAAAAAATTTTATTTTAAACTTCCCGATAATTTATTATAAATTTTATTAATAAAATCAACAACTAAAACACTTTTTTGAATAAATTCTTTATTTAAAGTACCGGCATGCAAAGTTACTTCTTCATCTGAAAGATGGCTCTGTGGTTTCGTCATTATTTACTTCCGTATTCATCGGCAAAACCGGCATTGCGCTGGAAATCTTGAATCTGAAATGATACTCGTTGTATAAACCAACCCCCAAACTCCAAGCCAAAAATCTAGGACGAAATTCTCAGCTTGTATTCCGGGATCTACGGTATTAGAATTTGTATCATACACACCAATGTCACTTCTGAATTACGATGTTAAAATACTCTCCAAAGTTCTAGTCAGAAGGATTGACAAAGTGCTTCTTTCGGTAATATCACAACACCAAACTGGATTTATTAATGGCAGACACTTAGCTTCCAATCTTCGAAGCCTGATTAACGTAATATACGTATTCACACACAAAGTCTAACACCACATAAATATTATTATCGTTGGATGCAGAAAAAGCATTTGATAAGGTTGAAAGGGACTACCTTTTCACTACATTGGAGAAATAAGGGTTTGGTCTGAACATATGTGCAAGGATCAAACTACTATATACCAGTCCAGAAGCTTCAGTTTGTATTAAGAACATTATTTCAGACTACTTCAAACTAGAATGTGGTACTAGACAAGGATGTCCCCTGTCACCACTGCTATTTTCAATTGCCACTCTGAGTTCACTTCCAAAATGCTTATGAAATAAAGGGGATTATCAGACTTAAGCAAGACTTGCATAGATGGTCTACCCTTCATCTCACTTTAGCTGGAAGAATTAATATTGTCAAGATAAATATCCTTCCTAAGCTTCTTTTTCTATTTCAAAGCATTCCCATATACAATAATAAATAATTTTTTAAGACGTTAGATAAAAATCAAAACCTCATTTATATGGAATTCAAAATATCCATGCATCCAAAAGTGACCCTACAAAGATCTAAGGCAGAAGGTGGCATGGCTCTACCTAACTTTCAATTATATTACTGGGAGACAAACATACAAACTATACA
>JANRMT010062831.1:19276773-19336570 GCA_026402145.1 Polypterus bichir lapradei | reverse complement strand
TGAAAGTACTGGTAGATTTTGAATATGATATTCTCAATGTCAATTTCCATTGTGCCTGCCCCATGGTGTGCACAATTATTCAATATGTGTGCTGGGCAACCCACACCGATCAGAGTCTTGTTTTGCAGCAAACTCTTCAAATTTGCAAACACATTCTTTCCAGCTTCATCAAGTCGGATTCCTCCAAAATTTGTGTTGCAATTGTCTCCAGTAAATGCAATGCATTTTTCCAACAGATTGTTTTTTGCCAGGGTTTCTGTGAGATATTTTGCAATGGTTTCTGCTGTCTCATTGGGTATGTCTTTAACTTCAATCAATTTTGTTTGCACGCCACCCTTCTTCCAGTCAAAATACTGGATTATGACTGGGAATATTTTCACTGCTCCGTGGTTACTCCCGTCTGTGGAAACACCACAGTACTGGATTTCTTTGAGTGCTTCATGAGTGATTTCAGCAAAGTGGGGGGCTATAGCAACATTGACGATGGCTTCGGTCTTGGTGCCAGCACTACTAAACTTTTTTGCAATGTCAGAGTCAGGAAATGCCTTTTTAAGCAAAGTACTGGTGCAATCCATGGACCTGTAACTGTTGTGATGTTTCACTGTATGAAAAGCCATTGCACCTTCTGCTGCATTTACATCATCCTCTGTTTTTCCTGGTCTGACAAAAAACTCTGTCAACTTTGCAGATGAACTCTAACCTCGCACAGCTTTTTTATGTTTCTCGGTGTACATGTGGGCTTTCAGATCCCCAGCACCTTTATTGGATACCGAGACATATGTACCGGCTTTGCACACGGTGCACTCCGCCTCCCACTTGTCCCGACCGGGACGGTATGTGGGAAATTTTCTTTGGAGTTCATCGGTGACGCTGCACTTATGCTTCGCCATTTTCCCTGCTATACTGCTCCGCTCTCTGCTCTGTTCCCTGTCTGCACTGCTCCCTGTCTGTGTCTGTGTGTTTGCGCGCGTGGCGCAGACCTGCCCACAAGGCAGCCTCCTGGTAATTACGTCGCGCAAAAAAGTAGTACCCTAGTATTGTGTGCAAAACGGCAGTCAATTTACGTACACGCGTAATGGTCCTATGAAAAAACGGAAATTTTCATGAATTTATTAAACCCGCCAGGACGTCCCGGACAGAACGTAAAAAGTGGACATGTCCGGGCAAAAGAGGACGCTTGGTCACCCTAACCTAAGGAGGTGGGCCCACCATGATGTCACTGCTGAAGGACTGCCCTCAGCCTATATATTTGAACCTGGGAAGCAGATACCTTAGAGGTTCACTGATGGTTGTTAGATTGTTGTTTGATTTTTTCTGGATCTTGGATGTTTTTGCTTCTGTTGTTGGTTTTTGATTACTGGATTAGGTTTTGGGACTAGTGAAACATTTTTTATACTTTTGTTGTTTATACCATTTTTTGTTCTTTTTATAATATTTTTTTTTTGTTTATAAAGATTCTTTGTTGCACATGTTTTTCAAGCCAGAGGCGTTTACAGTTTTCCTTTCCTTTGAGAGGCACTTTTATTAATTTTAGGACATTTAAATTTTAAAAGCCTGTTCCCTATTTTGGGAGCCTGGACAGGCCTGTAGCCAGTAAAGTTCTGGCCTGTTTTTGTGGCTTTTTATGAATGTCTGACTTGTTTCCCTCTTTTGTGGGGCCAGAATCATAACACTTGCAAGACAGATTAAAATTATGACCTTAAATCACTGCCAGCTTCCTTTTTTTTAAATGAATTGGAGATAAGCAGGGCTGGCTCTACCATTTAGACATACTATGTGGTTACAGAAAGCAGCAAAATCTGGGGGGTGGCATCTGACTTGGAAACGCTCATAATCAGTACAAGTGCCCAATTCTCATTAACCCCTGTCACAAACACGAGACAGAATCATATAAAGTTTTGGGGCCTCCACCCATATAATCTGGTATCCTGGCTGCAAAAGTAATTATCAGCAAATACAGCACTGATGTGCACAAAACCGAGTCCAAAACAGAACTGAGGGACTAGGGAAAGGTGTAGGTTTTTAAAAGGGAAGACAGGAAGTGAGATCATATGGATCGGGCTCATGGTCTTCAGCCATTGGTTTGAGTCTGGACGTGACATCACAGGGGGCCGGGGCCGGCAAGGTCTTCTTCCATAGGCTCGGACCCGGAAGTGACGTCAAAAGAGCCAGTTGGGATCTCCCGTGAATGGTCTACAGGAAAGGGAGAAAAAGAGTCAGTGCACTCTGCCACAACCCAGCATGCATCGGAACTAACCTTACTCAAGCCCTTTAGCTGCCTCCCATGCGCATGTGTGTGACACCCCATTGTTTTAAATTATGATGTTTGGTCTTAAATGAACATCTACATGAGCCACCACTATTACAGAAAGGTCTTCCAAACTCCTTTTGGGACAAAAATCATGGGGTTCAACACAGAAAATAATAATAATGATGATAATGTTATTAATAATAATAACACAGACACTGTAAAATAAAATTAAACAATTAAAACAGCAACAGGACAGCATCAAATAAAGGCTGATTTAATTTAAACTCTAATCATCTTCCAAATGGGCTTAACTTGTTTTCAATCTTGGCAAATATCATTCTCCATTCTTCATCATCATCTATAACATTCACTCGTGGCACACTGAAAAACTTCTCCAAAGTCCAACTGTCACTGGAAAATCTCTGAGGCCTGGCATTGATTGAATGGTTAGATTGCATTATTTGCAAATATTAGTAAGGATGTCATAATTAGTAATCATGGGTAAATGTTTAAAGGATTATATTTATATATCAATTGAATTTTGTCATTATATTAATCTTGTTTATTTAAGTAACCTAATTTATATGTTTGAAGAGCTACATTAGTAAGAATTCAAAGAAATTGCAGCATCATCATAAGATACTTGGTAGGCTGATACCATATATAATCACGTATAAGTCGGGTCTTGAAACCCGAAAAATTGGTCATAAAATCAGACCCCGACTTATACGGCCGTTCAAAAATGCAACACTTAATTTTTTTTTTTTTACATCTTCTTGCCTCCTCCAATCTTGCATCAGTTTCTCAGATGCATCAAATTTTGTTGCAGCAGTGCAGTTACCAATTTCTTTCACTACTTCAACGACGTTTAATTTAAAAACAGCTTCATATTTTCTTTTGTTCGAATGCTCCATTGTAGATAAGGGATGCTCTTACGATAAAGGTGTATGATGGTGTGGGATACAAAAAACATAAATCAGTGCAAACATTGCTTCGGAATAGTTAGGGTATTACCGTGTGATCACGTACATACATATAAAAAAAAGGTATCGTGCTCCTTGGTTACTCTCTCAGGTGGGTGTTAGCATATTATAATTTCTTGGACCAATAGCGTGAGTTTTCCGCATTCAACTTATACAACCAACATTATAAAATATCAGAAATTATACGGTAAAATACAACTCCCTAATTACCTGCGAGTTTATATGGTAATTTAAATAAAGAGCTACAAATTTTAATATTAGTATATTAATATTAGTGTATTAATATTTTAATATTAGTATAAATATTCTGATTGTGAAATCTTTACATATAAATAAATAAATACCTAAATAACAGTTGCTAATACAGCCCAATTCCTATGTTTTTCTGAAGTGGCACTCCTCAAGTGCATAGTTTTCCTGTTAAAAGATGTTGCTGTAAGAAATCAATCATCCCCCTCAACATTCTCAAATTGCAAATCCACTGTTCTATATCCAAACTCTCCATATTTTGCTCTTCATAGTCCCAGCATCTCTCTTTTGTCTACAGGATTCTGTACACCAGTCTGTTATTGATAATTCTGCTGAAAGCAAAGGGGGTAGTGCGGTGCCATTTACAGCTTCATCTAGGACAGAAAAAATGCTTGAACCAGCCCTGGAGATAAGGGTTAGGGATAGCAGTCCCTGTGTAACCATAAATTTTTCTTCTTCTGAATTTAAATAATCTAAAGAGTTCTTTAGTTAAGACTGTTTTAAAAAAGGACAGCCTAAACAGTGTATGATAGTTGATGGAGACACTGTAGAAACTCGTATTGCAAGAACTTTTTTGGTTTTTCATCAGTTTATATAGCCTACCAGTTGTCACTTCACAGGGAACTGGCCAACAAGTTAGGAATTTGCAGTGACTGATTCTCCTAACATAATTGAATCACTTTACTGTAGTTTAGCTGCAGTAATAACATCTAGTGACAATGAAGCTGCTTTTGTTAACCTTAAGCTGTTTCATTCCATTAATGCATATATCATATGTAATGCCAAGATGAGACTGACAAACATCTGACAAACATTGACAGATGTGCATGTGGTTGCTGGATTGATGGTACTGTAACTGGTTAAACCCTCATTTTTTTATAATATTCATTGTAACAGCAATCATGTCATTATATGAGCCAGGTGATAGTGGCTACCCACTCAGGCACTGGTACCTTACACCATTCCTGGTCCCCAAAAACGTGGAGGAGAGGCACTCCAATGCTTCACATTATTTTGCACAGTCATTTGCAGAGCACAGGCGAATACACTTGAATGCTGGTGGCGGGGGTCTCGACGCATCAGGAGAGAGGCTGTTCTGCTAGCCAATGAACATCTGGAGTATCATGATTGCATATGTATGAGGTTGATTAGCATTAGTTTAGTTTAGTTTATTTAAATAGCACAGTTTATAAACAACCAGTGGTTGACCAATGTTCTTTACAACATTAAAAAAATGAATAAATAAACAGAAAATAATTAAAACATAAAACAACAAATGGGTAATATAAAAATACATATAAACACACCTCTAAAACACCTAAAAGGTCTGAATAAACAAATGAGTTTTTAGCTTAGATGGTGGGGCTGACCACAGACGCGGTGATTGCACTTTGGGACGCTCTTCGACGTGTTGTCCAGTTGTGGGATGTCCCAAGAGAGTTTGGAAACCTCACATTTTCTTGAATGAGTGCCGCATTAATAGGAATGTTTCTTAAACAAGCATCACTGAACCACATGAAAACTGCCTTCTCGACGTCTTCAAATGTAGCAGTTCGCATACATTTGCAACGCAAAATTTTTTTTCTTTTTTTGGTCAGTCTTTCAAGAAAGTTGACAGTGTCGAAGGCGAAATTTCAAATTCACTGGCAACGTCTTTTTTCCTTTTGCCGCAATCGAGAGCTGCAAAAATGTAACTTTTTTTTCTAATATGAACTGTTAGCGTTTTTTGTGTCTGCCATTTCCGTAGAAAGGTGACAATGAGTTTAATTCCAGTGGATGTTTTTCAAATGTCCACGAGCAATAAGCAAAAGGTATCACTGAAAACCGCCGAAAACAAAAACAGCAAAAAAACAGTATGGGAAAAGTTCGAAGAAAGAAAACTATTTTTCTGCGACCACAGAAATAACTGCTCTGTGTTTGATTCATTCAGGCATTTCAAGGTCTTTTGGGCACTTTGTTGTAATGAAAGTATGTGCTGAATGTACTTCGTAGTAACAAGATTTCTATAGACTCATCTCATATGGGGAAACTGTCGAGACCATTAAAATACTTTGTATCTTAATCTGAGACCTGACACACAGCATGCACAGGTTTTTTTTTTTACACTGTCTTCATTTAGCGGGACATTGACTTTTTCCACCGTGTGCTTTGTTTCCGCAGTAGCTGCACTTATGAATATGCTTGTATGTATCAGACGCTTCATATTTTTTTGCTGCCTTTTCAATTGTGTAATTTGGTTTTTGTTCAGCGCTCTTTAGAACTGTTGCTTTTTGTCTGTGCACTGCGTCAGTTCACGTGAGCCGCTCAGTCTTCTTGCATCGAAGTTTCCCAGCTATGCTGGTGCCATGTCGTGCTATGTCCATGGCTGTATTTAATGTTACCGAAGTCCTGGCACTTAAAACTTTCTCTCGCAGTTTCACTGAATTTGTGCCAAACACCACCCTGAGCATCTCATCTTCCTCTGCATAAGCACAGTCCTTCACCCGTGAATATTTAGTGGCAGTGTTTCTATTGGATTGCCGCTGACGGACGGCCTTATATGGGCAGGCACTAAATTACAAATTAATCCTTATTGTCTATGAACTTAATTTAAAATTTAGGTTTACACTGTGCTTTGTTTCCGTAGTAGCATCACTCATGAATATGGTTGTATATGTCACTCGCTCGCTTCTTATTGTTTCGCTGCCTTCTCAATTATATAGTGCATGTTTTCTTCAGCACTTTTTGGAGGTCTTCCTGGTTTTCTATGTACTGCGTGATTACGTGGGAGGCGTGATGATGTCACATGAAACTCTGCCCCCACGGCTTTCGCGCTCATCTCCATTACAGTAAATGGAGAAAAACAGCTTCCAGTTATGACCATTACACGTAGAATTTCGAAATGAAACCTGCTTAACTTTTGTGAGTTGTAAGGAATGAGCCTGCCAAATTTCAGCCTTCTACCTACACGGGAAGTTGGAGAATTAGTGATGAGTGAGTGAGTGAGTGAGTAAGTCAGTCAGTCAGTCAGTGAGGGCTTTGCCTTTTATTAGTATAGATTATGGAGACTGGCTCGGACACAGACAGGCGGACATGTTCAACTCACCCCACACATGTTTATTGAACACTAGCAAAATACCCGCGCTTCACAGTGGAGAAGTAGTGTGTTAAAGAAGTTATGAAAAAGAAAAGGAAACATTTTAAAAATAACATAACCTCATTGTCAATGTAATTGTTTTGTCAGTGTTATGAGTGTTGCTGTCATCAAGGATTTGATTATCATTATTTCTTTCAATCAGGTTCGTATTTGGAGGATGTGTTGCTATGAAGTTACATTCTGTGTTTGTCAACCGTTGTAAAGATAACAGGTTTCATTCATCGAAGTGTTCACTACGCAAATTGCTACTCGTGAATGTAAGATGTTTAACAGGCATTCACAGTATTAACTTGTGCTAAACATACCATGGTGTGACGTAAGGGGAGCTGACTGTAAAAAGGTAAGGAGGCGCGTATTTTGAACGAAAAGGGAGAAGACAGCGAAGGAGCGGAAAAGTGAGAAGGAAAACTGTTTAAATAAAGAGCTAGGAAGGTGAATGGAAAGAAGCAGCCAGTGGTAAAGCAAGGAAGACTTCGTAATAAGGACGGTTCGGTGCACGTAGAAAGTGTAACAATAAGATTGTTAAGCCTTATGATAATGTTCCCGCACGGAGGATTTAGAGAGACGCACTGGTATAATCTGAACCTCTCTACAGTTTCATTTATTTTCGGGTTGTAATGTTCATCAAATTTACGTATCATCTGGTCCAGTGGCAGACCGTGCATCTCACACCTTGGCCTTCAGTAGTGCTCCATCTGAATCAACCTGCCCCTCAAAAACTAATTTATGGTTATAAAAACCATCTTAATATGCAGAAATACAGTATAAAGAGCCACTGCATCACAGATAGATAACTCCTGTAGCCACAATAAATGCCTTTATTGAATAAACAAACCAGGGGTTTATAACTCATAAACTTGCAATATTATTTAGGAAAATCGCAACATTTTACTCACCAAAAATTTGGATTATTTGTAAACAAAATCCATCCTCCTCTCTTTCCTCAAAAACAGTTCAATTACTCTGTCGTACAGATTATCCATGCGCTTCAGTTCCATCAAAAAGTCCCTTTCTATCGCCATCGAAGCTAATGCTGAAAGTCGAACCTGCCCTGTCATATTTCTGGCATAAGTTTTAATTCGCTTTAGGGCTGAAAATGTCCGCTCGACAGAAGCAGTGTACACAGGAATGGTCACCGCCAAATATACCAATGTGAACAGCTGCCCCATGTTCTCATTCAGATTTTTCTGATGAAGGAAGTCAAGGAGATCAGTGGGAGATTTTCCTGCAAAATTATCCATGGCATACATTACAGTCAGTTCTGTTTTTAGCCGAGACAGATCAAAAACTGCTTCGTGGCTCTTATGTTAAACTGGAGAAGGCTGCATGCGGGAAATTTTTCTTGTATTCCCGAAACTTCTGGGAGTCGAGGAGCGTGACAAACATCAGTTTTTCGTGGTCTTGAAATCTGGTCTGTGTCTGGCAAATAATATTGTCCAGAATCCTGCCATGGAGTTGGCGGTAGTGCGCGCGAGGATCTTGCGCTCGAAGCGCCTGCGGTGCATTCAGTGGCCTCGTAGAGTTCTTCATATCGGCTTCTATCCAATCAATAGGTCTGAATACGGTGCCGTACGCCTGCTAGAGGGCCCTGCTGACACCAACTCAAAATCTGATTGGTTGAAGCAACAGTTTAATCAACATTTATTCTGTGTTAGAGGGCCTGCACAACGGATTGTGAAGGCCTCTCTGCCTGGCAACAAATGATGGCTGAAATGTGATTGGTTAAATGCTTTAATACGAAAATACATGTCTGGAAGCAGCATAACCATCGGAAAAGCTATGAAAGGATGCGGACAGACTATTTGGAATTATTTAATAAGTATTCATGGACAAAATATAATTAACATCAGTTTGTGATTCAGATATTTTTTTAGGCCAGCAGAGAAGACATGACTTCGCCAGGTCTTTAGCATCGAGGCTTTATACCCTGCGTCTTCTCATTAAACTTGTATCTTGTGAATATCTTGTGCGATCTTGCGATGTCCACAGCTTTATTTAATTTTAGCTCAGACCCGGCACTTAAAAGTTTCTCTCGTACTTTCGCTGAGGGAGGGTTTCCGCCGTAGCTGCACTTATGAATATGCTAAGCAGATTCCTTCACCCGCGTATATTTACCTTATATGGGCAGGCACTTAATTAAGTGGGAGGCGTGATGAAGCGAGACGCAACTCCGCCTCACACGGCGACCAAGCTGCAGGCTATTACAGTATATGGACGAAAGTAGGTTCCAGTTATGACCGTTATGCATAGAATTTCAAAATGAAATCTGCCTAACTTTTGTAAGTAAGCTGTAAGGAATGAGCCTGCCAAATTTCAGCCTTCCACCTACACGGGAAGTTGAAGAATTAGTGGTGAGTGAGTGAGTGAGTGATTGAGTCAGTCAGTCAGTCAGTTAGTGAGGGCTTTGCCTTTTATTAGTATAGATTATGTACAGTGCACAACCCCCAATAGTCCCAAAAGTCCTGGCCACAAAGCACAATGCCTTCACTTCAGACTGCCTCCTTCTCTCTTCTCCAGCTCTACTCCACTCCACTCTCGACTCTCGCTCCCAGACTGTAGGATGTGCTCCAGGTGCTCTCTCCGATGTCACTTCCTGGTGTGGCGGAAGAGCACTTGGAAGCACTCCGGGCATCCCTGGAGGGATGCTCCTCCATCTTCCTGAGTGTGGCGAAAGTTACATCAATCCCGGGCCCTCTGAGATTCAGGGCGCCCCCTGGCGGTGGCCACGGGTCCCAATAGGCGTGAGCCTCCTTGTTCTTCTCCCGTGGTCGTCCTCTAATCCAGGGCAGTTGCTCCCCTGTGGACGTATATGCCACCTTTTTTTTTTTCCTTTGGCTAACTCAGATGATTGTTTTTGAAGAAGGAAAAAAAGAATGCAATAAATACATAAAATTGAGTGGTATTGGGAAATAAAGCACAAGTATAAAACATAAGTCAAAAGATATTTCTATAACAATTGAAACTCTTCCATAGTGGAGTCATGGCAGGTCTCTTTTCAGCACCTGGCCTCCAGCATAATATTTCTCTTTCATGGGCAAGCATGACAATGTGTGAAAATGCTAAAAAGTAAATATTTTAATATTTATATTTAATGACCTAGGCACCAAAAGTAATTCTCAGAATTGATCAGTTGGAACCTCAAAACCAACAGCCTGAAAATTTTAAAACTAAGCTTGAACAATGTCATAAAAATACAGTAGTGTGGTGTAGGATGAAACACAAAGACATGCAGAAGTCAAAAAAGTGCTGTGTCTTATGTAATAGCAATGCTTTGATAATGTCATAATTCAATTATTGCTGTTTTCACATCTGTCACAGACCAGAGCAGCTTGCTCTGGCCTTCACCCCATATTTCTTCCCCACATGCTTGAATAGCACAGTCTGCATTAATGTGGTTAGGCTGTGTCAAAAAAAAAAAATCTACTGTACATTTATCAGAAAGAATTGTTGTAACTGGCCTGTGTGATGCACAGCTGTCAGTTCCCTTGTGTGACCAGAAATCCAATCTTTATTCTTAAGGGTGATTTTTCTTTTTACGAATGGTGTGATTGTGCGTTTAAATGACTCATAGCTCCCCAGTTCAAATCTCAGGTCCTCTTCTCATTCACAGTGCAACCTTGGGCAAGTCGTTTGACTTGAAAAATTGGGTCTTGTGTGTGATGTGCTGGGATTCCATGGGGAGGCACAACGCAGAATAAATGTAATCTTTGAAGATGGCATGGTGGAATGAAAATTAATTCTCCCACTGAAATAAAACTGACTGCTTCGAAATAAGGCACATTTTATTTCTTATTTCTTAGTCATTTGTTTCTGACAAATGTATATACTGCTAATGAAATAAGTACTTAAGAATTTCAGGTACAAAGTGAAATAGGCAAAACCAAGTTGAGATTTTGCATAAAGGCAGCTTGTGATGTCAAAGTGCACGTTCCCAGTTTTTGCAAGGACAGGGCACTATAAATAGTTTAAACACCCACATTTATTTCTTATAGCACGTTTTAATGCAAAACGTGTCAAAGTTCATTATGAGATGTTAATGAAAAAATTGCAGAATAAGTTAGAAATAAATTGCTGTGTAAATGAATTAGAAAATAAATCAATACACACTGTAAATAACACAAATAGACAAGTAACAGATCAGAACTGGATTAAACTTTAAGCAAAATAAGCACACACTTGGGGCATCAAGGAAAGGGAAGCACCACAGAAGTTTCCCATTGCTGGATTTACCATGGACTATATGGTGTAAAACTGCAAATGGTGCAGCTGAACCAAGTTCCACAAAAAGAGGCTCCCAAATTCAATTAAATAATTACATACACTATATATATATATATATATATATATATATATATATAAATATATAAAAATTATTCAAGAATAAAAATAATAACAAAATAGTAATAATAGAGCTTAATGATATATATTAATCTTGGGAACACGATTAAATTAGAATCTGGTAATTACCACATGATCCACCAAGGCTCATGTGATCATTCCTGTCTTGATCATGTTGGTTGTCCCATTGTCTTCCATTGAGAGTGAGTGCAGCTTATATATATGGGACACCAAAATCTTTTAAGTTCTTAGAGCCTCTAAAGGTCTTAATCTGGCCCTGTAAAAGATATAGTGGAGTCCTTAATTACAGATAAAATTCCATCTATCCATCCATCCATCTATTTTTCTGTTGGTCGTGGGGGCAGCATTCTAAGCAAAGATACCTGGGTGTCCCTGTTCTCCTTCATCTCCTCCACCTCCTCCGGGGGGATACCGAGGCATTCCCAGAACAGCCGAGAGATATAATCTCTCCAGCATGTCCTGAGTCTTTCGTGAGGCATCTTTCCAGCTGAACATGCCTAAAATACATCCACAGGGAGGTGTCCAAGACATATTCTGACATCTTTTCAATATAGAAAAAATGGCCAGATTCATATAATTATAAAAATAAATCTGATGCTATGGTCAGATGGCTAGGGTGCGCATAAAAATAAAAACTCCAGCCGAGATGCTGGAGAAAACATATCTGGGTTCAAAGAGTAAATGACTGCCCAACCCCCACTAGGCAAGGAAATATATTCTTCATTAAGATTGTTTTCCCTTTCTATTATATCTCCATTTTTTATGGTTGTAGAAGAGATGCATGATTTACAAATTAGGGTCACTTATTACAACACCCTTGATTTTTACTTTCTTGTATGCATACTAGAAAGACAGTAAAGGAATCATGAAAAAATACAACCTTAAGATTTTGACGAATCTTGATGTTTTAGACCCTCCTGAGTCTGACAATACAGTTTTTTAAATTATGTTTGTCTGTGTGTCTGCCTGTCTGTAAACACGATAACCCAAGCGTTAGGTCAATAAGATTTTATACACCTGCTTTATATCAAAAATAAGGAATCCTATCAACATATGGGCCATTTATTGTGACCGGAAGTGGTACTTTAACTGAACACATTTCAGTTTTCAGAGTTTTTCAAGTAAACTATGGTTTAAATAAAGATATAGGATTCAAATTCTGTGTGGATATTAGTACTGATGAAAAATAAGTAGATATGAAATTTGAGAAAAATCATATTTTAACCAAATACTTTTGTGAATTTTCAGGTAAGCTATAGTTATAATTACAGATAGTTGATTCAAATTTTGTTTAGATATTTATAATGATAAAAAGCAAATATATATGAAATTTCAGAAAAATGACTCAACCGGAAGTAGTATTTTATTTATACAACCATCTGAATTTTTTGTATCATGGAAATATAATGTGTGCATGATTTTAAAAACTGTATTCAATGTAACACATATTCTTTCAATAACTATTATTAATTTTAATTTATACATAATCAGTTTAACACTAACATGTAAACACTGAACATATGTAAATATAAAGATGTAATGGGAACAATACGTAATCTGCTACGTCTCTATCATGTTCTTGGCAGTTAATTTTATATATTTTTGTAATTTCTGCCATCATTATCATAATTAAATCTTAGCTGAATGCAATTCTACCTATAGCAATTTATTGCAACAAATATTATATAGTACAAACACTTTTTCTGTGTTTTTAGGTGACTATAAGTCTTTTTACTTTGCACATAATCTAGGTAATGCATACTGTAAGGATTCATAAAAAAAATCCACCACCGTTTTTGATCTCCCAAAGTGCGAAAATATAATTTTAATTTAAGGTTTGATTATAAATAGAGATAAATGATTGTGTATCAATATTATCAGTTAGTTATAATGAGAAACAAAGACATATGATATTTGAGAAATATTGCACAACTGGAAAGTGGTTCTGATTACCTTTTCCTCTATCTCATTATATGAGAAAGTCAAGGGGAGCACACTCCCGCTTATTAACTGGGTATCACAGGTAAATTAATTGAATCAATTATTAAGGGCAACTATTAATTATTAACTATTGTGAAAGATTTTAGTGAGACTAAAAGACAGTTGGAGAGGAATATAGCAGATAAGGCGAAAGATGACCCAAAGAGTTTCTAGTAGTAAAAAACAGTCAAGGAGGAGGTGAAGTGCGTCAGGAAAAGTAAAGGGGAATTAGAAAATACAGCCAGAGATGGTCTAAACTCACATTTTTCTGAGGTCTTCACGAGTGAGGAAGTAGATAATCTGCTAGTGTTAAATGGGACTACTAAGGAGGTACTGATTGATTTGGAAACTGTTCTTTTCTTAAAAGGCTAAAATCAAACAAATCTCCATGACCAGATAATATTTACCCTTGAGTTCTTAACAAGGTTAGCAAGTACATACTGTATTTAAACCCTTAACACATATTTTTAGGAAATCGCTACACACTTGGGAAATTCCAAAGGACTGCAAAATGGCAAATATCCCGTTACATAAAAAAGGGGACCAGGCAGATCCAAGCAACTATAGGCTGGTAAGCTCAACGTGCATGAAAGGAAAATAACTGGAAGGAATTACTAATGATAAGATTGAGCAGCACATGACAAGTACAGGAGCTTTTCTGAACAGTCACCATGGGTACAGATGACAGGGGTCATCTTTTAATAACATGGTGGAATTCTATGAGGAAGCAACAAAAGGGTATGATCAAAGTGGAGCATGTGATATAATTTATCTTGACTTTCAGAAAGCATTTGATAAGGTGCCACATGAGAGATTGGCATCAAACTAAAAGAAGTGGGAGTTCAGAGTGATACTGTATTTTTAGATGGTTTCAGACATAGGAAGCAGAGGGCGATGATGCTTATCAGAATTGACTGAGGTTAAGATTGGTGTTGCACAGGGTCAGTTCTAGGACCGCTGTTATTTTTAATATATATAAATGATTCGGATAGGAATATAAGTAACAAGCTGGTTAAGTTTGCAGATGATACCAAGATAGGTAGCTTGGCAGATAATTTGGAATCTGTTAAATATCATTACAGAGAAACTTGGACAGCTTACAGGTTTGGGCAGATTTGTTTAATGTCAGTAAATGTAAAGTATTACATGTAGGAAGAGAAAATGTTAGGTTTGAATACAGGGGAGGTCTGAAAATTGAGAGTACACCTTATAAGAAGGATTTAGGAGTCATAGTGGACTCTAAGCTAGCGACTTCCCAACAGTTTTCAGAAGCCATTAAAAAGGCAAACAAAATGTTAGGTTATATAACACGGTGTGTGGAGTACAAGTCCAAGGAGGTTATGTTCAACCTTTACAATGCACTAGTGAGGCCTCATCTGGAGTACTGTGTGCAGTTTTGGTCTCCAGGCTACAAAGTGGACATAGCAGAGCTAGAAGAGATCCAAGGCTGCAGGAGATGGATTATAAAGAGAGAGTAAAAGAGCCAAGTCTTTTCAGTTTAAGTAAAAGAAGATTAAGAGGTGTTTAAAATTATGAAGGGAATTAGTATAGTGGATTAAGACTGTTACTTTAAAATTGGTTCATCAAGAACATGGGAACATAGTTGGAAACTTGTTAAGGGTAATTTTCTCACAAACATTAGTAAGTTTTTCTTTACACAGAAAATCATAGACACTTGTAATAAGCTAGCAAGTAGCATGGTAGACAGTAAGACTTTAGGGACTTTCAAAACTAGACTTGATTTTTTTTTAGAAGAATTAAGAGGGTAGAACTGGCAAGCTTTGTTTAGCTAAATGGCCTGATCTTGTCTAGAATGTTCTAATTAAGGCAAAGATCTTGGATTACATGTCAAGAAAGGTTGTATTAGCTGTGATAGATGGCAGGGCTGGGCTGACATCCTGGCCTGGCTAATCCCCATACCCTTACCTGGCAGAGAGTCCAGTGTAGTAGATGGTCAGGGGGTGATGGCCTCCCAAGAGTACACGGTCCTCTGACACAGTAGGTGCCATTCCTGGGCCAGTATGCCCATTCCTGCACCTGCAGGGCATGCTAAGAGTTGCAGTCCTGTGTGGAAGCCCTACAGGATGAGCTGCTGGGAAGGGCTGTCTCTGCTTTCAGGTGCATCCCCCAACCCAGGAGTACTTTGTCCTTGTCCTTTGTCCTTAAGTATTCCTGGGTCTGGCATAAAAGGGTCCACCTCCATCCACTCAGGGGTCAGAATATTATTTAGCCAGGGAGCAGGTCTTCTCTTATTAAATCATATTTTGAGCAGAGCAATTGAGTCTAAAACCATTTTATAAGAAGAATTCAATTCTAAGACAGAATCATCGATACCATCATTTTGCAGATGCACATCAAGACTAGAGAATATGGTTTTAAAATCGGATAAAATAGAAGAATTTAAAAAGCGAGAGCAGCGTGGAGCACAATTAGTAGGGACATCTACAGTAATATTCAAATCCATCATTATAGACAAGTGATCAGTAAAAGAAACATCACATAAATCAATATTATTAACTGAAATATCATGTGTAAGAATGAGATCAAGGGTGTGACCGAGAGAGTGAGTTGGCATATTAATATGCTGGATGAAATCAAATGAGTCCTATAGTGATAAAAAGTCATTAACCAAAGATTTCGATTGACAACAAACGTGAATGTTAAAATCACCAACAATAAATACTTTGTCATGGGAGAGGGTGATATCAGCCAGGAGATCAGAGAATTCAGAAATGAAGATATCATTAATTACAGGAAGTCTATAAACCACAGCAAACAACAAAGAAGGGGAGCTGCACACTTCAAAAAGTTGTAGTTCGAAGCTACTAATCAGACCCCTTGTAAGGCTCCAACACAAAAACATACATTTAAAAACAGTGGCAATGTCCCCACCACAGCGAGTCAGCCGAGGAGAGTTTAAAAATGAATAATCTGATGGTACCAAGTCAGTAAAACATGAAGAGTCACCATTTACAATCCAGGTTTCAGTGATGAAAAAGAAATCCAGATTATTTGAGATAATAAAGTCTTGGAGAATAAAAATTTTATTAGACACTGATCTCACATTCAAGATAGCAGCCTTGATAGAAGTAGAAGAGCTCGCTGCGGGATGAGCGCGGTTGAACGTGCGAAGGTTAGCAGTGTTTACTCCCCAAGAGCACACTGAGGAAGAGTAATGCCGCCTTGAAATGGAGAAATTAAATCCGGTGCATGTTCTCCCCGTGTCTGCATGGGTTTCCTCCGGGTACTCTGGTTTCCTTCCACAGTCCAAAGACATGCAGGTTAGGTGCATTGGCGATTCTAAATTGTCCCTAGTGTGTGCTTGGTGTGTGGGTGTGTGTGTGTGTGCGCCCTGCGGTGGGCTGGCGACCTGCCCGGGGTTTGTTTCCTGCCTTGTGTCCTGTGTTGGCTGGGATTGGCTCCAGCAGCCCCCGTGACCCTGTATTTAGGATATAGTGGGTTGGATAATGGATGGATGGATGGATGGATGTCCAGCGCCCATAAACCAGGGATGGTGTCATGTGCAGGAGAAGATGGGTCATAGACGAATCGGGAATCCAAGCTCTGGAACTTGAGTTGGCGTTGTTTAACAGCAATACCGGCTCTTTTTCCATGGCAGCGGTGGGTGCGTTTGCATCTCCGAGAGACATTCAGCTCACTGATACAGGTGAACACCGCTATCCAGGAAAAGAAGTCAGCAGATGAATAAAGCAAAGCTGGGGGTTCACATAATATTCCATCAGGAGATGAAAATTGAGAGGAAAGCAAGCAAGAAAATATGTTAATTAAAGAATTGCGGTCGTAGGACAATGGCCTTTTAAGATAAACTATGGAATGAATTATTAAGTAGTGTTGTAAAGAGTAGAAGTTTAGGGACTTTGAAATTTTGATTTAGAACTATTTTTTAAAGTATAAAGTGAATAAGATTAGTTATTTTGTTGGACTGA
The DNA here is from genome assembly GCA_026402145.1 of Polypterus bichir lapradei. Taxonomy (NCBI): domain Eukaryota; kingdom Metazoa; phylum Chordata; class Cladistia; order Polypteriformes; family Polypteridae; genus Polypterus; species Polypterus bichir. The sequence goes on along the minus strand of JANRMT010062831.1, from coordinate 19,319,665 downwards.
ATAGCCTGCTCTCTACAAAATATTTATAATATTCAATTTTAGGCCATTTTCTGCTACTCTGATTTAAACTCAACTAACTTCAACATTATGTATTCAAAATACATGTTCTGTGTGACAAAATACATTTTTTTAGAGAATATCTATATTATGGAAATAAATTATGCTCTACATGCAAAATAAAACACAATATGTGCAAAATCATACAACACATTTTCCCTAAATGTGCTTTTTTATTGACAGATGTGATACCATTAAAATATAAATACCTGCACTGTAAAGATATAATGCTAGAAACATCTGGCGAAAAATATTATGACATGTCAAATTAGCACACTCAGTGAACATTATATAAAAGACTCAAAACAGAAAGAATCATAACTAGAAAAGTCACAAGTAGAAGGGGGCTGGTCAGGGCAAGCTTTGTAGTTGTTAGTGTACAGTGTAATTCAGGAAAGAGTCAGACTGTTAAATGACAGTTTAAACATTACAATGATAAGGGATAATTCAGTATAGTCCAATCAACACCATTTGGGTGAAACTAAATGATAGAAGGACAGTTGGAGACTGTCAGTAATAGTGTAGATGTTCCACAGTTCTCTAGGTGAGAGCAGGGAAACCATTGTGTTATACATGGCACCTGGTAATTATAATATGATGCAGGTGACTGTTATAATAATTGCCTCATATGGAAAGGCCAAAGCTGAGAATAACCCTCCTAGAACAAAAACAAGAAAAGCTATCAAATAATAATTTAATTTATTATTATGTAATTGAACAAGATGGTGAAATTACTGATGAAACAAAAGAGTAAAATTAAAAGTAGAATTACAAAAAATCTGAAAGTTATAACGGAAATTAATCCAAACCTAAAGAAACAAAGAAATATAACCAAACCAGAGGGACAATCCAAAAGAGAAAACCTAAACCCTAATCTAATAATCAACAACGTGGAAAGTCCAAGCTAACAGATGGTAATGGTCAAGAAATTAGCAGTTGTCACAGTAGAGGAGCTTACAACGTGACAGCTAATGTTTGTTAATATCACAGCATCTTGCTTATGCAAGTAGGTGTCATAAATAGTCTTTTCAGGTAGCTTTGCAGCTAAAGACCACAGTACCTGAGCACACAAAAGAAAACCACAAAACACAAAGGGAGAAAATGAAAAAATAAAGAAAAACATCAATAAGGTGTGGCATTTCTGTAATCCTTGACTTTAAGTCAAATCAAGTCAAATGGGCTTTATTATTATACCGTATATGCACATACCTATTAAATTATGTTTCCCAGAGCCACAGTTCATTTTTAGACAATATGGCAATACAGGATCATTTTACATAAGGAACAACATCTGTTCAAAGTGATATCATATTGACAAACATCAATCAGTGATGACAGGAGATTACAACAACAACATTTATTTCTATAGCACATTTTCATACAAAATATGTAGCCCAAAGTGCTTTACAAGATGAATAATGAAAAAAAGAAAAAATATACAAAAATGAGGCAATACTAATTAACAAAGAATAAAGTAAGGTCGAAGACCAGCGAGGACAGAAAATAACAAAAAAGAACTCCAGACAGCTGGAGAAAAAAAAAACAAAATCTGCAGGGGTTCCAAGGCCATGAGACCACCCTGCCCCTAGTAGGCATTCTACTTAACAAAAAATATCTCAATCAGTCCTCATGGTTTTCAGGCTTCACATGGAAGAATTAGATGATGATGTTCATATGGACCTCTGGCCTTCAGTCCAGAAATGTTGGGACTGCATAGTGTTTTGATCAGGTGGTGGTGGCACAGATCGCCACCACAGAAAACTGGAAAGAGAACAGCAGAGAAAGTAGGGGTTAGTACAGATTTTGGAGCCATGAAAAAAAAAGATAATGAAATGCATGTACAGAATATCAGAGTTACACTAAAATGAAACTATGAGAAAGCCATGTTAACATAATGGGTTTTTAGCAGTTTTTTAAAGTGCTCCACCGTATTAGCCTGGCGAATTTCTATCGGTATCTGTATACCAATCCAGAAGTTTCAGTTTGTATCAACAACATTTGTTCAGACTACTTTAAACTAGAACGTGGTACCAGACAAGGATGCCCCTTCTCATCGCCGCTATTTGCAATCGCCATCGAACCACTGGCGGTTCACTGTTGTAATACAGATCAGATAAAGGGGAGTATTAGAGAAGGACTGGAACAGAAAATTTCTCTATATGCAGATGATATGGTACTGTATATATCAGACCCACAAAATTCTGTTCCTGCAGTCTTAACAGCACTCACAGAATTTCAAAAGATCTTGGGTCTCAGAATTAATCTGAATAAAAGTGTACTCTTTCCAGTGAATTCTCAAGCATATAATATTAGATTAGACACCCTACCTTTTATCATTGCAGAACAGTTTAAATAACTTTAAACATCACAAGTAAACATAAAGCTCTTTATCAACAAAATTTCGCTGTCTGCATAGAAAAAATTAAGCAAGACTTGCATAGATGGTCAACCCTTCATCTCACTCTAGCTGGAAGAATTAACACTGTTAAGGTGAATATTCTTCCTAACTTTTTTTATTTCAAAACATTCCAATATACATCAATAAATAATTTTTTAAACAATTAGATTCAACAATAACCTCATTTATTTACAACTCAAAACATCCACGTATCCAAAGAGCAACCCTACAAAGACCAAAGGCAGAAGGTGGCATGGCTCTACCTAACTTTCAGTTTTATTACTGGGCAGCAAACATACAAGCTATAAAAACCTGGACACAAATAGATGAACATACACAGGCTTGGTCTGCAATAGAAGTAAAATCCTGCAGTACTTCTTTGTATTCCCTGCTCTGTGCTCCAATAAACACACGTTATCGGCAATATACAAATAACGCAATTGTGCTTCACTCATTTAGAATATGGAACCAATGTAGAAAGCATTTTAAGATGGAGAAGCTTTAATCTGTGGCACCTCTGCAAGAGAACCACCTCTTTCAACTTTCGCAAACATATACAGTTTTTAATATCTGGAAAAAATTTGGGATTAACTTGCTCAGAGATCTTTATATAGACAACATCTTTGCATCCTATGAACAATTACATTCCAAATTTAACATTCCAGCTACACATTTCTTTCACTATCTTCAAATTAGGAACTTTGTTAAACAGAACCTGCCCAATTTTTCTCATCTTGCACCCTCGTCCATGCTGGAAAAAATATTGCTCAATTTCAAGGACTCAGACACCATCTCTGCAATATATAAAATTATTTTACAGTCCCTCCCTTTCAAAGATCCAAGAGGACACTGGGAAAAAGATCTCTTAATCAATATATCAGAAAAGGAGTGGAAAGTAGCAATGCAGAGAATTCACTCAAGCTCCATATGCGCAAAGTATACAATTATTCAACTCAAAATTATATATCGAGCACATCTGTCTCGCCTAAAACTCTCCAAAATGTTTCGAACGCTGCAATGAAGTCCCAGCCTCACTGGGTCACATGTTTTGGGCCTGCACCAAATTAACATCATTTTGGACCAAAATTTTTAAGTGCCTTTCAGACAGCCTTGGTGTCACAATCCCTCCTAACCTATTAACAGCTGTGTTTGGTGTTCTTCCAGATGGGTTTAAAATGGAGAAGGTCAAACAAACTGTGATTGCATTCACTACACTTTTGGCACACAGACTTATTTTGCTAAACTGGAAGAATCCTAACTCTGCTCTTTTAAGTCAGTGGGAAACCGAAGTTTTATACTATTTGAAATTGGAAAAAATCAAATACTCAGTTAGAGGGTCTGTACAGATTTTTTTCAAAACATGGCAGGATCTAATCAGTAATATTTTAGAATAAGCTCTTAAAGCACAGAGGAAGCAATTATTTCTGCATTTCTTTTTTCTTCTCCATTCATCTCTATTGGCTTATCAAAGTCATCAATTTAGGTATGTTTACAAGCCTTAAGTTTTACCCTGTTGGCCATGCTCTCTCTCTCAGGGGTGGGGGTCGACTTGTTCTCAATCCTACTTTTTGTAAAAATTGATTGATTTGTATGGAATGATTGCAATAAAAGAAAAAAAAGAAAAAAAAAAAAAAGAATTTCTAAGCTATTCCATATTTTAGGCGTATAACAGCAGAAGGTTGCCTCACAACTTCTTTTAAGTTTAGCTCTTGGAATTATAAGCAGGCAGTTATTTGAAGATCTAAGGTTAAGATTTGGAGTGTAAGCTGAGAGGCATTCTGAAATATAGGATGGAGAGATGAAGAGATGTACAATTGACAAAGAATTCAAAGGAATGAAGAGCAATAATTAGATATAATCCATTGGGTAATATTGCGTTTAGTAGACTGACTGCCTATGGGAAGAAGCAGTTCTTCAGTCTGGCAGTGACAGTCCACTGATTTTGATGACTTTTGTCAGAGGGAAGCAAGGAAGAGATTTTGTGGGAGGAGTTTCAGGGATTCCCCATAATGCTAGAAGGCTTATGTATGTATGCTTTGTGAGCATGTCCATAATGGGAGGGAGAGAAGTCCCAATGATGGTCATCACAGTGTGCACTATCCATTGTATAGACTTAAGATCAGAAGCAACCATACTAAACAGTTCCCATTCATACATATTATACAAGTTCCCATACCAGACAGTAATGCAGCTTGTCTGGGCACTGTCAACAGTGTCCCTATATGTGGAGAGGATATGGCGTGGAAGTCTTGTACTCTTCAGCCAGTGCAGAAAGTGGAGTCACTGCTGTGGTCCATCTGGCCTTTATGGAATATTTGGGGTTTGAAGTTGCAGGGAGTGACAGGGTGTGGTCCTAAGGGTTCCAGGGCAGTCCCAGAAGTAGTGCTGGACCAGGCCGTAAAAGGTCCTTCTGGCCATAATCCATTTCAATTTAGAGTCCGGAACAACATGAAAAATGATTCAACCTTCTGATGGAAGTGAGGCCAGAATTAAAGATATGCAAGGTAAAGAAAGGAGAGCCCTGGAGGCACATTGATTGCATAAATGTATTAGGCACTCCGCTAGATGAATAGATAACTAATTATTATTAACTTACGCCCAATATGGCAGCTAGTTTTTTATTTGTATATTCTTTTGTTAGTTTGTTTCCCTGTTTGTTTAATGCTCATCCTTATACCATTGTTTTTTTTTAATAAATCATCTTTTGTCATACTTTTTGACTTCAAAGGTGTTTATTCTGGGATCAGGGATAATCTAGGAGTGCTTTCTACTGGTCTCACTGGGACTACAGTATCTTCAATAAATACTAATATTAATCATAAAATAAAATGAACAGAAAAAGCAATTAAACTAAACAAAAGCCAAAGGCCAATAAAATGTGTTTAGACTCCAACTGCTTTATTGGGAATTTATTCCAACGACAATGATAATATCTGTTTCAAAGTGAAAATGACAAATCCAAAAATTAATGTCACGGTCATGTAAAATGAAATCTAAAGACTCTTGCCTTTGATATCAAAATACAAGTTAATTTTTTTTTATAAATCAAAATAGTCAAAGGAAGTCCACAAATTCGATCAAATCAAAGTGTGCTCATATCTTTATGATAACCAAACTGTGTCAGTTAAACTGTATATCTGAATATCTGAAAACTGAAAAAGTGATGTTTTGTTAATACTGCACTGGGTGAAAGACTCATTGTTTTAACTGATGACTGAGTAAGCAATCACTCATTGACAAGGAAATGGACTTGCATCCTTTCTTTTCTATACTAAGCTAGATGTCTGGAGTCCAACTTTAAGTCTGTTGGACAAAGTAAAGTGTCTGGCATAAGCACGATCACTAAGCATAGCTGTTAGTAACACAGGCATTTGTTCATGTTTAAATAAAAACATTGAGCAAATTAGCAGAAACTTTGTGAAAACATTTAAACACACAACACACGTGCAGAAGAAAACAGGAATTTTGATTTTGTGTGTATTTGTCTTACTGATAATGTGTTTCAATATGAACTCGTAAGTGACTTGTGTGTAAATAAATGAGCCTAACCCCTTAACACTAGAATTACCAGAGCCTGCGAAAAAACTTGTAAATCCGTCCCACCTTAAATCGCTTCTTAAATCCCTTCACACTTCTCCGCCAGCGTCCTTTGTCCTCTAAATGTGCTGATAAAGAGAAGCTAGAAGCAGCCGGCTATTCCATCCCCCCACCAATTTATATCATAGCACTCTTTTAATCTGTTCTTTTCTGGACAACTCTGTCATTTTTCCAATTTGACAGAACAGACTGTTAACAGCATAGTCAAATAAAAATGAAAGAAATTTTGAGATAGCTAGATACACTGAAAACAAGACATCCCCTTGCAGCATATTATGCTGGGAACTGAATTGCTGTGCAAGCAAAACAAGACGCAGCAGCTGCTGGCTGGATGTGTTCGGCAGCCGCACAAACAAGACACATACAAAGAGTGCAGCTGCAGAGCATACTGTAGGAATTGCCTTGCAAGGTGGACAAGCAAGATGTGTGTTTAATGGATACACAGATAAAACCATGCAAGGAATAAATGAGGCAGAAGGCACAAATTTACTATAGCCTAATTTGTGAGTGACAAAATGGGAACCAACGTGTGGCTGACTAAATAATGCTAGATCTCCGCAGATACATGGGGCAGCTTCAAGAAACCAAACTCAAGGAGAATTAGCCACTTGGACAAGAACAACACTGCTGCCACTTGCAAGAGATAGCGAGCTGTGCTTACGAAATCAGTTCAAAAGATAACATCTTTGTCACACATGAAGGTGTGCATGCTTATGTGTGACAATGTTGTTAATTCATGATAAACATATCAAAACCATCTGATTATTGAGGTCTGCAGTAGGAGTGGGTGGTACAGCAAAAAATCTACATCACGGCATGACTGAAAATTCTGATGATTTTTGAAGAATACCAGTATGATATAATTGTATATACTTTTATGGCTGAAGCATATTTCCTAAGAAAAATATTATTGAGAACTATGCACACTGACACATCTCTTGCCTCTCAATATGCTTGTAAATCATCTGCTACTAAAAGAGATTTGAAAGCAGATATTAACTTCTCAAACTTTTTTTTTTTTTTGCTCACCACTGCATGCCTGCCAAACACACTTCTCTCTATGCTGTGGTTTCTATTATACACCTGAAAGAAAACATCATCGCACTAATGCAATATCATTTGAAAACGAACAGCGTCGGATCGGGTGTGAATTTATGCAGGAACTGGAAATTCTCTGATGTGGGACCTTCCCCCAGGGAAGAAAGTACAGTGTCAGGTGCTCATTCAGTGTAATAGGAACCATAGCACAGGGAGGTGTGTACACTGCAACAAGTACACATGTCGCAAATGTAGGAAGGACGGTCCTTGGGTGTGTGGGAACACATTAATATTTGAATGTGATGATTTTATATAGCACGGAATGGAAATCAGCACTTCTTAGCATTGCACCATGCAAGCTGTCGTATCAATCGCCTACTGTAACTTGCTTTCTTTTTTCTTCGGTTATACAGGTAGTCTTGAATAAAAGTGCACTTGTTTTGTTATACTTTTACACCAACATATGTTCCTGTGATTGAGCATGCTCAAACGGGCATGCTCAAAAAATACACGTGTAATGCCACGAAAAGTGCACGCAGACACTTCATTTCGCAAACATTGGTACGAGAATGCAGTCACAAGTACACTGCAGAGCTATAGTGCGTCTTTATGTGAAAACAGCCGTGTCAGATGGGGTTGTATGGATTGATTCTGAACACGACTGAGAAAATGAAAAGTGAAATTAAAAAAAAAAAACAAAGCTAACCTTTATAAGGATCATAAATTACATCGGCTGTTACAGACTGAAATCAAATGTATGCTTTTATTCTAAAATAGCAAGACTAAGAGCAGTTTACTTCTCAAAACAGAATAGTGCAGGTTCAAACTCGCAACCTTTTGGTTCCCAGTCGGCAGCTGAATCTATTGCGCCACGGAGGCAATCATAATAAACAGGTGTCAATGTCGCATGTTAAGGCGGCTTTTTGTTTCTGCAGTTATATTTTTGAATAAAAGCGCAACTGTTGTGTTATATTTGTACCTTTTGTGAAAATGTTTCTTTGATATCTGGACTTCAGGCTTCATACATTATATAGTTTATGCCTACATTTTGTCATCTACTACTAGTAAAAAACGTTTCTGTTTTAACAATGTGTTTACACAGATTACTGTAGAAACGGAACAGACATGAAATGCGTGTGTTCCAAATAACGATCTATTATTTCCACTCTAAAACTTCACTTCACTCCCAGATACTCAATCAAGGCATGAGCTGAGAGAAGTTCGTGCACGTTCTAAATTGGTGGGGGGATGGAATAGCCGGCTGCTTCTAGCTTCTCTTTATCAGCACATTTAGAGGACAAAGGACGCTGGCGGAGAGGTGTGAAGGGATTTAAGAAGCGATTTAAGATGGGACGGATTTACGAGTTTTTTCGTAGGCTCTGGTAATTCTAGTGTTAATAGTATTTTCCAGGGTGCTGTGTGGTTGATGTGAATGAGAAGGTGGTCCATTAAGAAGCTGCGTCTTGCAGTGCTATGTTGGTTTGGCAGGTATGGCAGTGGTGAGCAAAAAAAAAAAAAGTTTGAGAAGTTAATATCTGCTATCAAATCTCTTTTAGTAGCAGATGATTTACAAGCATATTGAGAGGCAAGAGATGTGTCAGTGTGCATAGTTCTCAATAATATTTTTCTTAGTAAATATGCTTCAGCCACAAAAGTATATACAATTATATCATACTGGTATTCTTCAAAAATCATCAGAATTTTCAGTCATGCCGTGATGTAGATTTTTTGCTGTACCACCCACTCCTACTGCAGACCTCAATAATCAGATGGTTTTGATATGTTTATAATGAATTAACAACATTGTCACACATAAGCATGCACACCTTCATGTGTGACAAAGATGTCATCTTTTAAACTAATTTCGTAAGCACAGCTCACTATCTCTTACAAGTGGCAGCAGTGTTGTTCTTGTCCAAGTGGCTAATTCTCCTTGAGTTTGGTTTCTTGAAGCTGCCCCATGTATCTGCGGAGATCTAGCATTATTTAGTCAGCCACACGTTGGTTCCCATTTTGTCACTCACAAATTAGGCTATAGTAAATTTGTGCCTTCTGCCTCATTTATTCCTTGCATGGTTTTATCTGTGTATCCATTAAACACACATCTTGCTTGTCCACATTGCAAGGCAATTCCTACAGTATGCTCTGCAGCTGCACTCTTTGTATGTGTCTTGTTTGTGCGGCTGCCGAACACATCCAGCCAGCAGCTGCTGCGTCTTGTTTTGCTTGCACAGCAATTCAGTTCCCAGCATAATATGCTGCAAGGGGATGTCTTGTTTTCAGTGTATCTAGCTATCTCAAAATTTCTTTCATTTTTATTTGACTATGTTGTTAACAGTCTGTTCTGTCAAATTGGAAAAATGACAGAGTTGTCCAGAAAAGAACAGATTAAAAGAGTGCTATGATATATACAGAGAATTAAAACCAGTAAAACAATAATCAAAATTACTGAACTAACACAAGTTGAAAAATAAAATAAAAAAAAATGAAATAGCTAGAGGGTTAGAACAAAAATATAAGAAACAAACAAAAAAAGTTTCCTGAATTCTTTTAGAAATATTGCAATACTCTGATGCAGTCAGTGTTCAGCCACCAATTTTAATAGTTAGGAGGTGCTGATGCAATAGAGCACATGGTCACACATCCAACAATGGCCATCGCAATGGAAAAGCAATATCACAGTGCCCATGTTAACAGCTCACAAAATAGAATCAGAGCATGAGACAAGAAAAAAAATGACCAATCATGCTTAAATAAGTACAAAAATCATGATAAAAACAATCTAAACATTAGTGTTATTATATGGAACAATGTATTGTGCAAATATGCAACTATCAGCTCAGTGTAGCTATAAAAAAAAAACTTTCTGCATTCATCATCTAGTTGTGCTGTTTCTGATCATGATTTATTTTTCCTTACTGACAAAAACATGTGGGTCTTAGAACTGTATAATTTCCATTATTTTGCATAATGCTTAGGCACGTAACACTAGAAGTTTCTTTATCTGTCAGTGATGTCTTTTGCAGAAATGTACACTGTGTGCTACAGACTCAAATCAAATGTATGTTTTTTATTATACATAATAATAGCAGCTAACTACTCAAAACGGGCAGAACCCAGGCTCAAGCCCACAACTTCTTGATTACAAGGCAGCAGTTGTTACCACTACACCAGCCAAAAAGACACGTTGGCTTTTTATCTATTGATATTTGGACTTGGGTTATTACTTGACAAGAACATGTAAATTGAATGATTTCAATTTCTTTGGTTATATTCTTTATTCTTTGGTTTATTTGATTTTTGGACTTCAGTCTTAAATCATTATGCACTTCACGTCAGCATTTTGTCATTATTACTATGTAGTGTGCGGGACGCCTCCACACTGGGAGGACCGGGGGTACAAGTGTGACCAGAGCGTTACCTCTCCCGGGGTGCTAGATGGCAACCCCCCTGGGTTGCAGCTGTGCCTCAGACTCCTGCAGGGCTGCGTGGGAGTTGGAATGTGGTGCAGCCCTGTTGGAATCTGCAGGTGCCGCCAGGGGTTGCTGCTGCCGGAGCTGCTGAGCCCTTATGGGCAGTTTTTCCTCCACACCCAGAAGTGGTGTCGGAAATGAGTAATCAAGCACCTGGAGCACATCCAGGTGCGTTATAAAAGAAGCCAGCAGCCACTACTCGGGGAGCCAGAGTCGGGAGGAGGAGCGATGAAGCTTGACCCGAGGAGTGAAGGTGGAGAAAGATAAAGAAAAGGAAGAGATGTATGGTATTGTGCTGTGCTTGTGCTGGGACTGTGTTATACTTGTGGGGAACGGGGAAGGCGTTTCCCACAAGGGAAAAAGAAAAGATAAAACTTGTGTGCCGTGAACCTCTGTCCCATGCGTGTCTGTGTCAGGTTCAGCTGGCGGTGCCAGCCTGGTGGACCACAACTATAACATGAAAAAAGTGTCTGTTTTAGTTTTGTGTTCAGTATCTCTTGCCTCGTGTTTCCTGTCATTATACAGTTATCCAGATCATTGTAGACACGGAACACACATAAAATGCATGTATTCCAAATAATGATATGCTGTATAATTTCCATCCATCCATTATCCAACCCGCTATGTCCTAACTACAGGGTCACGGGGGTCTGCTGGAGCCAATCCCAGCCAACACAGGGCACAAGGCAGGAAACAAACTCCGGGCGGGGCACCAGCCCACCACAGTACTGTATAATTTACCCTCTACAATTCCAGACACCTCACACCCAGATAAACAGACTTCAGCTCTGAGAATTTTGTGTCTGACTTTAGCTGTGTTGGTTGGGGATGGGATAGCAGGCTGCTTGTTGCTTATACTGATTGATACATTTGCAAAACAAAGACACTGATGAAGAGGTGCGAAGGACTTTAAGGTGGCCCAGCATTCCGACTTTTTTGTAAGCTTCAGGGATTCAAAGTGTTAAAAAGTAAAAACAAAAAATTGCCAGTAGCTTTCATAGTAGGATATTTTTGGTTTTTGTTCTTAATTTCCCTGTCAGGACTGTAACACAAGCAACTTAAGTGGAAATTAGACTTTCTTCATGTAAAATGAATCTTTAACCTTTTAAGTACTTGGGTACATGGGTTAGAAATTGGATTTAATAGATTTTCTTTTAGAAATGGTGTAACTATACTGTTAAATTAATGTCACTTCATTGAGTGTATATAAATAAAAAATGTCAGGTGAGCATATTATACAGGACAAGAGTAGTTGGAAACAACGAAGCAAAAAAGAAAACAATGACGAAAACATTCATTTTACCTGAAAATAGTAAAATAACTACACTATGTGACTTACCAAAATGAGTGAGTGAAAAATAGAACTTTACACCTGATGTTACTGTCTCTTGTGGTAGAATGCAAGTGGTAATTGCTCTGTAATGCAGCAGAATACAAAAATGAACCCCACCACTGTAGATGAACAGTTCTTTGTATTTATGCAAAAGAAGTAGAGATGTATTATGAATTAAATCATTACTACAGTATTTAGATGTTCTCATTTATAAAAAAAAATAGTAAACAATGTAATTTAAATGCTCAATAAAATCAAGTTACAAACACAAAGACTCAACTGTTGAGACAGAAACAGAGTAAGTGTATATAGTAAGACAAGTGAAAAAGAAATGGTTAAGAACAAAATCACAGGAGACATATACCGTAGAAGGCAGGACCTAATGCAAATGACAGCCATTTGAGAAGATAAAGGATAAGGCAATGAACTTTTATCTATTTTTTGACTTACTAAGAACTGCAGGGGAGGTACCCTTTATATAGATTAAATTAATATTCAAAGACGAAGAGATTAAATCTAAACTCAACATACAGTAGGATTGAATGTTCGCTTCTGCTTGTGATGTGAATTCACTTTTCAAAAGCTCATTTGTCAAAATGACAAAATCTTTGTTCTGATGCTCCTGACAGCCTTGAAGCCATTTTCTTTGGAGTACCTCATCACCAGTTTTATAATTAGCTTCTGGAGCAACATGTATTTGCCATTACTGTGCAGAGGTCAAGGTCTGCTATTGAGTGGGATTTAATGCAGAAGGATTCAGTATTCAAATCCCACACTGACCACTTTATGTGACCCAAGCAAAAATCACTGTCCTGTACAACTCGATATCTCATGGATTTGTGTTCTACCCATGGTGCACTTACAAAATATGTACATAATGTAAGAATCTTCAAAAAGGAAATAGGAAGAGCACAAGATAGCAAAAAAGTATGTATTACTAAAAACAATGTTGTTTTACTTTCCAGTTAATCAGAAAATTTTAAATTAAAATTTTCTGCTTATTCCCAATAGAACACTCATTTTATAAAATTTTATAGAATTTAGAAAATTAAGCAGAAGCCATAATCAGTGAATTATTCAAATATGAAAGTCATTGATGAGGTTAACAATTGTGAACTGGCCAAGCTCAGAGTCAGTGAATGTTTCGTAAGTAGAACAGAAATTCTCTAAAGGTGAGAAACCAAGAGTAAAGCCAGACAGTTCTAAACTAAATGTTAATTTCCTTGTTTTCCATATTAAGTCATTTATATAGTCCTCAAAATGCTTTTATTTAGTGTTTAATACACATAAATGTACAATTTGCTACACATTTTCCAAGTCTTTGTGTACTTCACTTTTTCTCAAATGGTTGTCTTTGTGTGCTGCTCAGTGCTTCCTACACCTGGATGTCATTCTGATCCACTGTGGCAACCCTTAATGGGAGCAGCCAAAAGAAGGAGAAGTTTGCATATTTGACACATTTTTATATTTTATTAAGAAATATTCATAGTTTATTCAAGCTTTTGGTTAGTTCGTTTTGTCATTGTATGTAATCTTTTTATAGGCATCACTATTTTAGCATGTTATACTGTAACAAAAGGACACAGTTTTATTTCAGCCAGGGTTTTGCCTCTGGCTCAAGTATGTTTTCTTTTCTTTTAAAGTTTTGTTTATGCATTTAGCTGGTAATTCTACCTTTAGTTATATTTTTTTCTTTATTGTATTTATGTAAGGTGATGTTTATTAATTTATTTGTATTTTTGTGTTATTTCAATTTATGTAGTTTATTTAGCTGTCTTTCCTGTCTCCTTTATGTAAACCTAAAGGAGGTAGGGCTACCTGGATTTAACTTCTACTGACCAACTACCTGAGAGAACAGTCCCCGTAGCTTCAGAACTCCAACGTTAATGGGTGGACATTTGCGCACTCATCTGATGGATTCATCACTGAAACCACAGCCAGATATGCATTCATCTGGAAAGGATGCAGAGATCAGGTTCCATGGAATTGGTCTTATTATATGACAATCATTACTGCATATTCTTCCATGCTAAAGTCTACAGAAGAAAAGGATGTATATGCTAACCTTGACAAAGCAGTCTGGAACAGAATTGCCCTACTTAGAGACTTCAATGCGTGATTTGGAAGGACCTCTGAAGTCTGGAACAATGAGATCAGAAGGCACTGAACTGAAAGTTAATGAGCTCTGTCTCTTCTTCTTCTGTGCAGAGCACCAATAGTTCATTACCAACACATTGTATTAGCTCCCCAACTCAAGATGACATTGATGCATCCTTGATCAAAGAACTGGCACTTCCTAAATTATGTCATGGTCTGCCATGATCTTCAGGATGTCCTGATCACATCCTGGTGCATCCTCTGTGGTGTACTCAGAGCATCTGCTAGAAGAAAACAATCTATCCCACACTACAGTGTCACATCCCTTTTGACCATCAACACCAAAGTTCACTAATAACCTTCGCACTCCACTTGCCAACATCCCAATTCCAACAACAGAGGTTAGCATCATGACTACAAATCCTGATGTTGATGAATTGCCTTCCAGTCCTTCTCTAAGGACGCCTTTGGACTCTCCATGATGAATAATCCTGACTCATTGAGGCCATGGACAACAGCCTCCCCCTCCTGGAGGCCAAGACTGCACTATTTCAAGTCCACCTAACAAATTTATAATCATTCCCTCCTGAATAAGCAGAAAAGTTGAATTTGAATATACAACATAGGCTTCACAAAATTCAGTACTCCTGAAAGACAAGCAGTAGACCATAGATCACTAGGCAGGGCACTTTCAGGAACTCATGAACCCATCAGATCCTTTGGTCCTCAAGGAGATCCCTCAAAATCTACCTTGTCACCATCACTCTTTTTTTAAAAAATCTGTTGGACAGCATTGAGAGAGTGCAGATCTTGTACCGACTGATTGTCAACCCACTTGATAACCTCCGTGACAATCATCTACAAGTTCCATTATGGCTGAAGATGTTACTGCCATGGCTGTTCACCCTTGAAGCCTTTAGAGGACTATTGTGTCTTACACTCATCCTTTGCATGGATGGGCCAGAAAATCAGCACCTCCAAGATGCTAACCCTACAGCCCATCTTCCAGCACATATATCTTCCAACGCATATCATGACTGACATAATGACACTGGAGAACAAACAAACTTTCCCCAACCTTGAAAGTATACTCGTTTTTGTGACTGAGAAGATTGTGAATTACCTCTGACAAACCACCTATGCATTTGATTATCACCAAAAATGTGTCTTCTCTAACCAGAATCTCTGCTTAGCAACCAATATCATGGTTTATTACTCAGTGTGTATACACTATTTTATAGATGTTAGTTCTGGACTCCCAACTGGAAAAAGTCTACATCATGTAAGTGTTCCACACTGCCTGCAGAATATACTTGGCACAACATGGGAGGACAGGATCCCCAGAAAACAAAATTATGGAATGGTGCTCAAAACCTACCATTGAGGCCATGCTGTTCAGCTGTATCTTCCACTGGACTGGGCACATTATCCTCATGGAAGAGACTGGGCTCCTCTGGATGGTCGTGTATGGTGAACTTGCCAAAATATTTTGACCTAAGGGTGACCTGAAGAAACATTGGAAAGGCCACTTCAAACATTCTCTCAATACCTGCTCCATTCTATAGGGACAGCTTTATGCACGTTGTGTGGATTGCATACTTTGTAGATGAACTGTCATTGGAGAAGTCCCGTCATCAAACAAGAACAGACTCGTCAACAAATAAAAAAGGGAATGGCTATTAAAGGGGCAATTACCTGCCCTTAGGTCTTCCTTTCCTTAATTGGACTGCTGTCCCAGCAGCATTCACAGAAGACAGGAGTGACAGAGATGGACCAATGGAAGGACAACGTCATTGTCAGATAGCCGTAACTGAATTGTACCTTTTATTTTAAGTATTTGTAAAGCACTTTAGCTTTATAAAAATGTTCTGTATAAATAAATGCAGTAGTTGTTGCTATAAAGTAGTTTCATCAGGTCTTTGTTTGCTATTAAATGGCCCTGTTTCAACAATTTTTTACAATTATACTTGAGTCTCCTTTTTGAAGATTTATACTTCATGTTGGAAATTGTGCAATTGCCTTCTTTTATTAGCTGACATTTACCCATTTTCTTTTTTTTTTTGTCCCTGTTACTTGCCAAAAAGCTCACAAATAATAATTTGTCATCTCAAACTCAGATCACTTTAGCAGTCTCGGATACAACAAGTCACCAAGGGGCAACAAAACAATCTGTGTCCAACACCTGTTCAGATAACTGAAGAAACGGGGGATGGTGCCGGCTTTCCAGCCAATGTTCATCCATCAGACCTAGCCTTTTCTGTTCTCACAGTTCCAGTCTTTGTAACTTGCAGATACTGTAGAAGAAACCCACTGCATCTTGAGACTTGGGATTCTTCTTTTTCCAGGTTTGCCAGTCTCCAGCAGAGCCATTGCCAATCCAGTTGCTTCAATGCAAGTGATGCAACCCTCAAATTCTGCTACAATATCCTCTTTTAAAACAGTAAGACTGCACTCCTGTCCTAGTATGGGTGGTTAGGCCTTTAACAGTTACTAAAAAGCAGTAAA
This sequence comes from Polypterus bichir lapradei, assembly GCA_026402145.1. Lineage (NCBI taxonomy): Eukaryota > Metazoa > Chordata > Cladistia > Polypteriformes > Polypteridae > Polypterus > Polypterus bichir. The sequence goes on along the minus strand of JANRMT010062831.1, from coordinate 19,303,167 downwards.
GTGTTGTACCGTGTTAGCCATAGATTGATACAGGAGAAAGTAGGGTGAAATGACACCTTTGATTGGCTAAATAGATTACAAATGCAAGCTTTCAAGGCAGCTAAGGCCCCTTCATCAGGCCTTAGCTGCCTCGAAAGCTTGCATTTGAATCAATGATCAGGCACTCTTCAAAGTTAAAATGTAGCAAAGAAAATAATAGGACTGGTGACATTTATCTTAGGCTACAGATAAGTCTCATTCATCTGTAGTATTGCACTTTATGTTGTTGTTTTTTTAATTTGTTTTTGGTCTAATGTTATTATAGGTTTTTGTGAGCTGCTCATAATGTTGTTTGAATTTTCATGATATATTATACTGTCTACATCATACAAAATGTGTCATTTTTCCTCTTGCTATCAAGAATTGCATGCCCTGCCACAGCACAATTTGTGAGCTTTTCCCCTTACAGTGTGTAACTTTCTGCAGTCTGACCATTTTCACATCTGTTAGCACTTGCTAGCATATACATTGTATCTATATAAAAGCAGAATGTCTGCCTGTCTGTATGTTCCCTATACAATCCTACACCCTTTGACACATCAGGGACAAATCTGGCATTGTTGCTCTCTAGAAATATACAGTCAAGATAGACAACTTTGGAACCTACAATTTTGACCCTGAGGAGTCCCAGTGATTTTGTTTTTATTTATTATTATTTGCACACTAGTACCAGCTGTTGGCACAAACCATGTGAAACATCTGAACAAACTGAAACCAGAACAGCAGACAAAATGACCAGAGCTTAAGATTACTTACCTGGACAATGTCATGTGCTGCTTCTACCTACTGTAATATCAAAATGGGTGTTTTGCACTTTTGTAGGTTGGTGTTGCATAGTCGTTGATTGAGAGTAGAAGTGAATACAACACAAAAAAATCAAATCAAATGGTTGTTATTTAACTTCTCCTTTGTTGGCTATTCATAATTTAATCACTACAAACTGTAATCTTGAACCTAGAGGATGGGTCAGACATGACAACATTCCTGGTTACAACACATCAAAGAGTTACCGCATGTCTAGAATCCAGCCAGACACAAAAAGAACAAACTCTTCACTCAAGAGAGCAGAGACATTCATCAAGAGGCAATGTGGATGATGGTTGGGACAGCTAGAAATAAGGACAGGGCATACATAAAAAATACACAAACCTTAGCTTTTTTCCTTAACCCATTCTACAAATATAACACCAGGTACTTTGGCTAGTACACTATATAAAATTTATACTGTTTTGCCCTACTCGGTACAGTATGTCCCGTTGTTGCTCTTGAAATTTGAAGACTGTAGTTTCTGAAGATGCTTTAAGTGAACCATTTCTGGTTTCTGTGTTTTTACTAAGCATATCACACACAATTGTTTCCATAACAAGTCAAAACACATGATACATCACATAGATAATGTGATTTAACAATAGATCTACAACAGGGAATTATTTTAAAATGTGTCAGAATTATGGCTTCTACTTCAACTTTGCCATCTCTGGCCTTGTCATTTGTTTGGTTATTTTTTCCTTCCATTGCCTACTTGGAGAAGTACATATATCTGGAAGGTTTTGGCATTTATGTAAGTGCATAAAATAAAATACTATTTTTCACTGAGTGTGAATCAGTTACGTGTTCTCATTCAAAAAAACTAGCCATGAACTTGAGACCTCAAAGTCTGGAAATAGCAGCTTATGCAGTTGAGTTTAAGGAACTCCCCCCCACTCAGCTGAGCAAGTGAACTTCTGACTTGTAACTGCCACTGCAAGAGTGTCATAATAAGCAGTTGGTTTCTTCTTCACTCTCTTTTCAGCCTCACTGTTGTTCACTACAGCCTGAAAGGAGTTTTTAAGAAAGATAAAACTTTATTCTCTAGATCAGTTTAGTACTGCGGTACCACTGTGTAGCAGTATCAGGGTTTCCTGATTTCTGGTGCTCAGCCTCTGATCTTTCAGCCTCAGATATTCCCAATCTGTAGCTGCAAGTCCCAGATCTTCTTTCCCATCGTATACAATATGGCCCCTGATCTATGGTGAATAGTTTATTGAAAATATGCAAGTCATGCAAAACCCTAAGGTTATTCTCCTGGCTCCCCATTCATTGATTTTCATACAAGACTGTGAAAGAAAATCACAGAGTGGGCTAACACCCAGATATGGGCAACTCCTAAAGACACCCCTGCCACTGTGGCTGTGAGTTTTAATGCCAACCAGTTTCACAAATATGTTTGCTTCTAACCGATCTAATTGTTTAATTAGTCTTTTTCGTCTCTTATTGTGCTACTATACTAACATGTAACAAAATTTGTTGCCATATTCATATATGTTAAATTTCTTTTACCGTATTCTTTTTAATTTGCCTTATTTCTGTGGAGTTTGCTCCTTAAATTGTGTCCAGATACTGACAATTAGTGATGAACAGTGCAGGCGCAGTGTGAAAATGATACTGACTATCAAATCTACTACTCTGTCATTTGTGTGCTAATTAGTAATAAAAGGCTTTTATTACCTTTGTCCTATTACTTTAAACATTGTAATGTTGGTGCATTCACTCATGTTCACCTTAACTCCTTAAATCATTTTATTTTCCATCTAGACATCACGGATGCAATCAAATTAGCTACCACCTTTAAACAGTGCTACTTGGAAAGGAATAAATTACAGAGTGAACAATAATGCTGCACAGATAATTTCCACCATAGGTCCACTGAGTCACAGTTGTAAAAAAATGGAAACAACTGCAGTATGCATTAACTCTTAGAGGCTGTAGCCACTTATGAACTGTACATTTCTTGAATAAAAATGTCAGCTAAATAAATAAATGTCAAGCTAAATGATAAGGGCAGATGCCCTGTGAATATCCTAACCTGCTTGTCAGCAGAGTGACATGATGTATTGCAATTTTCCTATATGATTTAAGATGCCTAGTCAGCTATTAGGACATTGCAAACTAAATTTCCTTCTATAAGAAGTCTACTGAAGGTGCAGGAAGAATTCCTAAATAACAACATAGTGTGTATAAAAGGTACAGCAGCATTAGTTTGCTGTTTAACTCACAAGTCAGTGAAATTCGGGAAAGAAGAGAGAAATATTGTAAGCCTTCTTGTCATTTAAGTCACACTCTAAGCATATCTCAGCTCTTAGAATTCTGTTACTCTATTTGACCCTGGTGTTGAGGAGTTAGTAATACATAATGTGGCTGATGCTGCCATCAGGCACTATTCCCAGACTCCAGTAGCCTAGCATTCCAAATCAGGTATTTAGTTTATTACACCATTCACAACTCTGAAACAGTTCACTCAACGCTATCTTTTATTTAGGTATGCCTTGTTTGTCCTGGGCTTCAACCACCCCATGACAACCATCAGCTGTTAGGCCTTCATATAATGGTGCCTCCTATCCACCTGTTTCTGCTTCTTTCTAGGGGCACCTGGAACTAAGCTGATATTGTAGTGACATTTTTCATGCAAGGAACATGTAACTCCTCACTTTATTTTACTACTTTGTATATTGCTTTGGATAACATGCTGTGGTTCAATGTTCTGTGAAATACATTGTGTTAAATAAACACAGATAGACTGAAACACTAGCTTTGTTACCCAGCATTACCTGGGAAATTTTGTACAACAATGAGCTATAGTGGTTAACTGTTAATTCTATGAATCAGAAGTACTGTGTAATTAATTTAGTACTTTTCTATATGCATTTGTAGTTGTTTTTTTAGGCTGCCCATTCAATGAATTGAGTGTTTTTACCTTTGGGTTTGTTTTCTCTATTGCTTGATGTTGAAGAAAGTAATGTACTATGTTTCAGAGGCTTCTTAAATGATCAGGGACCCCCATTTAAAGTCGGCAGATGCAATTACATATGTAAAGAATTTTGAAAAGTGGGGCAGAGTAGAGGTCCCCTTTCAAAGTCCATAGATCTGAATGGATAGTACAATGGAATAGCTCACGGCTGACTTATTAAGTTTAAAGTAATGCCACCACTCCTGGCTTGTCTTGAATCTGAGAATGGCACTTCTACCTCTACTTCTCTCTCTCTCTCTCTTTTTCTTTCTAGTGAAGCAGCACCTAAGCTCACAACCACAGTGCCTACACTGAAGGTTTATAGTGCTTGCCCACCATGTCGTCCTTCAGCTTTGCCAAACTTTCTTTCCTTTTTGTGCCTCACTTTACATGTCAAATATGATCCTGCTTCTTTTTTCCTGTCCAGGACACCGTCCCATCTGTACTCGTTCATCTACCCTATTGATCAGTCTGCTCTTAATGTAGACCATCAGTCTCTTCTGTTGTTCCGTCCCCTCTCTGCTCAGCATAGGGCAGAACATATATGTTATCATAGCTACAATATCAATAATAATATTGACAAATAAAAAATTATAAGTAAAAAAAACACAGGATGGCTATTTTTTTCTATTACATCACCAAATTTCAATCAAATTAGTAAAAGCAGTTTTGAAATGTTGGGCTATGTGGTTATTCTGTTGTGAGTGGAGGTTCACCGGTAAATCTTAATATATTGAAATGTCCTTTCCTAGCGAATACCTACTGCCTCAGATGTACCATTCTGCCAAATTTCAGCTTTTGAATTAAATAAGAAATAGTTTTGTTGATGACCAAGTGAGTTAGTCAAATTTTCATTTTATACATACAGATTAAAAAAAGACATCAAAGTTAAGGCCTTTACAGTTCTTCCCATCAATTTATTTAATATGAACAAGCCAGAAGAAATAAAAAATGCAATTTTCATATCAGTTGGGATATGCACTTTTTAGTAGGTTCACTTTAACTCTCCTTGTGATTTATTCAAAGCCCTGAATGTCACATCTGTTCATCATCTTTTATTGAACACTTCCACATACCACTATACCTTGTCTCATCTGTTCTGTACAGTTTGGGTTCCTGACAGTGCAACAGGGTTACTCAAAATACTTTATTAATGTTATGTGTTTCTGAAGCAACCCTATTGGTGCTGACTGTGAAGAACAAGTTATAAAACATAAATTGATTGTCTGATAAACTGACAGCTTGTCTTCAGAGTGTACTGGAGAGCTTAAGTTATAGGTAGTGAAAGTCACATTAACACGGGCAGGCAGTTGCTGTGAGCTACATGGCCAGTGTGTTACACTTACCAGTACATTAAGATGCTGTCTTTATAAATGAAAGTATAATTTAATGTCAAGAGAGAAAAACAGCTAAGTAAAACAGGAAAGTGCGTGATTGATCTGCTCCTAATAAATTATACTGTGGCATCCATTTTCCTTTGATCTGCCTGTATGCTTAACCAAAGGCATAATGAATTGTTCTAGAATTAGAACAGAGATAGTTAAAATATCGCAGGTGAAGAGGCTGAAAGAACTGAGTATGGCTTTGGTCCAATAGGTGCAGTATATGGTAGGCTACTGAGTAAAGAAATGGACTGCAAGATCAGTGTGGCCTTGTATCCTTATATATGGTATTGATGTCTTCTTTTTCTTCCAATTATCACACCCATCATTGTTGCTGGTAAGGTTCTTTTAGGATATAAGACTCAGGATGAGCAACATCAGAACTGAAAAGGCAGGAGAAGGAAATGTGACTTTTTTGGTCTTTTCCAGAACCCTCTCCTGTTTTCTCTTCAGATTTTCCAAAGGGGGCTCCAGCAGATTAGAATACCCTTGACATCTGTTATGTTATTTATCATCTTTTGAGTATGTATACTAAGTATAACATAAGGAAGAATAATTTACAGGATTCATAACCTGAAGTATCTGTACTCTGCATAATGTAATGGCATCATTATGAAGGAATGCAGATCAAAATAAAGGACAAGATTTTGTTAAATGACTTCAGGGGCTGTACTAAGAGGGCAAGTGCCTTTCAAGACACAGTAGGCCAATGTGGTACTGATCAAATGTAGATTTAAAAATAACCATTATTCAATGGTATTCAATGGTGGAGATTCAATGTATCTTCTACCAAAGCTGGCACACATAAAAAGATGAAGATATTCTTAGAATGCAAAATGAATTAATATTATTGGGAAAATACTCAAATTAAATTCCACAATTAAATAGCATTGCCAATGGTAGAAAAGCCTGAAGCAATATTGCCCAGTGGGAGTTGTAAATAACTAAATGGATAAACTAACTATATCCATAAAAATGCAATATATCTTTCTAAATCATTTTGCTTGTTAAATGCATATCAAATTCAACTAACATTATCATCAATCTAAATTAACAAATTAGGAAAGCACTGTGCTTCTTGCAAAGCAAACAGAACTTTTTTTTTTTTTTTTATTAGGCCTCCAATAGTTACATTGTGTTTCTTATGTAAGATTTTATGCTTAGTGTAGTAATAACTGATATAGTATCTTATATATAAACATTCACACGTGGAAGTGTGTGTGTGTCTGTCTGTCTGGCCTGGAAATGAGAGGTGGAGTTAGTGTTAGGGCTCCAACTCTGAGGAAACATAAACTCGCTTAGATGTTAATACACAAACAAGGCGAGCACATCAGCAAAACGGTATCCCTTTTCCTTTTCCTCCTGCCGCTAATGCACAAGCAATGTGAGCACATCGGCAAAATGAAATCTCCTATAAGAGAGACTCCCAGAGTAGCTCCTTTCAATTACCTAACATCTCTACATTTCAATTTTTTTTCTGACGATTTCAGTAGTTTTTAGGATCCCTTGGCTTTTTACAGCACAGGCTTACACAGCTAGTAGTATATAGTAATCGTTTCATTACCACCATAAGTAAAACAGGCCACGCTAAAATATATTTATGTGAGTCACCTAATCTATTGCTATTTAGAATAGTTTTGCAGATATTTTTCCAAAGTGCTGTACCATTATCTCTCTCTATTCAAGCTTTCAAGCTGTAATTCACATTTCAGCCATCACACCTATAAAGAATAGCCATTCTGTGGTTGTGCAGTGGTTGCATTTGTCACTAAATATCTGTGTAATGTTAGAGATTGCACTAGAAAAGGTGATACAAAATACAGGCAATCGAAAAAGTTGTACAGTTTATTTTTTAGCATAAATTTCAGACCTACATTTTGGTGATAATTCCACTGTCTGGCATGCTGTTTCTCTCTTGTATACTAAGCATACTCCAATGTGCAGAGCTATTACCATTAATAACCTCATTAACATCTTCATAATTAATGTTTAATATCATGGAGAAATCAATATTAATAAAATAACCCTAACCCTAATTTTCCTGGCCTGCTGGCCTGGGGCACCCCCACCTTTTGCAGAGAGCTCTGCCTGTATGGGGTTTAGGTGGACAGCCTCTTCACTAGGAAGGTCATAATAAGCCTCATGCATGTTCCCCTCCGAGTTTGACCCTATTCTGTTGGCTTCCTCTGCTCTGTCCAACTGATGCTGGGCCACCGAGTTAGAGCTGGCATCAGATTCCACCCTTCCCTCCATGGATGACCCATACCCAGCCACTCTGGTGCAGTATTCTCCCACATGGTCCCGTAAGGGTTGAAGTTTTTCAATGTGGTGTGTCAAGGCTTCTTCTAGGTCCTACTCCTAGTTCCTCAAGGATTCCACCATCCTGCCGACTACACCAATTGTGGTAAATAAGCAAGCCTTGACACAACAAGAAAGGTTTGGGGCAGCATCCCGTATTCTTGGAAGTTGGCTGCAGATGCAAAACTTGGGAAATAGTCTTTACAGACAAGAGTCCAATACAGTATAGTATATAGTATAGCCAAGGTGGTTTTAAAGTCAGAGGGAGGAAATTATGTCAATCTGGAGGAACCGGAAGGGACATCTTTTGGGGTGGAACTGGAAGTGACTTCATGGGAACCAGGTGGAATTTCCCGCAATTTGGTCTGTGGGGAAATAAGAGAGAAGATTACTGCACTCTGCCACCCCCTGGTCTAACAGGGAATTGCCTTCTTTTGAGCCCTTTGGCTGCCTCCCATGCACATGTATGTAACAATAGATAGATAGATAGATAATGGGGGAAATCTGGCTTTTTGCAGAAGTTCAGTAAATAAATACATATTAGAATATTATGACAAACAACAAATACACACCAGAATGACTAATAAGAAAGACAATTTTTGACTTGGCTAAATATAAACATGTTACAAGATGTACACACGGTGTTAACATTCAGGTGCATTCAGTGACTAAGTTAACTTATATGAAAGTTGGAGAATTTCACATTTTTTACTTACTTAATTCAAGAGCCAGTTATTTTATTTTTTGTTAAATATTTTTGTAACAATAAGTCATATTCAAATATACTCTACTAGTGATAACAGAATGCAATTAGATATGTTAGTGGACTACATTAAACACAAGCTTTTTAACAGCACTTTACAATGTCAAGTAGTTAAAATATGTAGACCAAGTAGTCTTGTGATGGCTCAGCAGCTCTTACAGATGGCAGATTCTAATTCAAGTGATGTAAAAAACAATTGAATTAGTAAAGTTGCCTTGGGTAAGTGGTGGAGGTTTTTTCTTTCTTTAACATAACATTTTTGAAAGTATGCCAAATAGAGTAGTACCTAATACCTATCAAATGATAATTAACTATTAATACAAAATGATGGGTGGAGAGAGTACTTCGAAGACCTCCTCAATCCCACTAACATGCCTTCCAATGAGGAAGTAGGGCCTGGGAACTTGAAGTTGGGCTCTCCCATCTCTGGGACTGAGGTCACTAAGGTGGTCAAAAATCTCCTTGGTGGCAGGTCCCCGGATGTGGATGAGATACGCCTGGAGTTCCCTCAAGGCTCTGGATGTTGTAGGACTGTCTTGGTTAACACACCTCTACAACATCGCATGGACATCGGGGACAGTGCCTCTGGATTGGCAGACTGGGGTAGTGGTCCCCCTTTTTAAGAAGGGGGACCGGAGGGTGTGTTCTAGCTACAGAAGGATCACACTCCTCAGCCTCCCTGGAAAAGTCTATTCGGGGGTCCTGGAGAGGAGGGTCCATCAGATAGTCGAACCTGGAATTCAGGAGGAACAGTGTGGTTTTTGTCCTGGTCGCGGAACAGTGGACCAGCTCTACACCCTTGGCAGCGTCCTGGACGGTGCATGGAAGTTTGCCCAACCTGTGTACATGTGTTTTGTGGACTTGGAAAAGGCGTTTGACCGTGTCCCTCGGGGAATCCTGTGGGGGGTGCTCCGGGAGTATGGGGTACCAGACTCCCTGATAAGGGCTGTTCGGTCCCTGTACAACTGGTTTAAGATCCATGTTGCCAGTAGTAAGTCGAACCCATTTCCGGTGAGAGTTGGACTCCGCCAGGGCTGTCCTTTGTCACAGATTCTGTTCATAACTTTTATGGACAGAATTTCTAGGTGCAGCCAGCGTATTAAGGGGGTCCGGTTTGGTGGGCTCAGGATTGGGTCACTGCTTTTTGCAGATGATGTTGTCCTGTTTGCTTCATCAGGCCGTGATCTTCAGCTATCTCTGGATCGGATCGCAGCCGAGTGTGAAGCAGCTGGGATGGGAATCAGCTTCTCCAAATCCAAGACCATGGTCTTCAGCCGGAAAAGGGTGGAGTTCCCTGTCAGGGTTGGGAGTGAGATTCTGCCCCAAGTGGAGGAGTTCAAGTATCTTGGGGTCTTGTTCACAAGTGAGGGAAGAATGGAGCGGTAGATTGATAGGAGGATCTGTGCAGGCTGTTGTGGCGGAAAAGGAGCTGAGCCGTAAGGCATAGCTCTCAATTTACTGGTCGATCTACGTTACTACCTTTACCTATGGTCATGAGCTGTGGGTAGTGACCGAAAGAATGAGATCGCGAATACAAGCGGCTAAAATGAGTTTCCTCCACAGAGTGTCTAGACTTTCCCTTAAAGATAGGGTGAGAAGCTCAGTCATCCGGGAGGAGCTCAGAGTAGAGCCACTGCTCTTCCACATCGAGAGAAGTCAGATGAGGTGGCTCAGGCATCTGATCAGGCTGCCTCCTGGGCGCCTCTCTGGTGAGGTGTTCTGGGCACGTTGAGGAGGAGGCCCACACTGGCCTGGGAACACCCCCTCTGGAAGAGCTAGTAGAAGTGGCCGGGGAGAGGGAAGTCTGGGCATCTCTGCTCAAGCTGCTGCCCCCACAACCTGATCTTGGATAAGTGGAAGAGGATGAATGGATGGATGGATAGAAAAATAGGACTTCAGATGTACTTCGGTTTACATAATCAATATGTTGCATAATACATGCAGTTATATGTTAATGTAAACACCTGTAAATAATTAATAACAATAATAATAATACGTTTTATTTATATGGCACCTTTCCCATGCTCAGCATGCTTAATATTTATAAATACTGATGGTGTAAGTAACCTGCAGACAAGGCATCTGCCAAACATGCAAAAATGATACAAAATACTTAAACATCTCAAAGTGCTTACTTTCTTTTTGTAAACTAGGGCCCCCCCCCCCCTGCTCGCTTTGCTCGCCCACCACCGAATTTGGTTTACCAGATATACAATTTAAAGAGATTGTTATTTTCATGTGAATTGTTACATATGCATTATTTTCACTTTTACTTTAAAACTTTTGTATAAACAATATCTGACCTTTATCTCCTGCCCCGGGCATGGTTAAATCTCTTTCTCGTGGGACATATGACGCTGCTGTGAAGGGGGGGGGGGGCTGAACGCACGCTAAGGAGATGCGGTTGGATCAGCTGCTGTCTTTCTGCTGCTGCTGGCAAGCTGTGTGTTCTGTTTGTCCCGCTTTGCATTGATCATTTAAAAGCCTGTACAGCAGCTGTCCTTTTGCCAGTTCGCGTCTCTGCCGGTAATTGTGAAGGGAGGGGGGGCTGAACGCACGCTAAGGAGAAGTGGTTGGATCATCTGCTGGCGAGCTGCGTGTTCTGCTTGTCACTTGTTGTTTTAAGAGCTGGGAGCACATGAAGTGTGTCTGCCAAAAGCATTCCAACAACTGCTAGGTTAGATGTCCGTGAACTTGTTTTAAATTGTAAGTAGGGCGTGAGGTTCAAAAGACACCATCTCATGGGTTTTGCTTCTTAAGGTTGTAATGTCTAGTCTCGTGTGTCGTCAAAGTGTCTCTCTGAGATGATCAGGTCTCGTTCATTTCACTCAACCCCCCTGGATGCGCACTACGCTCCAGCCACTTCACATCTCTCCCGCTTGCTTTGTGAAGGGGGGAGCTGAACACACGCTAAGGATATGCAGACAGATCAGCTGCTGCTGCCGAGGTGCATGTTCTGCTTTTCGCGCTGCGCGTCGATCATTTAAAAGCCTGTACAGCAGCTCTCTTTCTGTCTCACTGCCTTGTTTCGCGTGATGTTAAAGTGTCTGTCACAGGATGTCAAATTGTCTTCCAAGAAGATCACGTCTCATCTCCCTGGTCTCCCTGCCAGGATTTTTTTTTTTATAATAGAGAGATTTAATTGTACAGCCAGTTTGTACTTATATTGGACACAGGGTGAGAAATCTGCCCCAGACGCCAAAATAACAAAATGTTGCAGAGATTATTATCAGACAAGCAAAAAAATTGAACAGAAGAATAACTTTAAACTAAGGCAAACTGGTGTATCCAACAGGGTATGCTATTTCACTTGGAAATGAGTTTTTTAGAGATTATTATTCAGTTACTAAACAGTAAACAATACCTTCCCTGTCCCTTCAGGGAAAAAAGAGACATTGACTCAATAAAACAAAAAAAGAACTGCATTAAGCTTGATTTCTTTTAATGTTTATAGTCCAATGAAAAATGACAATTTGGAGAAAAATGTTTTTTTAAAGTCTATTTTATTCTCTTCAGGTGGGTTATACTTTAGTTTACTTACTTAAAGCCTGCTACCTTGCATGAGGCATAGGCAGATGTCAAGTGCTCTCCTAGCTACACAGTCTTGGACTAGTCACTCAAGCTGTTCCAAGTTGTGGCCCATCCACTTGATATTTGCCTCCAGGTCACAATGCCAGGTGATTTTTGGTTGACCCATACTCCTCTTATCCTGGGTATTCCATATAAGGGATTGTCTGGTAATACTAAAGCCTGGTTTGTGCAGCAACATTAGAGGATCTCAGCTGGCACTTGTCTGGCTCACTACCAGAATTCTAGGTTACAAATGGTGTCAGGGCAACAAATTTGGAAGATCCATTTCAGATAGGTATTGATGAATGCTTAAAGATGTTTTTGTGGTAGAAAGAGTCATCCTCCATGTTTCTGTGCTATACAGAAGGGTTAACTTTAGATTGGTGTTCAAGATCCTGATCTTATTTGCTATGTACAGATCCCAGGAGCCCCAGATGTTCTTTAGTTGCAGAGATGCTGATGTTGCCATGCCAATTCTGGTTCTAACATTGGCATCTATCCTACACCTCTTGTCAATGATGCTGCCAAGGTCGGTGAAGCTCTCTGCCTTTTTCAGCATTTCACCTTATAGCATGACAGAGGATGTGTTGGCAGAATTATCCTGAAGAATCTTTCTCTTCCCTTTATGTATGTAGGGGTTCAGGCTTGTTGAGTTACCTATAAAAATGGCGGTCTTATCCTGCATCTGCTGCTAAGTATGGAAGAAGAGGGTTAGATCATCTGCAAAGTCTAGATCATCCAACTGACCCTTGGGCATACACTAGATCCTGTTTCTCTCTTGTCCTGTGGATGTCTTCATATCCCAGTCTATTATCAGCAATAACAAAAAGGGGGATAGCAAGGAACCCTGTCTTACTACTGTCCGAACTTGGAAGGCATTTGTGAATTGACAATGATGGACCACCATGCAAATCATCCCTTCATAAGAGTTTTGAATGTTGATTGTAATCTTTTCTAGAAATCATAATGTCTTAGTAGCTTACAGACAGCCTCCGTGTCCACACTATCAAATACCTTCTTGTAACTGATAAAGCTCATATACAGTGTACAAATTCAACTCCAACAAATGCTCCAAGATGATATGCAGCATTGCTATCCGGCTGGTACAACATCTGTCCTTGTCCAAATCAGACTGCTGATCTTGAAGCTGGGGGTCTACAGCATACTTCATTCTGTTAAGAAAATTTTTTTTGAGATACCTTCCCAGGGATGGAGGGAAGAGTTTTCCTTCTAAAGTTTCAACAGAAGCTGAAGTTGCCTTTGACAGGGGTTCTTAATGTCATGTCATTCTCATGGGACATGTTCCTCATCCCAGATCTTGCTTAAAGAAGGGGTATAGCATCTCCACCTTGATCTCGATGACAGCTTTAAGCACCTCTGCTAATATACTGTTGGATCCTGTGCACTTGTTTTATGGCTTTGCAGATCGCCTCCTTTGCAGGAATACTGCAGTCTATGCGCAAATCTCAATGCTTGAGTAGAGAGCAGGAATGACCTAAAGAAAAAGTAAAGCAATGTATTCTTATGAAACATTCATTCTTTTTATTTTAAGGCAGTACAGTTGTTCTTTATGTAATGGTAGATACAAGTGTATTATACTGTTTTTAGCATCTTTCAATGCCAAGTTAACCAACAGGTAAATGTGTATATTGATTTTGCTTAGTCAAAGGTCTCAAACTAGATCCCAACAAAGTGAACTAATATACTGTTAACCAATTACAACACTACCCCATGGTTAGTCCTTTCCTGCCAAAAAGTTTCCTTGACGATCTTGGCTTTGGAAAATAGTGAAAAAGTAAAAAAAAGGTAACTTTACACAGTAACACATCAAACACTGCCCCTTTACATATTTAATTATTATATTCACCTTTCTAAAATATCACTTTGTAACTATGATTATAGGAGTAAGGTTCCCATGCCATAAAATTCTGTGACAAATTATTGACTGTCACAAAATTGACCATACTCTCAGACCAGAGCCATAATGTTCACTGACAATAGCATTGTACCAAACATTGACTACAACAACTAGCCTTGCCCATTATATAAAAAAGGACTGTTGGATTTAGTGTAAATGTGAAGAGAACTTGTTTAAATACCCATCCATACAGTACACATACCTTACCTGTTTGTTTCATTTCATTGTTACAGTGGCTGGAGCCTATCCAGCAGCATTGGGTATACAAGGAGGGAACCAACACAGACAAGGAGCTAGTTCATCATTTTGCACACTCATGCACACACCTATGCTTACTCACACAGGGCCAATATACATGTGCCAGTTAATCTGACAATTATTTTGATGCAGAGAATAGTAAAGCATGGATGGATATTGTTTATGAAGGAGAGTAGGAGCTCAGAGTGAACTACAAGGCAGAACACTTGCTGGCTAGGAGGTACAATCAACAGTTTTTCAGTCTGAAAGATCAATGGTTTCCCACACTATCAGAGGGCCACACCTTTGCCCTGATACAATATATTCAGTTTCTGCATAGGCTGCTAGGGAATTATCATGTTTGCAAGAGTCTCCATGGGAACAAAGGTGATCGAAAATTGTTTCCTGCGAGGCTGGAGTGATACCAAACATGCTTCTGGGAATTGCCTTTTAAGGACTTCAGCTTCCTCAGTGAGACAAGCTTGGAGTCAGGTGAGGAGCAGTGGAAGGAGTTCTCCAGGCAAGTAGGAAGAGGATGTCATATATTGGGAAAAGACAGAAGGTAGGGAGGAGCTTAACATTCTGTATTGTGACAGCGAGCTTTGAAAAGTATAGGAAGGCCCAAAAGGGGCATAGTATATTCTTACCTTGTTTCCCTTTTTTTTACCCTATGTCCTTATCATTTTTACCTGGTTTGTACATTTGTTTTTACTTGATAACCCTGTATTAGTCAGTACTGGTGTGTTTTTGAGTATGGGTCTGTTCCACAAAACCTTATTTGTCGCATATGTTACTATAATAGACTTAAATCATGAGATAAGCAGTTAACCTCTGTATCGATCATTGGTTAAGTCTTAATGTTTAATTTTTATGGATATCATGTATGTTCTAATGCACTATGATCACTGTCATATTTTATATATCTGTAAATGTACAAAGTTTATGTTTGAGTTTATGTTTTTAGTAGAGATGTTTTTAATGATGTTGTGGTCTCTCTGTAAAACTTGCTCACAAACCAAATTTCCCTCTTGGGATAATAAAAACAAACAAATAAATAAAAAAGGTGTAGCTATCAATGACAAAAATGAGTTGGCATTAGAAGCTGAAAAAGACACCAAAATTATTACTATTACTAGACACATTTAGGTGTCTAATTGGATTAGTATTTCTGGTCTCTTGCCCAAAACGTTTGGTGGAATTGCACAGCTTCTAGTTGCATCTAGTTCTGTGAAGCGGGTAGAATTGAAAGGTGTTCAGTATTTTTTTTTATTGCATCTTCATTAAAACAATTCCCCTCCAACTCCTCCCGCTTCACTCCCAATGACCCATTTGATCTGCGTGTTACTCCACTTTGTGGGCTGATGAATGATAATGTCTTTATTCCATGCCGTGTTTCACACATTACCTCCTTGGGGAGAGCAGATGTGTGAACAAGTCATAAAAGAATGGCTGCACATTCAGTGAAATATAGCAGAAGAGACAACAGCCTGAATGAGACTCAGCTCTATGTTCTTC
The DNA here is from genome assembly GCA_026402145.1 of Polypterus bichir lapradei. Taxonomy (NCBI): domain Eukaryota; kingdom Metazoa; phylum Chordata; class Cladistia; order Polypteriformes; family Polypteridae; genus Polypterus; species Polypterus bichir. The sequence goes on along the minus strand of JANRMT010062831.1, from coordinate 19,287,679 downwards.
AGCACAATATCTAAGCAAGGGATTTCGATCATAATATCACACTTGTTATCTTGGCAGCAGTAGAATGCAGAAAAGAAAACACACCATTAACTAACTTCCTGTCTTCATCTTACATTTTCTGCAATTCTAAAAGGTTCCTATTGCCTTCTCATTGAGGTAGATCCTTTTCCAATGTCATGCCACTTTTTAATTTTCATTTTCCAGTTAAATTAGATTTTTAGGTGGTAACTAAAATGTAAGCTAATTTCCCAAAATAGCAGAGCCTGGTGCACACTTTAATTAAATTCACTCCTTGCCAACACATATAGAATCTCTAGATTTAGAACAGTTTTTTTGTGCTTGGTACATGTCTCGGTAGAGAAAGTGAATTCTCCTAACTTTCCTGAAATAAATCCCCCAGTTCTAGGTGGGGGTATTATATATTTGGACTCTCAATGGTTAGTGTCAGATTTATACTTAAGGAAATGTCTGTCAAGAGCCCATGCCACATGATTATTATCTCTTTAAGGGCAGTGTGTAAAGCACGTCATGTAATAACTCAGTATAGGAGGCATAAGTAAAATACTTTAAGTGCTACTTAAGTGACCTTTTTCTCCCTCTGTTACTTCAGTCATAGAAATCATAATAAAAAGATGCAAAGAGTTCAGATAAAAGCATTTGTACAAGAAATGTTTCAACACAAGTATCACAGTGCTTTAGTTTTTGGTAAAAAAAGTCTATAATTATCATACAAGAGGGGGACAAGCACAAGATGAGCACTCTCAGAAGAAGGATAACAACACACAGAAATGCCTACTGCCCTACTAAGTCTTAGTCTCTTACTGTTTTATCATGGAAAGGCTTTGTGGCGTGTTTCAATATGCACACTGTTTTCCTGTAGACCCACAGATAGAGTATTCTTAAAATTTACGCTCTATTCCTATTCTTATTATACATTTAAAAGGAAACAAAGCCCACAATTGTAATGCACTTGCACCCAAGACTATGTGCCACCTTCACCCAGGATTACCTACTACTGTGAGTCTACTCTCTAAGTGGTGTCTCCCCTATTATCTATTCCTGTTTTTGGCAGAAATGAGCAATTGTACAGACTCATGGAGAGACAGTGAAAATTTAAAATGAGAATGACAGTGAAAATATTTAATTTGCAAGTACCAGAAAGAAAGGTGTGGTCAACAAAAGTGCAAAGGAACTCAAAAGATCAATTATTAAAGCCCAATATGGACTAGTCAGAAATCAAAGGTTGATAAAAAAAAAATCAAGGTTCAAAACAAGAGCAGAGTTCAAAGTTGTAGATTAAAAAACAAAAGATATATATATTGTCACAATAATGAGACATACTCAGATAAAGATTTGGGGCAGCCGCCCGTATAATCTGGTATCCTGGCTGCAAAGTCGTTTTTTATAAAAATAAACAGCACTGATGTGCATACAAACGAGTCCAAAACAAGACTGAGGATTTAGGGAAGAGGGACAGGCTTTTAAAGGGGAAGACAGGAAGTGAGGTCATAATGATCAGGCCCATGTTCTTTAGCCATTGGTTCGAGCCCGGACGTGACATCACAGGGGCCGGAGCCGGTAAAGTCTCCTTCCATTGGCTCGGTCCCGAAAGTGACGTAAAGAGAGCTAGATGGAATCTCCGAGGAATAGTCTACAGAAAAGAGAGAAAAAGAGTCAGTGCACTCTGCCAGCTCACGGCATGCCTCAGAACTGCCATCACTCAAGCCCTTTAGCTGCCTCCCATGCGCACATGTGTGACAAGGCCCCCCCCCTTAGCCCAGACCTGTTGAGTCGGGTGACCCTAACCGAGAGGTCGTGAACCCGAGAAAGAGCATCAGCGTTGGCATGGAGAGCGCCATGAACGAGCGAAAACTTATCCGGTCGTAGGTCAAGAAACCACTGGCTGACCTGCGGATTCGACTCCTTGTGCAGGGCCATCCACTGTAGAGGTGCATGGTCTGTGACAAGGGTGAATTCCAGGCCCAACAGGTAGTACCTAAGCTGAGTAATCGCCCATTTAATCGTCAAAGCCTCCCTTTCCACCGCTGCATACCTGGTCTCCCGGTCCAACAGTTTCCGGCTCAGGAACATGATGGGGTGTTCCACACCATCGACACTTTGGCTCAGTACGGCCCCCAGGCCTGTGTCCGAAGCATCCGTCTGGAGGATGAAAGGCAAAGAAAAGTTAGGTGCCATCAAAATAGGTGCGGACGTAAGGGCCTGCTTTAAGTCATCAAATGCAGCGCCTGTCTTCTCAGTCCATACCACAATGTTCGGGGCCCTCTTCTTTGTTAAATCAGTCAAGGGAGCCGCTCTCTCCGGGAACTGTGGTACAAACCCATGGTAGTACCCCGCTAACCTGAGAAAGGCTTGGACCTGCCTTTTGGTTCGCGGACAGGGCCATTTCAAAATGGCATCAACTTTGGAGCACTGTGGCCTTACGGTACCCCGACCCACCAGGTAGCCTAAATATTTGGCCTCGCTCAATCCAAAGAAGCATTTCTTGGGATTAATCCGGAGCCCAGCCTCACCAAGTGTCCGCAATACCGCTCGGACATGCTGTAGGTGTTCCCTCCATGTGCTGGAATAAATGACCACGTCATCCAGGTAGGCAGCACTGTATGAGTTATGAGGCCGGAGCACTTTGTCCACCAGACGCTGGAAGGTTGCTGGAGCCCCGTGTAACCCAAATGGAAGGACACGATACTGCCAGTGTCCGCTAGGGGTACTAAACGTGTTTTTTTCCTTCATGGAGTCCGTTAAAGGAACCTGCCAGTACCCTTTTGTCATGTCCAGTGTGGTCAAATATCGAGCCTGTCCAAGCCTCTCGAGGAAGTCGTCCACTCATGGCATTGGATAGGCATCAAATTGGGAGACTTGATTAAGCCGACGGAAGTCATTGCAAAACCTCCAACTCCCGTCAGGCTTACCGACGAGCACAATGGGACTGGACCAGGGACTATAACTTTCCCCAATCACACCTAGTTCCAGCTTGTGCTTGATCTCAAGCTCCAGGGTTTTTTCGGTGCCCAAGTGGCCACCTAAGAGGTGGGCGTGTGCTAACTCACAGAACTGCTGCCGGGAGGTCCGCGGGATTAGCAGCAGCCTTCTCTCCTGCCCGTCACGCATTGCTACACGATAGAGAAGGTCGTTGTCTAACACAAAGTGAGGACCCTGTGGCATTGACTGGTTTGTGCGCTGGCCGTTGACTAGGACCACTGCATTTTTTGCAAATTTCAGGGAGTCGTCACTCCACTGCTCCCTTTTAAAGGAAGCCGGCGTCTCTCTAAATTGGAACCGTAAAAGGGAGAGAGGGTCTGCACTGACCTCAATGGGCGTGGTTTCCTCCCGCTCCGCCGTGGCACTGGTGGATGACGTGTCAGCACACGACGGCCCGGGAGTTGCCACGTCACCCAGGACGGCCGCTTCGTCTCTCTCTGCCGGCTGGTTACACGGTGTGGAGGCAGCTTGAGACAGCTCATCTCCGTCCATAACTAGGCCCAAGTTGACCCCAGGAGTGGTATGTGTCTCACCGCTTTTGATATTAGGCCAGTCCCACCCCAGTATCACCGGGTGTGGAGGATCAGGGAGGATTGCCACAGTTAATTTCTGAACTGATCTTCCGTAGCTGATGACACAAACGGCGGTCCTATACCAGCGGGTTTCCCCGTGGACACAGGATACCGGCCTTAAAGTTCAACCACTGTTGCGGTAGCACAAATCGGTGGGCAACAATGGAAATGTTGCTGCTGGTATCGAACAGAGCAGAAGTTTTATACCCGTTAACGATCACCACGCCTGTGTGTGGGACCGCCAACGGGTTTGTCAGAGCACACCAACCCCTCTTCCCCCTCCACCTGCATTCCACCTTATTCCCAAGCGGTTTGCACGCCCGCGGCCTCGGGGACATCGGCACAAGCTCTGGGTTGTACGGGGGGGGCTAGGTTTTGGGACGTACTCCAGTTGAGTTCGGCCAAGGGAAAGTTCAGGTCCCCCAGATTGGGAGGCCATCCTTTGTCTTTCTATGAGCTCTATGAGCTCTGCCATGTTTCTGAATTGTCTACCCCAGACCGGCTGGGTGAAGCCCCAGGGTAGTGTGTCCAGAAGCAGGCTACTCACCTGCCAGTCTGGGGCACCCCTAGGTGGAAATCAGGGCTCTGGCTTCACAGGGAGTTGGGCACTCTCCTCCGAGAGAGCATAAACAGCCCTCTTTGCCTCCCCCTTCCGAAGCAGCCCAATTCTGTGACCCCCTCCCGAACACTCCCTGGCCTGCCTAGGTTGCCTAGTGGAGCATACCGGGAGCAGAGCCTGTACCGGGCCACTCCGAAACACGGAACACCCTCCCTGCCTGGAAACTCGGCCCCGGTACACTCCCACCTGGATGTGTTGCAGGTCCTGTCCCCTTCTCTTCCAGGACTTCCTGCCGAATACACCAGTGTCACAATAATGAGACATACTCAGATAAAGGTTTGGGGCAGCTGCCCGTATAATCTGGTATCCTGGCTGCAAAGTCGTTTTTTATGAAAATAAACAGCACTGATGTGCATACAAACGAGTTCAAAACAAGACTGAGGATTTAGTGAAGAGGGACAGGCTTTTAAAGGGGAAGACAGGAAGTGAGGTCATAATGATCAGGCCCATGTTCTTTAGCCATTGGTTCAAGCCCGGACGTGACATCACAGGGGCCGGAGCCGGTAAGGTCTCCTTCCATTGGCTCAGTCCCGGAAGTGATGTCAAGAGAGCCAGATGGAATCTCCCGGGAATGGTCTACAGGAAAGAGAGAAAAAGAGTCAGTGCACTCTGTCAGCTTCCGGCATGCCTCAGAACTGCCGTCACTCAAGCCCTTTAGCTGCCTCCCATGCACACATGTGTGACAATATATACAGACAAGCAGACACATTCATTTTTCCACAACACGTTTATTTACACTATATGCAATGTCCAAAGTGCTCCACGAACCCCACAAGTCCCCAAAGTCCTGGCCACACAATGCCTTTCTTCAGACCGCCTCCTTCTGTCCTCTCCAGCTCAGTCCACTCCTCTCCCGACTCTCGCCCTTGTCTGAAGGGAGGTGGCCTCTTTTATAGCACCCGGATGTGCTCCAGGTGGGTTCCGGCAATCTTCCACGGACACACCCCCATGTGGCGGAAGTGCCGGCTGCATCCCCTGAAGCACTCTGGGTGTCCCCTCTCTTGTTACCCCCAGCACTTCCAGGTGTGGCGGAAGTGCTGAGGTCCAGGGCTTCAAAGGCATGGGGACACCCCCTGGCGGTGACCACGGGCTCCTACAGGGTGGAGTTTCAAAGCTCTGTACCCATGGCCCCCAAAGGAACCAGGGCGGTCACCCCTACATGGTCTGGGGAAGGCATAAGCCCTCCTCCGGTCTTCCTAGGCGTTCTGGACGGGTCGCCACCCCAGCCATTTCCGACAATATATGTTTGTTTGCAATCGCTCAAAGTATCCTAATCTCAGTTAATTTAAGAACATCCAAGTTGGGTCTTATATATAGTTGCTTTGATGATGTCACCTCTTGCTCATTCCTTTAGAATTTTGGGTGTAATCGTCACAGCAATTGGCATTAGAAAGTAGCGGTACCCTATGAAAACAAAATGACATTGCGGAAAACTCAAACTAATTCTTAACTTCTCAAAAAATATATATTTTTGAGCAAAATAGCTGCTTGCAAAATATTCCTCAGAGTCAAAAGTCTCAGAATAGGTGTAAAATTTATTCAAATTTTTCACTACAAATCTACAAAAAATTAAAGAAATCTCCCATTATGTTTATACTTTATTCAGTCAATATAGTCTTTAATTTGACTTAATATACCAAAAGAGAAAGTAAAGCATAAGATTGTGACAATCACACCATACAACCTTGATTTTTATCAGCTTTTACAGATAATTCTCACTGAAGCACCCAATGTGTATTGGTATTTAGGTGGTTCTTAGCTCTTGCAGATGTTCTTCTGTATTTGTGGTAACTATTGGCATGGAAATGTGTTGGTGTCTGTATTCTTACTGTTGCGCCAGCTCAGTATGTGACTTCATAAAGACTGTAAGATGTGGTTCTGCTTTCAGGATCGTGAAATTGTCTCTGTTTATACTACTATTCATGAACTATTGGAGTCCAAACTATGCTTCTGATGTATACACTCAGAAAGTAGTCAACATCTGATTGCCATTTTTGGTGCTTAAGTATCTAGGTAGGTGTGCAAGCCAAGCAGGTTAAGCAATTCTATTTAATCAGCTGGCTCAAACCAGTTCTTATCTCACTAAAATACTCAAGTGGTTAATGCATTCTTTATAAAACCTAAAAATATGTTAGCTGAAAGTACCTAGGTAAAGCAAACACATTGTCTGAAATACTACTTAAAGCTGTAAAGAAAGATACCTAGAATATATTCCACAACTAATTTTTTGTATTGTATTTTCTCTCACCCAATGTTTTAATAAGTTCGACATTCTGACCAGCATCATGATATTGATTTAACTATTTACTTCATCTCACTGTCCCTGCATGTTGTGCAGTATTCTGTCTTCAAAATTTAAGCTTTTGCTCAGTACCTCAAAAAGGGAATATTTGGCATTTTCAACTGCAAATTGACTCCGCATTGACACCCTCCCTCTCCTTATTGTTGGAACGACTACATTTGTTATAGCATATGACAGCACTTGAGTCTTTCTTAGCATCCAGGTCAAAGGCACAGTGACTGCACCATGTCTGAGACCCCTCTCTGATTTCTTAGAAGCCTGCATTGCAAGCTTCAATAGTTGTGCCCTTGAGAGATGTTGCCTTGACTTTAAAAATGTCAAATTGATTTCCCAATGGCCATTAGGATACATTAGGAACCATCCCCATCCCAAAGGCTAATGTGCATTAACTATTCTATTTTAAAAGTAAACACCCAAGCAGAGGCAGATTTAATCACAGCAACTTCATTTGAAGAATGAAAGCCAGGATGTGGTATCCTGATATCATGGAGCAATAGCAGAATAGCATACAATTCAGGTGGTTGACCTCAGTAACAAGCACATTTCATAGTTCCCTCACATTAGTGTCTATAATGAAAACTGATTAGACTAATTAGTCAAATGGCAATAAAATTAAACTGTCATTAGTAGAGCCAAATGGGCTGTCCATTGCTGAAATGACAATAAATGCAGCTTGTGCCAAGACAGTCACAGGTCACTGTGCTAATATTTCTTCAGCGCCACAGGGAGGATATCTTTTTCCAATTGTAAAAGTAGGTTACAAAGAGCTACTCCTGGAAAAATGCAGTGGGTCTCAAAGCAGCTTTTTAATGAAGTGCCAGGCAAGGTATTTCCCCTGCTCATTCAGGCTAAACTCAACCCAATCGTGTGGTGTCTGAAAGTTTTAACTGATTAAACAGAACTTTATGTGCTGGCTGCACCCTTAAGACATGCTACCAACTAAGTGTAGCCAGTTCCTAACATATTAAAGTGTACAGAGAATGCCACTGCCATTCTTATCAGTGCCTTTTGTACAAGACATTTTGAGAAGGTAGAGTAGAGTGGGCAGCTTAGACAACAGTTAAAACTTAGACAGCTAAACGTAACATGTTTGACAAAACAGGTCATTACTTTTCACACATTCCAAATACAACATCTCCACCTCAGTAACAAATTTAGAATTTACTTTTTATAACAGTGGATGTTATGGAACTGTTGAAAGAAGGAACATACTTGTGATTACTTACCACTTTACATTCAAAAAAGTGTGATAGATGTGGAGATTTCCCAGAAAGTATTGCTCTTCTTCTTTTAGGGAATTCTTTGGCAGCGACTCTGCAGTAATTTAGCAGCCTATTACTTATGCCCCTATCATGATAAATTACTTTTCAAGCGATTTCTGGTCACAGACTTGGCTTACATAACCTTAGCAAGTTGAGGGCACTTACAGCCCACTCTTGTAGCGTGCAACTCATTCAAACCGGTCTGTGACTCACCCTGATAAAGTGAAACAGGTTTGATTTTGATCCAGTTCTTGGGATATGCTTGTATGTGTTTAACTGTTGACAGTCAATGACCACTCGCCCGGAAATATACTTAATATAACGTGATCCTTAGGAGAGAAGGAACATGGGTGTGTTGAACTGCGGAAACAGAACAGAGGCCTATGTGTCTGACATCTCGTGTTTATCAAAGCACAGCTGGACTGAAAAAGAAAAATAAAAGGGCTGGGATGGCATGTGAACTCAGCATACCTGTAAAACCTTTGTGCAGGCACTGGCTCTGTTAGGCAGCACATCAATGGCTATCATAATGCAGCAAGCTGGCAACATTTTGGAACTTTGAACCTGTGCTGAAACATCTGTACAGAGTCATGTAATTTGTCATCTCTTCCAGTTCCTATACATGTAATCTAATATTCTTACGACAACAAGATCTAGAGGAATCTTTTTTCCAGTTACAAATAAATTCAAAATAGATGCAGTATTCTATTATTATAAATTAAATAACATGTTAAGGTTTTCCATTTACCTCATGACCCTGCTCAGAATTAAGTGGGCTTAGAAAATAGTACTAGAACATTAGAGCACTCGAAAGATTTAGATGGGTATAGACCATTCAGCCCAACAAAGCTCGCCAGTCCAATCCACTTCATTCTTTCAAAAATAAGATCAAGTTGGGTTTTGTAGGCCCCTAAAGTTCTACTGTCTGCAACACGACATGGTAACTTATTTCATGTGTCTATGGCTCTCTCTGTGAAGAAAAACTATCTAAAGTTTGTGCAAAATATTCCTTTAAAAAATTTCAAACCAGGTCCCAGAGTCCTTGTAATTAACACTCTCGATTCTCTGAACTATTTCCCTTCATACTTTTAAACTTTTCATGTATCTTCATAATCTCTGCTTTAACTTTCCTCAAGACGTTCTTCCTCCACTGCAGTTCTGGAATCATGCTAGTAATTCTTCTCTGGATTTTTTCAGTGCTCCTAAGTCTTTTTAAAGAAGGTTACAATAACAGAATACAACAACATAGTCCATCTTGAGAGGCGGTATTATTTCTCTAAAATTATAAATAACAATGCTAGTAATCCCAGAGTCTTGTTCTGTACAATCGATCATCTGCTAAACCCAGGTCACTCAATGGAATGCCTCCAAAATACTTCTAGTGAAACTTGTGAGGCTTTGCTGTATTTTTTAATCAAAAAATTAATGATATTAGAAATAATATATTACATCTCTCCAATACTGATCCACTTAAACCCCGGTACTCCATTATAAACAAATTAAATTCTTTCACCAGGATAGATTTACCTGATTTATATAAAATAATTTCTCATCTGAGACCCTCCACTTGCGTCCTTGACCCAATACAAACAAGTTTTTTCAAAGAAGTATCGGGCATGCTAATTGATAGTATTCTTGACATAGTAAACTCATCATTAGATATGGGGGTCTTCCAAAACTATCTTAAGAATGTAGTTAAACCCCTGCTCAAGAAAAATAATCTTGACTCCTCTGCTTTTGAAAATTTTAAACCTATTCCTAATCTGCCTTTCTTAAGTAAAATTATAGAGAAGGCAGTCATTATGCAGCTTAATGATCACCTCAATAAACATGCCATTCTTGATAAGTTTCAGTCGGATTTCAAAACAAATCACAGTACAGAAACTGCACTCGTTAAAATAATAAATGACTTACGGGTAAATGCAGACAGAGGCCGTTTATCTGTTCTCATCTTCTTAGATCTGAGTGCCGCATTTGATACCATTGATCACAATATTCTTAGAAATCGTCTTAGTCAATGGGAGGGCCTCTCTGGCAGTGTCTTAAATTGGTTTGAATCCTACCTGGCAGGTAGAAAATTCTTTGTCAGTTGTGGTAATTATATTTCAAAGACATATGATATTCTACAGTATGTAGCATTCCACAAGGCTCTGTCCTGGGTCCACTGCTCTTTTCGATTTACATGCTTCCTTTAGGTCAGATTATCTCGGAGCATAATGTGAGCTACCACAGCTATGCTGATGAAACACAGCTGTATTTATCAATAGCACCTCATGACCCCGACTCTCTTGATTCACTGACACAATGTCTCACTTGTGTTTCCAAATGGATGAGTAGCAATTTTCTCAAACTAAATGAAGAGAAAACAGAAATTTTAGTGATTGGCAATAATGGATTTAATGAGGTTATTAGAAATAACTTGATGCATTAGGATTAAAAGTCAAGATGGAGGTAAATAATTATTCACTCTGACCTGAATTTTAAATCACAGAATACCCGCGCTTCGCAGTGGAGAAGTACTGTGTTAAAGAAGTTATGAAAAAGAAAAGGAAAAATTTAAAAAATAACGTAACTTGATTGTTAATGTAATTGTTTTGTCATTGATATGAGTGTTGTTGTCATATCTATCTATATATATATCTATATATATATATATATATATATATATCTATATATATATATATATATATATATATATATATATATATATATATATATATATATATATATATATATATATATATATATATATATATATATCAAAATACCCGCGCTTGGCAGCGGAGAAGTAAAAAGAAAAGGAAACATTTTAATAATAACGTAACATGATTGACAATGTAATTGTTTTGTCATTGTCATGAGTGTTGCTGGCATATATATTGTGGAGCCGACCCGGACACAGACAGGCGGACATGTTGTTATAACACCACCACACGTTTATTTACAACTATATACAAAGGATATGGTCACTCAAACCCAGTCCAAAGTGCACACAAACCCCAAACACAGTCCTGGCCACACAATGCCTTGTCTTCGGGCCGCCTCCACTCTCCTTTCTTGCCTCGTCCTCCTTCCACCCGACTCTAGCCTTGAATGAATGGAGACGGCCCCTTTTATAGGGTTCCCGGATGAGCACCAGGTGTTCCCGGCA